>CM066037.1:311911161-313111161 GCA_033557465.1 Ichthyophis bannanicus
ACAATCCCCCAACCCAAGTCCCCACCCCCCCCAAAACCCCCACCCCCCACAACCGCATATCACAAAACCCATCGACAACCCCCCCGTGACCCACCACTCCCCAAACCCACCACCAAACCCGCAATCACACACGTGCCCCTCCCCTCCCAACAACAACCCACAACTGTCTCTGACAATGTCCATGTCCCCTTCCCCCCCTCGGTCCATTGTCCCTGGCCCTCCCAACCCCTCCCTGCAAGAACACCCCCAAAAGCAGTCCACACACTTGTCCGTCATTGCAATCCCTGAACCCCTCCCCCACACAACAGTCCCCACCAGTCCCAAAGGTTCCGATTCAGTCCTCCAGTGTGTGTGGAACTAGCCATACTCCCCCCCCCCCACCCACCTCAAAGACAGAGTCCCCTGTCCCCATCCCTCCCCCTGCAGCGGGAGCAGGAGCAGCTCCCCCTCCCTCCACCCCAATCCCTGCCCCTCCCCATCCGTCCCACAGAACCAAACACATCAACCAAGCCTCCCTACCCCCACCCCCCAAACAGCAACATAGAGGGCATCTTAAGCCTCATCCCCAACTACTCCCAATCCCACCAAAACACAGCATAAACTAATCATCCAAATCAAAGGCTAAAAAACAAAACAAACGTAACCTAAACCCCTGTGCTGTCCTGCAATCCAGACAGCGGAGCGGGCCGGCCAAGACACAAAACGGACATACAAAAACCACTACCAACAACATCAATTGGGACAGGGCCCCCTCGAAGAGGAAATGGAGTGCGGACAAGTGGTCCTCACCCCCTGGAAGCAGCACCAGCTCACCCCCCCCCCCCCCCCGGGAGAAAAACAACCCCAAAGTCATACTCAGAAATAAACCCCAGGGAAGGGAAACCCAACCCCTCCTGCCACACCCCTCCCCTATTGAAACAAAACAAACCTCAGAGCCCTTACAGGGACGCTAACCCCAGGGGAACCCCCTCCCCCTCACGGGGTGCTAGGGTGATTTGACGCCACAGACGCTCCCAACGATGGGCTTCCACACACCCGCCTTTCACGTTGCGCCATGCTGGACACTTTCCTCCAGAATGTCCCGCCCACCACCGTCGTCGGGAGGGGGGGGGGGGGGGGCCAAGGACCACCCCCGGGTCTAGACATGGACAGCGCCGCTTGCCCACAGGTGGTATCCGCACTACACAAAGCCGTGACGAGGTAGAGGGTCCCGTAGTCCCTGCCTTAGAGGAAAGGACCAGGCCCCGTACAACCCAATTCCGCATACTTGAGGAGGGAAAGGTCGCTGCAGGTGAGCCGACAGCGGACACCACCGTCAAGGGGCCTCCACGTTAAAGGGCACTGCCGGAGGAAATGGTCCATGGTCTCCGCCTTCCCCTCACACCCCGGCCCTCGTGACAGACCCGCTCCAGGGCCCTGTGACCTGTACTTGAGGGTGTCCCTAGCACGTACAAGACGCTCCGTGGAAAGACAACCAGGCTCCATCCCGAACCTTCTTCGGTAGCCGAGGGGAGTTCAACAGCCGAAGGCCCCGCTGCATCACATCCGCCGGAACAGTCCCGCAGGGCCCACCGTGGTTGATAGTGAGAGGTGAGTACCATCCGGTATAATCCTTTCGCCCCAAGGACTGGGCGAGCGGGTCGGTCCACCCCCCACCGCCGAATGAGCCCCACCATCACAAATACGTACGATGGGGCCTGTTCCCCTCTCCGGCGCACACGTGGGACCCGAGGACGCCCCCTCCCACTGCTCCCAGAAGCGGGAGAACCATTCCCAATAGGAGGCCACCCACCAAACCCCACCCCCTTCCCTCATCCTACCTAAGTGAAACGCCATAGACAAGACTGACAGGAAAACAAGGGGGTGCAACATACCCAAACCACCCTCTGCCCGATCCAGGCAGACGATGTTGCGCTGGACAGGGTTCAAGCGGTTACCCCACAGAAAACAGAAAAAGACGGCACAGACAGACGCCTGACGGGACAACGGAAGGACGAAGACCGTGGCTACGTGCAGAAAGAGAGGAAGCAGAAACGTCCCGAGGAGTTTGATCTTCTCCTCGTACGTACACCTCCACCCCCTCCACCGCAGCACCTGACACCGTGCAGTCTCGAGACAACGGTCCCAATTGGACTCCGCACAGTCCTCCGACCCGAAGACGAGGCCCAAAACGCGGACCTCCCCCACGGGAGGAGGAAAGGGGGCGCAGGAAGGCGGGGAGGCCTCCCGAGGGGCCCAACCACAGCGTCTGGCACTTGCTGTGGTTGACAACAGAGTGGGCTACCCCCGAGTACTCCTCCACGGCCTCCCGCAGGGCCTCTACCCCTTCAGTTGCCGTCCACGTAAAACTGAGATGTCGTCAGCGTAGGCAACGACGGTCACCGGGGACTCACCAGGCGCCTCCAGGCCCCGTAACCCACCCTGAGGACAATCTCCAGAGGAAGGGGTTGAGGGAGAAAACATACAGCAGGGGGCTCAAAGGGCACCCCTGCCGCACCCCCGAGGCGACACCAAATGGCCGTCCGAGCCACCCGAAAAATAAACGGGAGCTCACCCCCCCTCGGTACAGCGCCTGCACGACGAAAAGGAAACCTGCAGGGAGGCCGAAGTGCTGGAGCACCACCCACAGGTACCGGTGACTGACTCGATCAAAGGCCTTGGACTGATCCAAGGAGACCAACCAGTGGTCCCGTTGGAGCGACCGGCCTCTTCCCACCCATCTACCGGACTGTGGCGACAGCGTCCAGAACCCCTCTCCCCCGAACGGAACAATACTGGGAAGGGGACAGCAAATCGCCCGACACCTCCACCAGTCGGATTGGCCAAACACTTGGCCAGGATCTTCCGGTCCGCGTTCAGAAGAGAGAGCGGCCGCCAGAAGTCCAAGGAGCTATCGTCCTTCCCCTTGGAGAGAATCAGCATGACAGACTCGAGAAATGCCCGCGGGAGATACCCCGGGTCCATGATCTCCTGAAATAGGGATTTCAGGAAGTGGGCCAGCTGGGCGATGAACGGGTGATAGAACTCCACCGGGAGCCCATCGCGCCCAGGCACCTTCCCCAACGGCATGGCACGAATCGCCCTCTCCACCTCCACCTGCTGAATCGGTGCAGCGAGTGCATCAACCTGTGCCTGGACCACAGCCGAATACACCGGGGGAAGGCCCAGGTACTCTCGGATATGGGTGAGGTCCACGGGGCGATCCCCAAACAGGTCCGAGAAGTATTCCCCCACCATCCGCAAAAGGTCCTCCTGGGAGGTATGAATGGTACCGTCCTCGCCCCGCAGGGCCATGACCTCCCGACGCCGAACCCTCTCCCTGCAAGTCAGGAAAGGGTCTGGAGTGGCGACCCCACCGGCCGCCCCCTCGAAGCATAGGGAGGCATGGCGATCGTAAAGCAGGCCACGGAGCTGGACGCGCACCTCTTCAACCTCCTCCCGCGCTGCCCCTCGGGATACCAAACGATCCAGCGACCTCCGGAGGACAGTGTAGGTGAGGTAGCGGGATCGAGCCATGGAGGTACCCCGTGGAACGTGAAGAAAGAGTTGTCGGACACGCGTCTTCACCTCATCCCACCACGCGCCACGGGAAGGAAAAACACCCAACAGGGTCTCCTGGTCTGCGAGAAAGGCCAAGAACTCCTGGACCACCTCTGATGTTGCCAACAACTGCACATTCAGTCGCCACAGGCTAGGACCCCTGCTAAGCTCCTCGTGGTTAGCCAGGAAGGACACGGAGAGGACGCAGTGGTCCGAAAAGTCAACCGCCTGCAACTGCGGAGGGGAACACTCCACCCGGGCACTCACATATATCCGATCGATACGACTCCTGCAGGTCCCATGGTAGTAGGTGAAACCCGGCGACCGTGGAAAGGCCCCGGTGGACAACCTCCACCAGGTCAGCCGTCTGGGTCATCTCGGCCAAAAAGAGGCCCTCGTAACTAGGTGGGCAACGCTCCCCCCCTCGGTCCTGCAAAAAGGTGGTGGTGTTGAAATCCCCGGCGAGGACCACCAAACGGGAGGTGTGTAGGTAGGGGCGGATGACCCCAAACAGGGTCTTCCGCGCCAACTTAGACTGGGGCCGTAGACCACCACGAAACGAAACCGATGAGGCCCACAGTAGCCGTCTAAGAGCAGACACCGGCCCTGCTCCAGTTCCCACACGTACTGCACCTGAAATCGGTTAGACGTGAACAAAACCGCTACTCCTGCGTAGGGCTGTGCCGCAAGTGACCAGTACGAAGGGCCCCACCTCCACTCTCGCTTCGCCCGATGAAGGCTAGCGAGCGAGGTGAGCCTGGTCTCCTGCAAGAAGATGACATCCAGCCCACTCGTAGAAAGAAAATCATAGGCCATAGCCCGCGCCTGGTCTGAGAAAATGCTGTCCACGTTGATGGTTGCGCACGAGAAAGCAGGAGTGCAAGCCATGACTATTTCGAGTGCAGTTACCCTTTCCTCCTCTTCTCACCAACACCAAGATCCCCAGAATCCCGCATGCAGGACACGCCCGCGAGCTGGAGCAACTCCTCCTGGTCCACGTCGACCACTTCGAGGATCTCCTCCTCCTCCCGCTCGACCCTGTCACCCCAGGAGGTGCTGGCGCCCCCGGGACCACCAGACAAAGCTGTCGCGAGTGCAGGCCCAGCCCCCACCGGAGGAGGAGGTACAAACGGGTCAGGGGTCGGAGGAATGACCTCCTCCGTGGGGTCCACCCCCTGTGCTGCCCCCCCCTCCCCGGACAAAGACTGCGACAATACGACAGTGCCCACCCCCACAGGGGAGGCCAGGGCGGCCGGGTCAGCAGGGGGCTCCTGCGAAGGCCCCGAACCCAACTGCGGGGGTACAAACCCATCCTCCCTCACCCATCGGGCGCCAGTATCCCCCTTGATTGGAGGACCCTGACTGCGGCGCGCCTTCGGCATCTTTGAAGGTCGCCGCTGAGGAAGAGGGGCCGCCCCCGCCGCTAACCGCTCTGAGCGCCGCACAGGAAGCCCTGCCTCCACAGGCAAGCCCTCATCTGCCTCAGCCGCATCAGCAGCCAAAAGACGAAACGGTTGATGTCCAACACGGGCTCTGCATCCGGCAACGGGGATGTCTCCCGTTTCTTCCTTTTGGGACTTGCCACCCTTGGAAGGGACCGTAGTCCATTCCTCAGGTGGCAACCACCCTCAACCCACTATCCTGTCGTGATACATTAACCTCCACCACATCAACCCTCTCCTCCTTCCTACCCGAATCCCCTCCCCCTGGTGGCTCCCTCGGCTCGATGGACTCCTCTACCCTAGGGCCCTCGGACTCCTCCTGAGGGAGAGGGGCCTCCACAACCTCCTCCCGCACAGAAGCCCGAGGTGGAGTGACGGCATCCCCCCCCGGTCCATTATGTACGCGGAGGGGCAGCGGGCGAAGGGGTGGCCCAACTCCCCGCAAAGGTTACACCGAATTAGCAGACACCCGGCCGAGGCGTGACCCCGTCCACCACAACGGGTGCAGACCTGCCTCGGGACAGTTTCATGCTCAAATGGCGAAATGAGCCACAGCGGTGACACTCGCGGGTTGCCCGGGGTAATAGCACAAGATGCGATCCCGACCTAGAAAACCAGCCGAGGGCACGTGCTGCACCACGTTCCCCACCTCACGCAAACGGATCCTGCCCTTCCACGACCCGTCCCACACCCCTAGGGGCCCAGCGCCCTTAACCAGGGGTGCGAGGAGCACCGCATGGCGCGACAACCAAAACTGGATGTCCTGCCCTGGGAGCGACTCATTCCTGGATAGGATGGTCACAGGTACCGTCCCCTGGCGAGAGATAGGCACAACACGAAAGTCAGGCCCCCCCCCCCGGCCCCCTCTGCTGCTGGTATCGGTCCCAGAAAATCTCCAGCCCCCGTCTCAGCATGAAACTAACATCATATTCAATGGTGTTGTTCATGTGGATAAAGGCGTAGAGATCTCCTGGGAGAAACCCCAGCCCATCCTCAAGACCTGTTCCCTGGCTGGAGGGGACCCCTCCCCAGCCCATCGGATCTGCGCCAAGTTGCGCCGTCGGACCTCACCCCCTACCCCTCTTTGGAACCCTCCCCCACCTCCTCCCCCTCCTGCGGGGCCATTCCCCTGGGAGTTCCCCCTCCCCCCACCTTCACCCGACTTCCCCGGAGTGGTGCCCGACCCCCTCAGAGCCTCCGCAAAGGTACGGGGGGGTGGAAGCCGACCCCCCAGCTCCCATCCCCTGCCTACCTTGGCCTTCCCCTGCTGCTACCTGCGGGGGTCCTGCTGCTGGTCTGCAGGATCCACAGTCTCCGCACCTGGGGCGACCTGAGAACTGGGCAAGATCAGCCCTGCCAACACTGAATCAGGGATGCTATCCTTTCCGGATCCCTGGGTACCACCGAGAACCCCAGGATCACCCCCCGCCACCTCCTCCAGCTGCCGAAAAGCAGCAAAGGCCCCGGGAGGGCCCGTCGGGGTCTCCAAAGCTAATCGCAGGGCATCACAAACCTGGTTCTCGGTGACACCCAGGGGACCGGAAGGCTCCCCCAAACCTCCTTCCCGCGTTCCCGACCCAGCGCAAGGCTCCTGGGTCTCGGCCACCACCACTACCGGGGACGGACCCCGCTCCCCTTCATTCCCGGGATCCAGGGGGACCACCGCCCCCCCTGACCCTACTGAGAACAAATCCTTCCCTCGGTCCGAATCAGCCACTACCTCCTTCCTACTATATGACCCGTCGTCCGCTCCCCCCTTTCCTCCATCAGCCCTTCCCCTAACCCACCGTCCGCTACCCCCTTTACGGCTACCGACAACAAGGCAGGACCTGCCCGAGACAACAGGGCAGATCCCCCACCCAGAACATCCCCCACACCTCCACCCCCCTGCCCCTTGTCCCTCTCAGGTCCTACCTGGTTGTCGGTGCCAGACGTGGCACATGGGTCCAGAACCACCCGGCCGGTAGCCAAGGCTCCAGCAGGAAGGGCGGACGCCCCCCTGCGAGCCAGGCTCCCCTCGGCCACACTGGCTGGAACTGCAGGCATCTTCTCATCCCGCTCCGCTGACACAGATGACAAAGAAAAATGAAAAACATTTTTCCCCTTCTCTTGACCCCCCCCCCAGGGGCTGCAGAAAAAAGAACAGCAGCCCCTGTCCTGCTCCGTCCCCTTTCCTGGACCCTTCCTGTGCCAGACAGCCACCCCCGGGAACCGGGGGCGTCCAGTCTGCAGCCCCCAGGTATCCAGGGAAGAGGAAGAAAACCCCCCCACCTCTTTATGTGCAGCCAGAGGCTGCACAGCATCATGAAGGGCTGCAGCAGGCATCCGACGTGTCCCCACGACATCCTCAGACTTCCGACGCGAACATGGAGTAGGCAGAGGGTCAAAGATACCCTCGGAGTCTCTTCCAGCGGCAGAACCCCCGGAACTCTCCCAAATCGCCTCTGCGGATTTTCGCCGGTGCTCCTTCGGCACGTCCGGGGAAGAAGAACAGCTGTCGGCACACTTCCGGGTTCTCCCGGAAGTGACGGCATCGGGTTCGCGGCGGTCATCTTGCCTGTGCAAACTAGGGGAGGGAAGCCCGGCTGCTGCGACTGACATCGGGGCAGCCCGTTCGGAACGCCGAACAAACTCTTCACTCTGACAGTCAACTGGGGGAATCCCCTCTGGACGCAGAGACCGCGGGGAGACAGAGGAGAAGGCCGAAATCCCTCCTGGAAGCACTCGTGGAAGGGGGGGAACAGCGCCTCCAAACCCCCCCCCCCCCCAATGTGGTGCCCGAGGCTGTCAGCTGTGTGCAGGACACCAACGGAGCCTTTGAATCCGCAGCCAGATGATGCCGGCGAGCCGTGACTCCTCCAGGAAGCATCCAAGCAGGGGGAACAGGATCCAACGGGCCGGGAACCAGTGGCCCATCCTCCAAAAACCGGGACAGCCACCTCTCGAACAACACCACTGCGGCTCTGCAGGTAAGGGTCTCCGGACCGCGTTGGCACATCCTGGCAGTGCAACACATCTTCCTCTTCTCTCAGATGGGTGGGATATTGAAAGGGCATGGTATAGGATGGGGGGTAACCACCTTTTCTACCCACCCCCGGGGGTCTCCCCTGGACTACAGATATACCCTGCCATCTATCATAGTTGTGATACACTTCAGACAGGGACCCACAACCCTGGCTCTTCAGATAGATAATCTGCTGGTGTTTGCCCTTCAAGGCCCGCTTCACCCCCTTTCTATAGATGTTAAAGGCCACCCATTCCTCACCTGGAATGGTGGCCTGCAGGCTCTCCAGGTGGGAGAGCTGAGCTTCCAGCTGGGCCGCCTCCTTCTGGAGACCCTGGAGCCGCCGTACCGCCACCACGATCTCATCTGGGGCCCTAGCTGGCTTCTGGAAGGATGGCAGGCCCGACCCTCCGTCCTCATCCTCACTGGAGGAGGTAGAGGCCTCCTCCAGGACCCGAGGCGGAGGGGGGAACCCACCTCCTCCAGCACCGTACGGGGCAGGCTTCCAAGGCCTCCCCAGGGCCTCTCCCTGCCTCCACCCAGCCTCCACACCCTGCCTGGGAGGAGAGAGGAGCCTCCTCCCTGGGGCAGCGGGTCCAAACCTCCGGGCAAGTGGGTCCCTGTTCCCTGACCATCTGTAGTCCTACCTGGGGAGGCCCCCTCCTGGGGTATCGGCTGAAGACAGGTCCCAGCATCCTCAGTAGTCTGCACCAAAGGAGGCCTACCAGGCCTGGTAGGCCTCTGAGCCTGGGCCTCTCCTGCTGGAGGTGGCCCAGGGCCCGACATCCAGCCACAGGAAGGAAGCAGGAACTCCTCCCTAACAGGAGCTCTTCAGAACAGGTCTGCTCACCACAACAGCTGAACAGGAAGTGGGAGGAGCTGCCACTCGTGGGGCTAGAGAATCCTGCTCAGCCTGTCTGCCAGGTAGTTTTCCTGGCCAGGGAGATAGACCGCTCTGAGGAGCATGTTGTGTTTCAGGGCAAAGGAACAGAGGTCCTGGGCCTCCCAACAAAGGAGCTGGGATCCAGTTCCGCCCTGTTTGTTCACATAAAACATGGCTGGTTGTCTGTCTGGATCAGAACAGACTGATGTGCCAGGGAAGCAGTAAAGGCTTTGAGAGCCAAGCGGATAGCTCGGAGTTCCAGTAGATTGATCTGCTGGGCAGCCTCCCAAGGAGACAACAGGCCCTGGGTGCACTTGTCTAGACAATGAGCTCCCCAGCCCTGTAGAGAGGCGTCGGTGGTCAGCACCACCGAGTACCCAGGCATCTGAAAAGGTACCCCCTCCAGCAAGTTGGGTGGATGCAGCCACCAGCTGAGGGAGGACAGAAAAGGTCTGGACACTCTGATCTTGTCCTTGAGGCTGCCCGAGGCCTGTGACCACTGATTCCGAAGGCACCACTGCGCAGGCCTCATATGGAGCCTGGCATTGGGAGTTACTTGCACAGTCGAAGCCATGTGGCCTAGAAGCCTCAGGCAGAGCCTGGCGGAGACCAGTGACCTGCTGAGAAACTGGCTGGCCAAGTTTACTAGCCGTTGAGCTCTGTCCACTGGTAAGAATGCTTTTGCCAGTTGAGAATCTAACCTTGCTCCTATGAACTCCAGGTTCTGGGAGGGGAGCAAAGTGGACTTTGCGAAATTTATGACAAACCCTATGTTTTGGAGCAGAGCAATGGTCCTGAGGGTGGCTTGTCGAGCCTCCTGGCATGTCTGACCTCAGATGAGCCAGTCGTCCAGGTATGGAAAGATAAAGATGCCTTGATTTCTCAGGTAGGCCGCAACCACTGCCAGGCACTTGGTAAAGACTCTGGGAGCGGAGGTCAGGCCAAAGGGCAGTACTCTGTACTGATAATGGTTTCCTCCCACAATGAACCTCAGGTACTTTCTGTGGTCTGGATGAATAAGGATGTGAGTGTAGGCATCCTTTAGGTCTAAAGGGCATAGCCAATCTCCCTGCTGGAGGTAGGGCAGAAGCGTTCCAAGAGTAAGCATCTTGAACTTTTCTTTTTCTAGAAACTTGTTGAGGTTTCTGAGATCTAGAATGGGTCGAAGGCCACCGGTTCTTTTGGGCACCAGGAAATACCTGGAGTAAAAGCCGTGACCTTGGAAGTGGGGAGGCACAGGCTCCACCGCCCTGTCCACCAACAGACTTTGCAACTCTTGAAGGAGAAGGTCTGTATGCAGGGGAGGCCTCAAGGGTGAAAATGGAGAGCATAGCCCTGACAGACCATGTCCAGCACCCAACTGTCCTGGGTAATGAAGGGCCACTGGTGGGCAAACAGGGCTAGGCGGCCTCCTGTGCAGGGTTGGACAAGCAGGGAGGGAATGGCTACGCCCAAGGAGTCAAAAACCCCCACCCTGCTGTGTGGGAGCAGGGGCCGGAGGCTTGGGGGTCCTCTGCCTACGGGGCCCACCCTGGCCCTTGGCCTGCTGACCCTGAGGGGCAGCTGGGGCAGCCTGATACTGCGGGTACTGTTTGTAGGCAGTGCCCTTCCTCGGGTAAAAGGACTTTTTACCCGAGCCCTTCTTTTTCTGAGAAGGGGCAGAGGTCTTCCTCGACAGCCTCGGTCACGAATGGGAGGTCGAGGGAGACCTCGACCGAGGACGACTCCGAGCCACGAGGGACTCGAGTATCGGCTCGGTCTTCGGGGTCGACTTCGAAGTCGATGTCCCGGTGGTCGGGGCAGATGCGCCAGACAGGCTGGCCATCAGCGCCCGCTGCTGCTCCATGAAGGCAGACATTCTGCTCTCCAAGGCTGTCAGCCTGAGACTCAGCTCGGGTGACGCAGCAGTCACAGACTCAGGCCCCGGCAGTGCCGGGCCCGACGTCGGGTCTCGGGGAGGAGAGTCCTCGAGGACTACGGGGCTTACATGTCCAGCAGACTCCGGCTCCAGGCGAGGTACTTTAGTTGGCTTCTCCAGGTCCACGGGCCCGGGATGGCGATCGGGGTTCTTAGACCTGGCCCGCGAGGGCTCAGGGACCTCTGCCGACGCCGCCCTTGCGAGCCGCTTCTTCCTCTTATGTTCCTGGTCGGGGGACCCCCTGTCCGAGGAGCTTCGACGCTGCTCGGGATCGGAATCCCGAGATGTCGAGGCCTCAGACGAGGTCCGGGCCCGGGCGGAGGCTGAGTCCAAGAAAAGCCTTTCCCTCTGCTGTTGACGACTTCGTAGTGCCTTGGAAGACATCTTCCCACATGGCCTGCACGCTTTAGCGTCATGGTCCGGACCGAGGCACCGAAGACAGCATTCGTGTGTGTCGGTGAGGGATATCAGTTTTGTACACCGATCACACTTTTTGAAACCACTGGAAGCCATCGGGGAAAAAAGAGTCCCCGCGAGGTCAAAGGACTGGCCTTCCAAGGAAAAAGAAAAAGCTTTGGCGCGAACGCCAGCCACTAAGGGCAAAAACCGAAAAAATAAAGAATGGATTCGATACCGGTGTACCGAACCCGGCGGGAGGGGAACCGGCGTCGAACCGAAGGAAAAAAAGAGCGAAGAACGCCAATAAAAATCTTCTCTTCTCCGGGAGGACAGGACACACGTCCTATGGGCTTCACGGAAAAAAAGAGACTGAGGTAAGATGGCATCTTTAGGCGGGAAGGGAACCGTGCATGCGTGCCAGCATTCCCAAAGGCTTTCATAGAAAGCTAGGGAAATGCTCTGCTGGGGCTTCATCGGTGCCGATGACACCCATATGTGAGGACTGACTTCCTGCTTGGTCCTGGAGAAGTAAATAATTCAGTGTTGAGATGTTATTACCGAGTATGGCTTATTACTGCAGGGGCCTTCAACCTGACAGCATTTCTAGCACTAGGACTATAACTTTGAGCTGAAAACTCAAATTAAACCAGCAGATTTCCCTAAGGAACAGATATTTTTTCCATTCCATGTGTTGTCTTTTTATTATGCATGAATCTTCATTTTAGTCTATGTAAACCGCATCCAGCTGGTCTGCTGTTGGATACTTTTGTCATAATCTTGGCATGCAGCAGTACACATGTAATAGTTTTCTAATGTTCAAATGGAATATGGTTTTGAAAATTGTACTCAAGCAGTTCAAGAAAAATTATGCCTAGATTGTTAACAGGATTGACAATGTGGCACAGAAAACATCATTCAAGCTTCCTGTCTATTGGGGTCAGCATAATGCAGGTGTGAGACAGAGACAGCATTCTCCAGTCCCAGTTGTATTGTAGTCTCTTTGACAAAAGACAAATTTTACGATCTCTGCCTAACCTTCTCCTCTTCTTTTTTCTGTTACTTGTATCTTGCATGAGCCACTCACATCATCTGTCCTTCTTACTTCCTCTCTCGGTGTGATGTTTACAATACCCATTGCAAATTATTTTTTATACTTCTTTCGATTTTTGCAGCTACAAAATAATACTGTATTCTCCTCCTGCAGCAGTAAAAGAAGTAGTTGAAGAAGCCTGATTAGAAAGCTGACTCCCAACTGCTGTCAAAGAAATAGAAACGCATCTAACCATACCCAACTCTACCCCACCCTTAATCCCCTCAGGAAGAAATTTACTTTTTCCTTATTCTAAAACCAATCCTCTATATTCAATGCAAAAAAGTGCTAAGTCATGCATTTAGGGTGCAGAAATCCAAAGGAGGTGTATGTGATGGAGAATGAGATGTTGATGTGCAATAAACAGGAGAAAGACATATGATGAACACAAGGCAGCCAAATTGCATGACAAGGCAGTGGCTGGAGCCAGAGGGATATTAGGCTTCATAGTGCTATCATTTATGTCTGGTCCCTGGCAGGTTTAAATGTCACTGGCCACAATACACTCATTATTTCTTCAGGATTTTACTAGCATTTTATAGACACATAGTGGCCCTTTTACTAAAGTGTGTAGCATGCAGGGACTGTAATCAGATCTGCGGTAATTATTTCCGCAAAGGCAGGACTGTTATTGTGTGGTAATTCCCATGGTAACTGTAGTCGTGTGATGAGGTGGGGAATGGGCAGGTTAGGAACAGAGAATGCGCATGGAGAGTTAGCATGGGGAAACACAGCATGTGCTGTCAATGTTGCAATTAACATGGGCACACAATAACATCTCAGTGGGTGACGTTACGTGCATCTGTGTTTAACTGCGCAATGTGTTAGGGTATAGGACCCTATTGTAACTACCAGGAACATGCTGGTAACACCCCTGACACTACCATGGAGACACTGCACTTAACGCACGTTAGTTTTAGTGCTAAAGGCATTAAGTGCAAAATTCTAATGCACTTTAATAAAAAGGCCCCACAGGCACTTATCTGTCTTTATAAAATACAGTTGTGGTCAACATTATTGGCACCCTTTCATTTTAGGTATGATGCATACAATTATCTTGAGAAACAATTAGAAAAATTCCAACTGTATGTCATCATATTTTAATAGCATGTTCAAAGGAATATGACAAAAAAAAGATGCCCGCGCAACTTAAACATAGTAATTTCTGAGAAAAACAAAATATGACCTGCATAAAATTAATAGCACACTTCACTAATATTTGGTTGCACAACTCTTGGTAGTGATGACAGGCTCCAAACGTTTCCTATGGCCATCTCTAAGTTTTGTACATCTGTCTACTGATAGTTTCTCCCATTCTTCAACTGTGATTTGTTCCAGCTCATGAATGGTAAAAGGAATCCTGAAAACAATCGCAGATTTCAGCTCTTTCCAAAGGTTCTCAATTGGATTGAGATGAGGATTCATTGCTGGCCAGTTTAAAAGTGTCCATTTGTTCCTTTTTAACCATTCTTTTGTACTTTTGGATGTATGTTTTGGGTCATTGTCCTGCTGGAGGAACCATGACCTTAGACCCAGGCCTAGCTTTCAGACACTTCATGATTCCTTTAATATGTTCCAGACCTCCAGTTCCTGAGGCAGCAAAACAGACCCACATTATGGAACCTCCTCCATATTTAACTGTAAGAAAGGTGTTTTTTTCATTATAAACTTCGTTTCTTTGCCTGTAAATGTATCGCTGGTCTGCATTGCCAAAGAGCTCAAGTTTGATTTCATCTGTCCACAGAACATTTTCCTACAAGGGTTGTGGTTTCTCAAGGTGGGTTTGGGCAAAGATCAGGCGTACCTTTTTATGTCTGTCTTTGAGCAGTGGGGTCCTCCTTGACTTTCGCCCATGAAGTCCTTCTTTGTTTAATGCATGTGTATGGTGTGGATGGAAATCACCACTCAATTGCTCCAGGTCAGCCTTAAGCTCTTTGGATATTGTAAGTGGTGTTTTTCCAACAGTTCGCACTGACCAAAGACTTCTTGGATTAATTTTCCTCTTCCTACCATGTCCTGGAAGGTTCTTGACAGTTCCATGAGCAGAAAACTTCTTAACATTGTGAACTGTAGACACAGGAATCCCAAGGTTTTTGGAGATGTCCTTGAAGTCTGATGATAATGGCTTTTCTGGCAGTCTCAGGCAGCTCTCTTGTTTTCATTATTGTGAAAATGGAACAGGGAGTGAATGTGGCCATTTTAAACATTTAAGCCATTATTCAAGTCATGTGAGTACTGACACTTGATCACAAGCACATCTAATTTAACTGTAAAGGGAATGTGGTGGTTCTGTTCAAACTGATCTGAATTGTTTATAAGGGTGCCAAATAATCATGTCCTGGCAGTGTCACAGTTTTTATACTACCGTATTTACTCGAGTCTAATGCACCATCGAATCTAATGCACACCCCTATTGTGAAAGGCTTGAAATTGAAAAAAATGTTTGCTGGCGATTGTAGTGCGCACTCCCCCCCCCCCCCTTTAGTGCTGCTTTGCCCCCATGCAGCCGCTGCTTCTGCTTTTCACAGAGCAGCGGCTGCAATAAAGTTAATTTGAAAAGGAAAAGAAACCTATGAGAAGCCCTCCGGTCGCCCTAGGAAACTCCTTCTGCGGTGCCCGAGGAAGTGATGTCAGAGCGGGCGGGTGCTGCAGAAGGGGTTTCCTAGAATTTTCTTTCCAACTATATTAAACTAGTCATTGCAGAAAAGTGCACATTGAATCACGTTGAGCTCCTTCTCACTCCAGCCAGGCTGTTTCTTGCCATTTTGCTGACTGCACCCACTGTTCCCTCTTCCGAGATGGGGACAGTGACATCACGCCAGGGCTTTCCTCATTCCCGTCATCTCTCCAGTCGGGCCGTAGGTCTGTGAGTCCGCTGGGTTCAAGCCCCCTGTGCAATGGGGCAGTGCGAGGAAGTCCAGCCCCTTGGCCTCAGATTGGCTGCCCCGCCTCAGGGCCTGCCTCAGCTTGTCCACCGATATGTGGCTACAGATGCTCATCAAAGAAGGGCTTTTAAATGCTGCTGCTGCTGTCAATTGTAACAATTTTATCTGCTCCGAGAAAAGGAAACAGTGAGACGCTCCCGAGACAGCTGGGGGCGCAAGAGACATTCCCTCAAAGGAGGACCCACTCCCTGAGACTGCACGGAAGGCGAAACAGTAAGTGCAATTTGTGAGATCCTCCCCGAGCTAGCCAGGGAGGGAAGACTCTGTGCGTGCTCCCCGAGACAGCCGGGTAGAGAGAGACCCCTTCCCCAAAACCGCACAGAAAGCGACACAGTAAGTACAACTTGTGAGTGCTCACCGAGGCAGCTAAAGAGGGAGAAAGAGTAGATGTAGCCTGCAAGTGAAAAGCAGAAGCAGCAGCTGCAGGGGGGATCAGGGATCGTGTTCGCGGACTGCGGGAGAAAAGCCGGAGGTTGGCTGGATCGGGCCAGGCTGGGCCGGTGTAGAGCAGTGTTTGCCTCTGAATGTAAGGTGCCCTCAAATGTAATGCGCACCCTGAGTTTAGAGCCTCTTTTTGGCCAGAAAAGGTGTGCATTACATTCAAGTAAATACGGTATTTCCTTTTTTTAATTGGTCTTGTTTTATTTGATTCTTTTATATGTCAAATATGTGTGCACTAGTCACTTTTTTAGGAGATCTTGGACATTAAAGGATTGAACTGTAAGGGTGCCAATAATGTTGACCACAACTGTAGGCTAAAATTAGGCACCTTCTGCACCTTTAAACCAGGCACTCTGTTATAGAAATAATCTCATAGGAGGTAATTTTATAAAGTCATAAAGCTTGTGTTTGGCAGTTTACCCACATTAATGGCCTCATAAAATACTGAGTGGCAAAAAGTATGCGCATTGACATGACATGTGCACTTTGCTGGCAGGCAAATCCAGATGTGCAATCTGGTAGAGTTCACAAGTATGTGCGTTAATAAAATAGCATAATCTAAGTGCACATTTAGCTCCTCTGGGAGGGCATTCCAGTCACCCAACACCCTTTCCATGAAAAAGTATTTCTGGTGTTGCTTTTATAGTTTATCTCCTTGCAGTTTCAATTCATGCCTTCTAGCTCTATTATAGAATCTCGTTCATTGATAGCCTTCAAGTATTTAAACGTCTATATCATATCTCCCCTTTCTACAAGTTCATGGTCATTCCTTCATCCCGTAACTCTGTTCCATCTGCAAAAAATAATAGGTCAACTTCATTGTACTACTTCTCTACTGAATCCTCTTGCCTCATGCTTCCTAAAAACTCGGATACCGGAAATGAAGGATGAATTCACCATTGTGAGATTGAAAGGATGAAGAGCTTGTAGCTAAGGTCTGGAAACTTGCTTCTGTCAAACCCATACTTAAAAAGGTTCCGAAGATTCTAATCTTCCAGAAAATTATAGATTGGTTTCTTCTTTCCTTCCTCACTAAAATTACAAAAAAACAGCATTCACACAATTATGGGATTTTGTGGAAAATAGAAATTATTTTCACCCTCTCCAATAGGGGTTTAGGTCTTATCACAATACAGAAACTTGTCTAACCTTCATGTTAAGTGAAATCCATAAAGGTAAAATTGCTCTCATCATAGCATTAGATCTCTCAGTGGTCTTCAACTTAAATCAATTATGGGATACTTCTGAATCATTTTTCTAACATAGGACTCTGATTCCATTCTTAATTGGTTCTATTCATTCTTATCCTACTGCTCCTTTACTGTATCACCTAAATCCTCCAACTCCCATGCACATCAGTCGGCCTGTGGAATCCCCCAGGATTCTAGTCGCTCTCCTATTTCATATTTTTCTCGCCCCTCTTGCTCAATTAATTCAAATCAGTCCACTTCTTTGTAAACAATATCCAGTTAGTTGCATACCTAGACCCTCGTGCCCCAGATATCCAACCTCTTAGCAATTGTTTGTCAGCTATAGCACAATGCCTGGAATCCAATCTTCTAAAACATAATCCTGCCAAATGTAATGCTATGTGAGTCTCTGACCGTTCATCACAACCAGCTCTGGCACCTACTATAGCCAGCCTTCCTTCTCCCCTAGTCTCCACTCCGAAAAGTTTAGACTGTTCATTTGATTCTTATCTTTTGACTCTCAGATATCCAAAAGAGATAAAGTTATTTCTTTGCCTTTAGGATTATTTGAGCAATCCGCCCACTTAGAAAGAATTCCACCCTTACTACACTGGTGATCACACTAGTGATTAGTTGATTAGACTATGGCAATTTTTTGTACAATGGATTACCTTTACATTCGATAAAATAACTGAATCAAATTCAAAATGTAGCCATTAAATTAATTTCCCATTCTAAACCATCAGATCATGTTACAAAGCTGTTGAAATCCCACCATTGGCTCATGGTCATTTGCCATATAAAATTCATAATCTCACTTCTAGCACATAAGGCTTTCTACACTGGTCTCCCACTCTATCTGATGCACTAATTCCTTACACATCTTCCAGATCTCTACTTTCTCAATATCACAATACATTGGTTGTTCCACCCAATTGTCTCACTCGCCATGAATCCACCCAACAATCAGCATTTTTTTTCTGGCACCGACCATTGTGGAGCTCAATCCCTTTGTATAGTAGACAAGGCACATCCCTTAAAACCTTTAGAAAAGTCTTAAATCTTACTTCTTTGAACAAGCGTATGGGGGAATCTGAACGGTGTGATTGTCCGGACACAGGTTTGGAATATATATCTTTCCCTCTCTCTCCATACTTTCCTCTAACCTTACTTAACACCTACTGCTCTTCTCATTTCTTTCTTTACTGTATTTTAAAGTTTTAAGTTGCTTGTAAACCACTTTAAAACCCCCAGCTAAAGGTGGTATATTCAAGTTTAAAATAAACAATAAATAAGGTTGCAACTGGCTCTAGAAGTGCCTGGCAGGCTTGATCCAGTCCTGGGTTTACCCTATTGCATGCAGGGACTTGTAGCCTTGCTTTTCTTATGGAGTGCAATAGAGAAATCAGAACTACATATCCCTGTATGCAATGGGGTAAATCCAGGACTGGATCAAGATTGTAAGGCGGATCTAGAGCCAGTTGGCAACCCTAAACCATGAACCATTAGTTAAAATGTAATAGCTTAAGGTGAGTTATATTCAGCAGGTAGAATAGGTATTGCCCTGCTCAGAGAGTTTACAATCTAGGGCCTTATTTACTAAGAGGGTCATTCCAAGGCATGAATAGTGAGACGTCCATCCCCGCTATTTGGGCCTCCTTCTGACCCCACCTAACTTCCCCGCTTGTTGTATGGGGAAGTAAGATGGGGGGCGGGAAAGGGGCGATCAGGGGTGGTGTTAGGGCGGGCAGTGAGCAGTCATCATCCCCGGATGTATAGGGCCGATTCCAATGTCAGCCCTGTACATCTGGGGCCGGCAGCCTGAACAGGGAACTTAAGTTCCCCTAATTGATGGAGGATGGCAGACCCGGGGCTGGAAAGTGGCAGGAGGATGCAGAGGAGAGTCCCTGTAGCCCGACCCTGGCCTTGGGAGGCCAGATTGGGGGTTGGGCTGCGGGAATAAAGCTTGCAGTCCGGCAACTGGAGATTGTGGCTTTTGAATGGAGCAGCGGTGCCATGGCACCGCGGCTTCATTCCAAAGGCCCTGACTGAGCTATCCGGGCAAGGCCTGTATGTGCAGGCTGACCTGAATCATGGTTAGGGTTGCCAACCGGCCGGTTTTCAGCCGGCCTGGCCGGTTTTTCCATGGCCAGGCCGGCTGCCGGCACAGATGTCAAACCGGCCGTTGAAAAGCCGGTTTTTTGCTCTGGCCGCAAGATCGGGAGCGGCCAGAGCAAAAAACCGGCTTTCCTCCCGAAGTCCGCGGCGCGAACGTGAACGCGATTCCCCATAATAGTGCAGCCGCTGCTTCTGCATTGTACAAAGCAGCGGCTGCACTACACTTACTTTGAAAAGTAAAGAAACTGTATGAGGAGCCCTCCGGTCATGGCAGAGCCCGAGGAAGTGATGTCATGGGGGCGGGTTCCTCACAGGCTGTCTTTCCTTTCAAATTAACTTTATTGCAAATTAACTTTATTGCAGCTAAAGTTAATTTGAAAAGGAAAGACAGCCCGTGAGGAGCCCGCCCCCATGACATCACTTCCTCGGGCTCTGCGATGACCGGAGGGCTTCTCACACAGTTTCTTTACTTTTCAAAGTAAGTGTATTGCAGCCGCTGCTCTGTACAAAGCAGAATCAGCGGCTTGGGCAGGGCAGGGGTGTGAGTGAACCAGCAAGGGGGGGGGGGGGGTGAGATGGTATGATTAAACCAGCAGGAGGGAGGGAGGGAGGTAGGGGTGGGGGTTGGTTTGAGTGACCCAGCAGGAGGGGGTGAGTGATTGACAGGGGGGTGGGTGAGTGAACCAGCAGTGGAAGGGTGGGTGGTGTGAGTGAACCAGCAGTGGAGGGGGGGGGGTTAGTGAATCAGCATGGGAGGGGGGTTGGTGTGACCCCGCAGGGGAGCGGGGTTGGTGTGAGTGAACCAGCAGGGGAGGGGGGGTGATGGTGTGAGTGAACCAGCAAGGGGGGGGGGGTGAGTGAGTGACACGGGGGTGGGTAAGTGAACCAGCAGGGAGGGGAGGGGAGGGGTGGTGTGAGTGAACCAGCAGGGGAGGGGTTGAGTGAGTGAACCAGCAGGGAGGGGGGGGCGAGTGAGTGAACCAGCACTGAGGGGAGGGGGGTGAGTGAACCAGCACTGAGGGGGGGTGTGAGTGAATCCTCGGTAATTTTTGTGGGTGGGGCTGGGGCGGGGCAGGGGCGGGACTGGGGGAGGAGAATGAGTGGAGCATGGCGAGCCACAGGTGTCGGGTTTTTCTCGGTGAAAAAGTTGGCAACCCTAATCATGGTCCCGGCCTGCATGTACAGGCTTGGACGCGATTCTGATCCCACGTGGACTAGACGTGCTCTGCGGGATCAGAATCCTGGCATAGGGTTGCCAACCGGCCGGTTTTCAGCCGGCCTGGCCGGTTTTTCCATGGCCAGGCCGGCTGCCGGCACAGAGGTAAAACCGGCCCTTGAAAAGCCAGCTTTTTGCTCTGGCCGCAAGATCGGAAGCAGCCAGAGCAAAAAATCGGCTTTTCTTCCGATCCAAAGAAGCCGCGGAGTTAAAAAAAAAAACAGCCCGCACATTCGCGGCTTCACAGAAACAACCGCCAGTGTGAAGGAAAAGGATCTTCACACTGGCAGTTGTACAGAGGGAGCCGGGGTCTCACGCGGGCTTCTCCGGCTCCCTCTGAAGCCCCTCAGACAGCCGCGGTGCTGGTCGGGGGGGGGGGGGAGAGGCCAAGGAATGCAAGGGCTGTGATGGGGGGGGCTAGGACTACAAATGGGCTGGGGGGGGAGACCTGGACTGGAAAAGGGCTATGGGGGGGGGAACATGGACTGGAAAAGGGCTATGGGGGGGGGGACTTGGACTGGAAATGTTGCTGTGATGGGTGGGGGGGGGGACCTGGACTGGAAATGGGCTATGAGGGGGGGGAACGTGGACTGGAAAAGGGCTATGGGGGGGGGACTTGGACTGGAAATGTTGCTGTGATGGGGGGGACCTGGACTGGAAATGGGCTGTGAGCAGGGGAACTTGGACTGGAAAAGGGCTATGGGGGGGGGGGGGGGACTTGGACTGGAAATATGGTTGTGATGGGGGGGGGGGACATGGACTGGAAATGGGCTATGGTGGAGGGAGGGGGAACTTGGACTGGAAATAGGCTGTGATTAGGGGGGCTAGGACTGCAAATGGGCTGTGATGGTGCGGTGGGAACTAGGACTGGAAATGTTGTTGTGATGGGGGGGGGACCTGGACTGGAAATGGGCTATGGTGGAGGGAGGGGGAACTTGGACTGGAAATAGGCTGTGATTAGGGGGGCTAGGACTGCAAATGGGCTGTGATGGTGCGGGGGGGACTAGGACTGCAAATGGGCTGTGATGGTGGGGGGGGGCCTAGGACTGGAAATAGGCTGTGATGGGGGGGCTAGGGCTAGAAAGAGGCTGTGATGTGGGGAGGGGCTAGGACTGGAAATGGCCTGTGATGTGAGGGCTAGCACTGGAAATGGGCTGATGAAGAGCTGGAATAGGACTGGAAATGGGCTTATGTGGGGCATGGGAGAATGGGACAAGAAGGGAGTGGATGCTGGGTGGGTCTAGAACTAAGGGAACTGATTTTGGGGGAGGACTAGAATGGATGGGGAATGAGAATGGAAGGGGAAAAGATATTTTGTGTGGAAGAAAAGTCTATGATGGGCCGGGTATTGGGAGAGTAAGAGGGGATTGAGAATGGAAGGGTGACATTTAAATGGATGATAAAGGAATAAGGAAAGAATTGGGGGAAAGAGCAAAAGGGAAACAATTAGTATGTTAAACCAGAAATAGAGAGAGAATGGAAAACATCTAAAAGAAAAGAAAGGACAAATGGATAGCTCGCAGAAGACACGAAGAAACCAGAAGAAAGTGACTGGAGCAATTGCAACTGAAAAATAAAATGCCCAAACAGAAGGTAGAAAAATACTTTTTATTTTGAATTTATTAACTGGAATATGTCTGGTCTGGGAAGTGTGTATTGCTAACATCTTTGCGTTTTTGTTTAGTGCAAGAGGAAATTTTTATTTATTTATTTACATTCTTTTATATACCGCGCTATTCTGCATCAGTGTGGTTTACATTGAACAAACTGAAATTACATTGAACAGGGCATTATAACTTGGAGATAACTATTTTTAAAGGGAACATGGGCTATGGAGGGTTAAGTGGCTTGCCCAAGACCACAAGGAGCACCTGTGGGACTAGAAACCCCAGTCCTTCTGGCCCAAGGTTGCTGTCCTCTAGTGGGATTTGCACCCCCAACCTTCTGGCCTGAAGTACCTTGCCCCAACCACTAGGCCACTCCTCCACGCCAAATTACTTTATAGTTTTATTTCTCCAGTGTTGTACATTTCATGCTTGGCTTTTGGGGTTCCCAGTTTAATTATTATCTGACCAAGGAAGTTAGCCTACACGTATCCTTGGTAATTTTTGTGGGTGGGGCTGGGGCGGGGCGGGGCGGGGCAGGGGTGGGACTAGGGGCGGAGAATGGGTGGAGCATGGCGAGCCACAGGTGTCAGGTTTTTCTCGGTGAAAAAGTTGGCAACCCTATCCTGGCTACAGTAACTCTGTGCATCTGGTAGGGTTGCCAACCGGCCGGTATTCAGCCGGCCTGGCCGGTTTTTCCATGGCCAGGCCGGCTGCCGGCAGAGAAGTAAAACCGGCCCTTGAAAAGCCGTTTTTTTGCTCTGGCCGCAAGCTTGGGAGCGGCCAGAGCAAAAAAAATGGCTTTTCTCCCAAAGTCCGCGGGGGAGGGAGCCAGGGAAGCCCTCGCAAGGCCCCGGCTCCCTCTGTACAATCGCCAGCGTGAAGATCTTTTTCCTTCATGCTGGCGGCTGTTTCTGTGAAGCCGTGATTGCTGGGAAAGGTTAAAGGCAATGCCCTTTAACCTTTCCCAGCATTTACGGCTTCAAAGAAACAGCCGCCAGTGTGAAGGAAAAAGATCTTCACGCTGGCAGTTGTGAAGAGGGGGAGGGGAGGGGGAGGGGGAGGGGGAGGGGGAGGGGGAGGGGGGCCCCAGGGCCTCGCGCGGGCTTCCCCGGCTCCCTCTGAAGCACCTCAGACAGCCACGGGGCTGGTCGGGGGGGGGAGGCTAGGACTACAAATGGGCTTTGATGGGGGGAAGGGGGGCCAAGGACTGGATGGGCTGTGATGGGGTGTACCTGGACTGGAAGGGGGGGACCTGGACTGGAAACAGGCTATTGGGAGGGGGGACTGGACTGGAATTGGGCTGGGGGGTGTACCTGCACTGGAAATGGGCTATGGGGGGGATCTGGACTGGAATTGGGCTATGGGGGGGAACCTGGACTGGAAATGGGCTATGAGGGGGCCTGGACTGGAATTGGGCTATGAGGGGGCCTGGACTGGAATTGGGCTATGGGAGGGGTCCTGGACTGGAAATGGGCTATGGGGGGGGCTGCAATAGAATTTGGCTATGGGGAGACCTGGACTGGAATTGGGCTATGGGGGGGGGGCTGCAATGGAATTGGGCTATGGGGGTAGGGGGAACTTGGACTGGAAATAGGCTGTGATGGGGGGCTAGAACTGCAATTGGGCTATGATGGTGGGGGGAGACTAGGCCTGCAAATGGGCTGTGATGATGGGGGGGGGACTAGGACTGCAAATGGGCTGTGATGGGGGGGGCTAGAACTGGAAATAGGCTGTGATGGGGGGGCTATGATTGGAAAGAGGCTGTGATGGGGGGGCTAGGACTGGAAATGGCCTGTGATGGGAGGGCTAGCATTGGAAATGGACTGATGAAGAGCTGGAATAGGACTGGAAATGGGTTGTTGGGGGCTGGAATAGGACTGGAAGTGGGCTGACGAGGGGGCTAGGATTGGAAACTGGCTGATGGGGGAGCTTGGAGTGGAAATTGGCTGATGAGGGGCTGAAATGGAACTGGAAAAGAGCATATGTGGGGCTAGGACTGGAAACAGGCTGATGAGGAGCTGGAATAGGACTAGAAATGGGCTGATGGGGGGAGCTTGGACTGCAAATGGGTGATGGGCTAGAATAGGACTGGAAATGGGCTGATGTGGCAGCATGGGAGAATGGGACTAGAAGGGAGTGGATGCTGGGTGGGTCTAGAACTATAAGGGAGCTGATTTGGGGGGAGGACTAGAAGGGGATGGCAATGGGGAATGAGAATGGAGAGGGGAAAAGATATTTTGTGTGGAAGAAAAGTCTACGATGGGCCGGGTATTGGGAGAGTAAGAGGGGATTGAGAATGGAAGGGTGAAATTTGAGTGGATGATAAAGGAATAAGAAAAGAAATGGGGGAAAGAGCAAAAGGGAAACGATCAGTATGTTACGAGGGTTGCTATCTATATTTCTGGCCTAATAATGAAAAAACAAATATTTACGATCAAATTTGGTTTTATTGTTTTTCAAAATATTCTCCATGAAGATCAATACACTTTTGCATGCATTTGAACCAATTTTCGAAGCTTTTTTTCCACTCCGATTGAGGTATCTCCAAAACATGTGTTTTGAATGCATCAACCGCATCTTCGGGTGTCGGAAATCGTTGACCACGTAATTTGTTTTTGATGTGCGGGAATAAAAAGAAGTCATTGGGTGCCAAATCAGGGCTGTACGGTGGATGACCCATCAATTCAATGTTTTGGCCGGTCAAAAATTCCTTTGTTTGAGCCAATCTGTGAGAGCTCGCATTGTCGTGATGAAGAATTATTCGCCTCTTCTTTGACTTTTTCTGAATTTCTCCGAAGACTTCTGGTAAACAAATTTATTTATTTATTTAGCTGTATTTATATCCCGCTTTTCACCGGGTCAAAGCGGTCAATTGGGGGATACATTTAACATAAGGGGATATGAGACACATATGCTAATACTTACAGGGAACATGGGCAATGGAGGGTTAAGTGGCTTGCCCAAGATCACAAGGAGTGCCTATAGGACTAGAAATCCCAGTCCCTCCGGCCTGAGATTGCTGTCCCCAGGTGGGACTTGAACCCTTGGCCCTCCGGCCTGAAGTACCTTGTCCTAACCACTAGACCATTCCCTCCCATGGTTGTGTAGCATTCAGAATTGACTGTCCTACATTGCTCTAACGGCACTGTTGCCACGTGACCGGTAATGCCAAAGAAACAGGCCACCATTTGCTTCGATGTGCTTCTTCCACGAACAACTTTTGTTGGATTTGGCTCGTCTTGGAAGACCCATACAGTCGACTGCTGTTTTATTTTGGGCTCATATGCATAGATCCATGATTCGTCACCTGTGTAGATGTCTTTGATGCACCTTGAACGTATTTTTTCAACATTTCCTTGCACCAATCGACACGAGCCTTCTTTTGAGCGTTTGTCAGATTATGCGGGATCCAACGCGAACAAATCTTTTTTACGGCCAAATGATCATGCAATATCTTATTGATGCTTGTCATACTAATGCCCAAAGATGCCTCAATCTCACGGTATGTCACATGACGATCTTGCTTTATCAGTTCACACACAGCATCGATATTCTCTGGCACAACCACCGATTTTGGACGACCCTGACGGAATTCGTCCTGGAGCGAACGTCGGCCAAGAATGAATTCGTTATACCAGTTTTTTACAGTGCTGTAGGATGGTGCTTTATCGCCGTATAAAAAATTAAGTTCATCGATGCACTCTTGTCTTGATAATCCACGTCGAAAGTTATAAAAAAGAATCGCACGAAAATGTTCGAGTTAATTCCATTTTTCCCCCGAGATGAATTTTTCAAGTTACTGTAAACAACAAATCACGCTCAAATGATACAATGTTATGAATAAGGTTATGTTAAACAAATGACAATGTTTCCAATGGAACCATTGGATGTCGCCTGGCAACACTTACTGTTGCCAAGGCCAGAAATATAAATAGCAACCCTCATAAAGCAGATATAGAGAGAGAATGGAAAACATCTAAAAGAGAAGAAAGGACAAATGGATAGCTTGCAGAAGACACGAAGAAACCAGAAGAAAGTGACTGGAGCAATTGCAACTGAAAAATAAAATTCCCAAACAGAAGGTAGAAAAATACTTTTTATTTTGAATTTATTAACTGGAATATGTCTGGTCTGGGAAGTGTGTATTGCTAACATCTTTGCGTTTTTGTTTAGTGCAAGAGGAAATGACTTTATAGTTTTATTTCTCCAGTGTTGTACATTTCATGTTTGGCTTTTGGGGTTCCCAGTTTAATTATTATCTGACCAAGGGAGTTAGCCTACACTTATCCTCGGTAATATTTGTGGGTGGGGCTGGGGTGCAGCATGGGTGGGACTGGGGCAGGGCAGGGGTGGGGCTAGGGGCGGAGAATGGGTGGGGCATGGCGAGCCACAGGTGTCGGGTTTTTCTCAGTGAAAAAGTTGGCAACCCTAACGTCTGGTTCCGACCGGGTGCACAGAGAGCCAGGAAGTCCATGTTAGAACCGGGCCCCTAAGCATTTTTCCCCATAGACACAAAATGGGAGCAAACCTTTGGTAAACAAGCTCCAAAGTCTGTATCTGAGGCAATAGAGGTCACGTGATTTGACCAAGGTCACAAGAAGCATCAGCAGAATCTGAACACTGCCTTCCCTACTTCTCTGTTGCTCTTATCACAAGGTTACTCATACATTGAGTAAATGTCTGTGAAAATCAATGTAAATAATACAAAAATGTGACTAATGTTGTGAAATAATATTGTGCCAAAGCCATAAAAATATTTCTAAACAGGCTAGTAGTTTACTGTTTTAGCAAACATTTCACAATTCTATATGTAACCGAATGCTCAGGGAATCAATTTCTTACCGAATTAAGAACTCTTATAATCTGTAGTCGATCAGATGTTGTAGTGCCTGGTAGGGGTCAAACAATTAGGAGAATATTTACTAAGCTGGCTAACAATTAGTGCATGCTATTTGTAACTAGGTTCCATTGAATAACACGGGACCTAGCAACAAATAACACAGGCTAACCGTAAACCCAGCTTAGTAAAAAGGCCCCTTACTGCAAAAGGCTCAGAGACATCTCTCTAGATGGTTTGACCCTCTTCTCTAACACAGACTGAGAACAATTTCTTATGGTTTCAACTGATCTCTTTTTATTTCTAGAAAAATTATATACAAAGTCCAATCCACAGGAAACTTCACAGTAAATACACTAAGCACTCCTTGCTTTGAGACAGTAGTAAATGCAACAAATCAATACTTCACAAAAGTATGCTTTCAGTGTAAAGCTGTTGCAGTTTACTGTTCAGTCTCATAGTTATGGCCTCCATGAATTACGGGGACTTTTTTTTTTTTTTTTAAATTAGTTGGGAGTCCTAGAAATCTTAAAGGTTAATACCTCTCAGCACCAAGTATGGCAAAGATTAATTATCACAATTCTCAGATGCTGAGACTAAAAGGAGTTCCCAGAAAGAGGAAAATTGTACTACAAAATTCTGTATTGGCCTCCTAAAGGCAATAAGCAAGCCCAGCCTTGGAACAGGGTGAATTGCTGGAATTTTCCATGCTAGCCTGGCAAGATGTTCACTTTTTACCTTGATTCCAGTAACTGCTACTATCTTTATAATGTTCCAACACTAGATATGTCTAAACACACATGGTCTCCAGACCTGCTTTACTGGGGCCTTTACATACAAGGGGTTCCATTTATGGCATACGGATATTCAAGTGCAGATTCACCAGGTCTCTCTGTTATTGCAAACTAAAAAAGTTTTATTTGGATTTAAATTTTAGATTTGATTACTCTGCTTCCCAATCTAAGCTCAAGGTGAGTTGCATACAGGTACAGTAGGTATTTAATTGCCCAGTAGGGCTTACATGTCTAAATGTTGTACCTTATGGAACAACTAGTTCTATCACAGAGGGATTACACTTATATCTGTGGAAAGTGATATATAAATCCCAACATACAACTTCTATGTTTGTGTTTCTGGAGGTTTAGAAAATAATTTTCAAATGCCATTTACTGGGTTAAATCTTGATTTACCCACATAAAACGGCTGCCTAAAAATAGTCCACCCCTTAACTTGGCTAAAAGAATACACGGGGTTCCACAATAATTCCACTTTTAGCAAAGTTAGAAAGAGGGGCATTCCAGGCAGGATTAATAAGCATGTACATTGCATTTTCAAGTGCATACATGCTATTTCTAAGCCAAATTTAGGTGTGGAAAGCCCACAGGCAAGTTGAACCTGGGATGGTTTTCAAAGGGAAAGTAATAATGGACTTTGCCTCTGGAGGAGCTATTTTGCAAATTGCCCCCAAAAAGCAGTGTGGGATTCAACACTATTTTCGCTTGTGAGGCCTAGTACAGATTCTATCCTCATTCATGCAGCTCATAAACATTCCAATGTGAAAGCAAAATCTGTCTTCTTTTAGTTTCTTGTGAATTTCTGTCTTCTTCACTAAACTTCAGACAGTTGGATCAGGAAAACCAGCTGGTGCATGAAAAATGTCTGATTAACTTGCTAATCCATATTCCCATGAGACCAGATGCTATGCATTTACTTATTTTGCTAAATTTACAATGTGACTCCACCACAATTGCCAGTCACCACAACGAGGCGGATCCAGTCCTGTATTCTTTATGTCACATGCTGAACATGCCCAAGAGTGATTACCAGAGATAAAGAGGGAATTTATTTATATGGTTTTATATTCTGCTAATCTAGCTAATAATGCTCAGGATCGATCACTCAGCTAGCATTAACAATAGTAAATACACAAAACAGTTATTTCAAGGAAAAGCCCCAGAGCCTTGACTAAGGAAGAATGTCTTTACCGTCCAGTGAAAGGACAAATAATCATTCTCCAACCAAAACCCAAACGAGAGAGATTTCCTCTGTCCAAGTCCAGCAACAGAAAAATATTGGTCTCTATTGAAGGAGGTACAACAGACAGGTCACATAGAGAAACAGAGAAGTGGCTATCAGACAAAGAATAAACAACTGAAGTTTCATTCTGAAACTATGAAGCAAAGACAAAATGAAACTGGCGTCCAAGGTAGAACATGAACTGTACTTGAGAAAGCATGCAGGTGTGAATGTAACCAGTGCAACAAGCAAAGTTTGGTTTAATTTATTTCTTGCTCCGCTATACTGTCTTTCATAAAATCTCAACAAAGTGATTTACAGCATCCATTAAAAGAATGCACAATACCCTATTATCTTCCAGGAAAACTGCATTCATTTTCCCGTTCCAATACAGAAAACAGCACTATAATAGTGTCAAAATGATTTTTAAAATAAATCCCCCAAATAGTCTTTATACATTCAAGAATTGATTCCTGCAAACCATGTAGGCACAAGCTGAGGACACAGCACAAACACAAGCATTACTGACAGACAACCACAAGAGCATGGATTGCGGGGACTCGCGTGCTGGTTAGTCTTTTAGCCCCTCCTTCTTCTACTAAGTGCTTCCTGTTACAATGCATGAGTAGGTGAAGCATGAGTAGGTGAAGAGGGGCTCTGGGACCAGCAGTACTCTTCCCAAAGCTCATATAGACTATGTGAAGGAGGAGGGGGGAAGCGAGATGCAAAATGGAGGGAGAAGGTAGGGGAGATCAAGAGGGAAGAAATGGAAATGGGAGCAATGCAATGAGAGAGGAGGGTTATGAAAATGGAGATAATGGTGTTGAGAGAAAGGGGGAGGGGGACGCTAAGAGATGGAAGAAAGCAAGAGGACAGAGGGTGAAGAAGGGAAAGAAATGAGAGTGAGAAAGAAGATGAGAGAAGGGTGGGAGAAGAGATGTGGGAAGGGATAGAAGGGAAACGTGAGAGGAGATGGAGGGTGAAAAAGATACGGAAGAAGAAGAAGAGAGATGAGAGGGAATGGGTGAAAGGAAGCAAGGAATGAGCAAGGAAAGGAGAAGCCATAAGTGGGGAGGGGTTCATATGAACCAATTTCACCTTAGCAGTTTGTTTTTAAACCCGACACTGACAGATATAGAAGGTAGTCGAGCAGTTTTTTGTGTGAGATAGGTAAAAAAGGTCTAAGGGACTTTCTTCACAAGACACAGCATTATCAGTCAAATTCAGCAAATTGAATGCTACCCTCACAACACCCAGTTTCTCAGGTCTAGGAACCTGATTGTTGGGATACAGCTGAATTCCCCTATTCTGCATGATGAGTTTGGAGAATTCCCCAACCACACTGGTTCCTGGTGGATAACCCATGTAGAAGCAAGAACCAAATCTCTCTCAGCCAGTACGAAGCTATGGGTACCATAATTCTCCAGGTCCTTCTGAGTTTTTTTTAATCTTTATTGTCATTTGATATACCACCCTAGGCAGCAAGGCATCAGAGCAGTTTACAAAAATCTAAATTAAAAATACGGAAAAGGAAAAGAACGCCAATCATATATAGGACAGGACAGAAAAGAAAGAGAATGAAGAAGAGAGCAATGGGCAGACAGGGAGGAGAGGAGAAGAACTTAGACTAAGGGAATGAGCTAAGGGGGAGACTGCCCAGAGGAAGGGGAGGGAAGGTCATAAGCCAACTGAAACAGTACAGGAACTAGAGGAATCAGAAGATAAGCATACAGGGAGAAAGTATCTGAAGCCACTACTGAGGAACCTAACTGCTTAGAGGAGATGCAAAAAGAAGCACCATGGGTTTTCCCATCTAAGGAATATCTTAATGTCTACCCCTCTGTGCAGGGACCACTTGTGTGGTTACAAGACTCGACTCAGCTTATCCACTGTAACAGGTGTTCTCCAAGAGCAGCAGGAATCTGTCCTCACATATGGGTGATGTCGGCGCCGACGGAGCCCCCATGCGGAGCATTTCCCCAGCTTTCAAAAAAAGCCTTTGGGAATGCATGGCGCCTGCGCGGTCCCCTTCCCGCCCAAGGGTGCCATCTTGCTCAGTCTGATGACACAGCCAAAAGACAGCAAAAAACAAAATAAAGTATATGACTGCAACTCCAGGGGAGGAGGGAGGGTCGTGAGGACTGATTCCTGCTGCTCCTGGAGAACACCTGTTACAGGTGAGTAACTACTCTTTCTCCAGGACCAAGCAGGAAGTCAGTCCGCACATATGGGACTCCCCAGCTCTAGGCTACCGGGAACCCAAAGCTGAAAAAATGGCTCCCTCTCAAGAGCCTCAGCATCTGTGATAAGAATATCCTCTGAGAACGCCCCCGTACGGTAGCCCAACACAAGGGCCGGAGGGTAGGAGTTGCCTAAACCTCAAAGAGATTACGGAGTACCACATGTCCGAAAGCACGGTCCCGTCGGGACTCCCTCTCGAGGCAGTAGTGGGCTGCAAAAGTCTGGCTTGAAGACCAAGTAGTGGCCCGGCAGATGTCTGCCAACAGAACAGAGCGGAGATGAGCTACTGACGCAGCTTTCGCCCTGACACGGTGGGCCGTGACTCGACCCTGCAAGGGAAGGTCGGCTGCCTTGTACACCCAGGCGATACAATCTGCTACCCAAGTGGACAACGTACGCTTGGAGACAGGTAACCCCAATTTTTTTAGGGTCAAAGGAGACGAAGAGCTGAGTAGCCCTTCGATGCCCCCGCATACCTTCAATGTAAAAGGACAATGCCCTCTTACAGTCCAGAGTATGCAAGACTGTCTGGGCCCGGCTGGTATGCGGCCTGGGAAAGAATGCCAGAAGAACCACCTCCTGGTTGAGGTGGAAAGAGGAGACAACTTTTGGAAGGAACTTCGGATGAGTCCGAAGGACCACCCTGTTCCTATAGAACCGTGCGTAGGTCTATCATAAACCAGAGCTTGTAGTTCACTCACACGTCTGGCCAAGGTAAGAGCTACCAGGAAGAGCGCCTTCCAAGAAAGGAAGCGTAAATGGCAAGTAGCCATCGGCTCAAATGGTGGGCGAGTAAGTTGTTGTAAGACCACGTTCAAGTCCCACTCAGTGGCAGGTGGACGAATCGGAGGCTTGAGCAAAAGCAGGCCTCTGAGGAAGCAGGACACCAAGGGGTGAACCGATAGTGACTGTCCCTCCACCGGTGAGTGGTGTGCTGAAAGAGCACTGAGGTGGTCCCGAACAGAGTTAGACTTAAGGCCTAGATTTGACAGGTGAAGTAGGTATTCTAGCACTACTGGCACCAGGCAGGAGAAAGGATCTTCATTGTGTTGAGCACACCACACTGAGAACCTGCGCCACTTGAGTGCATAAGACTTTCTGGTGGATTGCCTCCTCGAGGCCAAGACCACCTCCTAAACTTCCCTAGGTAGAAACAAGGGAGCTAGCACTATCCTTTCAGCAGCCAGGCCATCAGATTGAAGGATCTGAGATTGGGGTGCAGAAGGGAACCCTGATCCTGAGACAGGAGATCGGGTTGCAACCCCAGAGGGAATGGAGTTTCCACTGCCAACTGCAGAAGAAGTGGAAACCACGATTGCCTCAGCCATCTGGGGGCTACCAGAATCACCGAGGCCTTGTCCCGTAGAATCTTGAACGGAGTTCGGGCCACCAGGGGCATGGGAGGAAACGCATACAGGAGGCCCGTAGACCAAGAGATCAGAAACGCATCTGCTGCCACTCTCAGGGGATGCGGCCATCTGGAGCAAAACCTGGGCAGCTGATGGTTCAGTGGACTTGCAAAGAGATCGATGGATGAAAGTCCCCATCGTAGAAAGATCTGCTGAACCACCAGTGGATTCAACTGCCATTCGTGAGGCTGGAGAATCCTGCTTAGTTTGTCTGCCAAAAAGTTCTCCTGAGCAGGTAGATAAACTGCTTTGAAAAACATGCCTTGTTTGACTGCAAAGGAGCAAAGGGCCTGCGCCTCCTGACATAGGAGTCTGGACCCTGTGCCCCCTTGCTTGTTCACAGAGAACATTGCTACCTGATTGTCTGTCTGAACTAAGACAGACTGGTGAGAGAGGGCATGAGAAAAAGTCTGTAGAGCCAAGCGGATTGCTCGCAGCTCCAAAAGACTGATCTGCTGTGTGGCCTCCCGAGGAGACCAGAGGCCTTGAGTGCACTGCCCTGGCAATGTGCACCCTAGCCCTTTAAGGAAGCATCGGTCGTCAGCGCCCTGGTGTGTGCTGGGGCCTGAAAGGGTACCCCGCTGAGAAGGTTTGGGAGATGTAGCCACCACTGCAAGGAGTCCAAGAGTGATTTGGACACCTTTACTCTGTCTCGGATGTCGCCTGTGGCTTGCGCCCACTGAGTTCTGAGGCACCACTGAGCCGCCTGCATGTGCAGATGGGCATTTGGAGTCACATGTACCGTGGATGCCATGTGGCCCAGGAACCACAGGAAGTGTCTGGCGGAGACCTGAGAATTGCTTTGGAACTGGTTGGCCAAGTCCATCAGCCTGTGGGCTCTGTCCTCGGGCAGGTAAGCTCTTGCCTGCAGGGTGTCTAATCTTGCCCCTATAAACTCTAGGTTCTGTGAGGGGAGCAAAGTGGACTTTGCGTAGTTTATGACAAAGCCCAGATGCTGAAGAAGAAAGACAGTGCGAAGAGTGGCTTGTCTGGCCTCCTGGAGAGACTGACCTCTGATGAGCCAGTCGTCCAGGTATGGGAAGACAAAAATTCCCCGATTTCTGAGATAGGCCACCACCACCACCAGGCATTTGAGGAAATCCCTGGGGGAAGAAGTTAGGCCAAAGGGAAGTACTTTGTACTGAAAATGGTTTCCTCCAACCACAAATCTGAGATACTGTCTGTGGTCTGGATGGATGAGAATGTGAGTATAAGCATCCTTTAGGTCTAAGGAGCATAGCCAATCTCCCTGCTGGAGGTAGGGCAGCAGTATCCCAAGGGTAAGCATCTTGAACTTTTCCCTCTCCAGAAACTTGTTTAGGTTTTGCAAGACTAGGATAGGCCGGAGACCTCCTGTCCTTTTTGGTACCAGAAAGTACCTGGAGTAGAAGCCTTGCCCTTTCAGCCGGTGAGGCACTGTTTCCACCTCCTGTACCTTTAGAAGGCTTGCCAACTCCTGAAGGAGGAGGTTTCTGTGCAGAGGGAGTCTTGGAGGCTCCCCTGGAAAGTAGGAGGTGGGTATCTGGTGGAAGTGGAGCAGGTAGCCCTTTTGGACTATGCTAAGGACCCAGGTGTCCCCTGTGATGGCTGGCCACCTGTAGGCGTACAGGGTCAGCCGACCTCCTGTGCTGAGTGGAGCCAGCTGTGGAGAAGAGGCTATGCTGTGGGAGTCAAAACCCCGCTCCCTGCTGTGCAGGAGCCGGAGCTGGCGGCTTGGGGGTCTTCTGCCTATGGGGCCCATGCCCATGCCCCTGCCCCTTGGCCTGCTGGCCCTGTTGGGGAGCTGGAGAGGCCTGATATTGAGGGTAGGATTTGTAGGCAGCACCCTTCCTCGGGAAAAAGGGCTTCTTCCCCGAGCCCTTCTTTTTCTGAGAATGGGCAGAGGTCTTCCTGGACAGCCTTGTCGTGGTGAGAGTCTCAGTCTTGATTTCCGCAGCCTTTTTAGTCATGGGCTTACCAAAAAGGTTTTCACCACAGCAAGGGACATCGACCAACTTGTCCTGCACCCATGGCTCCAGGTCTGATGACTGTAGCCAGGCCTGACGGCGTGCACTGATGCTGGCTGCAGCTACCCGGGGCGAAGCCTCAAAGCCATCATAGGCTGCTCGAGAGATAAACTTCGAGCACTCTCGAATCCCTGTTGACAAAGCTTTGAACCTCTGCAAAGGTTCCTCGGAGAGGCCAGCTGAGAACCCAGCAATCTCCTTTGCCAGGTCTCGTAGGTACATGCCCATGTACAGCTGGTAGGTCTGGACACGGCAAGACAGCATAGAGCCCTGGAAGCACTTTCTACTGAGGGCATCCAGGTTCTGGGCCTCCCAGCCGGGGGGCACCAAGAAGTGCATCTTCTGACTCTTCAGACGGTGCATGGCCAATTCCACAACCATGGAGTGGTGCGGTAGCTGCGCCTTTTGGAACCCAGGGCTCTTAAGGACTCAATAAATGGAATCGACCCATTTGCTAAGAACCAGCATTGAGGCCAGTGCCTCCCACATATGGAAGAGCAGCCAATCCTGCATCTGAGGAACCGGTACAGTAAAGGCTTCCTTCGGTAGAAAATCATACTGGAGGGCATTGAGCTCCTCGGCTCAAGGCTCCTCCTCGGCGTCCGCAGGGAAGGCCAAGGCCTTGGCCATGTCCCTCACGAAGTCCGAGAACCGGGTATTCTCCAGGGGAGACCGTCTCCGAGGCTCAGACTCCGGTGAGTCCGAAGGGACGCACTGGGTCCAGAAGGTGTCCGGGGACTCCTTGTCCTCCGTCTCCCACTCCAACTCCTCCGAGGAGGAATCGAGCAGCTCCAGCCGTGTGGGCCTCGGTGCCACCCGCCCTGGCGTCGATGACCTCGGCCCCGCTCAGGAGGTTGAGGGGGACCTTGACCGAGGATCGACTCGAGACTTCATCAACTCGAGGATCGGCTCGGTCTCCGAGGTCAACTTAGACGTCGAGGTCCCGGTGGTCGGGGCAGATGCACCGGTCAGACTGGCGATCAGCACCCGCTGCTGTTCCATGAAGGCAGCCAAGCTGCTCTCCAAGGCCGTCAACCTGAGTCCAAGCTCAAGAGACTCAGCAGCCCCCGACTCGGGGCCCGACGTCTGCTCCCCCGGAGGAGAGTCTACGAGGACAATTGCGCTTACGTGACTCGGGGACTCCAACTCCACATGAGGTAGCTTGGAAGTGGGGCGGCGGTCAGGGCTATGCGACTTGGCCCTCGAGGAACAAGGAGCCTTCACCGACGCCGCCCTCACGAGCTTCTTCTTCCTTTGGTGCTCCCGGGAGGGAGACTCCCTTTCAGAGGAACCCCGACGGCGCTTGGGGTCAGACTTCCCAGATGTCGAGGCCTCTGACAAAGAGAAAATTCTCTCACGTTGATGCTGACGGCTCCGAAGCGCCTTCGATGACATTTTGCCGCACAGGCCACAGGCCAGCGGGTCATGGTCGGGCCCGAGGCATCGGAGGCAGCAGTCATGTGTGTCGTGAGAGACATAAGTTTCTTGCACCGATCACACTTTTTGAACCCGCTGGCAGCCATCGGGGTAAAAAGGGCCCCTGAAAGGTCAAAAGTCTGGGCTGCCAGTGAAAACACAAAAAGAGCGCGAACGCTAGTCACGAAGGACAAAAACTGTAAAACACAAGTCCGGACTTGATACCGGTGTACCGAGCCCAGGGAGGAAGGGGAACTGGCGTCGAACCGGATAATACAACGTGAAAATCGCAGACAAAATCATCTTTTTCTGGGTGACACAAACTCACGTCCATTGGGCTCCACGGAAAAAGAAAGACTGAGCAAGATAGCACCCTTGGGCGGGAAGGGGACTGCGCAGGCACGCTGCATTCCCAAAAGCTTTCTTTGAAAGCTGGGGAAATGCTCCACACGGGGGCTCCGTCGGCGCCGACATCACCCATATGTGAGGACTAACTTCCTGCTTGGTCCTGGAGAAACATTTCTTTCCTTGCCAGGTAGGTAGCACAGAACGTCATCATGTGAAATGGCCCATTTCCACATTCTGACTGTTTCCCAACAGAGTTATAATCCTGTTCTTGCTTGTTCACATAGAACATGGTACCCTACCTGTCTGGGTTAGGATGATTTTCATTAGACAATCAAGAATTCATTTTGAATGTGAAATAGATTGGCATTTTGTTGTTTCTTTCTAGAGGAAATGTATATTATTTATTTGAGTAGAAATAATTAAGGTTAATTTCTCCAAGGACAAGTAGGATACATCTGTCTTTTATAAAATAACAGCAACATATGCGCCTAGGTGCCTTCCATGCCTAAATGCCCTGTTATAAAAAGACCATCTATAAGAATAAAAACAACTAATATTAACTCAATTCAACCCACCCCTCAAAAACGTTAAAGACCATATTTCCTTTGCATGGTGGAGGCATAAGCCTATTTATATGTGTAGAGGCCAGGCTGCAGTCCTCTCTTGTCCATGGCAAACCACACTGTGCTGACAAGATGAAGCAGCTTTACCACTACTGTGGGGTGTGATTGTCTTATCAGCACCGTTGGTAAGCATAGGTAGTCTCATTGCTGTAGTTGTTGCTGTGAATAAAAAATGGGATAGAAGATGTATTCCATACTATACAGCCTTGCACAATCTCAAAAGGAGCAGCATCTTAATGGGCAGGACAATAATATTTGCTAGCATTTTCAGGCTCCTATGGGGATGTATCTGTCTCTTTTATAAGTCCAAGCCAAGGGGCAATCAGTAGGAGCCACATAACACATAGTGCATAACATGGTGGTATCCAGAGCAACCTATTCTAACCAGGATAAGCACTGCCAGTCATAAAGCAACTTGAAAATGCCTTTTAAATCAATGGAACAGTTAGCAGTAGACACACAATTTAGCACTGCTCTCCAATACCACCAGACAGCTTTTGTCTGCTTTTGAAATCAGGCCCTATGTTGGGAAGAGAGAAGATTTACTGCTCCTCTGGTTGTTCAAGGATACTTCTGACGTCCCCTTTTTCCATGATGTCAGCAACAGTCCAAAGGAAATTTTTGCTAGTGAATTTCTGTAATGACTCGAATCTCCAACTGCTAGGAGAGGTAGCCAAATTTATTACACCTGGACACCAGTTGAGATTACAAAAGTGAAGAAGAAACAAAAGATGGATTATCCAGGATTTCTGAGTTGGTTTCTAATGAAACAAAAGCTTCTTTTATTTTTAATGTTCATTCTTTTCTTCTATCTCAGATTTGTCAAAACACGCCTTCCACAGCAGTAAAGAAGAATGCATTTTATGTGATAAAATGAACAGTATACCTCAAATCTGTTCTTAATATACTTTTGCAGAGTGAAGTTGCTACTTGTTTCAGTCAGCCACTTGTGCCTTCATTCCAGTACAATTAACTTGTAATACTTTATATTTGCAGGGGATGCTTAGAAATGTCTTGCCTTTGAGAACATTCCTCAAAGTTACATGCTTTCAGTTTTTTGTGAGTTCAATTCTACAGAAGTAATTTTGCTTTAGAAAATATTTTTGATCATAGAAAAATGCACTGTGCAAATCTTTGTACTTAAGATGACCGTATATTCTTTTGTCATATAAAACATCCTGTTCACTAAAAGGTTTACAATCTTCCATCCACTAAACTCCAATAAAGTCTTCAGTAAATTAGATCCCATTCTTCTAAAATGAAATACAAAACTAACTAACTTGCTTATAGGTAGTTCTCCTCAATAAATGTCAATTAACATACTTGCAATGTTGGTACTTTGTCAAATACTATTAAAATATTTTAAATACTTTTAACTATAAATTAGAATGCCAGCACATATGTGCAAAGCCATAGGGGATATAATAATATAAAATGCTTTTAAAAATGTATTGCCTTGCAAGAGAATGCTCCACCAGTACATCTGGTTTCTCTGCTTACTCACTATGTCCAGATGTACTATAATGTCCTTCAGCTTAATGAAAAACAAAAGCTACTCATCCTTGTATCTTGTAAGACCGGATGCGAGCTGGTTATATAGTGAAGATATCCTGGTGGCTCACTAGGGATATGCATTCAATAGCGCATAAAATCATTTTAATTTGAACTAATATGCATATATCGATTGCATGCATTAAAATATTATTAAAATAAATGTCTAAAGCAAACCAAAAGAAAAGCCCAAAAATCAATCAAAAAACATCCAAAGAACGGACTGAACTTTTCTTTGCCTATCATAGCCACAGAAAGCACTCAAACATCCCTGTGGAGTGGAGGGGTAGCCTAGTGATTAGAGCAACAGCCTACAACTCCAGAGATGTGGGTTTGATTCCCATTGCTATTCCTTGGGCAAGTCACTTTACCCTCCACTGCCTCAGAAGAAAAGGACTGGCAATCTATTTCTGGTCATACCTTGCCTAGAAAACCCAGGGACAGCTAGGTTGCCAGGAGTCAGCATTGACCTGACGGCACTTTAAAAATAAATCTGTTTAACAGAGGTTGTCCATCTGGTTTCAATGAACCTCAAAAAATTCCTTAGATTTGTAAAGAGGTGTCTTATAAAGAAAAATCTAGGTTTGTGTCAAAATACACATATTAGCTAGAGATTTTTGCAGATACATTGAGGAAATTTGATATTTTTTCCCAATGAATCTTTGGAAAATCTGTATTTCCCAAATCCAAAATGGCTGAAAATCCACCTAGTTTGAGATTAACTTTGAATTGTCTACAAATCCCTAGTTGAAACAGATCCCACCCAAATCCCATTCTCTTTTATACTAAGTACGCTACTGCATTATTCCCCTCCCACTACACACCACCAGCTCCATGAGTCTAATTAGGAGGGGGGGGGGGGAATCCACAGGGTGATAAAATGCATTTCCACTTAAAGTTCTCCTATGGATAATTTAATGTGGATAATGCCCTCTATGAGGTCATTAGACAGTCAAATAGTGGCCAAGAATAACTTAGAATATTGGCCAAAAACTTATTTTTAAGAAAATTGGATGAAAGCTCCACAGGATATGGCTAACTGTAGCTACAGGGGTCTGTAGCTTGAAGCTTTGCATCGGCTTCCTATTTCCCCCCTTTGCTGATAGATGGCAGAGGAAAATGTGATGATTTAAACCAAGACAATAATAGATGTAATTGACAGTCAATTGGGTCTATAGTTACTGAGCATGCAAATTCTTCAAAACCCACTTTTAGCCAGCTTAAGTAGTATGGGGTAGCAAAATAATAGTGCAGAAAGGGCATTGATACTGATTTATGTGTCAAAAAGGGCAAATCAACATTATGGATAGCCAGCAATACTTCAGCTGGAAAAGAAGTTCCTAAGCATGGAGAAAAACAGCTATTTCTTTACGTTATGCCTTCATCCTAAGGGTGTTCTGCACTACGAAGTAGAATTTTACAGGTGGAGGAATGTATTTTTTCATTGCTCATTTTGAACTAGCTGTGTTAATGTGCTGCTTCAGCATCAAATATGTCTTTAGAAAGCAGCATGCAATACTCACGTGAATAATAACTCATTTCATTCATCCACTGAAATTCCACTGCTGAAGTGGAACAAAGCAACAATTATTCCACACCCTTATGAACAGCACATATGAGAAGTCTGGTAGTTGAACCTTTTCCCTCTCTCTCTCTCTTGGTCATTGCTAAATAGCAGATCCAACGGGATAGGTTTTCCAGTTACAAAACACGTTTTCATAATCTTCCTATTCTCAGAGTCCCTGCATCTCTTCATCTTTATATAATTTCAACATTTCCTGGAAAATAACAAAATTTGGACAAGAGAGTATGAATGACGTAAATGGTCAATGTCCAATTTTGTTTGGGTGCTGGAAAGCTTGTATCTTAGCTACACAGCTATTCTCCCAAGCTAGCACAACTTCTTTATAATGCAAATGCAAAGTGATCGCTGTGCAGAATTCCAGATTTTCTCCCACTTTACTCCCAAACTCAATGATAATGTATCATTTAAAGAACAGTTTTAAGCAAAATACTGGAGTGGAGGAGTAGCCTAGTGGTTGGAGAAGTGGCCTGGTAACCAAGAGATCAGGGTTTGATTCCCTCTGGCACTCCTTGTGGCCTTGGACAAGTCACTTAACCCTCCATTGCCTCAGAACAATGGCCTGGCAATCTATGTCTGGTCACACCTTGCCAAGAAAACTCAGGGGTTGCCAGGAGTCAGCATTTACTCAACAGCACACATTACATTTAAGTAGAATAGTTAAGTTCTTTTTAGCTTACATCCACAAAGCAAACCAATGTCTTCTCTGTAGGATAACATTTTTTCAAAGCTTTCCAGCATGGAGTCTCCAAGAACTAAAATCACAAGTGTTGTTGTTTTTTTTTTTGGGGGGGGGGGGTTGCATTTCTATAAATGAATATGGTGAACTGCTGCTCATATTTATTTATTTATTTAACAATCACTTATATACCGCATCTTCCATAGATCAGTTGCGGTTCACAATAAACAACAATCAACAAAGCAGAGTTTGTTTTACATGTAACATATAACCAAAAGCAATAGTATAAGTAAACAACAAATGTTAAAACTGAACAGCACGGAACAGTGCAAACTATATACATTATATACAGATACACATTATGTAGGGCTTAAGCATTGTGCAAAGTACAGTTTCAGCTATATAGATCTATATGTTTAGGTCATTGGGACATATTAGACAAAAAACTGGTTAGCCTTTATCTAAATCTATTGAGGGATGATCTGTATTGTTGCAATGCTTAGTAAATAGATGGGTTTTCAATTTTTTGCGAAATTCAATGATTTCGGTTAACATTCTTAGATTATCTGGGAGGGAGTTCCAGATTGTTGGAGCTGCATGTGAAAAAGCTCTGTTTGTAAGTTTATTTGCTTTTATGAAGTCTTTGGGAGTTTTTAGTTTATTTACTTGTCCTTTTCTTTGAGTAGATTTTGAATGTTCTTTACTGATTAAGTTACTTAGGGTGATTGGGGCCATATCATTTAGAGTTTTAAATGCAGTTATTAATGTTTTGTATACTATCCTACTTTGTATTGGCAGCCAGTGAAGGGATGCTAGTATTGGTGTTATATGTTGATGTGAGTGTACTTTCGTTATTATCCGAGCTGCTGCATTCTGCGCAAGTTGAATTCTTTTAATGTTTTGTTTTGTAGTACCTAATAAAATTAGATTAGCGAAGTCAAAGTGGGGGGTCATGGTGGCTTGAATTATGCTGATAAAATCTTGTATGTATACCAGGGGTCTTAGTTGTTTAAGGATTTTAAGCTTGAAATCGATTTTCTTTGTTGTATTTCTAATATGGGTATCCAATGTAAGATGTTTATCTAGAATAACTCCTAGATATCTTACTTCGTTTTTTATTTTAATTTCTTGGTTTTGAAGCGTTATGTGTGTTGGGGGAGTATAGGATTGGTTTTTAGTAACAATCAGCACTTCAGTTTTAGAGTGGTTTATTTGGAGATTATGGGCATTTAGCCAGGATGTGGTTTCATTGAAGCAATCTGACAGGAGTTGCATCGGTAAGTTGGGGATTGTGAACGGGATGTACATCATATCATCTGCATATAGATGACAGAGTACACCAAATTTTTTAAAGATATTGCAAAGTGTGGGTGGGAGGTAACCTTGGAATAGCGAGAGATTGACAATGGGGAGTATGAATGAGAGAAGGATTGGAAGTGTGTTTTTCATCCAGATTACTGGGCAAGGATCAAGGTAAGAGGTAGTGGTGTTAAGGTTGAGTATGATATTTTTTAATGATACTTTGGCTATAGGGTGGAATTCTGACCGTCAAGCAGGTGAAGAGGTTTGTGGATAGAGTCTAGGGTCATAATTGGTAGTTTTGTTTTGTTTTGATAGTAGTTAGCTAGAGTTTGTGCTGATATGTCAGTAATTTCCTTGCTGGAAGTTTGAGAGTTATTAGTTAGATTACTCACAATGGAGAATAGTTTTCTTGGTCTATTATAAGATTTTGATAGGATTGTTGCATAGTAGTTTTTCTTTGTACTGTCTAAGGCTTCCTTGTATTTTGTGAGATAGTTATAATATAATTCTTTGTTGATGGTGGATTTAGTTATGCAAAACCAAAAACCTACCTCTCAGTAACTCACCTAAATACAAAGCGACTTTCAGTAAATTCTTCCAATTTTACAAATTTTGCAAAGCAATCAACAATATCATTAGGTTACACCCGGAGCTCAGGATTTAGACACCCTCCATCTGGCGAATTACATCACCATAGGGAAATGGTGGACACTTACATCATAGGTCCTTAACCTTCACACCTTTAAAGTATTACATCAACAGAAATCTTTTCCACGTAATAAATTACTAAACTTATCCTATTCCCTAACTACACATAAGGATTCACAAACTCATTCACCATTCATTAATCACAACCACATAATTAAATATAAAACCATCCATACAACATAAACACGAACCTCTCAACTATAAAGTATCCGATATAATGCTGTGTCCACTCCAAAGCAGAAATTCAATAAAAAGCTTCTAACATCTTCAAAAGCACTAGGCTTGATAATAAAATATCTGATTTCAGTATCCACATGAACGCTGGAAAGGAAAATCAAGCACAAATTTAGATTGATAAGCAACAAATCTTAATATGCAGAAAGCAATCAATTACTTATCTGCTAAGGAGCAAAACGCAGGCGTCTTTTCACGGCACTGAAAAAACTGCTGACTGTCCCAAAGACCACTCGCCGCCACTGTACACTATTTGTTCGACGAAAGCTTCCGTTTCGCCACAGGCTTCGTCAGGAACTAAAGTTAAACGGAATTCACCATTAACTAATATTTCATTTTTAGACACATATAGCGTCTCTACAAGCTACGGCTCATCGGCGTCTGATGTCAGCGGTCTTTGGGACAGTCAGCTGTTTTTTCAGTGCCGTGAAAAGACGCCAGATGGAGGGTGTCTAAATCCTGAGGTCCGGGTGTAACCTAATGATATTGTTGATTGCTTTGCAAAATTTGTAAAATTGGAAGAATTTACTGAAAGTCGCTTTGTATTTAGGTGAGTTACTGAGAGGTAGGTTTTTGGTTTTGGACAATAGTTATTCCTCTCAGACGGTTTGTGGTTGTTTGGATTTAGTTATGCGCCATTTAAGCTCTAGTTTTCTTAGTTCTCTTTTCATTTGTTTTAATGTACCAGTGAACCATGGGGTACAGTTGGTTTTAGAGTAGGTTGGCTTTTTATTATTTTGGTTAATTTTGGCTGCATTATTGATGGTAGCATGCCAGTTTTTGACTGCTTCGTCCAAGTCTGTTGGTGATGAAGAAAGGTGAGGGATTGTAGAATCTAGAAATTCAGTTTCGTTAAATTTCCTGAATTTTATAGTCTGGTCACTTCTTGTGTGTTTTAAGGCACAGTTAGTGTAGCAATTGAGATTTATTTTGATTAGATAATGATCAGACAGGGTATTTCAGTACATTCTAAAGAGTCTGGGTTGAAAAGCTTGAATAGAGAGTGGGGTAGGAGGACAAGGTCAAGTGTGCCACCTTTGGTGTGAGTTGGTATGTTTATAATTTGATGGACGTCTAAGTCAGATATGGTTTCCAGAAAAAGGTTGGATTCAGTAGTTGGGAGTGAGGGAAGGTTGAAATCTCCTAGAATAATTAAGGGGTTTTGTTCAGTTGAAGAATTAAGGAGTTCAATTAGAGAGTGTAGACTGTCTGCATTTTGGTTAGGAGGTCTATATATTAAGCAGATTCTAAGCAGGCCAATTTTTATTATGAGAGTGTCAATGTTATTGGAAGTGTTAGATTGTATTTTCTTGGCTTTTAGATTTACGTTTGTCATAATCAGTACACCACCACCTTTTTTGTTGGATCTATGTGTGTGGATAATATCATAGTTTGAATTGTCAAGTTGATAACCGAGGCAGGCGGACCCGGCGCTTCGGGCCCCCCCCCACCAAACCATCCGCCCGGCCTGCCCTCCCCCCCCCCACCGCAACACATGACATAACACCATAACTTCATGGAACACAACTGGTCGCAGCTTTATTAACCATTAGCAATTATAACAATAACATCAACTTCCTATCCCCATTAGCGGCACCTGGCTGCACCAGCCATACCTTAGCAAGGTGCCTGCCACCGCTAATGCCACAACTTGCCACCCGGCAAGTTGCCATGCCCCTCCCCCGACTTCGCCATGCCATAGCAAAAGTCATGAGAGGTTTGACCGGGTCAGGGGCACCCCGCCCCCGCCCAAATGTAGCCTGCTGCTCCGGACCCCGGAAACCTCCGGGATCCCGCACCCCCCCCAAGCTGCAACACCCCAAACCCCAAACAACTAAGAAAGGGAGGGAGGGAGGGACGCCGGCAACCAACCGAAGCCCCCGCACGCTCTGAGCACGCGGTGGCTGCCGGCCTACCACCACTCCCCCTCCCCTCCCCCGAATCTCCCTCCTGATTGGCTCCCGCACGGCGCGACCGTCGGGAGCCAATCACTTTAAACAATGCGCTCGCGCACCCTACCCGGGCCGCGCGCAGGGTCCCCACGCCGGGCCGCGCGCCCGGTTAAATTCGGCCGCCGGGACCCTGCCCGCGGCCTCGCAATTTAGGAGGACTGTATCAGTATCAGAGAGCCAGGTCTCAGTAATACATAGAATATCAGGTTTTGAGTCAGATAACAAGTCGTTGATTATTGGGAGTTTATTTTTCAATGAACGTGCATTTATAAGGATGCACGATAGGGATTTTGCATTATGGGGGTGGTTTAAGTTGACTGCATGTAGTGAATTAGTCTGTTTTATTTGAATGAGTCTATGGAAGTTTATTTTTGCTTGGTTGAGAGGGTGATAGTGTCCAATATGGAGATTGTTTCGGTTGGATGTGTGTATTATAGGGATTGTCATGTAGTTTTTACTGTTGAGACTTAGGGGCTTGTTTACAAAGCCGCGGTAGCGGTTTGCGTTCGTAATCGGAGCCGCGGCCCCATTGATTTCAATGGGGCGCGGCTGCGATCGCGATCGCGAACCACTACCGCGGCTTTGTAAACAAGCCCCTTAGTGTTAGGTCAATTAGGATTGTTAGAAATATGCAGATGTAAGATACTTTTAGTAGCATGGTTTTTGTTTGTATCATTACGGTATATGTGACAAGTTTGAATAAGGTATATGATTGGAAGGTGTTAAGTAAATGTAGGAGAAAACAACCAACAATGAGCTAGTTAGGTATTCAATTTTGTTAACAATATCAAACACTAGGCATGGAAAGTTGCTGGCTACTATAATCTTTTCTCAGATTATGCAATTATCTGACCATGAAAATCCCAGATAAAGCATTGAAATCAGTGAATTATTCCCTGACAAGGCAATAACATTAGACCGTGTGAAGTTATAAATGAACTATTGGCGACAGCAATAAAGTCTGGTAAGATAGAGTGGGAAATAAGATATTTTCAACAGTATTATGTGGTTTTAAACAATTTTTCAACTTAGGCAGGATAATGAGGAGAGAATATGCTATTGTCAATTATTTGAAATGAGCTACTGTTAGTAGAGCTGAGCAGTTATATACCAGGGTAGGATAATATGAGAGCAAATAGATCATTGACAAATGTGAGGTTATGCTGAGAGTTGAAGGAAAGCTACTGGCGACAGTAATAATAATTGAAGAAATGCTACTGACAACAGTAATAAATTGTGTGATAGCTACTGACAACAGTAATTGGTATATCATATAACATCCCAAAAAACAATTACAAAACATTAAGCAATAGATTCTATGTAATGTGTATTTCTTGGGACTATAAACTGAGGTGGTGCTCAGATTCTCCATATCATAAAAATTCTGCCCACAGTTATACCTATGTATACCACTTTATCAAGTAATCAAAGCGGTTTACAAAGAATGCAAACATTTACAATAAACCGTAATTAACAAAGGCACTAGGCAACCATCTGTAACTTATTTACATTTGATAACATATTTACATAAAGGCTTTGAAATGTTATATATATTTAGGAGTAAGAAATCATTGAGCGCCGGTGAGGGCAGATCTGGGGTGTATGTCAAGTGTTGAGACCAGAGATTCAATTATGTTGGGTAGATATCTGTTTCAACTTGTTGCTTTCCATAGTGTTCCAAGAATAGCAGCAACATCTTGATATTTTTATGGAAGGTGGAGAGGTCTCCTATATTTCTTATTCTATCTGGGAGGGAGTTCCAGAGAACTGGAGCATAGTATGCAAAGGCTCTATTGCTCATTGATTGGTTGGTCTTTCAGACGTCTGCTGGGATAACTAGGGAGTTCTGAGTGCATCCTCTCCTTTGTCTGTTATTCAGGATCCTATTAATTAGAGAGCTAAGGTAGGAAGGGGATATACTATGCAGTAGTTTGAATGTAATCATAAGAGTTTTGTATTTGATTCTACTCTGGATGAATAGCCAGTGTAACTGATGTAATTTGGCGGTGATGTGCTCAGATCTGAGTGCCTTCTGAATTACATGAGCAGCTGTGTGTTGTGCCATCTGGAGTAGTGTCAATGCCTGCTTAGATAGGCCCTGCAAGATGCTGTTACAATAGTCGAGATGAAGGACAGAGCAGAAATGGCAAGGTGCTAGTAAAGGCCTTAGATGTTGGATCATTCTAATCTTTCTGTATATAGCTTGAGTTGTTATTTTGAGGTGTGTAGATAGGCTAAGGTTTTGATCTAGTATTAATACCTAGATATTTGACTTTATTCCTTAATTCGAGGGTCGCTTCTTTGACTTGTATTTTGGACGGGGGGGATGAATTCTTTGTTCCTAGTGACAAATAGAGCTTCAGTTTTATTGTAGTTTATTCTTAGGCTGTGAGATGTGAGACATTGCGAAGCTTCATTGAAGAATGTTATGGTTTGTTGGAGGTTAGCTTTCGCTGTATTGAATTGTAGATATATCATTATATCATCCGCATAAATGTAGTAATTTACTATATGTTTCTGACAGATTGGTTGAAGATAAATGTTGAACAATAAAACTGAGAGTGTTGATCCTTGTGGTATTCTTTGCTGTTGACTATATGTGTTAGATGTAGATTGGCTAATTTTTTACCTGTTGAATGCAATCAGCCAAGTAAGATTCAAACCAGCAGAGGATAGACCCATCAATTCCAATTTGTTGTAGTCTTGCTAGTAGGATGGTGTGATTGAGAGAGTCAAATGCCGATGCAATATACAGGAATATCAATATGCAGGCTTGTTTAGGACCTTCTATTCCCCTAATGAGATTATTAATAGGGCTAGTAGGAATGTTTCTACCCCATCATATGGTCTAAAACCATATTGGTAGGAGTCAAGTGGGGTGATTATGTGGTCTTTGAGTTGGTTTTGGACAATCTTTTAAATTATTTTTGCCATAAATGGGAGGCTTAATATTGGACGATATGAGTTAGGGCTTATTTTATCCTTGGAATTGTATTTACGGATGGGCCGAATTGATGCTTCCTTTAAGGCTTTAGGCATGTGACCTTGCAATAAAGAGAGGTTAACTATTTTGAGTATGGTAGGTGCTGTTTCTGCTCGAGACATTTTTAGCCAGCTGACAGGGCATGGATCAACAGGGGATGTAGTAGTGTTAATTGATATAATGATTTGTTCCAGGCGTTCTAAATTGATTAGGGTAAATGATTGCCATAGTGTGATGTTAGCGAAGGGATTGGGTACAGGTGTTGACGATGCAGATGTTTGTAAGCTTAGTGGTTGGCTAGCACTTGTTGATGCTGATAGCCTTTTCTTCCATGTTAGGGTTCGTGTTAATGATTTCACAAGCTCAAAGTGTTCCCTTGTGCAATTTAGAGATTTCATAAGTAACTTAGTATGATTAACTCTTATGGTTGTTGATGCTCTCTTGATAGGCGTGGAGTGTGTTCATATAATAAAATTCTCTCGTCTGGTAGCCTTGATATTCTCCATTTGCATTCCAATTTTCTTAACTTTCTTTTTAAAGTCCTAAGCTCCTGAGTGTACCATATGTTGGATTGCCTATGGCATTTGCTGGACTTAGATGTGGGAGCAGGTGCTGCTTTACTAAGTACCAAATTCCAGTTATCTCCCACTGTGCAGCTGAAGTCTCATGATACCCGAGACTTTGGCTCCATGTCAGGAGACACTGTTCCATGCTTCAGGCTACATAACTTAGGGGCTTGTTTACAAAGCCGCGGTAGTGGTTTCCAATCGTTATCAGAGCCGCGGCACCATTGAAATCAATGGGGCCGCTGCTCCGATAACAAACGGAAATCGCTACCGCGGCTTTGTAAACAAGCCCCTTAATATCCCCAGGGAGCCAAAAAGATCAATAAAAAAAAGTAAAACTCCCAATCAGGCACAAAGAGAAAAAATAGAAAAAACAAAAAGAATTAAACAGAAATTGCTTTATTTTTTGCTTTTGCTTTTGTTTTATGCCTTTCTGACTACCTGATCTTTCGGCTTGTCTTCTTGCCGTGTGTCTGGGGATGCCCTGACATCATTTGGCCCCCCTTTTTTTTTTACCGCGCATGTTCAGCGTTTTTTTGCTTTGTCTGCTGGCTGCTTCAGCAGCAAGTTCAGCGAGCTCAGCGGCATTCTTCCTCTTTTTGAAGTGTTTTTTGTTTGTGAGTTCTTCTTGGTTTTTCTGCTTTTTTCTTTTTTTGAAAGTGTTTTATTGTGAGAGTGTCTTTTTCTTTTTGTGTTCCTGGAATAGCAACGTCTTTTAAAAGAGCTCCCTGACGAAGCTATTTCGGAGAAACACCTGGTGTCAGGGCTCCAGGTCGTTGCCTTGACTGCTGTGGATCCAGTGAGGTTCTGTACTGAACTGCCCGGCAACATTGTGCCTTGTGCCTGTGCCTGTGCTTTGTTCTTCAGCTAAGTTGGCCGTTGCTAGTATTACTGTCACCACTGCTGTTACCACTAGGAGCTGGTTTATTGCTGTTACCACTGCTGTTACCACTAGGAGCTGGTTTATTGCTGTTACCACAACTGCTACCATTATGAGATTATTTGAGTCGTGTGGATTTTTGCTCAGTTCTCCATTCTAGAGAGGTTTTTTTCTGACCGCTGATGTCCTTTTTGAGCACAGTTCATTATTTGAGCATTACTGTGGCATGGTTGTGTCCAATCTTGCCATATGACTGGCTCATCCTTTCTGCTGCTATTGCAGAGGGATTGGCTGAGGTCTTTTTTCCTCTCTTGTTGTTTTCTTCCTGGCTCTAAGTTGGGTATTTTCTTGAGATACTCTCACATTTTTGTTTAATTTCTGTTTAATTCTTTTTGTTTTTTCTATTTGTGCTGGTTGGGAGTTTTACTTTTCTTATTGATCCATGCTTCGGGCTGCCATGGTAAAGTACTCTGCAAACAGAGAGGTAGCACAGTAAACATCAATTATTGTAAGTATGATGTTTGCCATGCTCTGACTTTTCAAAAATGTTTTGAGGGGGGATGAAGGTGTTCTCTGCACCTCTTCTCCTGGCCGCTACCACCGCCATCATGAGTGGCTCTCAGCAAATTTTGCTTGGGGGACCCTCATTTGAACTTTCACCACTGCTTCCGCTCTACAACATAGGCTTATGAGATACTGTTCTTCAATAGTTTCATTCTTTCTTAACTGATTGTTCCTTTTCCATTTCCTTGGGCTCTCTTCCTCAAGATTGTATCCTCTCACTTGTGATGTTACCAGGGCTCTGTGATTAAACCACTGTTAGTCAACATTTTCATTGCTCCACTCACTACCATTATTCAAGATTCTGGTATCACAGCATGTTACTGTGCAGATGACATCCTTCTTGTTCTTCAAATTCATCCCACTTTCCCCAATCTGAAACCCACGAATACTGCCTGTCCAAGTAGTTTCCTGGCTGAAAATCTTCTCACTCAAGCTCAACATTTAAAAATCATGCGCTACCTGGCTTACTGGGCGTCCTAAAATCCACAGCACTGCCCCTCTACTGTAGAATATTCCTCTCTTTTAAATACTTGGGAATCATATTAGACTCTGAACTCTCTTTTCATGATCAAATCAGTTCTGTTGTCAAAAGATCAGTTTACTCACTACATCAGATTAGATCCATCCGTCCCTTCCTTGTCTACCTACACAAACTACTTTAAATTCTCAGTTTAGTCATATCTAAATTAGATTACTGCAATGTCATCTATGCTGGCCTTCCCAAATACGAAACAAAAAGATTAAAACCTGTTATAAATACCACTGTCAGAATTCTAGCGTACACGTCAAAGTCTGACCACGTCACACCTCTGTCAATCCACTTTCATTGGCTCCTATTATATTGTTGTATCTAGCAGAAAATCCTTACCCTTGTAAATAAGGCCCTTCATTCTGGTATCCCCTCTTATCTTTCCTCACATCATCCTTCACACTCCCCACTATGCTCTTCATTCTATTCTTTCTTCCCCCAGTTTCACGTGCATAATAAGAATCAACCAGACTATTTACTTTTTATTTCCATGCCCCCAGACCCTGGAATGACCTGCCCTCATGCAGATCGTGACAAAAACTCTCATTTAAAAGATTCAAAAGTGGCTGAAAAATGTATTTATTCAAAAAAGCATTTAAACATTACCATAGTCTTGTAGGATTGCCTATTTGTTTACATATATATGTTTGCATCTGTGATTCTATCATCTTATGATTTTTATTATTGGAATTCTTTTCCGTTTGAATTAGCCTGTTTTTATGTGAACTGCTCTGATGTTCTCAAAGGGCGATATATCAAAATTAAAATAAACCTAATAATCGTTCTTGCAGCTAGTTCAATTTGGAAATGTGATCACTGTTGCCACTGTTAATGCCCTGTGAGCACAATAACTACTGCTAGCCTGGCTCAGAAATGTGGGGTCATGCTCCTCCTCGTGGTCACTATCACTGCCATTTCTGACTATAGAGGAGGAGGAGGAGAGAGTGCTGGGGGGGGGGGGGGTCCTAAGATTTTCTCCCTCTGCTAACTCTGTTCATTGAATGGAGAGGATGAGTTTTAAAAGGGAAACTAGTAGGGGAGGGATATTGAAAGGCACAAGAAAGGATATGCATAGGGGAAAAGAGCACAAGGAGGGTTTCAGTGAGAGAGATATGGCAAGTTCGAGTGCATGAGAAAGAAGGTGGCTTTTCTTATGCTTTTGGCAAAAATAGCAAAGCCAAAAGAAAAGCAGTAAAAATCAAATAGAAGGATGGGATTAGCAAAGAGGAGGATCATAGTTAAGCAGATCTCTTGAGCAATTACTTTTATTCAGTATTCACACTAGAAGAGGACGATGATGGGACAAAAGATAAATGCGAGGATATAAAGAAGTTAATTTTATAGGTCAACTATATGCAAAGGCCACATAGGTGCTTATTTTATGAAGATACATGTGTCTTTATAAAATACCAGGGGTAAAATGGCAAAAATTGCAGCTAGATGAAAGCCATGGATATTTACACCTGCTTGAGAGCAGGCATAAATGTTAGCATCTAAAGTAGGTGCATACACATATATTTTATAAAATATGATCATAAACTTCCCGCCTAAAGGTGCCATCTTACCTCAGTCAAATGACATAGCTAAGAACAGCACACAAAAATGAAAAATAAACTATGTACAACTGCAACTCCAAGGGGAGGAGGGAGGGTTGTGAGGACTGATTCCTGCTGCTTCTGGAGAACACCTGTTACAGGTGAGTAACTACTCTTTCTCCAGGACCAAGCAGGAAGTCAGTCCTCACATATGGGTGACTTCCAAGCTCTGGGCTACTGAGGAACCAAGGCTGAACAAGAGAACTCCCTCTAGTCTCAGCAGCAAAGAAAGGCTTTTCAAGGACACTGAGGCTGAGTCCAAGAAAAGCCTTTCCTTCTGCTGCCGGCGACTTCGGAGTGCCTTGGAAGACATCTTCCCACATGGTCCACACAACTTAGGGTTGTGATCAGGACTGAGGCACCGAAGGCAGCAGTCATGTGTGTCGGTGAGAGACATTAACTTCTTACACCGATCACACTTCTTGAAATCGCTGGAAGCCATCGGGGAAAAAAAGAGTCCCCGCGAGGTCAAAGGACCGGCCTTCCAGGGAAAAATCAAAAAAAGGGCGCGAACGCCAGCCACGAAGGGCAAAAACTGAAAAAGAAGAATCGGGCTCGATACCGGTGTACTGAACCTGGCGGGAGGGGAACCGGGAGAAAAAATAGTGAGTATTGCCGAAAAATATCAACTTTTATCCGGGATGACAGGACACACGTCCGGTGGGCTTCTCGGAAAAAAAGAGACTGAGGTAGGATGGCACCTTTAGGCGGGAAGGGAACCACGCATGCGTGCCTGCATTCCCAAAGGCTTTCATAGAAAGCTGGGGAAATGCTCCGCTGGGGCTTCATCGGCACCGATGACACCCATATGTGAGGACTGACTTCCTGCTTGGTCCTGGAGAAAAGTCCTAAACTTTAAGCCTTTCCTCATAGAGACATCCTTCCATCCCCTTTACCATTTTTGTGACTCTTCTCTGTACCTTTTCTAATTCTACTATATCCTTTTTATGATATGGCGACCAGAATTGCACACAATATTTAAGGTGCGGCTGTACCATGGAACAATACAGAGGCATTATAATATCTTTGTTTTTATTCTCCATTCCTTTCCTTATGATTCCTAGCATTCTATTTGCTTTCGTGGTCACGACTACACGCTGGGCAGAGGGTTTCAACATATTATCCACAATGATGCCTAAATCCTTTACTGGGGTGGTGGTTCCTAATGTTGAATCTTGCATTGTGTAACCTTAGTTTGAGTTGTTCTTTCCTAGGAGCATAACTTTGCACTTGTCCACATTAAATGTAATCTGCCATTTGGATGTCCAGTCTTACAATTTATAAAGGTCCTCAGGCATTTTTTCACAATCCTCTTGTATTTTAACAACTTTGAATAATTTTGTGTCATTTGCAAATTTGATGATCTCACTCATTATTCACATTTCCAGGTCATTTATGAATATATCAAAAAGCAGTGGGCCCAGCACAGATCCCTTGGGTATTCCACTGTTCACCTTTCTTCATTGAGAAAATTGGCCATTTAGTCCCACTCTCTGCTTTCTATCATTTAACCAGTTCCTGATCCACAACAATACACTGCCTCCTTTCCCATGACTTTTTAATTTTGTCAGGAGTCTCTCATGAGGGACTTCTGGTATGAGTGCAGCAGAGGTCAGATGTGTCTAAGAGAGCTCCGTCTACCGACTCTCCCCAAGACTGTAAAGAAGTGTAACAAAGGGTGCAAACCCTCTCCAGGGAAGATATAATGCCGAAAACAGTGAGGCTTACACCTGTAAAGACTTGCTGAAATATATGCGGCTAGGGGTAAGCCATGTGAGACCATGGAGGGAGTGGTGCAAGGCCCGGCTTCTCCGGTGTCATCTATGGCAAGTACTGGAGACAGCAATGGGGGGTGTAATGAAACAGACCTCCTCACAATATTGAGAGAAATAAGGCGCTCAAAAACAGAAATTGTTAATAAGGTCCTTGGCAAGATAGAGGAGAAGTTTGCGGCGGTGGGGGTGTGACTGGAGGAGGCCGAAGCCAGAATCAGCTCAATGGAGGACACACAGGTGCAGATGGCGAAGGAGGTCTCACGCCTACAACAACTGGGCTGGCTGCAAGCTAAAATGGAAGAAATGGAAAATCAGGAAAGGTCAAATGTGCAGATCTTTGGAGGGCTGGAAGGGGAGGAAGGCAAAGACCCCATAACATTTGTTAAAGTTTTACTGGTACAATGTTTCCCGGACTGTCCCTTGGTGGAGGCTTATGAAATTGAGAGGGCGCACCAAGAACTCCATCCCCGCCTGGAGAACAATGCGAGACCACGGGCCTTTATAGTTAAACTGATGTGTTTCCAGGACAGGGAACATATTCATCTAGCCAGAAGAACGGGATACATCTCATTCAAATCATGGAGAGTTTTGGTGTTCCCGGATATGGCAGCAGAGACTATGAGAAGGCGCAGGGACATGGTAACATTCAAACACATCCTGGCAAAGAAAAGGGATACAGGTGGCAATCTGGTATCCAGCACGACTAGTATTGATAGAGAATGGCGTGACAAGATTCTTTCATAGTGTGTAGGCACTAGAGAAACATCTTAAGACTAGGGCAGTGCGCTGAGGAAACATCCACGTGGAAGTCAGACAGCGGAGGGGGCACTACCACCCAGGAGGCGGCAGCTGAGTAGGGGGAGCAGGAGATGGAGCGTGATGCACCAGCCGCACCAACAGAGGAATGGAGAGCAGGCCAAGCTTCAGAATTGCAGGAACTGAGAACCCAAGGAGAGGGCTGAACTGGAAGTAACACAGATCTGTGGTGCAGGAAAGGATGGACTATGAGGGAGAAGGTAGTCAGTTTCCACAGGGAAGCCAAATGGAGGACTGTTAATTAATTGGCATAACAGGGGAGGGATGGAAGGAGGGGTGTAAGATGGGTGCGAGACCGCTTTAAGCTCTGTGGAAGCAAAAAAAGGAGGGAAAGTAGAATTCAGAGGAAGAGGGAAGGAGTGGTGAAGAGGGGAGGATGAAGGGGAAGAAGTATATGATGTTAATTGTTTTATGTTGTTTTGATGCATCAATGTGGCTCAGTGTTAACAGGGCGGCACAAAGGGAGGTGAAGATAATTAGAAAGGTCCAAAGAGGGATATAGGGGGTTACATAATTGCCTCATGGAATGTAAGAGGTGTACATAGCCCCATTAAACAGAAGAGAGTACTGACAAGTTTAGTGCGGGTGAAGGTTGATTTTGCCCTCCTACAGGAGACACACATAACATGAGAAACTGAGATGTTCGGGGTACACCCAGATGTACTGTTCAGCATATAACTCCAAGAAATGGGGGTAACTATTCATGTCCATAAGAGGGACCCATTTATTCAGGAAAAGGTGGGGGGAGACACACAGGGCAGGGGTGTGTGGATCGTAGGGCACGTGGATCAAGCACAGATAGCAATTTTGAATGTATATGCTCCCAATGGGCCAAAAGGAAGCTTTTATAGACAGATGTTAAGGGAGTTTGCAAAAGTGGCTCGGGGGGGATTAGATAATAAACTCCCAATAATTATAATTATAATTATAATCAATGACTTGTTATCTGACTCAAAACCAGATATTCTATGTATTACTGAGACCTGGCTCACTGATACTGATACAGTCATCTTAAATCAACTCGACTATTCAAACTACGATATTACCCACACACATAGATCCAACAAAAAAGGTGGTGGTGTACTGATAATGACTAAAATAAACCTAAAAGCCAAGAAAATACAACCTAACACATCCAATAACATTGACACCCTCATAATAAAAATTGATCCGCTTAGAATCTGCTTTATATATAGACCTCCTAACCAAAATGCAGACAGTCTACACTCTCTAATTGAACTCCTTAATTCTTCAACTGAACAAAACCCCCTAATCATCTTAGGAGACTTCAACCTTCCCTCACTCCCAATTACTGAATCCAACCTTTTTCTGGAAACTATATCTGACTTAGACTTCCATCAAATCATAAATATACCAACCCATATCAAAGGTGGCATACTTGACCTTGTCCTCCTACCTCACAATCTATTCAAGCTTTTCAACCCAGACTCCTTAGAATGCACTGAAATACCCTGGTCCGATCACCATTTAATTAAAATGAATCTCACCTACTATTCTAACTGTGACATAAAACATACAAGAAGTGACCAAACTATAAAATTCAAGAAATTCAACGAAACTGAATTTCTAGACTCTACAATCCCTCACCTTTCTTCTTCCCCAACAGACTTGGATGAAGCAGTCAAAAACTGGCATGCTACCATTAATAAAGCAGCCAAAATTAACCATAATAATAAAAAGCCAACCTACTCTAAAACTAACGGTACCCCATGGTTTACTAGTACTTTAAAACAATTAAAAAGAGAACTAAGAAAACTTGAACTTAAATGGCGCAAAACTAAATCTACCATCCACAAAGAATTATACTATAACCACCTCACAATATACAGGGAAACCCTAGACATCACAAAGAAAAACTACTGTGCAACAAAACTAGCAAACTCATATAAAATAGGCCAAAAGAACTATTCTCAATTGTTAGCAACCTAACTAACAACTCGCAAACTTCCAGCAAGGAAATTACTGACATATCAGCACAAACTTTAGCTAACTATTACCAAAACAAAACAAAATTAACATTTAGGACCCCAGACCCCATCCACAAACCCCTTCACCTGTGAGATGAATGGTCAGAATTTCACCCTATAGCCAAAGCATCACTAAAAAATATCATACTCAACCTTAACACCACTACCTCTTACCTTGATCCTTGCCCAGTAACATGGATAAAAAACACACTTCCAACCCTCATCTCATTCTTACTCCCCATTGTCAATCTCTCACTACTCCAAGGTTATCTCCCACCCACACTTAAGCACGTACAAATCAGACCAAATTCTTAAGAACGGCACACTTGATAAAACTTCACCTAAATCATATAGACCCATCTCAAGTATACCATTCTTAGCAAACGTAATAGAAAAAACAGTACAAATACAGACACAAGAGTATCTTGATTCATCCTACCCTCTTGACGAACAGCAATATGGGTTTCGTTCCAAACATGGAGTGGAAACACTTCTCACAGTCTTAACAGATGCTCATTTAAGAGGAATTGACAATCACAAACAAGCATTCATCCTCTTATTCATCGATATTTCAGCTGCTTTTGATAGCGTTCACCATACCATAATGCTTAACAACCTGACACAAATAGGTATAAATGCCACAGTTCATAAATGGTTCTCTTCCTATCTAAACAATAGAACCAAAAATGTAAGAATAGACAATCAAACTTCTGATTCATGCAAACTAGAAACAGGATTACCACAAGGATCAGCGCTATCAGCACTCCTATTTAACATTTACATAAAACCAGTTTGCAATATCTTTAAAAAATATAGCGTACTCTATCATCTATATGCAGATGATATTATGATGTACATTCCATTTACAATCCCCAATTTACCATTGCAACTCCTATCAGATTGCTTCAATGAAGCCACATCCTGGCTAAATGCCCACAATCTCCAAATAAACCACTCTAAAACCGAAGTACTAATTGTTACTAAAAATCAATCCTATACTCCAACACACATAACGCTTCAAAACCAAGAAATTAAAATAAAAAACGAAGTAAGATACCTAGGAGTTATTCTAGATAAACATCTTACTTTGGATACCCATATTAGAAATATCACAAAGAAAATCTACTTCAAACTTAAAATCCTTAAACTACTAAGACCCCTTGTACACATACAAGATTTTATCAGCATAATTCAAGCCACCATAACCCCCCACTTTGACTTCGCTAATCTAATTTTATTAGGTACAACAAAACAAAACATTAAAAGAATTCAAATAGCACAGAATGCAGCAGCTCGGGTAATAACAAAAGTACACTCACATCAACATATAACACCAATACTGGAATCCCTTCACTGGCTCCCAGTACAAAGTAGGATAGTATACAAAACATTAACAACCACTTTCAAAACTCTAAATGATATGGCCCCTGTCACCCTAAGTAACTTAATCAGTAAAGAGCATTCAAAAACTACTCAAAGAAAAGGACAAGTAAATAAACTAAAAACTCCCAAAGACTTCATAAAAGCAAATAAAATCACAAACAGAGCTTTTTTACATGCAGCCCCAACAATCTGGAATTCTCTCCCAGATGATCTAAGAATGTTACCCGAGATCATTGAATTCCGCAAAAAATTGAAAACCTATCTATTTACTAAGCATTACAACAACACAAATCATCCCTCAATAGATTTAGATAAAGGCTAACCAGTTTTGTCTAATATCCCAATGACCTAAAACATACAATTTTATAGCTGAAACTGTACTTGCTCAATGCTAAAGCCCTACATAATGTGTATCTGTAAATAATGTATATAGTTTGCACTGTTCCGTGCTGTTCAACCCTAACATTGTTGTTTATCTACTTTATTGTTTTTGGTTATATGATGTTATATGTAAAACAAACTTTGCTTTGTTAATTGTTGTTTATTGTGAACCGCACCTGATCTTTGGAAGATGCGGTATATAAATGATTGTTAAATAAAATAAATAAATAATAAGAGGAGATATGAACTGTATGTTGGGGAAGGAGGATAGATCAAACTTTTCTCTCTCATGGAAAGGAAGGGAGGGAGTTCAGAGGTTGTTTGAGGGAGTGGGATTTGATAGATATATGGAGGGCAGAAAATGGTGAGCAGCGGGGCTTTACTTACTTTTCATCAAAGGTAGGGGCATACTCCTGGTTAGATTACATTCTTGGGCATAGGGACCAAATGGGAGTGGTGGGGAAGTGCCAATTCCACCCGCTTACTATTTCTGACCATGGAATGGTGACCTGTCAATGGCAATCCTCAAGAAGCGGGGGAGAGGGTAGGTACAATGGGTGGAGGGCTAACATGCAACTTCTGTGTAGGGAATAAACCCAAAGGCAGATTCGTGGAGCATGGAAAGAATACCTCTTAAATGATGATACAGGCAATGTGGGTGGTGCTAACATTTGGGACGCAGGGAAAGCCTATTTGAGGGGGATCTTAATACAACTGGGAGCGAAAAAGAAAAGGGAGAAGGAGGCATAGCAAAGTTGACAGCTAAGTCTGATACAGGATCTTCGGGCTAAACACAGTGCAACGGGAGGGCAAAGGGTGTATCGTCGACTGTGCAATGCACAGACTCAGCTTAATGCGTTGATATGGAGCGGGTGGAAAGGCTGTTAAGGGCTACCAAGAGGTCTTATATGGAAAGTGGGAATAAGGTGGGGAAGTTGTTAGCATGGCAGCTTAAGAAACACAGGGAGGAATGGTTGGTGGCTGAAATACACTAGCCAGGAGGGAAGCGGGTATACGTGTACGCGAACATCTGCGAGGAGTTTAGGAGGTTCTATGAGCAGCTATATAATACGAAAGGAGAGTGTCCCCCGGATCAAGTGGCCCAGTATCTGGAGAAGATAAGCTTGCCTAAATTGGTAGGGGATAAGGTGGAGGCATTGGGGAGAACTGTTCAACTAGAGGAGGTATTAAGGGTTATAATATCCCATCCACGGGGGACGGCGGTGGGAGAGGATGGGTTCCCTGCTGAATACTATCAAGCAGCAGTGGTGGAGGTCGCTCCACTAATGGTGAGGATTTTTTCAGGGGCCCTGAGTAGGGAATGGCTTCCTGAGTCCTTTGCGCAGGCAAATATCATTGACCTCCCGAAGGAGGGAAAACCACGGGAGCATTGTGGCAGCTTTTGAGCGATAGCACTAATAAATTGCGATGCAAAGATATTCGCCAAGGTGCTCGTCCTCAGATTGGAACAGGTTTTGCCCTAACTAGTACCATCCAGATCAATCAGGGTTTGTCAAAGGAAGGGTGATATCTGATAATGTACGCCGGGCAATCAATTTGCTTCATGTAGTGAGAGAAAGGAAGGAAAAGTTGCGCTGTGTGGCGCTAGATGCCGAAAAGGCATTTGATAGAGTGGAGTGGAGCTTTCTGTTCGCAATGTTGGACCGCTTGAATGTGGGCGAGGGGTTTAAGAGGGGGATAAAGGCTCTTTATACAGCCCCAAAAGCAGGGTTCCTGGTAAACCGGCAACGTTTGGAGGTGTTTCAGCTATATAGAGGAACGCGGCAAGGATGCCCCTTGTCCCCGATGTTATTTGCGATAGTTATCAAGGTTTTAGCGGTGAAGGTGAGGGAAAATAAAAAGATACGCCTGATAAAGGTGAGAGGGGTGAAGCATAAGATTTTGCTATATGCGGATGATACATTGGTATTTATGTCAAAACCTGAAGAATCTGTGCCAGCATTCATGTATGAGTTAGACATGTTTGCGAAAATGTCGGGGTTTAAAATAAACCTGTCTAAAACGGAGGCTCTGGCCCTGGGTGGTTTGCAACACCGGATTTTCTGTTTCAATGGGCAAAGGGACAACTGAAATACCAGGGGGGGTTAGGATATAAGAAGATCCAGAGGAGTTGTTTGGGCTGAACTATACACCCTTAATAAGTAAGACTGTGGAGGAGATGGACAAATGGAGGGAGCTCCACTTGAGCTGGATGGGTGGCAGTGCTGAAAATGAACATAATCCCCAAATTTCTCTTTGTTTGCTCAGCTCCCAATTCCCCTGGAGATGGCAAGAATTGGGGCGTGGGAGAGGAGACTTGTTAAATTTATGTGGGGAAAGAAAAAAAGCTAAGGTTCGATTGGGTAAGCTGGTTAAATCAGGGAGGAAGAGGGGATTAGGTTCCCCTCCTTGAAATGGTAATATAGAGCAGTATTGCTCGGGGCCTTGAGAGACCACTACCACCAAGGACAAGGAGCTTCATGGGTGGAGATAGAGAAAGCAATAGTGACTCCACAATCATTCTTTGAGTGGGTGGGTAGGGAGGAAGGGTGGGAGGAGGGGGTTCCAGAGAGGCAACTGCTTCGTAAGGCATTAAGGTTAGTAGTCAGGGGGAAAAGAAGAGGGGGGCGATGCCTAGTGTGCTTAGTGAATGGCCGGGGAATTTAGTGTGTTACAGCAGGATCTCGGGGTAGCAGGAATGACTCAATTCAGAGACCTTTTAGGGAGAGGAGGAATGATGAGTATGCGGGAGGTGGAGAGTTGTATTGGGAGGCAGATACCCTTCTTCCAGTATTTCCAGCTCCGGTATTATGTCTCACTTCCAGAAGTTATGCGTAACCCAATCAGGCCCAGCACGCAATTGGAGAAGGTATTATATAAAGGGGGAAAGGCAAAGGGGTTGTTAGCAAAGTTATATAAATCCCGCATGGAGTAGATAGAGTAGGGAGGGGGGCCCATAGGGAGGGATGGGAACAATGGAAAGGGCAGGAACTTGGGGAAGATACATGGATGCACATTCACAGAGGGATATATAAATACACTTGGGTCACTTCATGGCAACAGACACAATTTCAAATAGTGCACAGAGCTTATAGTACCCCGATGAGTCAGTATAAGGCAAAATGGAGGGAGACCCCCTTATGCTGGTGAGGGTGTGAGGAAGGAGGCACTTTCTTCCAAATGTGGTGGGGGTGTCCGGTGATTAAAATCTACTGGGAACAAGGGAGACGGGGAGCATAGTGGGTGGGCAGGTAACTGACGACCCAGTGGAGGTGTTATTGGCGGTGCCTGGGAGAGGGGCGAAACAGGCCATGTTAGTACAAAAGATGCTATTAGCAGCCAGAGTGGTGGTGACATGGAGGTGGAAGTCAATCATTGGCCCTACGATGGAGGATTGGAGGGGTAAATTGTGGGAGGCTGTGAGATTTGATCAAATATCACATAGACTAAAAGGGAGGGAGGGGCAATACAAGAAAATACGGGCCGCATACATTACAAGCCTGGAGGAGACTACACCTCAGGAGAATGGGGAGGGAGTATCAGAGGGAGAGTAAAGGATCTGCAACTGTGAGCACGTTAAAAGCCACATTAGTTAAAAGTTATAAGTATAAGGCAGTGGGAGTTGTGGAATTTTGATATGTTTTTGGAATGCATTTGCTTGGACACTGTGTTAACTGCAAGCCTGGAATATGTGACTTGGGAGTTGGTGTACATTGGGTGGGTATCTGTGATGAGAGTCTCAAGACAGGCAACATTTTGTAGTAGGAGAAAGGGAGAGAGTTTGGGGGGGGGGGGAGAAAGGCAAGGACTACCAAGGAGTTGGAGAAGAAGCGGGAGAAAGGAAAAGATGTATTGTTGTAATGAAGGGGGTGATGGCGACAGGGGAGAAAGGGAGAAATGGATACGAAGAGTGGTGCAATGGTGGTCAACGTATATAATATGGAAAGTGTTGAGTTGCCTGTAAATGTATATTCCACAATCAATAAAAATAAGTTTATTAAAAAAAAAAAAAAAGAGTCTCATGAGAGGCCTTGTCAAAGGCTTTCTGAGAATCCAGATACACTATATTGATTGGCTCACTTTTGTCTACCTGTTTATTCACACCTTCAAAAAATATAACAGATTAGTAAGACAAGAGAAAGGATACCTGTGCTTGAGTAGAATGGGCGGGCAACCCCTCTGGAACTAGCTGGTTCCACAATACATATGTTGAGGCAATAGCCTCTAAATCTAGCTCCCAAAGTCAATCACTATATCTCCCTTGCATGGGCCAGACTTATGAAAGGAATTTGTAACCTCCTGGTACTGGAAAAGCACCCTCTGGATATCCACAAGGCGAAGATCCTTATCCTTCCTCCAACACTGCTTCTCAGAGAAGGAGGGCAGGCAGACCACCTGGTTCACGTGAAAGGGAGAAGGAAGGCACAGGCTGAATGAAAATGGCTTCCTTTGAAAAGGATCATCAAGACAAAGCCTGAAGTTCAGAAATCTGCCTTGCGGAATAAATAGTGATCAAGAAAACTCTTGAGCATCAAATCCTTCAAGTTAGCACACCAATGGCTCAAAGGGCACTGCCATCAGGGCCCTGAGCACCAGAGACAGATCCCAGGAAGGGATCACTGACTGGAGAGGACGACACAGATGCTGAATCTCCTGGAAAAAGTGTGAGAAGTCCGGATTCAAGGCTAGAGACTTACGAGCCACCGGACCTCGGAAACAGGCCAAAGCTGCCACCTGAATTTTCAGGGAGCTAAGGGAAAGGCCTTTCTCCAGGCCATCCTGTAGAAAGGGCAACAGAGATGGCACCTTGGCCGCCTCAGGAGCTAACTGACAAGCATCGCATCATCGTTCAAAGAGGCACCAGATCCGCACGTATGCTAGCTTGGTAGATCTCTGGGGTCCAAGCTGTGGAGACCACTGCTGGAGAGTAGCACTTACACACTAGTGGTCTCCTTTCAAGAGCCAAGCTGTAAGTGAGAAGGGAACTGGTTCTTCCACAATGATCGGTCTCTGCTGCAATAGACCCAGAGATGGAGGCAACCACAGAGGAGGCGCTGCAGGAGCCACGTCAGGTCTCCGAATCATGCTCTCCTTGGCCAAACCAGTACCACCAGAACAACCCTGCCCAGGTGGCGCTCTATACACTGAATCGCACACCACACCAGGTACCTCGGAGGAAGCACATACAGCAGATGCTAACTTGGCCAAGGTTGAGCCACGACGTCAATGCCTTCGGACCCTATCTCCATGTGACAACTGAAGCAGCGGAAAATTTTGGCAATGGAGCAGGTTATCTTCAGATCCATTTTGGGGTGACCCCAGTGGTGCAGAATCAACTGAAATGCTTCCTGACTCAACTACCATTCTCTAGGATCCAGAGAGTGATGGCTGAGGAAGTCTGTTTCCCCATTGTCCACTATGACAATGTGAGGAGGCAACAAGGCTAAGAGGTTCTTCTCTGTCCAGGCAAACAGGAGAGCCATCTATAGAGCTAACCTGGCACTCCTCGTGCTGCCTTGCTGATTGACATAAGCCACAGCCATGGCATTGTCCGAAAACATTCAAACCACCTGGCCCTCGACAACAACCAACCTCCCCTTCACCCTTGAGTCTGACAATACCACTTTTACTTATCCCTCCTCTCACTAATATATCTTAAAAATGTCTTATCCCCGCATTTTATTGCATTGGCTATTTCTTCTTTTTGTATCTTTGCTTTCCTGACTACTTTGCTAGCTTCTCTAAGCTTTCCAAATATTGATGCTCTGCAATCGCTTGTATTTTATGAAGTCCATCCACTTTTTCTTCACCTTTTCAGCTACTTCTTTTGAGAACCACAGTGACCTTTTCCTTTTACATTTATTTACCTTTCTAACAAAAAGGTTTATTGCCCTTAAAAGATCCCCTTTCATCTTAACACTAATTTATGTGCCACATCCAACAGAGCTGCGTGGGAGTGAAGAGGCCGGAGCGATTTGCCTATTCCAGGAGGAGGAGCTGGCATTGTTGATTGCCAGGGTCTCATCCGCCTTGAATTTGAAAGGAATGGTGGTCCATCTGGTAACCGCTGTGACCTGCACATCCACCTTGGGAATACCAAACAACTCAATGCACTCCTTCTCCAGGACAGCGTATTTCTTCTTACACACACTTAAGCAGGGGAGTCAGAAGAGTCCCACTCTGATTGCATCATATCCTTGATCACATCTGGGAGTGTGAAGACAGTAGTGAATTTCTGCATCCCTTGAAGGAGCGGGTTCACCTTCGGCTCCTGCTCCATGCAAGAAACATCCATCAAGTTGAAGACAGATGAGACCCTGTCAATCAACGCTGCCAGCTCCTCCTTCTGGAATAGGCAGATCATGTCGGCTTCTTCACAATATTCTGAAGGCGAGAGTATTTCATCCACGACAGAGCCCAGTACTGAGCCATCTGAATCCCAATCATAGTCCAAATTTCAGACAGCTTTCAACTGATCTTCATCTCCAGGGGGCACCCCTCACCGGGGATGCTTAGCCAAAGGCAATCGAACATGGCTTCCACTCTCAACCTGCCCCACATGAGACTGTGCCCGTGGACACCCAGAGGCCACAGGGTCTGACTTTCCATTCCAGAAGGACAAGACCTGCTGCAAAAAAGAAAATAATTCCAGGGAGGACAATCCAGAGTTCAGAAGCTCTCCTCTCTGAAGTGAACACAGCCACTGCAGAACCCCTAGAGGATGTGCAGTGGCTCACATCATGATCACCAGACCCTCCTGCAGGTTGGAGATACTTACCCATAGTGCCATCAGTCACCTCCTGCCCCGAGGCAGGCAAAGCTGGACTAACTGCATCCTCAGGCTGAGAGGCAGAGCTGGCCCTCCAGGGATGATTCAGAAGCTGCCATGTGAGAAGGACAAAGTCCAGAATCCATAAAAGAGGCACCTCACTTGCCACAGGTCAAACAACATTTCTGGGAAGAAGACATAGTGAGTTAAGGCAAGTATCACAACAGTGTGCTAATGCTGTAGCGGCCCAAAGGTGTGGGTTAACTGTGCTTTCACTGCAAAGTGTGTTACAGGCACTAGGGTAGGAATGTGCATTGGAGCCGCTTGGGCAGAACATGTGTACAGACTGAACAGTTGCTAGGTGCATAATAGGAGAAAAGGCTAACACATGCAGAAAATGGCAGGAAACCCCTGCACTGCACCAATGGCCACCAGCAGTCCACCCCAAACTGCATCCCAGAAAGATGAAATTGGAAACTTCCAAGATCAATGATCAAACCTTGCTATTCACCCCCTAAAAGCCCTGGGCAGAGAATAAGTATCACTCATCTCTACTCCCCTGAAACTCTTTTACTGTCTTTTGCAGCACTGCGTTGAAGGTGGCTGGCAGACAGGTCCCTCTGAGAGCCTTCTGCAATCTTCAGGAGAGAGGAAGGGGAATAGAGGAGGAGGGAAGTGGCGTTGAGGTTGTGTGATGCTGCTGCACTCTTCCTGATCCTTCTAATTTCTAGATGTTCAACAGGTTCTTATCATGATAAGCATGTAGAGCTGAACCAACTTCCCCTCATCTATTGTCTACTGAAAAAAACACAGTCTAGTGGAGCATCCCACGTCACACTCAAGTGAGACAGTCCCCTCAAGGTGGTCATTCTCAATCTTCAGATTTGCTTCAGAGAGGAGAAAATCCATCCACCATCTGCTGGAGACAGAAATACTGAAGAGACCTCTGGTGGCTGAGGCATATAGATGTATAGGAGTGATTTCTTTGAAACCTGGGCTTTTCATTGGTTCTTTGTTTCTTTGTTTCCACCAACCTGCTGATAGGGGAACACAACCTATTTGTCTGGAGTGGTCTAGCAGAACAATATGGAAGAGGTCATTACATGGGCTGGGAAACACAAAAGAAATGTGTGAAAATGTTTTTTTCATGGAGAGGGTCACGATTCCTGGAATAGACTTCCAGTGGAGGTTATAAGATCCGCAACACTGGCAGAGTGCATGTGAGATAGACAAATAGGGGCCCTTTTATATTAAAGGACTCTATGGTATTGCACCCAAGGTGCCAAAACCATAGCACGTAAGTGCAACACCATTTGGGTTAACGTTCGGGGGCGCTGAAAGCATGTTTAACATAATGCACCCTGCCCTAATGTAGCATCAAATTAGCACAGGTGCACTTACTTCCACCTATTAACATGGCAATAGGTGCACTCCACGTTAATTGGTCACCTTGCAGTTAGCGCAGGCATGCTGACTGCAAGATGCTCACATCCCCATTCTCTACCTCAACCTGCCCACTTCCTCCTGTAGTGCGCCATGGGCAGTTAGCGCCAAATTCTGGTAATGCTGTCATGGTCCCATACTACCTGTCAACATGTGTCTCGGTGCACCTTTAGTATGTGCCAAAACCCATGCTAACAGCCAATGCCCTTTAGTAAAAAGACCCCATAGAGACATTGGCGACAAAGTGAGGGAGATGACAACAAAACTAGTAGGACCTGTGACAAAACTGTAGGAAGGTACAAATGAATAGCCTGCATGGATCCCAAAGGTCCTTTTTCATGACATTTTCTAGGTTTCTATTAACCTAGAACAGGATAAAAGTTCCAATATGATGGGGTTATATGAGGAGCACATGTTCATTAGCTGCATAGGAGACATGAAAAAGGAATAACCCATAGGTAATAACTGATTTCAGAAAGCAGTTTCACTAGCAGTAGACCAGATTTCAGTAATATCTGCTAAAACAGCCTTTGATGCCAACACTAAATCTGAAATTATAAGCTTTTATTCCTTAATGATCATACAAGTATTTAAATATGTTTCAGCGATGAAAGAGTTTTCATGACCACTGCTGCTGTTTTATAAAGAGAACTGGAATAAAAAACTAAGGCCTAACCATAGGTCCCCTTAAACAATGTAAACAAAAATCACCTGATTGAAACAATCCTTACGTTCCGTTATGTCCCCCAAACATTTTCTATGCATGGTAAGGAAATAGTACAAATCAGACAAAAAAAAGGGACCTTGACTGAATAATGAACAATATTGTTCATCTAAACCCCCCAACTTAAATCCCTATTCTCCTCTAAAAAACACAGGGATGGGGACAGCTTTAAAAACCCCGTTTCCTCTGTTTCACCCCTCAAAGGGCCTATATAGGTGATGGATCCTGAACAGCAGCAGCAGCTAAATTTCACCAATACCAAAGAACTTAGAAATATCCTAGTTCACAGAAATCAAGCATCAAGGAGAGCACAAAAGAGCGTATTAGTTTGGCATGCTCTTTCAGCAGTGCACTGTGCCAGTTCATCTTCTGACACTTGGGCAGCAGGCATAATCTAGCTGCTGTCAGCAAAGGGGACCAGACCGCCAAATTGTCATTTTTTTTCTTTTTCATGGTTTCTGTACTTAGCAGCATTGGCGAAAATGTGGTATTGCTGGACACCTATTTAATGATCCATTATGGATGAAAATTTGCTAATAAAAAGAAAATTATTAATTAGTTTACAAGATTAGAAACAAAATTTTTACATTGAGTTTTAAAACCAAACATTCTTTAGGAATATCTTTACCTAGGTGTCGTTCCATAAAGGGCTTACAGCTTGACTGCATATAAAATACAATAATATTTCAGTAATCCACATCTGCTGTCTTTAAAGGTCAACATCTAATTTCTGACTGGTATGCAGATTTCAAACATGCCTTAGCACTGATTTATACAATTAAGAATAACCAAATCTGACTGTATCTTATTGAAAAGACCAGAACGTCTAACTTAAGTTAATGAAGTAGAAACTGCAATTTTGGACCCAATGCTTTTTTTTTAAGCTTTGGTCACTTTGGCCTATAGAGGTCACAGTTGTCCAGCCACCCATGATATCAAGCGCTACCTAAAACAGTTTTCTCTGACCTTTGATTCCTAATGAATACCTTTGTTGACCTATTTAAAGCCCATTATTTTGCCATTTACATGAACAGTAACTTCTTTGACACATTAAAAAGAGATTAACTACAACTAGAAAAATAGCAAGAGTCAGAGTCTCTCCCAGCAGTTCAGACTTACTTTGCATTGCCCAGCTGTATAAATATGGGACTAACAGACACAGCTCCCAAGTGGCATCTAAAGAGCTTACTTTAGAACAGAAAACATTTATTTCGCCTCCCCACTGAAAAGGTAATTGCCATTTCACTAGGAACAACATCAGCACTGGCCCACTATAATGATTTCCTCAAGTAAACAGTACATGTACTACAGGGGCTGCCATAAAGATGAAAGATTACAGTGACCAACAGTGAATAGCTATCCCTAAATATTTTGTTTTGAGATAAGGCGGAAACAGCTCTATGATGGTCTCCCTCTCTGCATTTTGATCAGTGCACTTTCTTCTGATGAAATAATTTTAAACACAAGTACACTGTGGGAGCAATTTTAAAACAGTCTGTGGAGCTGAAGAGTGCACAAGGAATTTTACTACATACATTTGCAGTTTATATTCAGAGAAAAACTAGTCCGGGGTATGCACGCTAGAGATATGCACAGGCAAAACATTTCTAGTTCATTTTTGGAAAATTTGTCTTTTTTCCCTGACATTCATTTATTTTTCAACCCATTTCAAATCCACATTGCAACTTTTTAATGCATGAAAAATCATAGTACCCGCATTTATTTGTACATTAATGGAAATTAAATTGATTTTACATGCACTAAATTTTTAAAGCACCTTAACAAACCAAAAGCATGCTAACAAATGTAAATCCCTAATGTATGCTAATTATATCTTTTATTTGTATTGGTGGCCAAGAGGGAGGGGGGTGGATGTGGGGTGGGGGTAAAATAGCACATGTACTTTTGGAAATCCCACGTATATATTGTTTCTCTGGCTTCATCTAAAATCACACTCAGGAATGCCTTTTTTAAAAAACTGTACTAAAAGTATGGAAGTTCACAGGTGGGCAGGAAAGAGGAAATTCCTAGGAAGACCAATTTGCCCAGGTAAATAGCTTCAAAAATTACCCATTGTGGGAGTAATTTTATAAAGCGTATCTACATTTCTGCATGTGCTTCCATGCATAATGTAGGCGGTCGCATTTCTGAAGGTATATTGATCAGACCAATCTTGCATACATTCACTGTGGGCATGCACAAGGGTAGAGCACATACTTACATGTAAATTATAAAATACTATATTTTACACATGTTCTTGCAAAATCTAGGTGTGGACATTGACAGCAGCCATAGGGGTGGTATAAGAACTTTCACCTAGTTTAACGGGCGTTTTTTTTTTTTATCACTTATACTCTTAGGAATATGTTTACTAAACTGCAGTAAAGGAGCAAGTGTGCCGTTAGCGTATGCGTATGCTAACGGCACATCTGTGCCCTTAGTGTATCCAAAAAGCCACTTTAGCACGCGCTAATGGTACCAGCCCTTTAGCGTGCGCTAAAGGTACTAGTCCTTTAGCACGCGCTAACGGTATCTGTGGGCAGAGAGAAGGCATGCAGGGGGCGGAGAGTGGGTGGGAACAAGGCTTGCTCCCTTAACTCAGGCACCTTAACGGCAGGAACCCTAATGCAACTCAAAACCTCGCGGAAAGGGTGTTTTTTGAAGTGAGAGAGTCCGTTTAATGTCTGTAATGTGATGCACACATTACACACAGGGGAGCCCAAGTGAGTGATAGTAGTGTTCCATTAGCAGCAACAGCATAGTGCCCAAGTATGCTGATGGTGCAAATGGGGGCACATAGGAACATAAGATTACAAAATATGCAAACTGTGTCAGACCAAGGTCCATCATGCCCAGTATCCTGTGTCCAATAGTGGCCAATCTAGGTCACATGTACCTAGCAGTTTCCCCAAAAGACACACAGGATCCCCAATAACTGTAATGGGGCAAGCAATGCATAGCCTGGGTCCTCTTTAGCAATGGTTTATGAACGGTTACCCAGGAACCCATCCAAACATTTTTTAAACCCAGCTACAGTGAGAGCTTTTACCACATCCTCCTAATGGATTGCAGGGTTTGATTACGCATTGACTGAAAAAATATGTTCACCTAGAAGACTCAAATGGGTTACACTGTAGCCACATTGCAGGTTCCCATTGCAGGTCTGTCCATAGTCTGATGATATAAAAAAGCGACCTACATTTACCTGTTATACTCTGGTCAATAATCTATAGACCTTTATCATATCTCCCCTCAGTCGTCTTTTCCCCAGGTTGATGAGCCCCAACCTTTTTAGCCTCTCCACAAAGGTATATTCTGCCATCCCAGGCAGAGATCCATGCTGCCCCCCCTCCCCCACTGCTGCAGAACCCATCTGTGTGGGAAGAGGCTGATAGTGCCAGAAGCTGTAGCCCCTCCAGGCAGCTGCAGTGGCTGGCATCCTCCCTGTGAGATGTATCATTGGCAGGCGGTGATAGGGTCCCTACAGAGGCAGATAGTTGGGGAGGGGGCTGTGTGGCCATCCATGTATGCCTCTGAACTCCCCCATCTGGACCGTGTGCCCTAGGCATCCACCAACCCGCATGTTGGATGGGCTGGGACTGCACACTACCAACACGGACAGCACAAGGGCATGTCAGCATGGTGTGGAGGTGTTGGCGAAGGGGCCAGCGGCATCTGCCTGCAGCAGACCAAAGCCATGCCCCGGACCTGTGCACAGTGCACATTGCAACATGTGCCAAGGTCTGTTTGATGCAAAATATGTCAGCCCTTAGGGAGTGTTGTAACCATATGGCAGCACTGTGGCTCAGTGTAGACAGTTGGTGTGTATGAGTGGAGGGTCACAGGTTTGGGTCCTGGCTGAGGATTATGCATTGCATGTCACTGCAGCTGAACTTTAGCTCACAGTGCAGGTACAGTACCAACACGTGCACCAATGAATCGGCCAGCAAGGGTACAAACACCCATCAGCCATACAGACAGGCTCCTCTATCCACAACTGCATAGAGAGTCATGCTGATAGTACCGGCACACTGAGCAGGTGTTAATATAAGAGCATGCAACTAGCTCCTGCAGAAGGAGCACACATTAATAATGCTCAAACTGATATCGGGACCAAGGTGGCAGGCAGGAGTGACAACCATCCCCATTTTTACACAGCACGTCATTATGAGTGTGTGTGTGTGTATGTTTATCAATTTAGCCATGGCTTTCTACACCTCACTGAGCTTCACAGTGCCTGTGCTGTTTCCAACGTTAGTCTACAAATGTGCATGATGAGGAGCAAAGTATTGTGGGTATGGACTGAAAAAGGGAAGATTGGCCAGAATGGGTTTGCATTGGAGACAGGGTGAATGGCTAAGACGTCATAGTGCCTGCCTGCCACGTGCATGGCCTGGGTGGCCACAGCATGTCATGCTGGGAGGGCACTCTCAGTCTGACCAAGCAGTGACCATGGTGCGGCTATGTATCCACAGAATGCTATATAGTTTCTGGCTCTAGTGATGTGGGTGCATCTCCTGTACTGGGGGCCTGATTACTGAATCAACTGCTGAGTGTCTATGCCGCATATCCCAAGCTTGGCTGCACATGGCATTAAAATAAGGACTTGAAAATTTGTCCTCTGTGAGAAAGGCACCTGCCCAAAGATTATGTAAAATAGTACCTATGACGGAAATTATATTTTCAGAGTACAACATACTTTTGAAAATTGATGATAAAGCCCAGAGCTTGGCGTGAATAAACTATTTTATTTCTAGGGGGAATGCTTGAGCTTCCAAAGAGGCCACTAGAAACCAGATGTATAGATAAAGAAACAGCAGAGGACTTGTCCGTAGAGGTGAGCAACAGCCACCATAATGCATTTTGTGAATACTCTGGAACCTGAGCATAAAGTCAAAAGCAAGAACCTTACATGAAAAAACTGTCAGTCTGTAGGGTGAATCTGAGAAACTCACCCTAGCAAGGATACATTAGGATTGGGATAGCGAGTATGGAATAGAAATATAGGGGTAATTTTAGAAGCTTTATTTGTGCTTTGTACATCCAAAAAAGAACTTAGAGATGCCCACAGTACACAGACGTGTCCAGAGCCATTTTAGAATCCGGCTCTGGGGATGTCCCCAACATGAGGACATCCGAATATGAATGGAGGTGTGGAAGAGGCATGGCTGGGACTTTCCCAGGAATTTGGAGGCATGAATAGGGCATTCCTAGGGACCGGGATGTCCTACCTGATCACAGAAACATCATGAATGTCCAGCATCATGTCTAACCCTAGACCTGCTTCAAGGCACAAAAAGTGACAAACATGCATCTGAAAAGTGCTTGTTTTAGCTGTAAAACATCCAAAAGGTGTAGAGAAGAATGCACTTGCTCAACCCCAGTGTACTCAGCACAATGTCAATGACAGCAGAAGTGGGATTTGAACCCTGGTTGCCCTGTCCTAACCAACTACTGGGTCCTGTAATATTGTTCTGAGGATGTCTAGGTAAACACCCCATAGAAGTCCATATCGAGCATGTCCAAGTTTGTGAAATCACGTCCACACTTGGACATGCCTGCACTTTTTCAGACATTCTGGCTTAGAAGTATCTTTTAAAGTTCCCTTCTACGCGTACACGGAGTTTTGAAATCCAGAGAACACCATCATTCATCTTTCCACAGAAAAGGTACCATGGGGAAAGAATACGAGTATTCATGTTATTTTTCCCATTGGGAGAACTGGTTGAGGGTCTTCCGGAATACCTTTCCTCTCACATTACATTGCATGCCCCCACGAGAGCTCTGCGTTCTATACAAGGTCATCAATTTCATATCCCTTCATCCACTCACATTAAATATGAATCCACCCGACAAGCAGCTTTTTTTCCATTAAGGCTTCCTCATTATGGAACTGTCTTTCCCTGCACCTCCATTTAGAGCTCTCGCATTGAAAATTCCATGCCTCTCTCGAGGAAACAGTTGGGCCCCTATAGACTGCTTCACAGGGAGGATGAGGGGTTGGCTGCCCTGTCCTATTAATTTTGGAGTTCCTTTCCGTTTCCTAATTTGTTTTAATTTTGGAAAGCAATTTGCTTGTTGACAGAAAGGCGGTATATCAAGAAAAAATAAATCAAACTATAAACCTACTTTTATGCAATTTATGCATATGCATTCCCAGGGACATAGTTTAAGCGGAATGGAGTAGTGACATATGCTTGTATTTTATAAAATACTGTACACGTGTTCGTGCACATGTTTATACCTTTTTTGGTACAGGTATAAACTAATGCATCAGCCTCTGTTTGCTACCAAGACTGCTTCTGGATGTTTATTTTACAAAGACACATAGACACCTATCTGCTTTTAGAAAATAGGTTTAAAATAAGCACCTTTTTGGACTATCCACATAAACAACCTACTATAAAATCAAGTCCCTAGGGTATATGATCAAAATAAAAGATACATATTTTTCAAAAACTTAAAAAGCAAGACCTTACTATAAAGAATTTTGCCAACTAGGACTGCAAGAAAAAAACCCTGCAAAATTACTTATTTAGAAGCCAGCTAGAAAATTCCTTATACTTTTGGCTGGATGCTATGGAAAATGTACCCCTTCCTACCATTCAGTAAATCCAATCCATTACTTAAAGTCACAAATAGAAAACACCACTACAAACACTAGTCCCTGTGACCCCAAATTCACAATATATGCCCACTCTCTACATATCCTGCCCATTCTGGGAGTTAACATGGTTTCTGCAGATAGCACAGAAAATTGCTACACTATCTACATTTTCCCTGCGTTATCTGTTAACGTGGCCTGATAGCACGAGCTATCGGCCACATTAACAGGTAGCATAGCTTAATAAACAGGCCCCTTTGTGTCATGACTACAAATAAAAGAAAAACCAGCGAGATAAGACATCACATATGGAGTAATGTCACAGATGGAGCCACACACAAGAAACCTCTCCTAGCTTCTTTTAGAAACTTTAGTAGTGGCCTCATCACACCTGTGTGCCTCATCACCTCAGTCAGTGACTAGCTAAGATTAAAATAAAACTCAAGGGGAAGAGGGAGACTTCCTAGGATATAGTATATGTGGATTTTCAGAAAGCCTTTGACAAGATACTTCATGAGAGACTCTTGAAGAAATAAAAAAGTTATGGGATAGGAGGCACTGTCCTGCTGCGGACTGGGAATCAGTTAAAATATAAAAGAGTAGGGCTAAAAGGTCAATATTCTCAATGGAGAAAGGTAACTAGTGGAGTACCCCAAGGAACTGTGCTGGGTCCATTACTTTTTAACATTTCTAAATGATCTGGACATGGGAACAAGGGATATGATCAGATATCTAGATAACACAAAACTATTCAAAAGTTGTTAAATCACAGAAAGATTGTAAAACATTGCAAGAGGACCTTGAGAAATTGGGAGTCTGGGAATCCAAATGGCAGATGAAATTTGATATACCTATGTTGCAGCGAAGTGCACGCAATGAATAAAACCAGGAGTCAGTTCGAAGATCCAAGCCAATTTATTGTGCACAGTCTCAGGCAAATGTCACAATCAAAATGGTCTGAGCAATGGAGTCCAGTAAACACCTTTTATACCTTTCTTCTTCAGTTTAATACAGGCAAACTTTCTATTGGTCCTACTGACCCTTGCACCCATCCAATTAGGATCTCCCTGTGGGCCCAGTACTCTGTTCCCCCTGCTCAGAACTCTCTAACAAAGGCACAGTTCTAAACTTTGATACTTTTCTCCTACAAGGTCATTGCTTAGCTTAGAAAATGTGTGAATACAGAGCACTGGTACATGTCTGTCATCAGCATAGAATTATTCAACAAAGGATTTATACATCCTTATCAAAAAGCGGTTTAAAGCAGTTTCTCTAACTTATACTGACTTTGGTCTTTCTCAGCATTCTTATTCTCAGGTGGGGGCTGGGACTCAGGCCTAGCTTACAGGCCTCTCATACAGTTACAGGCTATTCTAGGCCATAGCCTACCACATTCCCCCCTTTGATTATTCTCACCCGCAAGTGAGTAAGGATGAGAATTAAATCATACATCACACTTGGTCTTCAGCATCATCATGCTGGGGTACAAGGGAATATTGCCACATAGCTAATACCTTTGTAGCTGCCTTATGTTCAACAACACTATCAATAGTTGAGTTCAACATGCGCAAGCATAGGGGTAGGAGACATGGGAGAAATAAGCAAATTGCCAATATAAATAAAACAATGAGCACAAGTGTTTTCAGGCCGCCCATTCCTGAAAACAGAGAACCAAACCATCCATCAAGTTGCAAACCATGCCATGTCTGAACTGGTACATAGGTTTGCTTCCTCATGTGATTGGCTATATCTTCTACAACTTGTCCTTCATTATCAATTTGCAAACAAAAAGTTAAATTCAGCTTTCCACATACTCCTCCTTCAGCAGCAAGTAAATAATCTAATGCTAAACGATTCTGATAAATGGCTGTACGCATCACCGCTTTGACCCGGTGAAAAGCGGGATATAAATACAGTTAAATAAATAAATCTGTGTGTCTTGTTTATCTAACAGGGTTAATGCTCTACTAGTTTCATTAGCTATTATTTCTACAACAGCTTGCAAACGTATAATACGATTCAACATATACACAGGGGTGCGGTAACCCCAAGAGCCATCTTGTGCCCAGGTGGCAGGTCCATAGTAGGAAACGATTCTCTCCGGTGGCCATTCTTTAGATGTTGCATCCCATTTGTCCCATTGGCCTATCTTCAAGGCCTCTCGTTTCTGTCGATTCTTGTATACAGGAAAACCCAGTCGTTCTCCATGGGAACTGGGCAGAAGAAAGAAGGTCTTTTTGTCCCCAAAACACACGCACCTCCCCAGCTGGCAGGGAGTCTAGCATATGCTCGAGTTCCGCAGATCCAATATAGTCCAGGTGGAGCTTGCCAGTTATTGTGAGAAGCAAGATTTGTCCATAACCTGGCAAGGTTGGGAAAGATGATCAGAGGATTGGAGGGTTCCGGGGCATTGGTTCCTGACCACCAGGATGTCTTTTTGGTAGTAGCATTATAGTACTTCTGGTTCAAACAGACCAACTGCCCCACTTGCATAGTCAATTGTGGTCCAGCTCGAGCAAAGCACAGGTTTCCAACAATGGGGCTAGCTAGGACCCATTCACTGGTAGCAGTGTGCAGATCAGTTTGGTTATAGGGTACAGAATAGTTCAGTTCTTGTGCTTCCCAGGGCCACTGATCTCCCATCTGAGTTCCTCCACAGAAAAGACAATCAGAGACATGAAGGCTGGATGCTACCGCTCCAGCCAATTCAATGAACAAATTTCGAGAAGCGTGGGGAATTACAAACTCTGCTTTCATGGCCTCATAGAAGGTATGATGTATTCGGTAAGGTGAAGAGACATGAGTTTTCGTGTTAAGCTGGATATATACAATAGTCCCAGGGTCTGATCCACTTCCTGCAATACATAGACCGAACCGGAATTCTTGCTTCCACTGGCTTGGGTCGAGGATGAGAAGTCGTAGAGGATTGCAAGCACTTTTCTTGCATTTCTTGGGTTCCAGTAGGGGTAATCTTTCTAGCTTAGCCTTGCGATTATCTCCAGTTTGTCCAGTAGGGCTGCCAGACCAGGTAGCATAGTACACACAGCCCCATTTCGGGCAGAAATAGTCATCTTTTGATGGTTTTCCATAAGTAGTTGGAGAATGTACCCCAGTGCATATTCCCCATCTGTATGCACCTTCGGGACACATGTATTTGTCATCTTAGTAGTAAGCTTGTAATAGTCATTTCTGTTTATCAGGTCACAAGCATCAAAATACAGAGACGCAGGTTTTGTGGGATCAGAGAGTTGAGTTGTAGCATTTATGAGGGCTCCATCTTCATCATTCCATCGTAGTTCCAAAACATAGTAAGAAGGATTCTGTCGGGGTCTAAAACAGGTACGAGTCTTTCCATTCGTACAGACATTCAGTTCTGTACCATTATACATACACTGGCTGACTTTACCAGTGCAAGTGTCGTAAGAGTGATAAAGTAAAGTCTGGGTGATCTTTATTCCAGTCCGGGTAGTGGTTATACAAGCTGCACAAGGAGGCAGGGCAAAAGTTGTCCCAAGGGGTCCCAGGGTTACTGCAAAGATGAAACAGTAATAAGCGATCATCATGATCATAGTCTCTTAGTCTTTGATAATAGATAACTGAGATGTTGAAGGTTGGTTATTCTCTTCGCAGTGTGAGTCGTAATGGTGCTGCAGGATTAGTGATCGAAGTCCAAGGATGACTCTCAGAAACTGCTGCTGGTTTGACTCGACTGTGATGAATCCAGGAATCGATCTCTGCTACCTTAACTGCTGTGGGTGTTGACAGTAGTACAACGTACGGTCCCTTCCAATGAGGTGCCAACGGTGTCTTCTTCCACTCTTTGACCCACACCGAGGCTCCAGGCTTGAAAGGATGCAATGGCTCTGTCAGATTGATAGACAACTGGTCTTGCACCCAGGTATGGAGGTCCTGTAAGACAGAACTTAGAGCCAACAATTCTTGTCTAGTGATTTCTGATCCAATCTGACTCATATCCCCCCTTATTCCCTGAACTATGGGTGGGGGTCTTCCATACAAAATCTCAAATGGGGAAACTCCTAATGACTTGGTAGGGGCTGATCGTACTCTGAGAAGGGCTATAGGGAGAGCTTGAGGCCATTTCAGGTGAGCTTCCTGACAGAGCTTGGACAATTAAGACTTCAGGGTCTGGTTCATTCTCTCTACTTTCCCTGAACTCTGGGGTCTATAAGCTGTATGTAACGTCCACTGTATCTGTAAAGCACGGGCTAGCTGCTGAGTTACTTGTGACACAAAGGAGGGCCCATTGTCTGACCCTATGGTCAAAGGTATTCCAAACCGGGGAATGATTTCATGGAGCAGAGCCTTAGTGACTTCTCTGGCTTTTTCAGTCCTGGTAGGGAAAGCCTCCACCCACCCAGAGAAAGTACAAACTAGAACCAGTAGGTAGTGATATCCATTTGCTTGTGGCATTTCTGCAAAGTCTATTTGGATATTTCCCATGGGGGTTCCTCCACTGATTGAACTCTCGGAGGTAAGACAGGACCCTGTCGAGCATTATTCTTTGCACAGGTTACACATTTTCGGGCTATTGAGGCAGTCAAGGGTCCCAATAATGAGATACAAAAATACGGTTTCAGGGCTTTATCCATTGCAGTTTTTCCGTAGTGTGTGGCTTGATGAAAGGCGTGGACAAAGGCTGGACCCAGGGCTTCAGGGATCACGGTCATACCAGGAGGTGAGCCTCCTTCAGGCGGTGGTAACACTTTCCATCCAGTCTCGGATAACTGCCCTCCCTCATTCTGACAGTAGTAGTCCAGCTCATTTGAGGTGTATCGTGGTGTCCAAGCACTAAGAGGTACTGGAAATATGGCTGCTTGAACTGCAATATTGGGGGTAGAAATTTCTCCTTTGATTGCTGCTTCTCGGGCTGAGGCATCGGCGAATCTGTTCCCTCGGGACACTTCTCCATCTCCAGTCTGGTGGCCTCAGCAGTGCATTACAGCAACTTGTTTGGGGGCCCATACAGCTTCCAATAATGTCAATATTTCTGGGCCATACTTGATGGACTTACCTCCCGAGGTTGTCAATCCACGTTCTTTGTACAAGGCTCCATGGGCATGTAATGTTGTAAAAGCATATTTAGAATCTGTGTAGACATTCAGATGGATCCCAGTCCCCAGTTTCAGAGCTTACGTGAGGGCTATTAATAAGGCCTTCTGTGCTGAAGTTCCTGGGGCCAAAGCTGATGATTCTATTACCATGTCCAGGGTCACCACTGCATAACCAGCACATCATTGTCCATTAATTACAAGACTGCTTCCATCCACGAAGAAGGTCCTTTCTGGGTTGTTCAAAGGGATATCAGTTAAGTCTGGGCGACTTGAATATACAGTGTCCATTACTTCTAGACAATCATGGTCAGGAGGGCCTGGGTCAATCGGCAGTAGGGTAGCAGGATTCAAGGTTTGGCTGACACTCAGTTGCAGTCGGGGATTTTCACACAGCATACTTTGATATTTCAACATTCGCGTGTTGGTGAACCAGTAGTTTCCTTTGTGTTCCATTAGGGTTAGAACAGAATGTGGTACAGTGACTTGAAGATTCTGCCCCAAAGTGAGCTTGTCAGCTTCGCTCACCAAGAGGGCTGTGGCTGCTACGGCTCTTAGGCAAGCTGGCCATCCTTTGGCAACAGGATCCAATTGTGTTGACATATAGGCCACAGGTCATTGCCAGGATCCAAGGGGCTGAGTCAAAACTCCCAATGCATTTCCACATGACTCATGGACATAGAGATGAAATGGTTTCTGCATATATGGTAGGCCCAAGGCTGGTGATGACACTAATGCTGTTTTCAATGATTTGAATGCTTTATCCTGTTCTGGGCCCCATTCCATGGGTGATCTTTCCACTCCCTTCGTGGCTTGGTACAAAGGTTTTGCCAAGTGCGCAAAATTGGGTATCCATATTCGACAATAGCCTGCAGCTCCCAAGAAGGCCCGCACCTGCTTTCTGGTGGTGGGGGTTGGGATGCGGCATACTGCTTCCTTCCGCTCGAGTCCCAATTTCCGGATTCCTTTGGATAAATGGAATCCCAGGTATTTCACTTCAGTTTGGCACAACTGCGCTTTGGCTCTTCAGACTTTGTATCTGGCTTCATTTAAGAGGTGCAAGAGATCACTAGTGGCTTGCACACATTCATAAGAACATAAGATCATAAGATATGCCATACTGGGTCAGACCAAGGTCCATCAAGCCCAGTATTCCGTTTCCAACAGTGGCCAATCTAGGTCATATGTACCTAGCAGTTTCCCCAAGAGACACAAGTTCCACAATGCTTGTACTGGGTCAAGCATTGATATCTTCGGTCACTTCTTAATAATGGTTTATGGACCTTTCCTCCAGGAACTTGTCCAAACCTTTTTTAAACCCAGCTACACTAACAGACTTTACTACATCCTCCGGTAACAAATTCCAGAGTTTGATTACACGTTGAGTGAAAAAATATTTTTTTTATTAGTCTTAAATAGTTTACCATGTAGCTTCATTGCATGTCCCCTAGTCTTTCTATATTCTGATAACGTAAACAATCGATCTACAATCGATCAGAGAGGCTGTTGCTGCCAAAAGAGCAACCTTCAGAAAATGGAAAAAAGAGCCAAATGATGAAAACTGGAAACAGCACAAGCACTGGCAAGTTAAATGCAAAGCATTGATAAGGCAGGCAAAGCGGGAATTTGAGAAGAAACTTGCTACGGAAGCAAAAACACGAAATAAAGACTTTTTCAAGTACATTCGTAGCAAAAGGCCTGTGAGAGAGTCAATTGGACCATTAGATGATAGAGGGGTAAAAGGGGCAGTAAGAGGAGACAAGGCTATAGCAGAGAGACTGAATGAATTCTTTGCTTCGGTCTTTACTGAGGAAGATGTAGGGGTGTTACCCAAGACTGAAGTGGTATTTAAAGGTGATACTGCAGAGGAATTGAGAGAAATATCGCTACACACCGGGAAGATATATTACAACTATTTGATAAACTGAATAGTAGCAAATCACCTGGACCGGATGGTATACATCCCAGAGTGTTGAAAGAACTGAAATATGAGATTGCAGACCTGTTATTGGTAATCTGTGAACTTTCATTAAAATCATCTGTAATACCTGAAGATTGGAGGGTCGCCAACGTAACACCAATTTTTAAAAAGGGTTCCAGGGGTGACCCGGGAAATTACAGACCGGTGAGCCTGACGTCAGTACCAGGGAAAATGGTAGAAGCCATCATAAAGAACAAAATTACACAGCATGTAGATAGTCATGGCCTAATGGGAGACAGCCAACATGGCTTTAGACAAGGAAGATCTTGTCTTACTAATCTGATCTGTTTTTTTGAAGGTGTGCATAAACAGGTAGACAAAGGTGAGTCGGTTGATATAGTGTATCTGGACTTTCAGAAAGCTTTTGACAAGGTCCCCCATCAGAGACTTTTGGCGAAGCTAAAAAGTCATGGGATAGGAGGCAGTGTACTATTGTGGATCGGGAACTGGTTAAAAGATAGAAAGCAGAGGGTAGGGCTAAATGGCCAATATTCCCAATGGAAAAAGGTGAATAGTGGAGTACCCCAGGGATCTGTACTGGGTCCGCTACTTTTTGACATATTCATAAATGACCTGGAAAAGGGAATAACTAGTGAGGTAATCAAATTTGCAGATGACACAAAACTGTTTAAAGTTGTTAAAACCCAAGAGGATTGTGGAAAACTGCAGGAGGATCTGGATAAATTGGAAGACTGGGCATCCAAATGGCAGATGAAATTTAATGTGGACAAGTGCAAAGTTATGCACCTAGGAAAGAACAACCCACACTATAGTTACAAGATGCAAGGCTCCACATTAGAAACCACCACCCAGGAAAAAGATTTAGGAGTCATCGTGGATAACATGTTAAAACCCTCCGCCCAGTGTGCAGCGGCGGCCAAGAAAGCAAATAGAATGCTAGGTATCATAAGGAAAGGGATGGAGAATAAAACAAAGGATATTATAATGCCTCTGTATCGCTCCATGGTACGACCGCACCTTGAATATTGTGTGCAATTCTGGTCACCGTATCTTAAAAAGGACATAGAGTTATTAGAAAAAGTACAGAGAAGAGCCACCAAATTGGTGAAGGGGATGGAAGGCTACTCCTATGAAGAGAGGCTAAAAAGGTTAGGGCTCTTTAACCTAGAAAAGAGGCGGCTGAGGGGAGATATGATAGAGGTGTATAAATTAATGAATGGAGTGGAACGGATAAACGTGGATAAATTGTTTACGCTATCAGAATATAGAAGGACTAGGGGGCATGTAATGAAGCTACAGGGTAAACTATTTAAGACAAATAGGAGAAAATATTTCTTCTCTCAACGTGTAATCAAACTCTGGAATCTGTTACCGGAGGATGTAGTAAGGGCTGTTAGTATAGCTGGGTTTAAAAAAGGTTTGGACAAGTTCCTGGAGGAAAGGTCCATAAACCACTATTAAAAAGGGACCCAGGATATCAATGCTTGGCCTAGTACAAGCACTGCAGAACCTGTGTCTTTTGGGGAAACTGCTAGGTACGTATGACCTAGATTGGCCACTGTTGGAAACAGGATACTGGGCTTGATGGACCTCGGTCTGACCCAGTATGGCATTTCTTATGTACCCATTCTACTCCGTTCATTAATTTATAGACTTCTATCATATCTCCCCTCAGCCGTCTCTTTTCCAGGTTAAAGAGCCCTAACCTTTTTAGCCTTTCTTCATAGGAGCATCCTTCCATCCCCTTTACCATTTTGGTGGCTCTTCTCTGAACCTTTTCTAAAATCGCTATATCCTTTTTAAGATACGGCGACCAGAATTGCACAAAATATTCAAGGTGCGGTCTCACCATGGAACGATATAGAGGCATTATAATATCTTTTGTTTTATTTTCCATTCCTTTCCTTATGATACCTAGCATTCTATTTGCTCTCTTGGCCGCCGCTGCACACTGGGCCGAGGGTTTTAACATGGTATCCACAATGACGCCTAAATCTTTTTCCTGGGTGGTGGTTCCTAATGTGGAACCTTGCATCGTGTAACCATACTTTGGGTTGATCTTCCCTAGGTGCATAACCTTGCACTTGTCCACATTAAATTTCATCTGCCATTTTGATGCCCAGTCTTCCAATTTATCAAGATCCTCTTGCAATTTTTCACAATCCTCTTGGGTTTTAACAACTTTAAATAGTTTTGTGTCATCTGCAAATTTGATAACCTCACTCGTTATTCCACTTTCCAGGTCATTTATGAATATGTCAAAAAGCAGCGGACCCAGCACAGATCCCTGGGGTACACCACTATTCACCTTTCTCCATTGGGAAAATTGGCCATTTAGCCCTACCCTCTGCTTTCTATCTTTTAACCAGTTCCTGATCCACAATAGTACACTGCCTCCTATCCCATGACTCTTTAGTTTTGCCAAACGTCTCTGATGAGGGACCTTGTCAAAGGCTTTCTGAAAGTCCAGATACACAATATCAACCGACTCACCTTTGTCCACCTGTTTATTCACTCCTTCAAAAAAACATAACAGATTAGTAAGACAAGATCTTCCTTGTCTAAAGCCATGTTGGCTGTCTCCCATTAGATTGTGACTATCTACATGCTGAGTAATTTTATTCTTTATGATGGTTTCTACCATTTTTCCTGGTACTGACATCAGGCTCACCGATCTGTAGTTTCCCGGATCACCCCTGGAACCCTTTTTAAAAATTGGTGTTACATTGGCGATCCTCCAATCTTTTGGTATTAGAGATGATTTTAATGATAGTTCACAGATTACTGATAGCAGGTCTGCAATCTCATATTTCAGTTCTTTCAACACCCTTGGATGTATACCATCTGGCCCAGGTGATTTGCTACTCTTCAGTTTATCAAATAGTTGTAACACATATTCCCGATGTATCGATATTATCTTCAATTCTTCCGCACCTTTAAATACCACTTCAGTCATGGGTAACATCCCTACATCTTCCTCAGTAAAGACCGAAGCAAAGAATTCATTCAGTCTCTCCGCTATCGACTTGTTGCCTCTTAGTGCTCCTTTAACCCCTTTATCATCTAATCGACCAACTGACTCTCTCACAGGTTTTTTGCTACGAATGTACTTGAAAAGGTCTTTATTTCGCGTTTTTGCTTCCGCAGCAAGCTTCTTCTCAAATTCTCTCTTTGCCTGCCTTATCAATGCCTTGCATTTGACTTGCCAGTGCTTGTGCTGTTTCCAGGTTTCGTCGTTTGGCTCTTTTTTCCATTTCCTGAAAGATGCTTTTTTGGCAACAACAGCCTCTCTGACCTCACCTTTAAACCATGCTGGCAGTTTTTTGGACTTCCTTCCACTTTTCTTAAAGTGTGGAATACAGCTGGTCTGGGCTTCCAAGATAGTATTTTTCAACAACACCCAAGCTTGATGTACGTCTTTAACCTTTGCAACTGCTCCTTTTAGTTTTTTCTTAACTGTTTTCCTCATTTTATCATAGTCTCCCTTTCGAAAGTTAAAAGGTAGTACTTTGGATTTCCTTACTATCCCTCCTCCACTAATTAAATCAAAGGCGATCATGCTATGATCACTATTGCCAAGTGGCCCCAACACCCTTATCTCTTGCACTAGATCTGGTGTTCCACTAAGGACTAGGTCTAATATGGCTTCCCCTCTGGTTGGTTCATGAACCAGCTGCTCCAAGAAGCAGTCATTTATTTCATCTAGGAACTTTATCTTCCTAGCATGTCCTGACGTGACACTGACCCAGTCGATACTGGGGTAATTGAAATCACCCATTATTATTACTGCGCTGTAACTTTTGTTAGCTTCCTTGATTTCTTTGAGCATTTCATCATCCATTTGGTCATTCTGGCCAGGTGCTCGATAGTACACCCCCACTGCCATTGCCTTCCCCCTTTTATATGGAATTTCAATCCATATAGATTCTACAGCAGATTTTGTTTCCTGCAAAACTTTAATCCTTTCTGAGTCAATGCCCTCTCTAACATAGAGTGCAACCCCTCCACCAATTTGATCAGCTCTATCATTATGATATAGTTTGTACCCAGGTATCAGTGTCCCACTGGTTGTCCTCCTTCCACCATGTCTCTGATATTCCAATCATATCTAACTTTTCATTTAGTGCTATATATTCTCCCATCTTATTCTTTAGACTTCTAACATTTGCATACAAGCATTTTAGAGAATGTATTTTATTCATGTTAATTTGGCTATTGTTAGACCTGGGTAAATTGGGATCTTTAAGCTCTGTCTTCTCCATACTTGAGGGCATTTGGGCTACTTTACTCTTTTGTGGAACCTCCCTGCTTTTGGTAGTATCCTTCAAGGATACATTCTTCCGAACCATCCGCTCTTGGGCGACTGTCGGCTTTCCCCTAATATCTAGTTTAAAAGCTGCTCTATCTCCTTTTTAAAGGTTAATGCCAGCAGCCTGGTTCCATCCCGGTTAAGGTGAAGCCCATCCCTTCGGAAGAGCCCCTCCTTTCCCCAGAATGTTCCCCAGTTCCTAACAAATCCAAAACCCTCATCTCTGTACCATTGTCTCATCCACGCATTGAGACTCTGGAGCTCTGCCTGCCTTTTGGGTCCTGCGTGTGGAACAGGAAGTATTTCGGAGAATGCTACCATGGAAGTTCTGGATTTCAACCTCCTACCTAAAAGCCTAAATTTTGCCTCCAGAACCTCCCTACCACATTTTCCTATGTCATTGGTACCGACATGTACCAAGACAGCAGACTCCTCCCCAGCACTATCTAAGACCTTATCTAGGTGGCGCGTGAGATCCGCTACCTTCGCACTAGGCAGGCATGTTACCAGGCGATCCTCACGTCCACCAGCCACCCAGCTATCTACATGCCTAATGATCGAATCACCAACTATAACGGCTGTCCTAACCCTTCCCTCATGGGCACATGGCCCTGGAGAAACTTCCTCAGTGCGAGAGGGTTTTACATCACCTGGAGGACAGGTCCTAGTTACAGGATCACTTCCTGCCACACCAGGGTGATGCTCTCCTGTCACGTGACCTCTCTCCTCCATGGCAACAGGGGTGCTGCCAGACTGGAGGTGGGACTTCAGGTCTATATCCCTGTAGGTCTCGTCTATGTACCTCTCTGTCTGTCTTATGTTTTCCAAGTCTGCTACTTTAGCCTCTAGAGAACGGACTTGTTTCCTGAGAGCAAAGAGCTCCTTGCACCTAGTGCACACATAAGACCTCTCACCAACTGGGAGAAAATCATACACATGACACTCAATGCAAAAGACTGGAAAGCCCCCATCCCGCTGCTGGACTTGCCCCCATCCCGCTGCTCGACATTCAGACTTGGAGTTGGTGGCTATAAGCAAATCATCTACATACTGAAGTAAAGTACAGTTACTTACCTGTAACAGGTGATCTCTGGGAACAGCAGGAATAAGTCTTCACATATGGGTACGTCGGTACCGACGGAGTCTGCGCGGGAACGCTTCCCAGCGTCCAATCAAGAGCTTTTGGAAGCATCCCAGCACGCCTGCGTGCTGCCTTCCCGCCTTTCCCAACTGCCTCTCCTCAGTTAAGTTTTAAAGCTGAGACAAAGAAAGAGAAAGAGAGAGGAAAGGAAAGAGAGATACAACTCCTGGGGAGGTGGGAGGGTTGTGAAGACTTATTCCTGCTGTTCCCAGAGATCACCTGTTACAGGTAAGTAACTGTGCTATCTCCAGGAACAAGCAGGAATGAGTCTTCACATATGGGAACTCCCAAGCTGAGATGCCTGGAGTCCCAGCATGTCATAGGCTGGAACATGCTATCTCCCAGAACACCAGGCATCCTGAGGATGGAGGGTAGGAGTTGAAAAAAGAAGGATGCTGTGGAACAGCTAACTTAGCATAGGACTGCAGAGAAGGAGTTCATGTGTGGATGATGATGGTCATCAATAATATTACAAAGGATATTGCAATATGGACCTCCCCTGACAGGATTTCACAGAAGTATGGAGGTTCATGGATCTACTGGAAAACCTAGTAGAGGAACCTTGAAGAGGACCTCACTGTAAGTGGAGGTAATAATCCTGTAGGAAAACCAGTGGAGGTCAGAATCTTGAAAGGTAACAGGTAACCCCAGTAAGGAAACTGGGGTAGTCCAAAAAACAGTGGGCCTTCAGCGGAAGGCTTTATGACAAAAACCCTAGCTCTTTTGGTGGCAGAGTGAGTCACTCTTAGGAGCAAAAAGAGAAGGCTAACCGATTTGGACAAACAGGCACAGTGCTTGTGGGGAGAAAGGGTGTGGGAACTCCTTGTACCCCAAAAAGAGAGGACAAATGCCTGAGGCGTTAAGCCTGTGATTAACTGAAGATCCACAATGCCTCTCCTAACGGGGGTAAGCTAGGAGAGATATTGGCACGGAGAGCTTCAGAGGTACCTAAACCGTTAGGTTATGGTCTAAAAATTGTTGACTACCACAGAAGTGGTTGAGTGTGTAGAACCCCAAACCTGCTAGATAGCATTATCCAAAGCCCCACTGCCAGAATCATATAGCTATATGAGGATAGACAGTGAGATAGATAAGTATGTGGATACATATCTATCTATAATAAAATATCTCAACAGATGCATATATATATATATTGTCATGGCATAAGGCAAATAGTGCCTATGGAAACAGAAGAAAATGTGCAGAGCAGTTTTAAAATGGGCAGCTCAAAGCACATGGCTGGGGGTTGCTATAGGCAACCAACAAAAACAATAGCACAGGGTGTAGGAAAACGCCCCAGCAAAGGATTACCTCATAGCTCATTAGGTGATCAGGAACAGCTGCAGGGACTTGAGCTTCTGAGAAACTCCAAGAATGACGCACTTAAAATTGAGTCAGTCTGGAGCAGAAGCAGATCTACTCAGGACGGAGCTAACAGCAGAGCTATTCGGAGATCTACTCAGGACAGAGCTAACAGGAGAGCTAATGAGGACAGAGCTATTCAGAGAGATAACAGGAGAACTTCAGACGGAGATTCCAACAGCATCTCAGAGGAGTTTGCCCAAGAGGGAATACCTGAGGTTAGTGCCAGAGAGTTGGGCTGCACTAAACCAGAGTCTGGTCGTTGGGGACACAGAGGGATTCCTACAAGCAAACGGAGAGAAGCTGTGAGAGGGAATTTCCATGAGAGCAGGTACCTGGGGAATAGAAGCTGTTGTCAAAGGGAGATTTCCAGGCCCAAAGAAGCACATCCTGTAAGAGGAAGTGAAAAGCTTTCAAGGGAGAAAGGCTATTTTCAGCTTCCCAGCTCCAAACGTTCCGGCAGAGGCCAGCCTGAAGAAAGGCCAATTCCTTGGAGTAGAGGGGCATTTGAAAATCAGGATTTTACATACGCTTGTCCTGAAGTGTATGGCCCTCTAGGGGAAATGTCTACACTGCATGGTAGCTTTCCACTTCACCTTGCTAGTGAGGAAGAGAGAAGCCCTTGCCAGAGAGAAGAGGGATTCTTTAATACTGGGGTAAGTCACAATCCCACAGAAGAGAATTGCAGGGAAGCTCATGAGGCCATGGACTGTGATTACTGTGTGGAAAACTCAGAAGATTTCCAAATGGATTGTACCTTTGTATTTGCTGATAGTGTGACCTCTCTCTGCTGAACTGTGTAGAAAGGTAATCTGTTTAGAGGAACAGATTTCAATTTCACAGCTGCTGTAAGATACAAGCACTGTTTTGTACTTTTGTTTTTCCTTAGCTGAAAAGAAGCATTCCTTTGTAATTTTTGTAGTTCAATTTGTGTTATACCAGAAGCATGGTTTATTTCCTTTTTGATTCCTGATTGCAGAAGTTCTCCCGGGAAGGGAAATAAAATACCTCTTTAAAAACAGTCTAGCTACTCGTCCACGACTACACTCTTTTTTGAATAGCTAGTGGGACTTCAACTCCCAGGGGGCATTACTTGTCTCAGCTAATTAAGAAGAGGCCCCACTGAAGCCCGCAGGTCTTTTGCCTACGGGGGTATGTCGGTGGGTGACAATATTTATAGATAGATAGATAGATAGACAGACATATAAGAATATATCTATAGTGAGATATGGCAGGGCATAAAATACACACAAAAAATAAATATGGATATGTAGGCCTACATATGGGTGTCTGCAATTAAACAGACAGAGATATGCCTACAGTACAGTGATCACAGAGGATATGTGGAGAGGAAAGATTCATCTAATAACAAGGAGGTGGAACCTACTTGTGAAGACATATAGAGAATCTATTCCCCCTGGTCATGATCTGCAAGAATGCTAGTTAGTGAAAAATAACCAGGACTGTTACGTGAAAAACAAAGGATAATATCCATGTGCAGCCAGCAAGTCCCGAGTCTCCCAGGACTCTAGCATGGTAAGTAGACAGAAGACGCCTAGAGATGAGATACCATGTTGACCTGCTTAAGGGCAAAGGTATCATGCGTTCTTACCATGAGGTCGAGCATATCCCCGATTGGGAATACTATGGACCAAAGCAGGGAACTGGCAACTCCTTGAGCTTTCATGTAAGAGAGGGCCTATGTCCTTTATATCAAAAAAGGAGATAGTAAAAGAAGGGAGAACCTTCTAGTCATGGGAGACATGACTGAAAAGCCTTTTCTAACCAGCTAGGATAGCTGTTGGAGAACCCCCCCCCCCCCCCATGCTCTCTAGCAAGGGCCCATAGTGGAAAGCTTCTCTGTAGATTTCAGAGAGCATGATGCAGGAGAATGAGGAGATAGAACTGGCTGTTAGAGAGCCAGTATCTCTGCTAACTACGCTGCCAAACCCAGGAAATGAAGATGGCAGAATAGAAGACAATTTAGAAAGCTTGTAGTGAGATGATCTCCAAGAGAGATGAAGCACTGACTTGGAGCCACTACTAAGACTAGACAGAATGATAGTGGAGGACAATCTGGTTGTTTGTGGACAAGAACCAGGGGTCCAAACATTAAAGCTGCTGCATAGGCAGTTGCTAGCAAGACAGCAGAAAGAATCTTACTGTTCAAAAACAGAAAGAACAGACAGAACAGGAGTAGGAAACTCTGGACATGTCTGATAAGCTGCCCCAAAGCAATATTGAGCAGAGGTGGTAACTCAGAGAGGAAAACTCCGCATTGGAAAGTGAGAAAAGTAGAGAGGCTAAAGAAAAAGCCTCCCAGTAAGTAATTCCCTCTTACAGGGGAAAAACTTGGTAAGAGGGTGAAGAGAATGGAGCTGAAGAAGACTTACGAAGTAGGAAGTCTATAGAAAGGAAAAAACATGCTGGCACAGGAACTATCATTTGATAGTGGTTAGACCTCTTTCCCTAGCAGGACAAAGAGGAGAAACCTGTGACCTATAGGCATGAATATCCTGACAGCTCATAGAGATATAGAAAAAATGGATATCTTTTGGAAAGGGATCCATGTGTAGGGGTTAGAATGAAACGGTGGATTGCCTCCATTGAGAAGAAGCAACTGTAGATGCTAACCCCAAGAGTCACAAGCATCTGATGATAATTGATCAGAAACCCTGCAGATGCTGGGTTTGCTGAGCCTGGTGAGAGGTTGGATTCTTCAGACCAGGACGATGCCTCCCCTGTTGGGGAACATCTGTATGATGGGCAAGTGATGAATAAAACCTTCTTCTCCTGTGGGAAGAAAGTTTGGTAGGAGATTTCCTACCTAGTGGGACAGAAGAAGTTGTAGAACAAACCTTAGGAACAGGTAAATCAGTGGATAACTGAGTAACCTGACGTAAAGACTCCTTGTTGAAAAGATTTTCTCCAGGGCAAGGAGTATGTCCCAGACGTTGTTGTGCCCATTTGTCCAAGTCTGAAGATTGGAGCCAGGCTCTACGACGTGCCCCTATAGCTATAGCAGAAGTTCTGCTAACAGACTCAAAAGAGTCTAGGGAAGCACGAGAAAGAAACCAAGAAATATTCTGGAGATGCTTAAGCAGTGAAGAATAGTCTTTACTCCTAGAATCTGGAAGGAAAGGAGTCAAAAGATGTAACTGCTTTGTGACCTCCTCAAGAGAAAGACTCATATAAAAAATATATCAGAGAATTCTTGCAGAAAGCATAGATGTCTGGAAGGTTTGACGTCCAAAGGCATCTAGTGTCTTAGACTCACGACCTGGCGGATAAGAAGAGTGCTTTTTCTTACTCTTTACCCGCCTCATTGCTGATTCCACTACTATGGATTACAGCAATCGCCTGGTAACTAAAAAGACCAGGGTAGAAATCCTACTGACACACCATATGACCTTTGGCAAATCACTTAATCCTTCACTGCCTTAGATACAAATTTAGATCGTAAACCTGTATCGTAAACCCACTGGAAAGGCATGAGCTAAGTACTAATAAATAAATAAAATCTGGAATGGAAAGGGGAAATGTAAATTGGCTGTTTACTCCTTTTGCTTCAAATATACTTGAAAAAGCTTTTAACATCAGTTTTTGTTTCAACGGCAAGTTTGCTTTCACATTCTCTTTGCCTGTCTTATCAATACTTTTCATCTAACATGGCAGTACTTATGTTGCTTCCTGTTTTCTTAATCCGGATCCTTTTAAAAAATTTTGAAAGATGTTTTTTTGGCTTTAAAAGTTACTCTTAACTCACCTTTAAACCATGCAGTCATTTGGCCTTTCTTCTACCTTTTTTTAAATCATGGAATACATCTGGTCTGTGCTTCCAAGATGGTATTTTTAAACATTATCCAAGCCTCATGTAAACTTCTAACCTTTGCAGCTGCTTTTTCTAGTTTTTACTTAACCATTTTCCTCATTTTATCAGTCTCCCTTTTGAAAGTTAAAAACTAATGCAGCAGATTTCTGTATTATCCTTCCTCCATCTATTAAATGAAATTTGATCATGTTGGGTTCACTATCGCCAAGTGGCGCCAACCCTATCACCTCTTGCACTAGATCCTGCCTTCCACTAGGGACTATGTTCAAAATAGCTCCCCCTTGTGTCGGTTCCTGAATCAGCTGCCCCATGAAGCAGTCATTTATTTCATCTAGAAAAACTCTTTCCAGCATGTCCCGTTGTGACACTGATCCAGTCAATACTGGAATAATTAAAATCACCGTTATTGTGCTGCCAATTTTGTTAACTTTCCTAATTTCTGTTAGCATTTCATCATCTGTCTATTCATTCTGGACAGGCTTACCTAAAAGCATAAATTTGTCTTCCAGAAATGGTCCCACACTTTCCTATGTTGTTGGTGTCCACATGTACTAAGACACCCAGCTCCTCCCCGCATTCCCTAGAATCCTATCTAAAAGATGAGTGAAGTCCACCACTAGGTAGGCAAGTGATCAAGCAATCCTTATGCCTACCAGCCACCCAGCTATCTACATGCCTAATGATCAAATCACCAATTAAGATGGTTGTCCTATCCCGTCCCTCCTGGGCAGAAGCTTCTGGAGAACATTGCATCTCCTGGAGGGCAGGTCTTGGCTACAGGATCATTTCCTGCCACACCAAAGTGATTCTTTTCTTTCAGGTAATCTTTTTCCTCCAAGGCAGCACTGACATTGCCAGACTGGAGGTGGGATTTTTCTACTATGACTCTGTTGGTCTCCTCTCTGTACCTCTCTGTCTGCCTCATCTCCTTCAAATCTGCTACTCTAGCCTCCAGAGATCAGACTTGTTATCTGAGAACCAGGAATTCTTTGCACACATGATTTTTCACCAACTGGGAGATAATCATACATGTGGCACTCAAGGCAAAAGACTGAGCAGTCCCCATCTTACTGCTGGAATTTGAATATTTGTATTAGTGGAAAAGATGCAATGTCAAGACCGCGAGTCTTCGAGTGGCACAAATGCTTCAAGACTGGCCGCGAAGAGGTGGAGGATGACCCCAAGTCAGGACGGCCTTCTACGACAAAGACGGCTGAGAACATTGACAGAGTGAACCAGCTGGTTCAGAATGATTGCAGATTGATGGTGCAGATGATAGCTGAGGAGCTCAGCCTGAACAGGGAGTCAGTGCGGACCATCTTAGTGCAGGAGCTGGGGATGCGGAAGGTGTACACCAAGATGGTGCCCAAGCTTTTATCGGAAGACTAGAAGGAGCACCGGGTCAATGTTTGTCAAGACTTGCTAGAGAAGATCGGAGAAGATCCAGAGTTCGTTGGCCGAGTCATCACAGGAGACGAGACTTGGGTCTTCCAGTACGACCCTGAAAGCAAGAGACAGAGTGTGCAGTTGAAGACTGTCACCCAGACCCAAGAAGGTGCGCATATCCAAATCAAGGATAAAGGTCATGCTGATCGCATTCTTCGACCAGAAGGGAGTGGTCCATCAAACCAGCACTTCTACCAGCAGGTCCTCAATCTTTATCTTTATTGATACACTTGATATACCGCCCACGTCAATACATTAGGGTGGTTTACAATAAAAGCAAAATGCTGCAGAAAAGAGGAAAAGAACGCCATTGCATAATAGGAAAGAGGTAGAGAAAACAGTATAGGTCAAAAACAGAAAGTACAAAAGGAAAAATACATAAGTAGTGCTAACAGTCAGGAAACTCAAATGCTTGTTGGAATAGTTGGGTTTTGAGCAATGTCTTGAAATTCTGATATGATAGTTCTAAACGGAGAGAGGATGGTAAAGTGTTCCAGAGTGCAGGGCTGAGAAAGTAAAAAGCAGCACGACCGGTCTGTTTAAAATGGGCTTGTGAAGGAGAAGGGAGGGTAAGACGATTTGCATGAATGGAACAAAGTTGCCGGTGTGGAGTATACAGAGAGATGAGATTAGCAAGATACAGTGGAGTCGAAGTATGGATTGCTCTATGGGTCAGAATTAAGAATTTGTACTTAAATCTATAATGGAGAGGCAACCAATGGAGACGGAGTAAAAGAGGAGTGACATGGTTATACCATCCGGCATGGTAAACAAGTCGCGCTGCCGTGTTTTGCAATAGTTGTAAGCATTGAATTTGATAGATTGGTAGGTTCGCTAATGCCACATTACAGTAATCTAATCTACTTATAACTAGGGCCAGGAGAAGGGTGATAAGCGAGGCCAGAGATAGGCAAATTAGGGCAGTCTGTTCTCTGCTAAGTGCATAAAAGGAGCAACGAGTGAGGAAAGACACATGCTCGTGAAAAGAGGGAAGAATCCAATGTTACACCCAAATAACAGAAAGAAGAAACTAAGGGGATAGCAACAGAAGCAAGCTGAGGAGCAATAGTGGAACAGGGAATACTCAAAGATACCCACATGGCAGAAGATTTGGCAGGATTCAGATGAAGGAAATTGGAAGAAAGCCAGGAAGCAATGTGGGTAAGACAGTCATTAAGTGGTGTGATATCCACATCTATAGGTGAAGTATGAAAAAGAAGGACAATGCGATCCGCATAAAGATACGTGGAGACTGGGTACTGTTGGATTAAGAGAGGCAGAGGAGCAAGAAAGATGTTAAAGAGCAGGGGAGAAAGGACAGAGTCTTGAGGGACCCCACAAATCACGGGAAATGAAGGTGATGACTTACCATTGGAATGAACGGAAAAAGTACGAGACGTAAGAAAAGAGCGGAACCAATGTAGTACAATGCCCCGAAGCCCAGAATCATGAAAATGAGAAAGCAAGATTAGGTGATCTGCTAAGTCAAAAGCTGAGGAAAGGTCCAAGGACACAATCAAGGTGATATCCCCACGGTCATGTGCAGTGTGTAATTCATTTAGAAGGGCAAGCAGTACCATCTCTGTACTATGGCCTGATCAGAATCCAGATGGTCGGGGATGCAATGTGTTAGTGGCTTCAACATGGGATGACAATTGCTGGAACACGAGTCGTTCCAAAATTTTAGCCAGAAAGGGAAGATTTGAGACTGGTCACCAGTGTGATAGGATAGATGGATCCAGAGAGGGCTGTTTGAGAATTGGGCGAACAATGGCAGACTTCCACGGACTAGGGAATAGACCTGCAGATAAACTGGAATTCAGAATAGTCAGGATTGTGAGTAACTGAAGAGAGGGTTCAGATAACCAGTTAGAGGGGATGGGGTCCAGAGGGCAGGTTCGGCGCAGCAGGTGGGCTCTGTGGAGAGACAAGTCGTGGCTGCTCCACTACGACAATGCGACTGCACACACCGTGCTTAGTGTGAGGCAGTTCTTGGCCAACAAACAGATCACAGCTCTCGACCACCCTCCTTATTCCCCAGATCTCGCACCATGCGACTTCTGGCTCTTCCCCAGGTTGAAGACTGTGATCAAAGGAACTCACTTTGCCTCTGTAGAAGAGATCAAGGCCACTTGTGACGAGGTAGCTGAGGGATCTCAAGGAGGAGGACTTTACCAAGTGCTTCCGTACATGGCAGAAGCGAATGCAGAAATGCATTAACTCGGGGGGGGGGGGGGGGATTACTTTGAAAGGGACAATGCATAATTTCTCTGTAGATTTTGTAATAAAACATTTATGGGACAGTCTCTTTTCTTTTTTGTCACACCTCATATATATTTGTAGTGGCGGCATTTTATTATTATAGATTAAGGAGGCCCCATAGAAACCATACATAAGAACATAAAATATGCCATACTGGGTCAGACCAAGGTCCATCAAGCCCAGTATCCTGTTTCCAACAGTGGCCAATCTAGGTCATAAGTACCTAGCAATCTCCCCAAAAGACACAGGTTCCTCAGTGCTTGTATTGGGTCAAGCAGTGATATCCCGGGTCCCTTTTAATAATGGTTTATGGACCTTTCCTACAGGAACTTGTCCAAACCTTTTTTAAACCCAGCTACACTAACAGCTTTTACTACACCCTCTGGTAACAAATTCCAGAGTTTGATTACACATTGAGTGAACAAGGAATGACCAGATCTCTCATTCATTTGTTTTTATTATTCTTATTGTTTGTTGGTTGTATTATATTTAGTCTTATTTCTATGGTGTTACTGTTAGGTTTTGCTACTTCATGTGTTTTTGGATACTACCTCAGGCACCATGATTAAAGTTAGGAATTAAGGATAAAAATGTTTTATAAATAAACACATTTACAAATGTCTTGCATCTATGCATACTAGCAGTTAGGAGGCTCTCTCTGAACCATAAAAGTAGGAAATAGCTAAACTCTGTCCCCTCAACAAATTATTGCAGTGGATGGAACAGCCATTTTTTCTACATTATCACGAGAATGGATCTTCCCTGTCCTAACATCATCATCATAACAGCATGAACAAATTTCAATAATGTAATTGGCACCATATTTCCACTGTCATATATAATCAGATGGATGCCTTGAAGGCAACCCAAATCTACAGAATGTTTTATTTATTTATTTAGCATTTTTCTATACCGCACTCTTCAACATCAGCGCGGTTCACAAATAACACAAATGTCCAGTGTGGGGGGTCTACATTGGACTTACAGTAGAACAAGGAATTTAAACTTGGTGAACAGGTAAAACTATATACATATTGGTATAAGGCCTCAATATATCTATCCCACATCAGCGCCTCCACACCCCCCCCCCCCCCACATGTGGCTAGTTTCAGCCAAAAACCTGGGTCCAGAGCCAGATGCTGGTGTACCATTTGATTTAGAAGGTATTAGCCCACATGGCAGTGACCTCTCGGTTACGTAAACAGTGTTAATTTCTTCTGAACTGAATTTTAATGTCTAGCATATTCATAGTATTGAGCAGTGTTTCTTTCGTCCTGCTTCTCAAATTGGAGATAATCCAGGGCCAGATTTAAGATTTTGGTGCCCCTAGGCAAGACCAAAGAGCAGATTCCAGAAAGATTGGGGGAGGGGGGAGGAGAAGGAAGGTATCACAGATCCCAAAGATGGGAGCCAGAAAAAGAGCAGAAGGCGACCATGATGTATCACATGTACATGACTCTAAAGTAAACAGGAACAGACTCTTTTTTGGCCTGAGAATTTGGTGTCTTCAAAATGTGACATCCTATGCAGTTGACTATGTTGCCTATGTTGAAATTCAGGCCTGGATAAATCAGAAGCCACCTATTTTAACACTTTTACCAGCAGCACTCAAAATACAAAACACACTACATCACTACTCCGCCAGGACCACTTCCGCACATTGTGCCAAGAACTCATCACACCTCTGCTTGATTACGGAAACTCGTTATATCAAGGCTTCCCCCAGCAGACCTTATGCCCACTCCAAATGGTGCAAAACACTAGAGCACGCATCATCACCGACACTCCAAGATCTGAACACATCACCCCCATCTTACAGCAACTACACTGGCTCCCAATGGTGGCCAGATCAAAATTTAAAATAATCTTCATCATCTTCAAAATCATCCACCATCTTTCGACAGATGCACTATGAGAAATCATAACAAGGAACATCAGCAATAGACCAAGGAGGAACAATAATGACAACATGATCAGCACACCTTCTTTTCCTTTTACCTTTATTTACCCTCCTCATGTTATCTACACCTTCCTGGGTGTCTACTCTAATGCAGATTATGGTATCATCCGCAAAGAGGCAAACCTTACCCAACAGCCCTTCCGCTATATCACTAACAAAGATGTTAAAAAGAATCGGACCAAGGACAGATCCCTGCGGCACACCACTGGTAACATCCTTCTCCTCAGAGTGAGCTCCATTTACCAGCACTCTTTGTCGCCTCCCACCCAACCAATTTCTAACCCTAGCAGTAACTTTAGGGTCCATCCCTAGGGTGCTCAGTTTGTTTATAAGTCGCCTGTGAGGAACAGTGTCAAAGGCTTTACTGAAATCTAAAATACACCACATCTAGGGCTCTCCCTCGGTCCAACTCCCTGGTCACCCAGTCAAAGAAATCAATCAGATTTGTCTGACAAGACCTGCCTGGTGAATCCATGCTGCCTCGAATCCTGTAATCCGCTGGACTCCAGAAACCTCACTATTTTCTCTTTCAGCAGCGTTTCCAATAATTTACTCACCACCAAAGTTAAACTAACCAGCCTGTTGTTTTCAACCACATCCTTGCTTCCCCTTTTGTGTAAAGGCACTATTCCCGACTCTAACGAGGCATTGAAAAGGTCAGTCAGTAGAGCTGCTAGAACGTCCCCAAGTTCCCTCAGTATTCTAGGGTGTATCCCATCTGGTCCCATCCCTTTGTCTACTTTAAGTTGAACTAGTTTCTAATGAACACAGTCTTCTGAAAATTGTTTAAGATGTCCCTCGCTTCTGTTCCTGTTTGTGGGTGTTTTCTGAGGTCCTACTCCTGGTTCTTCATCTGTGAACACAGAACAGAAATATTTGTTAAGCAATTCTGCTTTATCCTCAACAGCTTCTACATATTCCTCCCCTTCATCCTTGAGTCTGACAATACCACTTTTGCCCTTCCTCTTCTCACTAACATATCTGAAAAATGCCTTATCCCCCCCATTTTATTGCATTGGCTATTTCCTCCTCTTTTTGAATCTTTGGTTTCCTGACTACTTTGCTAGCTTCTCTAAGTTTTTTCAAATATAGATGCCTGTCTTCCTCTGTCTGTGATCTCTTATATTTTATGAAGACCTCCCTCTTTTCCTTCACTTTTTCAGCTACTTCTTTTGAAAGCCATAGCGGTCTCCTTTTACCTTTATTTACCATTTTAACAAAAAGGTTGGTTGCCCTTAAAATATCCCCTTTCAGTTTTGCCCACCGTTCTTCTACATCTGCCAGCTGTTCCCACCCAGCTAACGACTCCCTGAGGTATTGGCCCATCTTAGCAAAGTTAGTCTTCCTAAAGTCTAAGACCCTCACCTTTGAATGGATTCTAACAGCCCTAGTCCTAATACTGAACCACACCATCTGGTGATCACTGGATGCAAAATGATCTCTCACTATAACATTAGAAACACTTTCACCATTGGTAAGCACCAAGTCTAGTATGGCCCCTTCACGTGTGGGGTCTGTTACCAATTGCCTGAATAGTTCTCCCTGTAGAGAATCCAATATCTCTTTACTTCTAGATGATACTGCAGCTGGAATGTGCCAATCAACATCTGGCATATTGAAATCCCCTATTAGTAGCACTTCCCCTTTCCTAGCATGTGAACCATGTTTCTGTAACTGCTACTAAACCCAAGTCGGCCACTCCCACCAAAGCTTCAACATCAGGGATCTTATTTCCCATGCTACGGGAATTTATACATACTGCTTTACATATGTTACCCCTGTTACCCATTTCCATAAAGGTATTTCATGTATCACTTACCTGTGGGCTTTCTTCACCCATCCCCAACAAATCTAGTTTAAAGCCCTCTTCAGTAGATTAGCCAGTCTACTACTGAAGACACGTCAACCTTTCTTGGACAGATGGATGCCATCTCTGCACTGCAACCCTTGGAACAGCATCCCATGGTCTAGGAAACCAAAATTCTCTCAATGACACCATCCACGCAGCCATGCATTCATCTCCAGGATGCGAGCCTCTCTGCCTTGGCCTTTATCCTCAACAGGGAGGATTGAAGAGAACACCACCTGTGCACCTAACTGCTTCACCCTCTGTCCCAGAGCCATGAAGTCACTTTTGATATACTCAGAGGGATACCTGGCAGTATCATTTGTTCTGACCTGGATTAGCAACAATGGGTAATAGTCAGTGGGCTTTATGAGTCTCGGCAAACTCTTCGTAACATCTTGGATTTTGGCACCAGGCAGACAGCATACCTCTCTGGACATCAAGTCTGGTCGGCAGATGGACGTCTCAGTACCCCTTAGAAGAGAGTCACCAACCACCACTACCCTTCGTTTCCTTGTGGTCACTGATCCTGCAACACTGGGGTACTTGAGCTCTGGTTCTTCCCTTTCCAGGGATGCTTTCACCTCCTCCACTTCCAGGACTGCATAATGGTTCTTCAATTCAAGGGCCGGAGAAGTTGGATTGGTGATTCTGCAGGTCCTGGTGACTTGTGTCCTACCTTCATCATTCTGTCGGCACCCATCTTCTCCTCTGCTGGAGAGCTTGGTTGCTGTAAGAAGCATCTCATCAATGTACTTTTCACTGTCTTGAATGCTCCTCAGCCTTGCCACCTCCTCTCTGAGTTCCTCCACTTGTTTCTTCAGAGCTTCAGCATGCAGGCACCCTGCACATGGAACCGGTCCTTCAACTGGCATTGGGACCTCTGTCTGGACAGAGGCAGAAGCTGTAATGAGGGCAACAGCTTTAGTGATACGATTTTTCCCAGCCATTGTTCTGTTCGTGGAGCTTACGTATCGTCATTTGAACTGTATAGCCCCTGTTAGGAATGCCTCTGTGAAGTCAAGGTTAGAATTAGAACAGTGCACTTAATGCCACCTACTGAGGTAGCGATAAGTGTACCCTTGCTAACTGGTAATGAACATAATACACGGTAAAGTACTTCTGTGTGTGATAAGTGCAGGGGAAGTGCTGGGCACACCATCAACAGCCACCACACAGCTTTTGTACCTAACACCTGGTAATTGCAAAAGCTTACTACACTTAAGTAAACATAATAGGCCACCTATAGTTTATAACCCATAAGGTAGAATACAGTGAAAGGTAAATAATAGTTCAAATACAAATCGTCATTCTGTTGGCACCCATCTTCTCCTCTGCTGGAGAGCTTGGTTGCTGCAAGAAGCATCTCATCAATGTACTTCTCACTGTCTTGAATGCTCCTCAGCCTCGCCAATCGGTGAAGTAGTGGTGTTTATGCTGGAGATTATGTTTTTCATTTGTTTTAGGTCTATGTGGTGGAAATTATTCCATTTACTTGTGATCTGTAAATGAGTGCCGATGTGTGGTATAATATCTGTTTCTTGGCATTTGAGTTTGTTCATATAATAATCAGCTAGGACCTATGGTTTGATAATATTAGAGTTTGTTTCTGGGGATGTATTAGACTTGTAGAATTAATGATGCAGAACAACTCCCTAGGTCGATTAAGCAATCCTGTGAGGACTGTGCTGTGGTATTCTTTTTTTCTATTGTTAATAGAACCTTTCTATATTTGAAGAGTATTCATATATAGTATTTTGTCTGATGATAATTTAGTATTCTGCCATTTGTGTTCCAGTTTTCTTAGTTTCTGTCTTAATTTTCTTAATTCATAGGTGTATTCTTTGATGACTTTTGTTGAGTTTTATGCTTGTCTTAGGTGCAGATGCTGCATTACTTATGGCAGAATTCCCATTTGATATTATATCATCCAGGTGAGTTAGCGAGGAAACAAGGTGTTGAAGGGTATCATTCAGGGATGTTTTTTTCTCAAAATGTCTGAATCTCTTTTTTGTATTGGACTTCTGCGCTAGGTGCACTAGGTGGGGAGTGTGTTAGAATTGTGAAATTCAATAAAAAGTGGTCTGTCCGGGGTACCTGTAGTGATTGTGGGTGGGAATAGAGGCTATGCTGTGTGATAATATTGGATAGGAATATAAAGTCTAGTGTTTCCTTTTATGTGGGTTGGTTTTTGAACTACCTGGTGTAACCCAAATCTGCCATAGCATTTATGAATTGAGTAGTATAGGAGTGTTGAAGAGATGGAAGATTAAAATCACTTAAGATGATGTGGGGCTTTTTAAACGATGCATTACATGCAGTTTCTAAGATTGAAGTGAGGTTATCTAGTATGTTGGAAGGTGGCCTGTAGATTAGGCATATTGATATGTTTTTGTTTTCAATAGTCAGTGCGTCTATTCCATCTACGTTTTTGCTCATTTGTGGGGGGGGGGGGGGGTCATACTGAATTCTTGTTTTACTAGAATAAGTACTCCTCCTCCATTTCATTTGTTATCTCTGGGGCACTGGAATATTTTATATCCCATGATATTCAATTGGTCAGTCAGTACGGTATCTGTATCAGAGAGCCATGTTTCCGTGATGAATAGTAAAACTGGATTGTTGTCGTTAACAAGGTCTATTATTATAGGAATTTTATTCCTAATAGATCTTACATTTGTGAGGAGGCATGCTATAGGAGTTGCAGTTCTTAGGGGAGTAAGATGCTGGATTGTATCAGTTGGGGTGATGTGTATTAATCTCTGTCGAGGATGTTTTTGGTGGTTGTGGTAGGTGTTGTGTTGTGGATAGAATAGGCTGTTTCGGTTCTGTATGATAGGGATATGGTAGTATCGTACTAAGATTGTTGGGATGGTGACACATGCACCTATTGCATTCTCTAAGAATGAATGCAGTGTTGTAAACCCAGGGATAGATCAGCTTATCCTGAAAATCTGTAGCTTGTTGGCAATCCTATCACCAAATGGACTTCCACCGTGACTGTGCTGTGGCACTCAGCATAGAGCTTGTGAGTCAGTGAATGCTCAGGGCACTGTGCCCCTTCTTATATGGGCTTCCTCTTAGACTGGAAACTCATACAGAGTATTGGGATTTATTTGGGAGCAAGCTGCACAAACGGGAGTAAAGTTTCATCCCACAGGCTTGTTAAATTTCAGCACCACCATTTAACTTAACTTGCATATTTTGTGTCACTATTCATATAGGTAGCAGCACTGAATATACAGCGTGCACTGGTGTCATCATTATATTATTCTCTGTTTAGACTAGGCCTGCTATTCCACAGGGATAAATTAAACATATAACTTGAATAGTTTCACTATCTGGATCATTTTTAGCCTGCTCTTGCTTCTCCCCTAACATGTCCCACAAGTATATGAATAATATCTGGCTATTCTGCAATTCAAACAGCCGATAGTATCTGTATATTTTTTTTAAATATACAGTTAGGCTAATTATGTATTTACCAGAGAATACATAATTGCCTTTGAACATCAGTCTGATAGGGCATAATTATTCATTCATATGGAACACTCCCAGACTCAACGATAAAACTCTCCCAACGATGGACGCAGAGCAGAAGTAAGATGTTTCACGTTATTTATTTATTTTATTGAACATTTTTATACCGTGTTTTCCAGCTTTACAGTTCAAATGAAATAAAATTCTATTGAAACTGGGGTATCACATCAATGACAACACCACTAACCTCCCTCCACTGCCAGACTTTGTTCGTCGTAACACAAAACCCTACAAATACACATTGAACACCAGCACCAAGAACTGAGATTGCACCAAACCTATCTATGGACTACATAGCACTACAAATGTTCTAGAACACCAGTAACCCCCAGTTGGAAAACAGAACAAGCTGAACTACTACAGATTCTTACAGAGAACCTACCTGTTAATAGAATCCCTTATCTCGCCTGCACATGGAAATATAGACCATCATCTAGTAAAGAATAAGAAACTATAAAATTTGAAACTATATAGACAAAAATTGAAACTGAAACCCCCAAAACAGACACTGAGCTGTGAAACACTGAAGAAATAAAAACAGAAATGCATTTCCTTTTGTAATGAACTATAAGAAATGCACATTTTCAAATACATTTCATTTTCTATTTTTCTTATTTACCTTTTACCTAACTTTTATCTTCATTCCATTCCTCTTCAGTCTTCAGTCTCCCTCTTTTCACCGTTCACCTACTTACTAGCTTTCTGTTAACTGACCATACTTCCCTAGTTCTTCCATTCCACATTTGTCTCATTCCTCTGCCAGCATCATATCTCCCTGTCTTTCACCCACTTTCTAGCCCCTCCCCCATTTCCTCCCTCTGTATTCATTCCATCCCCAGCCTCATCTACCACCACCTGCCTCTCATCCCCTAATCAGTTCCAGCTCATAGCACTTATCCTTTCTCCACTTCCAGGACCTTTCTTATGTACTGTGGTAGGCGACGGCCTATGATCCATGCTAATTGAACTAAGCAGACAGGCCTGAGCAGCTTGACCTGTAACTGAAGCCTGTAGTTAGGCCCAGAGGAATGAAAACCCCCCTGAATGATGACACCATAGAATTGAAACTTAACTCAGTTTAACTGAACATAGCTAAGCAGAAACGAAACTTAGAAAATAAAGAAAAACAAGTTTAATTGGTACTGATAAGGTGTGCTATGCTTCTATGGAATTAATTAACTCTGCAGAGAGCAAGGTCACAGTGCCTCTGCTTCCCATATGTTTTAACAAGCTCAGCGACCTTGGAGGAGAGAAGTAACAAGTTGGAGACACTGACCATTGTAATTGGGACTAGAAGGGGGGCAACCAGGTGCTGGGCCCAGACCAGAGTCCCGATTGGGTAGCCATATCAGTACCGGGACCAATAGATGGGTGAGAGGGGTACTGGGACCAATGAAAAGTTTGCCTATGCTTAGAATGGACAAGAAAGCTATAAAAGTTGTTGTTTTACTAGAAGCCATTGCTCAGCCATTTTGAAATTGCTTATTGCTTGAGCCATGTGCACATTAAACTGGCTTGGATCCTTGAAAAGACTCCTGGATTTATTTATTGCATGCTTATCTGCTGCTACATTCTTGGTGCGTTGGCCGGGAAGTGCGAGTGGTGGATAGTGTTCAAGTGAATAAATCCACGTAATTCGCCTTGAGGTTTGGTCCAGTTGGAACCATGCCAATCCGACGCAGGGGAATTTCCCTGGGCCCACCGATCCTCTTGTATCGGAGGGAGTTCTGCCTGGCCTCGGCAGGCACTGAGTCCAGCTGGCCAACACTTCCGACCCGGGGAGTCCAGGATCCAACTCAGAAGCTTGGGAACCAGATCTGGTAAGTATAGTTTTGAAAACCTGTCTAGACAGATGAGTTAGAACTGCAGTTTGAAAACTTAGAGAATCATGATTCAGCCTGGTCAGAGCAGACAGGACTGGGTTTTTGGTATGTCTAGACAGAAATAGAAAGAGCAGTACTGCCAGTGGAACTTGGAATTTGTAATCTCGAGATATTGGGAATTGGTAAGAGAGCTCTCAAGGAAGGGCCGAGTAACCCCGCATGGGAATTCGCCGGGTGAAACCCTCATCCTTTTTGTAATTGGGAAAAAGACTAGTCAGAATAGATAGAAAGGAATGCATTCTAAGATACGTTGCTAGCATGATTGTGTGAATGAAGTGTGAATGAGAGGTCTGGCAGCACGGACCAAGCAGAGTGGACTCTGGACTAGCGCAGTTCCTAGTCGGGTGACTGCGTCTAGGTCGCGAAACGGATGAAGCGTTTGGTGTATTGTCCGTCCTGTGTATTTGATTTTTGCTATCTGTTGAAACTGCGAGTTTCCCTTTTGTTATATATGTGAGATTATTCTGTTGAGTAATTTGTGACAGTTCACTGATTAAGAAATTGTATTAATAGAGCAGAATGAAGACCCAAAACACCTACAGTCATTTTTAGAAATCAAAAAGCTGGTCTGACCCAGTTAGTTTTTCTACTGCAGTGTGAAAAACTGACAGGGGGCGTGTCTGAAGGAAAGAATGTCTAGTGTCGTCTTTCTAATCTTGTGCAGGCTTAAACCTCAATGCTGGTAGTTTGTGCTTATTTCAGGCAAATTGTACCTGTTTTATTTAATATGTTTTTGTTCCTTCTGCTGTGGTTATGTAATATATCATTTATTTATCATTTAATAAGAATGTTTAGTCAGGATTGTGGGTCCCGATAGTTTTTGGGTTTAGCCTGAAAAGGATTAAGTTTGTATTAATCCCTTATGGGTTGCGGACCAAGTGAGAGGAATTTCTGTCGGCTGTATGTTCAAATTTTCAGTAAGCACTGAAACAGTTTAAATAGGAAATGATAAAGAACTGTTTTTGTTTTTCCTTTGATCTACAAAGTAATTAGATCACGACTTAACATTGATTTAAATTGTTTTTTTCTGGCATCTCTGTCCATGTGAATGAGAAGTCTCTTTTTATGAGCACAGTTCAATTGTTTCCCCGCGAGCAGAGGGGTGTGGCTTCCACATATCCTTAAAAAAAAAAAAAAAAAGGTTCTGGAGAGACAGCTGGAGACTGCAGGAGATTTCTCCTAGGAATGAAAAAAGGGACTCCCGATTTGAAAAGTCTCTTCATTTAATCGAAGCGTGATGAATTTATAATTAGTTTTTTCTCTGGTTTCACTAGCTCTGTTTAACCAAAAGTTTTAAAAACAAAGTTTATCTTTTTATGAATGAGTATAAGTCATTTGAATGCATGCTTCCCCTCTGTGCTGGTTACTAATGAACAAATCAGTTAGCTTTTCTGTATTTAAAAAAAAAAGGGAAAGGTGTACTGTATTTTATGAAAAATATCCGGAATGTCTTTTAAATATTTGCTTCCTGAACTAAAAAATAATTTCTTTTGCAGAGACATGCTGACAGATAGCTATAGTTCTCTCTATAAGAAGCATAATGGATGTATGTGCTCAATCTAAGTGTTTCCTGCCTGCCCTATGTATACAGAAATAATAAGTGTCTTTTCAAGTATGATCAAGAATTTCAGTAAGGGATTTACTGAAGATTATGAAATGTCTCTGTCCCAATCAGGATTTTGCCCCAGAATTTCTAGATATCCTGTCTCGTCTCTCTCTCTCTCTCTGTAAGTAGTTCAGTTCAGAGTGCTTAAGGGGGGGATGGAGCCCAGTCCACCGATGATGTCAAACCCCCCCCCCCCCCAGTGGGCGTGAACTAATGTGCCCACAGCAGAGAAGTGGATCCTTAAAAAAAAAAAAAAAAGCAACCTCCTGGATAGAGCATTGCTAGGAGAAACAGAATCCAGGAGAGGGGGGGGACTACAGATTCCCAAGTAGTTTGCTAGCCACCTCTGCAACAGGGGAATGTCCACCCCCTCCAGACTAGAAGTGAAAGTCAGCTGACCAGACTTGTTTAGAACTGAAAAAAACTGCATTATACACTGAGAAGTTTTAGGACTTGATTGAACTAATGAACGGAAATTGCAGAGAACTGGATGAATTTGCGGGCATAATGGTTAAATGAAAGTTTATCAGAAAGTATGTGGATTGTTGAAGAAGGACAGAGAATGTAAAAATTGTAAGATGGGAAAAGAGAACAGATATTTTAGTTGGATGATGTGGAAGTTTTCCTAATCGAAGGAGCAGCGGATGTGAAAACTGGGTGTGAGTGCGCCCATTATAGAAAAAGAAGGACATTAGAGAAGTGAATGCCCGTATCTTGACTCCCGAGGGAGTACTTGATTGCAAAGTCATAAAACAATAAACCAAGCACAGTGTTTCAGCACGAGAGTGAAGCAGCTATAGCGTGAGTGGCAGCCGAAGAGGGCTACAGCATGGATGAAGACTAGGCCAGACCGGACTCTCCAGTTTCCCTGGGTCCCCAGGAGTCAGTCTGAAAAATAGGGGACCAATATATGGACTTTTATGGGGGATACAGGAGCAGAATACTAAAGCCAGTAGCCCCTGTGTTTTTCTCGCAAAGCCTTTTCTGCAGAACCACATGTGTGAACTAGAAAAAAAATAATAATAATAATGTACCAGTTCCTGTATATGCCTGAATGCCCTATTCCATTTTTGGGCCGAGACCTGCTTGCAAAGCTTCAAGCACAGATATCCTTTGTTGAAGGGGAAAAAAATGAAACTCAAAATCTGCTGGCCTGATGGTGTTAACTGTCCCCAAGAAGAAGAATGGCGGTTCTATTCACCTGCATCCAAAGCAACAAGCTGTACACTTACCAACCTCATAGCCCCACCTGGAGGATGGGCAGAAGATAATCCACCTGGCCTAGCGAAGAACATAGCCCCTGCCATTGTCACCCTCAAGCCAGTCAAGAAGCCTGGGACAGGTGATTACCGCCCAGTGCAGGATCTAAGAAAGAATGAATGATGCAGCTGAAACTATACAACCAGTGGTACCAAAATCCTTATATTCTCTTGGAACTGATCTCTGCTGAAGCTATACATTTCATCATTCTGGACTTAAAAAGATGCCTTTTTCTGTATACGCTTAGCCCAAGACCCCACTACAAGGAGGCGGGGCCAACTCATCTGGACAAGATTACCTCAAGAATTCAAGAACTCGCCTCACTCAGCAAAAGATTTGACAAGTTATCCAGAAACTCAAGAAAAAAAAAAAGAAAAAATTCTACTTCAATATGTGGACAACTTGCTCATAACCACCAACTCAGAAAGTGAATGTCCACCAGCCACCAGTGAACTCTTGCACCTTTTTAATGAGGCTGGATACAAAGTCTCAAGAGCCAAAGCATAATTATGTCAAACAAGTTAAATACCTAGGATTCCAGTTGTCCAGCGGAATTCGACGCCTGGAACCCTTACCAGAACGCAAAGCAGCTGTATGCAGTATTCCTACTCCAATCACCAGGAGGCAAGTGAGAGCCTTCTTGGGTGCCACAGAGTATGTTGTATATGGATCCCCAATTTTGCGCTGCTAGAGAAAAAAAACCAAAAAAAAAAAAAAAACATTGTATCAAGCTATCAAAGGAATGGAAAAGTCTCCAGAGGAATGGGGACTTGAACAGGATGCAGTCTTTTGATCTTTGAAAAAAACAAACACTCTGATGTTGTCACCAATTCTGGGTCTACCAGATGTCCAGAAAACCTTACAGTCTCTATGTTCATGAGTCGCAAGGAAATGTTCTGGGAGTGTTGACTCAATCTCTTGGACCTTATTTGAGAAGCTGTTACAGCTACAGCCTTCCTAGTAAGCAAAAACTAAAAGAAAAATCCCTTCACAAAGGAAATTACTAGCTAACAAATCTATGAATGTTGAAATATTAGAGTATGTTGTGTGAAAACCCCAGATACAACTGAAGGGTCAGTCAAGCTTTCAATCCTGCTATGTTGTTATCAGTTGGTCTTGATCCCCTGATCATGACTGTTTAGAAATTATGGACACTGTATTCTCAAGCCACCTGGATTTGACTGATGTCCCTCTGGAGAACCCTGAACAGACTTTCTTTGTGGCTGAAGGCAGTTTCATCATCAATGGACATTGTTGTGCTAGATATGCAGTGGTGACCCCTGATTTGGTAGTTGAGTCCTCAGCCCTGGCCCCAGAAACTTCACCACAGAAAGCTGAACTGATAGTCCTCACTAGAGCACTAACAATAGGAAAAGAGCCCTGTCTAAATGTGTACCCAGATTTCAAGTATACCCTTACAACCTTGCATGCATATGGGGCCCTGTACAAAGAATGAGGGTGGATAACCTTAGGAAGCAAGTCCATTAAGTATAGCCCCAAGATATTGATATTAATAGATACATACTGCCTATAGATCTCAGAATTTAGGAAAAGTAGAATATATGAATAGAACCCTGAAATCTCAGTTGTCTAAACTTTGCCAAGAGGTTTACCTGAAGTGGCCCCAGGTTCTTCCCATAGCCCTTCTTAGGATATACTTAGCCCCTGCTAAGTCTTTAGGAGTTTCCCTTTTTGAGATTCTGTATGGGCAACCCCTGCCTATTGTATAGGAAATAAAAGGAGATATGAGACAGATAGGATCTGAAATTATTAGACATGAACTATTGGTTTTAAGTTCTGTTTTGCAGAAGTCTTCATACCTGAGTACAAAATCGATTACTCATCAATTTGCCTGCACCCCTGCATCCTTTCAAGCCTGGAGTCTCGGTGTGGATCAAAGAGTGGAGAAAGATACTGTTAGCCCTGCATTGGAGGGGACCCTATGTCGTCATCCTGTCAACAACTCCAACTGCAGTAAAAGTCGCAGAATTTGAACCTTGGACCCATCATAATCAAGTGAAGCCAGCAGCTGCTCTTGAACCTGATCACTGGACTACTGTACAGCATCCTGAGACTCCATTGCACCTCACCCTACGACAACAACCACGGACCTAAGACTTATTGGTCCCTCAGAAACTGCACTATTTCAAGACTGTTTGTTTATCTGAAGGTAAGCCTCGCATCTGAAAAAACCTGCAATCATCAGAAAGAGACTGTGTTGTGTTAAGAAATTGAATCTTCTAAGAGACTGTGTTTAAATACTCTGAAAAGACTGTTTTGATCTCCTAAAGAGTGAACTGCTCTAAGGAAGCAATAATAGCCTAAGAGACTATGCTATGATATTTTAAGAAATTGAGACATCCCAGAGGACAGTGATACTTTGGAATCTACAGCCCTACTCCTGCCAAACGCTGGTAGGTCTACGTACGGCAGAAGCTTGAGGATCTACAATCAACCCTACATCTGTTATCTGTTGTGGAAGTCGACAGTTCCACCAATTTTCCAGAGACTATGCCCATTATGAATTATTATTATTGCTTTATTTTGGCAGCAGCCTTGGAGTGCTTTGAAATGACTTTTGCCTTATCTCCCTGGGCAGCCTGTATAAGTACAACATGAACTGGACCGAAGGTCACTCAGACCTTGTTTTATCATTCTTCCTATACTTGCATTGGTATACTCTCCAATCCAAAAGTTGTTCTAGATCTTGACTTTCTACAAGGCTATGCAAGCCACCGTTGCAATTCCTCATACCACCACCAGAACTTGTTTCTTGAACTTACTGGAGCAATAGCATCTAGTCTCCACACTTCTGACTGTTTCTATTGTGGAGGAACTAAGATGGGAGATCAGTGGCCCTGGGAGACGCAAGAACTGAACTATTCTATCCTATACAATCAGACTGATTTACATAATACTACTAGTGAGTGGGTATTGGCCCACCCTATTGTTGACAGTTTTATGTTTTGTTCGGACTGGACCACAATCTACTACGAAGGATGGACAGCTGGTCTGTCTAAATCAGAAGCTTTACGACAGCACAACAAAGATGCAACCGAACCTTCTAATCCTTTAGTTCTTTTTCCCACTCTTGCCAAACTATGGACTTTGACTATCTGCCTGTTGCTCCCTTGTTTCTTGCCATTTTGCTTGCAAATGATAACTTCAGTTATTAATAACACTGTAGAGCGTAAGACAGCTACAAAGATATTAGCTATGTGAACTTACTACCCTATACCACAGAGTGATACCTTTACCTAGTATTATGTGATTTGATTCTCACACCTTATTAACATGCGGGTGAGAATAATCAAAGGGGGGAATGTGGTAGGCGACGGCCTATGATCCATGCTAATTGAACTAAGCAGACAGGCCTGAGCAGCTTGACCTGTAACTGAAGCCTGTAGTTAGGCCCAGAGGAATGAAAACCCCCCTGAATGATGACACCATAGAATTGAAACTTAACTCAGTTTAACTGAACATAGCTAAGCAGAAACGAAACTTAGAAAATAAAGAAAAACAAGTTTAATTGGTACTGATAAGGTGTGCTATGCTTCTATGGAATTAATTAACTCTGCAGAGAGCAAGGTCACAGTGCCTCTGCTTCCCATATGTTTTAACAAGCTCAGCGACCTTGGAGGAGAGAAGTAACAAGTTGGAGACACTGACCTTTGTAATTGGGACTAGAAGGGGGGCAACCAGGTGCTGGGCCCAGACCAGAGTCCCGATTGGGTAGCCATATCAGTACCGGGACCAATAGATGGGTGAGAGGGGTACTGGGACCAATGAAAAGTTTGCCTATGCTTAGAATGGACAAGAAAGCTATAAAAGTTGTTGTTTTACTAGAAGCCATTGCTCAGCCATTTTGAAATTGCTTATTGCTTGAGCCATGTGCACATTAAACTGGCTTGGATCCTTGAAAAGACTCCTGGATTTATTTATTGCATGCTTATCTGCTGCTACAGTACTACTTTCTATCCAGGCTTCCATTTTCCCTTTTGCTTCCCCCATTTCTGCCCTCTCTCATGTCCTTCAAGGAAGTCCTGTCCCTTCCTGTGGCTGTCATCTACTCCATAACACTCTGTCCTTTTCAACTGCCCCCCCAACCCTCCCCCAATCTTTCAGATCCTTCAAGTCTTCTCCCTTCCTCATATTTCTGTACTTAGTCTCACACCCCTATTCATACGCCTCACCCAGTCACCTTATCCCCAGTGCCCTCTTAATCTCTGGTCAATTTCCTAGTCCTCACTATTTCTCCAAGCACTCCCAAGCCACCATTCACAATCCCACCCAAGACCCGGCCAGCTGGATTACCTGCTGCCAGGCACAAGAGGGCAGTGGAGCCAGGCAAGGATTAACGGCTGGTAGCAAGGGGGGGGAGCGGTGTTGGGAGGGCAGGAGGGTGGCCATGGCTGGCTTTATCAGAGGCCACACGGCTGTGAGCCGCCCTCTTGCCCCTCCAGCCTGATGGGTGAAGGAAGCACACTCCCTCCCTCCCACACTCGGGGGGGGGGGGGTGGCTTCTATTGTTGTAGCATAGTCAGAGGTTAAGGGCCCATTGGATAGAGCACACAGCTGTACAGTTGTGTACTAGGTGGAATGTCCACAAGGAATATTGTCCTCCCCCTGACAGGGTCGACAGACTTGCAGCAGGATCAGTAGGTAATGGGCCCCCCCCCCCCCACTTTGATGGCAGAGGGAGGGAGAGATACACCTCATTGCCATATACTACGTTGCCAACACTGACCTTTGATGAGCTGGGTCAGAGACAGAGAAGACATGACACTACTGCATGCCGCTGGCCCAGCCGTAGCTCTCCTAGGCAGGATAGAGCCCCTGGGGCCGGAACGATCTGCCTCCTCCTCCACCGGACCTGAGCTGCCCAATCAGGGCCGAGCCAGCCACATTTAAAAAGGGGGCCATCAGGCGCAGAAGCTTCATCCCGCAGCCGCCGGCCCAGCCGTAGCTCTCCCAGGTGGGATAGAGCTGCTGGGGCCGGAACAATCCGCCTCCTCCTCCACCAGACCTGAGCTGCCCAATCGGGGCCGAGCCAGCCACATTTAAAAAGGGTGCCATCGGGCGCAGAAGCCTCATCCCGCAGTCGCCGGCCCAGCCGTAGCTCTCCCAGGTGGGATAGAGCTGCTGGGGCCTGAACGATCTGCCCCCTCCTCCACCGGGACCTGAGCTGCCCAATCGGGACTGAGTCAGCCACATTTAAAAAGGGAGCCATCGGCGGGCCTGCGCCTGAGGGCCTGGCCAGAGGGCCCTTTGGCGTGGCCCTTAGGTGGTGGCGAAACCTCAAGGCCTCATCACCCGCCAGTGAGACCAAGCGGCCGAGCACAAGAGCGGAACAGAGAAGGAATGCAGCAAGAACACAGCTCAAAGTAAGCATCAACATTAACATTAACACATGAGTGCAGTATAAACGAGCCAGAAATATCCAACTCTCCGACCCGAATGCAGAGTCGCCTGTCTAACTATCGACTGTGAGTCGGCACCATAAGACTGAATAACGAAAGACACCTATTGATTAACCACTATGTTATAGCTAGAGATTAACCACTATACTATAGCCGCTGAAATACGCACTGTATCGTATGCTGAACTGTTGCCAGATTTACTACCTGCCAGAGTGTCACCTACTAGAAATACTTTGTGTCTTACACTGAATTTCTGCTAGAACAATAGCCTGCTAGAATGATATACTGTATGATATGCTGAACTCCACTAGAATTACCGCTGGCTAGAGAGACGCACGGCATCCCAGACAGATCTGCCACTAGTAAGTCAACTGTCCACCAGGTTTACCTCCATGAATCATTATATGACCTGGTAGAATTATCTACAGAGTTGTTAAGATACAAAGCAATTGACCAGTCCAACCCTCAGCTAGCCAGTCTCTCTGGAAAGGGCCACAAGCCCTCTGACAGAAACACCTACCAATCTGTTCTGTGCTACGAAGGGACATCCAAAATGGCACCCTCCCTCCTAGCCTTCGCCAGCTGTTACCTCCTCACCAGTCTACTTCACAGCGCCCTCACCCTCACTACTAGCTACAATCCTATACCAGTCCTGCAGGGCTCAGGAAGGAGTTGGTCGGGTACCTCCCACCAAACAGTAACAGAAGCTAAGCATACTTCACAACCACACCTACTCTACATCTTGCTTCAGCACACCAAAAAATCCCATGTAGAGAAACACTCACATCCCCACCTCCTGAAATGTGCCCTCATAAATGCACGCTTGGTCCGCAAGAAATGGCCAGCCATCTCCGACCTGATAACCAACCATGATCTGGACATCCTAATGGTCACCGAGACTTGATTGCCTGACTCAGATGCGGTCCTCCTCAACCAGCTCATCCCCCTAACTTCTCAATTCACACCTGCCACAGAACTAACCATAGGGGTGAAGGTGCCCTCATCCTTACAAAATCAGAGCTCCAATTTCAGCTGCTCAATGCCACCAGCACAATGCACCTGGACTCAATCACCATAGCCAACAAGTTCAGTTCTATCAACCTAATCTACAGATCCCCATCTCCCTCCCCGGAAGACCTCTCAACAATAATTGACCTCACTTGCAATGCCAAGAACCCACGTACACCAAACTGGATAATGGGAGATTTCAAACTGCCTGCCTTCCAAGATACCCACTCCAAAGCCTTCCTCAAGGCTCTCAATGAGTTGGGCTACAAACAAATAATCAACGCACCCACCCATGTAAAAGGAAACAAGTTGGACCTTGTCTTCGCCCCACTGCCAGCCATAGGCCCAAAACATGACCTCGTCCTATCCATCACCCCAGTCCCATGGTCCGACCACAGCCTGATCAGATTTCAAATGCCCACACACCCAGACCCTGACAGCGCCCACAATCCAACCGAGGCTCCTGTAGCACCAACAGGACGATTCCAGCCCTTTAATAAAGAAGAAATCCTCAACCAAACTCTACCACTCCTCAACTCAACAGCACCTAACCTTGAGGAAATGATCGCCACCTGGAACAACAGCCTGGGCTCCATCGCACACCTATCAGCCCCAAATAAGCCACCGAAACGAAGAAAGACTGCTCCATGGTATTCCCCTGACCTACGAACATCACTCCTCCACCCTCAGGAAGCTGGAAAGACAATGTCGTCGATCATGCTCCACTGATGACCAAGAAGCATACACCACTCACCTAAAAAGACACCGTGAAGCAGTCACAAAGAGAATGAAGCAACATCACGCAGACCTCCTACGGAGCTCACTAAACAAACTACATGACCTATTCAACCTAGTGAAGACCCTAACAAAAGAACCTTCCCCCACCCAATCAAACATGCTACAACCACAGGAATTCGCAGACTACTTACAGTCTAATACAAGCCAGATCAACAAGATCACGATCCCCTCGCATTGGCACAAAGCAAACCATCCAACACCACTGACCTTCTTCTCAGCCCCATCACAGAAAGGCATAGAGGAGACCATCACTTCTATCAACACCACCACAGCTCCAAATGACCCCTGCCCAGCATTCTGGATAAAGTCACTGCGTATGGAATTCAGCCCATTCCTGTCCAAACTCATGGACCAATCCTTCTCAACAGGGACTTTCCCACAAAGTCTGAAGCAAACATCCATAAGGCCACTCCTAAAAAGCCACAAGGTTGACCCCCAGAAGGTGGAATCATACAGACCAATCTCAAGCATCCCACTACTGGCCAAAATAATCAAAAAGGTCGTCCAACGCTAAATCCAAAACCACATCAAGACCATCGCTTCACTCGACCCATGCCAGCACGGATTCAGAGAATCACATGGCATTGAGACCTTCCTAACCACCCTACTCAGCACCATGATCACGGGAATTGAGAACATCGGACAACACCGAGGATGTTTCTCCAGGGCCATGTTGCCATGAGGGAAGGGTTAGGACAGCCGTTATAGTTGGTGATTCAATCATTAGGCATGTAGATAGCTGGGTGGCTGGTGGACGTAAGGATAGCCTGGTAACATGCCTGCCTGGTGCGAAGGTAGCGGACCTCATGCGCCACCTAGATAAGGTCTTAGATAGTGCAGGGGAGGAGTCTGCTGTCTTGGTACATGTCAGTACCAATGACATAGGAAAATGTGGTAGGGAGGTTCTGGAGGCTAAATTTAGGCTTTTAGGTAGGAAGTTGAAATCCAGAACTTCCAGGGTAATGTTCTCCGAAATGCTTCCCGTTCCACGCGCAGGACCCAAAAGGCAGGCAGAGCTCCGTAGTCTCAATACGTGGATGAGACAATGGTGCAGAGATGAGGGTTTTGGATTTGTTAGGAACTTGGGAACATTCTGGGGAAAGGAGGGGCTCTTCCGAAGGGATGGGCTTCACCTTAACCGGGATGGAACCAGGCTGCTGGCATTAACCTTTAAAAAGGAGATAGAGCAGCTTTTAAACTAGATAATAGGGGAAAGCCGACAGTCGCCCAAGAGCGGATGGTTCGGAAGAATGTATCCTTGAAGGATACTACCAAAAGCAGAGAGGTTCCAAAAAAGAGTAAAGCCAAATGCCCTCAAGTATGGAGCAGACAGAGCTTAAAGATCCCAAATTACCCATGTCTACCAATAGCCAAATTAATATGAATAAAATACAGTCTCTAAAATGCTTGTATGCAAATGCTAGAAGTCTAAAAAATAAGATGGGAGAGTTAGAATATATAGCACTAAAAGAAAGGTTAGATATGATTGGAATATCAGAGACATGGTGGAAGGAGGACAACCAGTGGAGCACTGTGATACCTGGGTACAAACTATATATTAATGATAGAACTGATCAAATTGGTGGAGGGGTTGCGCTCTATGTTAGGGAGAGCATTGAGTCAGAAAGGATTAAAGTTTTGCAGGAAACAAAATTTGCTGTAGAATCTCTATGGATTGAAATTCCATGTAAAAAGGGGAAGGCGATGGCACTGGGGGTGTACTATCGACCGCCTGGCCAGAATGAACAAATGGATGATGAAATGTTCAAAGAAATCAAGGAAGCTAACAAAAGTTACAGCGCAGTAATAATAATGGGTGATTTCAATTACCCCGGTATCAACTGGGTCAATGTCACGGCAGGACATGCTAGGGAGATAAAGTTCCTAGATGAAATAAATGACTGCTTCTTGGAGCAGCTGGTTCATGAACCGACCAAAGGGGAAGCCATATTAGACCTAGTCCTTAATGGAACACCAGATCTAGTGCAAGAGATAAGGTTGTTGGGGCCACTTGGCAATAGTGATCATAGCATGGTCGCCTTTGATTTAATTAGTGGAGGAGGGATAGTTAGGAAATCCACAGTACTACCTTTTAACTTTTGAAAGGGAGACTATGATAAAATAAGGAAAATAGTTAAGAAAAAACTAAAAGGAGCAGTTGCAAAGGTTAAAGACTTATATCAAGCTTGGGTGTTGTTAAAAAATACTATCTTGGAAGCCCAGACGAGCTGTATTCCACGCTTTAAGAAAAGTGGAAGTAAGTCCAAAAAACTGCCAGCATGGTTTAAAGGTGAGGTCAGAGAGGCAGTTGTTGCCAAAAAAGCATCTTTCAGGAAATGGAAAAAAGAGCCAAACGACGAAACCTGGAAACAGCACAAGCACTGGCAAGTCAAATGCAAGGCATTGATAAAGCAGGCAAAGGGAGAATTTGAGAAGCTTGCGGCAGAAGCAAAAACGCAAAATAAAGACTTTTTCAAGTATATTCGTAGCAAAAAAACCTGTGAGAGAGTCAGTTGGTCCATTAGATGATAGAGGGGTTAAAGGGGCACTAAGAGGCGACAAGGCGATAGCGGAGAGACTGAATGAATTCTTTGCTTCAGTCTTTACTGAGGAAGATGTAGGGATGTTACCCATGACTGAAGTGGTATTTAAAGGTGCGAAAGAATTGAAGGAAATATCGATTCATCGGGAAGATGTATTATAACTATTAGATAAACTGAAGAGTAGCAAATCACCTGGGCCGGATGGTATACATCCAAGGGTGTTGAAAGAACTGAAATATGAGATTGCAGACCTGCTATTAGTAATCTGTGAACTAGCATTAAAATAATCTCTAATACCTGAAGACTGGAGGATCGCCAATGTAACACCAATTTTTAAAAAGGGTTCCAGGGGTGATCCGGGAAACTACAGATCGGTGAGCCTGACGTCAGTACCGGGAAAAATGGTAGAAACCATCATAAAGAATAAAATTACTCAGCATGTAGATAGTCATGGCCTAATGGGAGACAGCCAACATGGCTTTAGACAAGGAAGATCTTGTCTTACTAATCTGTTATGTTTTTTTTGAAGGAGTGAATAAACAGGTGGACCAAGGTGAATCGGTTGATATAGTGTATCTGGACTTTCAGAAAGCCTTTGACAAGGTCCCTCCTCAGAAACCTTTGGCAAAACTAAAGAGTCATGGGATAGGAGGCAGTGTACTATTGTGGATCAGGAACTGGTTAAAAGATAGAAAGCAGAGGGTAGGGCTAAATGGCCAATTTTCCCAATGGAGAAAGGTGAATAGTGGTGTACCCCAGGGATCTGTGCTGGGTCCACTGCTTTTTGAAATATTCATAAATGACCTGGAAAGTGGAATAACGAGTGAGGTTTTCAAATTTGCAGATGACACAAAACTATTTAAAGTTGTTAAAACCCAAGAGGATTGTGGAAAATTGCAAGAGGATCTTGATAAATTGGAAGAAATGGGCATCAAAATGGCAGATGAAATTTAATGTGGACAAGTGCAAAGTTATGCACCTAGGGAAGAAAAACCCAAACTATGGTTACACGATGCAAGGTTCCACATTAGGAACCACCACCCAGGAAAAAGATGTAGGCGTCATTGTGGATACCATGTTAAAACCCTCTGCCCAGTGTGCAGCAGTGGCCAAGAAAGCAAATAGAATGCTAGGTATCATAAGGAAAGGAATGGAAAATAAAACAAAAGATATTATAATGCCTCTATATCGTTCCATAGTGAGACCGCACCTTGAATATTGTGTGCAATTCTGGTCGCCGTATCTTAAAAAGGATATAGTGTTATTAGAAAAGGTTCAAAGAAGAGCCACCAAAATGGTAAAGGGGATGGAAGGATACTCCTACGAAGAAAGGCTAAAAAGGTTAGGGCTCTTTAACCTGGAAAAGAGACAGCTGAGGGAAGATATGATAGAAGTCTATAAATTAATGAACGGAGTGGAATGGGTAAACGTATATCGATTGTTTACATTATCAAAATATAGAAAGACTAGGGGACATGCAATGAAGCTACAGGGTAAACTATTTATGACTAAGAAAAGAAAATATTTTTTCACTCAATGTGTAATCAAACTCTGGAATTTGTTACCGGAGGATGTAGTAAAGTCTGTTAGTGTAGCTGGGTTTAAAAAAGTTTGGACAGGTTCCTGGAAGAAAGGTCCATAAACCATTAATAAGAAGGGACCCAGGATATCAATGCTTGACCCAGTACAAGCATTGTGGAACCTGTGTCTTTTGGGGAAACTGCTAGGTACATATGACCTAGATTGGCAACTGTTGGAAACAGAATACTGGGCTTGATGGATCTTGGTCTGACCCAGTATGACATATCTTATGTTCTTAAGGATTTGCCCTAATCTTCATGGATATTGCTGCAACTTTCAACTCTGTCAACCACAAACTGCTCCTCGCTTGCCTAAAGGAGAAGCTGAATCCACGACGCAGCTCTAAGTTGGTGTAGGTCATACTTGATAGACAGATGGCAACAGGTACCAACCGGCCCCATGACCTCCGCACCTTTCCAACAAAAGCAAGGTGTGCCACAGGGATCATCACTCTCGGCCCTCCTATTCAATATATACATGCCGCCCATATGTTCACTCATCCGCTCTTTCAACGTTGCCTGCCTTGTCTACGCCAACGATGTACTGCTCTACATGCCGTTCGCAACCGACCAGCCGGACTTCTCAACATTAACGAGCTGCTTTGACGCTGTCACTGACTGGCTCCACACCCAAAACCTTAGAATAAACTTCAACAAAACTGAAGCCCTATTCATTACCAGGAATCAAGCATTTACCTCTCCTGCCTCATTAAATGTAAGAGACGGCGAGCTTCCTAGCAGGCCCACTGTCCACTATCTAGGGGTAACAATAGACCCACAGCTAGACATGAAGCCCATATAAACAATACTGTCAAGGCAGTCTATCACAAGATACAAACAATCCGACATCTTCGACTCCTGCCGGAGCCAGACGACTTTCGGACGATTTATCAAGCACTTGTAACTCGACTTCAATTACACCAACCCAATTCTACAAGGATTCCCAAAGAATACGCTGAACCCACTCCAGCTTGCAATGAACGCCGCCGCCAGAATCCTACATGGAGCCTCTAGAAGAGATCACGTAACCCCAATCTTGAAACACCTCCACTGGCTGCCGATCCTCAGCAGACTCTCTTTCAAAGTACTATTGCTGACCTTCAAAGCAATAAACAACTTCTCATCCACCTTCCTCAAGGATCTCGTCCACCCCACTCCCCCCAACAGATCCAGAAGGTCATTCGCCGCCAACATGCTGGTAATCCCCAATGTAATAACGAAATGCTCTCAAGCAACAAGGAACAGAGCCTTTGTGTTCTATGCACCCACATGCTGGAACGCCCTCCCAACCACCATCCGGTTCATTACCGACCTCGCCCAATTTAGGAAGGCCCTAAAGCACCATCTCTTTCTCCAGCACTACTCCCACACTAGTGATAAATCACAATCAGTCATACTCAACCACCAGGACAACACCCCCAGTACACCGATGTCTCAGTGACGCAGTATCCCCCATTAAACCTACCTGCCCAACCTGTAAATAGAACATGTAGATAGCATTCTAATCTTGTAAATAGCTGCCAAGCAATTCCGGTCACCACCATAAATAGGCGACCTGATTGCTGAGCTTGTATATAGTTACCCTCGTTAATCCCAAGTTACAACACCTGTTCATTGTAAGTACAGTGCATATATCCACCTGCACTGTACAAGTTATTGTTACCTGTAAACCGCACTGATTCTAAAGAGCGCGGTATAGAAGAGATTTTAAATAAATAAATACTGTGACTGGGGGATAGTGCATGCTTTAATGGCATGCTGCCCCACACTGCATATTACGATTGGGCATCAGTATGGCCAGCAATGGTTAAGAAGGGTCCGGCGGAATGAAAGGGTGGGTTTTGACAACACTCCCCTTTTAGGAAGTATGGGCCTTGCCTCTTGAGGATAGGGCAAGAAGGTTCAGGCAATTTTATTGTTGTAAATGTTACATAATTGTACTGTACAAATTTGGTTAAATGTTTATGGTTATGCTGTGGCCAACACTGTCCAATAATGAAAATTCATATTTAGTGAAAAAGATGGTGTCCATATGATGTTTTTTTAATGGCGATGGGCCACACTGAAGCAGTTGGAGAATGGGGCAAGAGTAGAGGGGCCTTAGGGGAAAGTGGGTGGGGGGTGGGGTGTCATATCTACCCAAGGCCTGCTTGGCACTTGCCCAGTTGAGCCCTGAGTCATCACTTAGACTCCTAATGCCCACTCTTTCTTCTGATTTTTCTCCCAATCTTAGTTTCTACTTGTCAGAGTTCTGCTTACACACATTCCCATGTCTCCAGTGCCTGCCCTCCTGCCTTCTATTCCCCTTCCCCAACACCCACCTATTTACTTCTTTCTCAAGTATTCATTTACCTTGTCTTTCCTCCCCCTTGCCCCAGCATGCATTCTTATGCCCCTCCCTCTCAACTTTCCCCTAGTTATGACTTTGCTTCTTCTCCATTCCCCACATTATCTGTCCTCCTCTCCCTTCACTCCCCCATCATCACCCTCTTTTTCCCACCCTGACCCCAGCATTTGCTAGCATTGGCTCCCTTTCAGTCCCAGGAACCCAGCTCTAGACGTATTCCCTTACCAGTCCCCTTCCAGTCCCAACCCTTTTTGAGTCCCATCCCCCATCTCTAGTATCAGCCCATTTCCAGTTCCATCCCCTCAGCCCCAATATCGGCTCATTTTCAGTCCCCCCCCCCCCACCAGTATCAGCTCATTTCCATTTCCATTCATCCCCCAGCCACAATATCAGCCCATTTCCAGTCTCAGCATTCCCCCTCCCCCCAGCCCCAATAACACAGTCATGGGAGCACTTTCTTTTGCTCCTGTGGCTGTATTAATGTTGAGCACAGCTGCGGGAGCACTTACGTTTCCTCTCACAACTGTGCTGTACTCAAGCCATAAGCACCACATAACTTTTAGTATTTTTGCATTATAAAAATGCTGTGGTGCCGGCGGCTTGAGTACTTATACTAATCCTAACTGCAAAATTTATCCCACTCAATACCTACATACCAAAAAGAGATAAACTCAATACTTTCAAACAGCCCTGTTAATTCTATATTTAGTGTATGAAATTTTTTGTCGAACCGTTTGCCGTGAAAGGAGGGTGAAGACGCTCTTTTGGCCCGTTGTCTGCCCCCCCGATTTCTCAGGCATCTCCCTCCCACGTATCGGCCGTGCAGGCGGTGGCGTAGCTGCTCTCCTTCGCTCCTCAATCTCCTTCACCACCGTCTCATCTCCCCTCCTGCGTTATCCCGAAGCTCTGCTCCTCCACCTCCATTTCACCCCCCCCCCCTGCATCTTCTTCTCCTTTACTCCCCTCCTGCCTCTCGTCCTGATCTTTGGGATTCCCTAACATCTTCCATTACTGACCTGACCCTAGCCTTTCCACACCTGCTCATCGCAGGCGACTTCAACCTTCACCTCGATCCCCCCCGTCTCTGCTAGGGACCGCTCTTTCAGCTCTCTGTTACACGACTTATCCTTCCAACAACTCGTCCCCTTTCCCCACTCATTCTGCTGGGTATACCCTTGACTTGCTTCTTTCCCCTTTAGCTTCCCCCTACCTCCTTCAATCCTTCTCTGCTCTCCCCCTGCCCTGGACCGATCACTCCTGCGTTATTTTCCAATTCTTCCCCTCCTCCCCTCTCCTCCCAGTCTCTCCCTCTTCCCCTACTATCTCTCAGTCCGCTCCTTCATCCCTTTCTCGACGCATCACTCCTGAGACCCTCCAACAATTCCCTTCAGCAACTGTCTTACTTCCACCTGACTTCCTCCTTCTCTCCCCCTCCTCCCAAGCGTCCACATGGTTCTCTTCTCTTTCTGCTGCCCTCAATCACATTGCCCCTCTCCGTCCCCGGCCTCCTTCTCACCGTCCCTCTCAGCCATGGTTCCACCCTGGTCTGTCACTGCTCCGTGCGCAACTTCGTCGGGCTGAACGATTATGGCGTAAAGTCCCCTCTCCCTCCTCCCTCTCTCGTTTCAAGTCCGAGTACTCTTATTATAAGTCCCGCGTCCATCTAGCTAAACGGACCTACTTCACCACTGCTATATCCTCTGCTCCTAACCAGACCTGTCATCTCTACTCTGTACTCCAATCCCTTACCTCACTTCAATCCCGCACCACCCCTTTGCCATCTGTCCCCTCCCCCACTCCCTCCGATCTTGCAGACTATTTCAGTACCAAAATATCTACCCTCCGACACTCCCTACCCTACTGTCCTTCTCCCATTTCAAGTCCTCCCCCCTGTTCTCCCCCTTGCTCCCCTCACCTGTCCCACGTCTGGCATTCCTTCCACCCACTCACTTCCTCTGAGCTCATTGCTATCATCACCTCCTCTAAAAAAACCTCCTGTGCTCTGGACCCCATCCCCACCCCCTGGCTTCTCACCCCCTCCCTAGCCCTTATCCCTCCTATCCTCTCTATGATTAACACCAGTCTATCCTCCGGTGTATTTCCCCAACCTTGGAAGCACGCTCTTGTCCGACCTATCCTTAAAAAGTCCTCTCTTGATCCCATGATTCCCGCGCACTACCGCCCAGTTTCTAACCTTCCCTTCTTATCTAAAATCCTCGAAAAAGCTGTCTTCTCCCAACTTTCTGCCCATCTTGATTCTACTCACTTTCTCCACCCCCGTCAATCTGGCTTCCGCCCCGGCCACAGCGTCGAAACTGTTCTCCTTGGTTTCCTGAATGAAATTCACACTGCTCACGACCGTGGTGATCTCTCGGTGGCAGTTTCTCTTGACCTCTCCGCTGCCTTTGATCTTGTAGACCACTCCCTCCTCTTAGCCCGTCTTCGCGAAGCGGGCCTCTGCAGCACCGTTCTACACTGGTTTCACTCTTTTCTCTCCTCTAGGTCCTTTTCAGTTCTCTCTGCCTCTACCCCCCCAACCACCTCTACACCTACTCCCCTGCTTTGCGGTGTCCCCCAGGGCTCTGTTCTGGCTCCCCTCCTCTTCAATGTTTTCCTTACCCCCCTTTCTCTACTGATTCAACAGCACGGGATTTCTGCCTTCTACTACGCTGATGACCTCCTTCTTCTTTACCATACCTCTCCCCTTTCCCCTGACCTCTCCCCACTGAACACCTGTCTCACAGCTGTAGCCCACTGGCTCACCACTCACTGCTTACATCTTAATCTTGCAAAGACTCTGGCCATCTGGTTCTCACGTGACAGTACCCCTCCCTTGGTTTGCCCCTCCTTTTCTGGCTCCCCCATTCCCTTAGTCTCCTCCTTCCGTTACTTGGGTGTCCTTTTTGACCCTGGCCTCACCTTTCGGGATCACATTGCTCACATCTCTAAGACCTCATTCTACTTTCTACGTCAGATCCGTGCTATTCGTCCCTTTCTCTCTCCACAGGCTCTTTCTATCCTCCTTCTCTCCCTGGTTATATCTCGCATCGATTTTTGCAATTCCGTCATGTCTGGTCTCCCTGCCTCCCAACTACAACGCCTCCAACGCATCCAAAACACAGCTGCCCGGCTCATCTTTCATGCATCTATCCGTGATCATATCACTCCTCTCCTCATCCGTCTCCACTGGCTCCCTGTCAAGTTCCGCAGTCAGTTCAAGATTCTGGTCCTTCTCCACCGTGTCCTCCACACCCACTCCCCTCAGTATCTAGCCGACCTGGTTCACTTCCATAACCCAACCCGTTCCCTACGCTCCTTTCACCTAAATCGTCTGCATCTCCCCTCACCCACTTGTGCTCGCCTCCAATCCACCCGTTCCTCTGCGTTCTTCTTCCTTGCTCCCGCCCTGTGGAACTCTCTCCCCTCTTCTATCCGCCTCGAACAGGACCATGCCACCTTTAAGACCCGCCTTAAAACTCACCTCTTTACCCTTGCCTTCGACCTTCCCGAACCTCCCACATGATTTGTCTTCCCCTCCCCCTCCCCTCACTTTCCTTTCTACTGTCCTGTTGTATGAATCTGCCTAGTTTGCTTTCCTATCAATTGATGTAACTTCTTTTCCTTTCTCTTCCCACCTTTTGGTGACTGTTTCGATTTGAACTCTGTAAACCGCTATGATGTACATTGCGTTTAGCGGTATATTAAGTTAATAAACCTTAAACCTTAAACCTTCCCTCTCTCATAGCAAACCTTCCTTTTATTCTTTTGTGCACTCTTTTAACAAAAGAATAAAAGGAGGGTTTGCTACGAGAGATGGAAGGTTCCCTTTCATGACAAACGGTCCGACAAAAAATTTCATACACTAAATATAAAATTAACAGGGCTGTTTGAAAGTATTGAGTTTATCTCTTGTTGGTATGTAGGCGGCTTGAGTACAGCACAGCTGGGGAGCAGAATCAAATGCCCCTGCGGCTGAAGTGTTGATACAGCCGCAGTGGCAGAAGCAGGTGGCAAGCTAGGAGTGAGCCAGTGAAGCAGACTCCCTGCACCCTGAGCTAGTGCCTCACTGGCTCACTTATTAAGCCAACCCTGTGTAGCTACCATGGCTGCCTTTGTGCTTTGGATAAGTGGAGCAAGGTGGAAGTGGAAGGGAAAGTAGGGGAGTGGAAGTTGGCTATTTTGTTTTCATCACCATCTGGGGTCACTTGAACTTTTAAGGGTTAAAATGGGATCATATTGGATAAACGTTTGGGAAGCACTACTTTACATATAACTGGAGAAAGAGAAACAGAAATGTGTTTTCTCCCGTATTGTGCAAGATACAAAGACAACGAAAGTGTATATTCCATAGGAAACATATTCCAATCAGTAAATTTAAAACAATTTTTTCATTCATTGTTTATGTATTCTATTTTTCTAATCAAATTTGTTTGTCTTTTCTTCTACCTTCAGTGCTTTCTTTTCTTTTTTCAGTTCTTTTTTGCATTCTATGTTGCTTCATTTCATCTCCTACATCTATCTGTGACTTTGATATATCCCTTCTCTGTCAACTCCTCTCCAGTCCTTCCACTCCCATTCATTCCTTCTCGGTCTTCCATTTCGCCTTCTATGTTTCACCCATTCCCTGATCTTCTATTTTCACCTCTGAACTCATCCACTTCTCCTCGTTCATATACTTGCTTCTGCCTGTCATTTTACCAGTTCAAACTTCTTATTTTACTCACCCTCTCCTTTGGCTCTGGTCTGTTTCTTCAGCCATCTTTGGTTCTTTCTTCAAATCCTTGTCCCCATTCCAAGCCTGCTTTTCCCTTTCCCTTTTCTCTTCTCCCCTCCATCCTATCTGCACCATCTCAGGTACAGTCTCTCGCTCTGTCTCCCCCTCTTTGCCCCATTTATGTTTCTCTCTCCCTGCCCCATGCCTCCCCATTCTATGGAAGTTTCCTCTCTGTGCCCCCCATTTATGTCTCCCTCTCCTTGCCCCCAGCCCGTTTCTTCTCTGTGCCCCCTATCTCTAACAGACCCCTTCCTCCAATTTAAATTTTCCTCCTTTCCCCATCCTTGGGTGGCCATATTTCTTACTACTACATTTCTCTACCCCAGTAGCAAGCAAGTGGAAGAGCTCTTTCTTCCGATTTCTCCCCCAATCTTAGAGTTTCTACCTGTCAGAGTCCTGCTTACCCCGATCCCCATGTCTCCATTGCCTGCCCCTGGCAAACCAAGTGTGGGCGATGGGCAACTTGTGAGACATCCAGGTGAGAACATCCAGGTATTTAAAGGTGTGGAAGAATTGAAGGAAATATCGATACATCGGGAAGATGTCTTACAACTATTAGATAAACTGAAGAGTAGCAAATCACCTGGGCCGGATGGTATACATCCAAGGGTGTTGAAAGAACTGAAATTTGAGATTGCAGACCTGCTATCAGTAATCTGTGAACTATCATTAAAATCATCTCTAATACCTGAGGATTGGAGGATCGCCAATGTAACACCAATTTTTAAAAAGGGTTCGAGGGGTGATCCGGGAAACTACAGACCGGTGAGCCTGACATCAGTACCGGGAAAAATGGTAGAAACCATCATAAAGAATAAATTACTCAGCATGTAGATAGTCACGACCTAATGGGAGACAGCCAACATGGCTTTAGACAAGGAAGATCTTGTCTTACTAATCTGTTATGTTTTTTTGAAGGAGTGAATAAATAGGTGGACAAAGGTGAGTCGGTTGATATTGTGTATCTGGACTTTCAGAAAGCCTTTGACAAGGTCCCTCATCAGAGACTTTTGGCAAAACTAAAGAGTCATGGGATAGGAGGCAGTGTACTATTGTGGATCAGGAACTGGTTAAAAGATAGAAAGCAGAGGGTAGGGCTAAATGGCCAATTTTCCCAATGGAGAAAGGTGAATAGTGGTGTACCCCAGGGATCTGTGCTGGGTCCGCTGCTTTTTGACATATTCATAAATGACCTGGAAAGTGGAATAACGAGTGAGGTTATCAAATTTGCAGATGACACAAAACTATTTAAAGTTGTTAAAACCCAGGAGGATTGTGGAAAATTGCAAGAGGATCTTGATAAATTGGAAGACTGGGCATCAAAATGGCAGATGACATTTAATGTGGACAAGTGCAAGGTTATGCACCTAGGGAAGAACAACCCAAACTATGGTTACACGATGCAAGGTTCCACATTAGGAACCACTACCCAGGAAAAAGATTTAGGCGTCATTGTGGATACCATGTTAAAACCGTCGGCCCAGTGTGCAGCGGCAGCCAAGAGAGCAAATAGAATGCTAGGTATGATAAGGAAAGGAATGGAAAATAAAGCAAAAGATATTATAATGCCTCTATATCGTTCCATGGTGAGACCGCACCTTGAATATTGTGTGCAATTCTGGTCGCCGTATCTTAAAAAGGATATAGCGATTTTAGAAAAGGTTCAGAGAAGAGCCACCAAAATGGTAAAGGGGATGGAAGGCTACTCCTATGAAGGAAGGCTAAAAAGGTTGGGGCTCTTTAACCTGGAAAAGACAGCTGAGGGGAGATATGATAGAAGTCTATAAATTAATGAACGGAGTGGAACGGGTAAAAGTAGATCGATTGTTTACCTTATCAGAATATAGAAAGACTAGGGGACATGCAATGAAGCTACAGGGTAAACTATTTAAGACTAATAAAAGAAAATATTTTTTCACTCAACGTGTAATCAAACTCTGGAATTTGTTACCGGAGGATGTAGTAAAGGCTGTTAGTGTAGCTGGGTTTAAAAAAGGTTTGGACAAGTTCCTGGAGGAAAGGTCCATAAACCATTATTAAGAAGGGACCCAGGATATCAATGCTTGAACCAATACAAGCATTGTGGAACCTGTGTCCCTTGGGGAAACTGCTAGGTACGTATGACCTAGATTGGCCACTGTTGGAAACAGAATACTGGGCTTGATGGACCTTGGTCTGACCCAGTATGGCATATCTTATGTTATGTTCTTATGTAGAACAGGGGAACATAATATCACTCTCTTTGCAGGCGATCTGCTGTTCATGCTAACTGGGCCATTGACCTCTCTGCTGGTCCTACTGTGGGAATTGTGGACCTATGGGAAACTTTCGGGCTTTAAAATAAGTCTAGACAAGACAGAGGCCCTTAATATTTCCTTGGATGTGGTCTTGGTGGCGAGATTGCAAGAGAGCTTCCCTTTCCGGTGGGCACAGCACTCTATATAATATTTGGGGGTGTAGGTAACAAACATGGTAGAAGGGTTATATCGGGCTAACTCCCCCCCCCCCCCCTTAGGCAATTAGAAAGAGATCTGGCCAAATGGGAGCTGGCAGAAATATCCTGGATGGGCAGAGTGGCAGTAATTAAGATGAACTTGCTTCCTTGGGTGTTATATGTTTTCCAGGCTCTACCTGTAAGAGTGGCCCTGGGGGACTTGCACAACCTACAGAGCAAAGTGTTTGACTTTATTTGGTACAGGCACCCCTTTAGGATGGTGTGGCTTGTTCTCTATGCTACACGGAGATGAGAGGGGTTGGGAGTCCCTGACTTGGGAGGATATTACCTGGCAGCTCAGTTGTACCAAGTGATGGAATGGAGGGCTGGGGGGAAGGTGGCAGGAAGAGGTTTCACGAAGTAGAATAATATTGGGCAGGTGATATTCCTCTAGAACATATACCCTGGGTGTGGGGGCCTTCCCTGCTGGGAAGGTGGCAAGATAACCTTTACCTGTACCACCTGTGGACTGAGTGGAAGCAGGGGCTGGAAACAGGTGACTCCCTCAGCTACAGTGCTGGCCCCCATAGGGGCATCAATGGCATTTGTGCCAGGATGGGAAGGGGTGTTTCGATGTTGGGAGTGCCTTGGCATTGATGTTTTTGCTAAGCTTCTGAATAAGGGCAAAGGGTATTTATCCTGACCTTTCTGAAAGGTTAGGATAAATACAGAGTACTGTAGAACGACTTTTTTGCACACTTGCAGGTCACTCACTTTTTGAGACAAGGTCATATTTGGGTCCTTGAGGCCCTCTGGCTAGGCTACCATAAAAATAAAGAACTGATCTGCCTTTTGTACCGGGTGTTACAGGGGACGCCCGTTGCCAAATTCCCATACCAGCAAGCATGGGAGCGAGACCTGGGGAAGGAAGTAGATGAGAAGGTATGGATGAGAGTATGTGAAGCAGTGAAGCAGCAAGCTATCTCTGTGGCTATTTAGGAGACCTCTTACAAGCTTCTGTATAGGTGGTATTATACTCCTGAGCATTTGCAGAAGATGTTCCTGCAGGCCTCGACTTTATGCTTGTGGAACGGAGAGGGTGTGCCCCTAGATGGTCCGCTATTGGGGCCAGATTCGAGAGCTGGTGAGAGGGACCTTCCAGATTGATATGGGTTTGGATCCTGGATTCTGTTTGCTAGGAATATGGCCAGAGACTGTACTGCATAAGTGGATCTGGCCAATCAGAGCGTGTTTGCAAGCCGTTCATGGGGAGATTTTTTGGAACTGGAAGCAGCTGGTGTCACTGGGCTGGAGGAGTGAAAAATGTGACTGCGGAGGACTGTCTTGATGGAGCGCTTGATGGCCTTATGGTGACAAAGCAGAAAACAATTCAGTAGCCATTGGCATTAGCTGCTCGACTTTGTCTAATTAAACTGCCTTCTCTGGGGGAGGGGGGGAGGGAGGGAGAGGGTTGGGGGACATGAGGGGAAATAAAATGGTTAAAATTGTTGCTGTAGGAATTTTGTGGTAAATTTGAGTGACAATAAATAAAAAAATTTATTAAGAAAAAAATACCACGTATGCCATGGCTGCCCGAAGAACAACCCATTCGGTACTACAGGAGATCAAACCTAAGCTTTCTTTTGAAGCTCAAATGACAAGATGTTCTTCAAGTATTTTCCAATCCCTCCTACACCCCTCCCCCAACCCTCACCTTCGGCGATCTCACACTCACTATAAAAAACCAAGTGAAATATCTTGGAATCATCCTTGATCAGAACCTCTCCTTCTCCGATCAAATAAAGAGAACCACCAATACAATATATGCAAAGCTACGTACTCTCAGGAACCTCAAACCTCTCTTAAGCCCTGACTCCTTTCGCACAGTCTGTCAGGCCCTCACATCATGTGAAGGCTGAAGATCAATGCAAAAAGAGGAAGGCCAACAATGTGATGGATTGATATAATAACAGCAGCTATGGATGTCACTCTCTCAACAATTAGCCATCTGACTGAAGACCGAACATAGTTTAGGACAACTATCTATAGGGTCACCATGAGCTGACATTGACTCGATAGCACTTAAGATCAGCAAATACAGCTACTGGTAGATGGAAAAGAAGAAGAAAAATATCAAGGAACTGGCTAGTTCAGCACTTTAGTCATCACCAGAAACAGTACTCTAAGACGCGATGCTTAGTTTCCCTAATGACAGCACCAGTCCTTATAGGAAGAATCTTAAAAACTCAATTTTTGCCATTTCTATCATGTTGTTGCTTGTCCAAGCTCCTCTCATATGAGCAAAACACTATAATCTGCTTCCAAAAGTAAATGTGTTTTCTAAGATGAGTTTTGGGTTCAAAATTGACTTTCACAAAAAGTATGCAGTTTCCATAGGAAGGGAAATGAATCGTGAAGCCACATTAGTATACTGCAAACTTAGGGGGTGACTTTATATTCTGCATATATAACAGCATTCAAGTCCTGGAAGCAGGGTCAGCTGAGTCATTAGGCAGGCTTGCTAGTTGCCCTGGGTAGCAAAGAGTAGCTGCAATAAACACAAAACCATAGGTCTCAATAGGCACACATGTTAAGGTAAAAAACCCTAGCAATTCCTTTTACTTTTTTATTTATAAAAAATATGATAGACTACCATTCAAGTCAGTATACACATCAAGGCAGTTTACAGAAATGATAAAACTTAAATAAAAGAATAGAGCAACAATAAGGCATTTTATCTGCTTAAAGAGTTCCAGTTTTCAAATAGCTCATTGGAAATTGCTCTTGTATGTATATCAGGGGTCACCAACCTCCAGAGGGCCGCGGGCCGCACAGCCAACTACCGGGAGCCTCGCGGGCCGCACCCCCCTTCTCTCCGCCCCCGCGAAAAAAAACAATGCTCACGGGAATAATTACACCATGAATTATAATGATTATCAAATCAGCTCTAACCTGTACTTTAAAAGTGATGAAGGCAAAACTGCTGCAACCAGGTCCTCAAATCTTGATTTACTCCTTTGTAATAAATATTGCAGCTCCCTGCTCTCAGGTGCCTCCCAACTTCAGTTTAGGTGAACTGATCCACGAGACCTGCAGGGAGGGGGAAGGTAAGGTCCACTGGACTGATGACGAGACCTGCAGGGAACAGGAAGGTAAGCTCCTCCTCGCTCCCCATCGTGTAGATAAATCCTTGGCGGGCCGCACCGGCGGGGTAGAGCCTCGCGGGCCGCACGAAGGGACCTCGCGGGCCGCAGGTTGGTGACCCCTGATGTATATGAAACAAAGTTTAACATGATGTCTAATTATGATGTTTACAAAATTATTCTGGGTGGAGTGGTGTTGGGATAATCATGATGAATTTAATTATCCTTGTCCTGTCCCCTGGATCAAGTCTACCAGAAGTTCCCTCAGCCCCCACATTCTGAATATTGTACAGACCTCCCTCCAGACTGGTTCTGTACCACTCCCACTTAAATGTGCCTCTATCCGCCCAATCCTAAAAGGAGCTAAACTAGACCCCACCTCCCCATCCTCCTATAGACCCATCTCTAGTATCCCTTTCCTTGCAAAGATAACTGAGAAACTTGTCCAAACCCAACTCCAGGACTACATTGACGACCACTCTCCCCTTGACTTATTCCAGCATGGTTTCAAAAAGAATCACGGAGTTGAAACCCTCCTTACCTCCCTTCTAGATTCCTTGTACTTACACACCCAGAACCCCGCACAAGGATGCCTACTTATTTTCCTTGACTTATCCGCCGCCTTTGACTCCCTCCCCCACCATCAACTCCTAATCAGACTTCATGAAATAGGACTGAGAGGCACAACTCTAAAATGGCTCCAATCCTACTTGGACTCCAGAACCCAACAGGTCTGTATTGGAAGTGATACCTCCCTCCCATTCACGCTAAAACAAGGTGTCCCCCAAGGTTCTAGCCTATCCACGTTACTTTTCAATATCTTCCTCCAACCTGTCTGCAAAATTTTTCAAAACTATGGCATTCAATACCAATTATACGCAGACGACATGATGTGCTTCACCCCATTTAACCTCACTACCCCTAATTTTACTAAACTAAATGAATGTCTAATCAGCCTCAAAGCTTGGCTCTCCCAGCACAACTTACTAATTAACCAAGCCAAAACTGAGGTTCTTCAAGTATTTTCCAATCCCTCCTACACCCCTCCCCCAACCCTCACCTTCGGCGATCTCACACTCACTATAAAAAACCAAGTGAAATATCTTGGAATCATCATTGATCAGAACCTCTCCTTCTCCGATCAAATAAAGAGAATCACCAATACAATATACGCAAAGCTACATACTCTCAGGAACCTCAAACCTCTCTTAAGCCCTGACTCCTTTCGCACAGTCTGTCAGGCCCTCACAACCCCTTCGCTTGACTACTGTAATCTGATCTATCATGGCCTCCCCAAAAACACCATCCTACCCCTACAACTAGCCCAGAATACATTAACGTGGCTTATAACCAACACCCCCAGACGATCCCATATTACACCAGTCCTCTATGATCTCCACTGGCTCCCAATTCAACACCGAGCTAAATTCAAGGTTCTCACTCTTATACACAAAATTATCCTAAAGGAGTCAGCTCCATGCCTCTCTCCTCTCCTTGCCTTCTCCAACACCACAAGAACACACCGTTCCTCTACCAAAAACCTACTGACCATACCAACAAATAAAAGGCACTGCAAACAATCTACTATCAACAAGGCCTTCTCCCTCTATGCTCCATCCCTATGGAATACCCTTCCTCATGAACTACGTAACTGTGTGAATCACTCTGAATTTCGAAAGAAGTTAAAAACCCACCTCTTCCTTGAATATTTTTCCCTACCACCCTAATACCTAACCCTTACATCTACCTTACCGCCCATGCTCCCTCAAACCCATAATACAACCAATTGTAGCTCTATACACTTACACATGTAAATAGTTGATCATTGATCATTGTAATTAGTTTATTTTGTTCACTTATGTATCCTTATTACCTTGTTCCTTGTAAACAGTTGAAACACACTGCCTTGAAATGTTCTATGTAAACCGTCTTGATTCGTAGAAAGACGGTATATAAAAAATGTTAAATAAATAAATAAAATAGAGCAACAATAAGGCATTTTATCTGCTTAAAGGGTTCCAGTTTTCAAATAGCTCATTGGAAATTGCTCTTGTATGTATATGAAACAAAGTGTAACATGATGTCTAATTATGATGTTTACAAAATTATTCTGGGTGGAGTGGTGTTGGGATAATCATGATGAATTTAATTATCAAAATCTGGGGGAGTGGGGTGGGCCTAGAGGCCTGAATATGAACTCGGGAGGAGGAGAGCAAGGTGCTTGATGCCCCTTGAAGTGTATTGGAAATGTAGTCTATCAAGCTGTTTCCCTTACTCTGGAGAGGAATAAAAAGGTTCCGTCCTTAAGTCAGAGGTAAATATCTTCAGCATTTGTCAATTGATGAATAGCTGGGAGCCAGCTAAAACAGAACAAGAAGCCTAGATAATAAAGCCCTGACCAAGAGGCAGAGGTGATCTGTCCATTTAATAAAAATAAAACAAATAATGCAATGGACTACTTTGCAAGGACCCAGAAAAGTCAAAGAAGTTAATATAGATAACTGGTAGAATTTATTTATTTTTACTTTTGTAGACCTCCATTCCATAAAATGTGTTAAAAATATTAGAAAATATAAAGGAATCTAGACTTACTATACAGTATATCCCATTCTAACTGCTGAAAGGTGTATCACTTTTCTTTGCCTAATTTGGACAATCTCGAGGAGAGGGGAATTATTTTAGATCTAGTCCTTACTGTAACACAAGACCTGGAACAAGTGGTAAAGGTGGTAGGGCTGCTTTGCAGTAGTGACCATGATACAATCTTAAATTGTCAAAATGACTGGAAGGAGAGCACTAGGGAAAATTGCTGCTGTTGCATTTAATTTTAACAAGGCAAACTGATAAGATGAAGAAATTGGGGGAAGAGAAGCTAAAAGGAGCAGTTGCAAAGGTTAAAAGTTTATATGAGATGTTAACAGGTTTAAGAATACTATCTTGGAAGTCCAGATTAGATATATTCCATGCATTATAAAAGGTCAAAGAAAGACCAAACTAATAGAAGTGAGGGTCATTTTGGAAGCCCTATTCATGCTTTGGATGTCAAAAAACAGGCATAGAGATGTCTCCGGAGCCATTTTAGAAGCTTGATTTGTAGACTTCCCCAGCATGAGGACATCCCTAATACTTAGCACAATTTCAATGATAGCAATAGTGGGATTTGAGCCCTTGCTTCTCTGTTCCTGGCCTGCTATTTATCCATTAGGCTGTTCCTAGACATCACAGTTCTGAAACACTATTCTGGGGATGTCTATGTAGATGCTTCTGGAGACGTCCATATCAGGCTTGATCATGTTTGTGAAATCATGTCTGCAAATGGATGTTCCTGCTTTTATTCAGATGTTCTGGCTTAGATGTCCCAGATTGCACTTGGATGTCCTTTCTAAAATTCATCTCAGTATGATTAAAGAATGAAGTAAAGAAGTTATTAAAGCTAAAAGGAAGACTGGAAAATAGATCCATGTGATAAGCACTGGCAAGTTAGGTATAAGGAATTAATAAGGCAGGCCAAAATATTATATGAAAATAAGCTGATAGATGCAAAAAAGTCACAATAAAATCTTTTGCAAGTACCTTAGAAAGAAGTAGAAAGCCTGTGAGGGAGTTTGTTGAAGCAGAGGGTAAAGGAAGCACTCAGGAAAGGTAAGGGCTTGGTGAACAAACTAAATGAATGTTTGGTCTTTATTGAGAAGGATGTTGGGGAGATACCCAAGCCAGAAACAGTTTTTCATAATAGTGATTTGGAGGAACTGAAGCAGATCATGATGATTATGTAAGATGTAATAGAATAAATTAACAAACTAAAGAGTAGCAAATCACCTGGACTGAATGGTATACACTCAGAACTCAAGAATTAAATTGTGGACCATTTAATTGCATTTGGTAACCTGCTTTTAAAATCTACTATGGTACCTGAGGGTTGGAGGATGGCCAGTGTAATGCTAATTTTTAAAAAGAGATGTATTTTTGTGTTGGGAGGGGGATCCAGGAGACTAAGAACTGGTGAGCATGACATATATATTGGGCAAAACGGTAGAGGCTATTCTGAACATATGGATAAATATGGCTTAATGGGCCAGAGTCAATATGGATTTAGCAGAGTGAAGTCTTGCCTTACTAATCTGTTAGATGTCCTGCATCTCATCTTCCCTTCCCTACCCCACCCTGTTGTCCAGTATCTCAGCTTCCTTTCTCTAACCCCCCTTCAAGATGTTCAGCATCTCGTATTCCTTTCCTATGCCTACCCTCTTCCCAAGGTGTCCAGAATCACATGTCCCTCCTCCCCTTCCCCCTGTTGCCACTAGCACATTCCCCTTTTCAGTGCTGCTACACAATTAAAATAAAAAAAATTAATGTCTCAAAAGCAGGGGTATCACAAAAACATGCATTCATAAACTAAAACCTCAAATAAAACTTAAAGAAGAATAGAAATAATTTTTTTGGACCTCAACTAAAGGAGCCAAACAGCTTCCAGCAGAGAGAGCTTAAAAGAGCTCAAATGACTTCCAACACAAAGAAGCCTGACAAAGTCCAGGCTATCAAGCCAGATTTGTTCACATTGTCATCATCAGCCCAAAAGAGCTCACAAATAAGTAGACTCATCAGCATATGTTAAAGAGGGTTCGCAAAAGGTATACTGACACCAGTAGCAGTGACTACACAAAAAATGTCCATTATCAGATGGAATATCATCAGCAGAGATAGAGAATCTAAACAAAATTGATATTTCTTCCTTGTTTATAAGCAATCTGGGTGACTTCGACCAAAATAGGATGGAAATATGAGACTATTATTATTTAAGCAGTTATCTTTTTGAAGAAATTATTAGATGATTTTTGAAATTTAAATATGGACTTCAAAAATGTATTGCTATATCTTACATAGCTCTTGGCTTGTGAGCTCTTTTAGGCCGATGATGACAATGTGAGCAAACCTGACTCAATTGTCTTGAGCTTTGTCAGGCTTCTTTGTGTTGGAAGCCATTTGAGCTCTTTTAGGCTCTATGCTGGAAACTGTTTGGCTCCTTATTTGAGGTCCAAAAAATGTATTCATATTTTTCTTTAATTTTTATTTGGGGGTTTTAGGTTTTGAATGTATAATTAAAATCAGCTCAGCTCCCATGCAGCAGGAGAACCACACTTTCATTATGATCTGGTGTGGCAAAGGGTGTTTTATACATGCTGGTGTTCAACCACTGCTGTGTCAGACCTCCCTCCTTCAACACAGACTTCCTGGAGGGAACAGGATATGCAGTGCTTAAGCGCCATCCTGTATTAAAAGGCCTGCTGTTGCACTGAGGAGCATGAAAGTGCTGCTGTCCTGCTGCATGAAAGCCATACGGCAGCCTCCCAAATTTGTTTGCCAATTAGCTCTGTCAACTGCTATGAAGGTTGTAAATTCAAACAAATATATCTTGAAATGTCTCTATACAAATGCTAGAAGCCTAAAAACCAGAATGTGAGAGAATATATAGCACTAAATTAAGAGATAGATATAATAGGCATCTCGGAGACTTGGTGGAAGGAGGTTAACCAATGGAATATTGTGATATTAGTTTGCAAATTATTTTGCAGTGATAGGATGGATCAAATTGGTAGAGTGGTAGTGCTATATGCTAAAGAGAACATTGAGTCAAATAGAATAAAAGTTCTGTAAGAAACAAAATGCACCACTGAATCCTTATGGTTAAAGGGTTAGAGGTTTATTTTGATCTGCCTGGACAGGATGAGCAGACAAATGAAATTTTATCAGAAATTAGGGAAGCTAACAAATAGGCGAAACAATAATGGATGACTTCAGAGCTCAACAAATCCTGGATGCCAGGTTGCCATAGCACCTGCGAATTGATCTCTGGCACCTGGGATTTCAAGGCCCTGAAAGTTTGGCCAGGTGCTGCCTCACTCCACTGCGATTGGCTCTCTGCAGAGAGCTTGAAACACGCAATGAGGAAATTTGTGCTGCTGTTTCAAGTCTCATGAGACTTGAAATGGTGAGATCAGCACAAACTTCCTGCATTACATAGCTCATGTTTTTTGTAGAGAACCAGTCATGGTGGGCAGGAAGTACAACATTTATGGTGCAGCAGGGCAGGAATGGTGAGATGCCCGAGGTGATTGCTTGGGAGAGCAGCAAAAAGGAGAGAGAGCCATGGAGTGATGGCTGTGGGGCGGACAATGAGGGAGAGAGAGAGAGAGACATGGGATGATGGCTGGGGGTAAATGAGAAGTGAGAGATACGGAGTGATGGCTGGGGAGGCTATGAGAGAGAGGCACACTTTGGGTGGTAACTGGGGGGCTATGAGAGAGAGAGAGAGAGAGAGAGAAACTAGGTGATGGCAGGGTTGTGGGGGTTATAAGAGATTGGTTTTCCTTCATGTATTACAAGGCCATGGTGATATGTAAAGCAAAAAGAAGTTGGCTCAAGTGCAGCTATAAAGGATAACCAATATGCTGCTGACAAGGTACTCATTGGGGTTGGTCAGAGGAGGAGGAAGAGAAGAGTTACTGCCTTCTGTTGGAACTGTGTAACGGCACATTAAGGACTTGATTTTATCTAAGGCCCTGGCATTCCTGACCAAGTCGGAGAAGGACCCTCGGGTGGATGAGTCGGAAATCCTCCAGTATGAGACCCCTCTGTGGGAACTGCTCACCATGCCCATTCCTCCCATCCTGGAATGGCTCATGCTCCGAATGTGGGAGACACCGGCATCAGTGCTGGTGGTGAGCAAACGGCTCGACTCGATGTATCAAGTCCAGTGGCACTCAGGCTTCCAGAAGTCACAGCTGATGCATAACTCTATGGTGGTGGAGATGGCCATGCGTCGGCTGAAAAACCAAAAGATGCACTCCTCAGTGCCCCCCGGCAGGGAGGCCTGCACCTTGGACGCCTTCGGAAGAAAGTGCAACCAGGGCTCAATGCTCATCTGCCGCATCCAGGCCTACAAGCTGTACATGAGCATGTAACAGAGACCTGGCGAAGGAACTCACTGCGTTCTCAGCTGGTCTCTCCAAGGAACCTTTACAGTGGTTCAATAACCTGGCCAAGGCAGTCCGTGAGTGCTCCAAATTCATGTCTCGAGTGGCCTATGACGGGTTCGAGTCGGCGGCTCGGGTAGCCACGATGGGCATCAGTGCATGCCACCAAGCTTGGCTTCAGTTGTCCAACCTCAAACAGTGGGTTTAGGACAAATTGGTCGATGCCCCATGCCAAGGAAAGAAAGTGTAGTTACTCACCTGCAACAGGTGTTCTCCAGGGACAGCAGGAATCAGTCCTCACATATGGGTGACGTCAGTGCCGACGGAGCCCTCGTGCGGAGAAATTTCCCCAGCTTTCAAAGAAAGCCTTTGGGAATACCTCGTGCATGCGCAGTCCCCTTCCCGCCCAAGGGTGCCATCTTGCTCAGTCAGATGACATAGCTAAAAAGATGGCAAAATGAATAAAAAGCAATAATAGGACTGCAACTCCAGGGGAGGAGGGAGGGTCATGAGGACTGATTCCTGCTGTCCCTGGAGAACACCTGTTACAGGTGAGTAACTACGCTTTCTTCAGGAACAAGCAGGAAGTCAATCCTCACATATGGGACTCCCTAGCTACAGGCTACTGAGAACCTATAGCTGAAAAAAGGGCTCCCTCTAGGCAAGCAACAACAGCAGCGAGAGAACTTTCTCTGAGATTGCATCCCCCACACCGGAGGGTCGGAGTTGCCTAAATCTCGAATAGATTTCGGAGTACCGCCTGACCGAAAACGCTGTCCCGTCGGGACTCCCTCTCTAGGCAGTAATGGGCTGCTAAAGTCTGGCTTGAAGACCAAGTTGCAGCCCTGCAGATGTCTGCCAACGGAATAGAGCGGTGATTAGCTACTGATGCGGCTTTAGAACTGACACAGTGGGCCGTGATATGACCCTGCAGCTGAAGGTCAGCTGCCCTGTATGCCCAGGCGATGCAGTCTGCCACCCAGGTGGATAATGTGCACTTGGAGACCGGTAGACCCAGTTTACTAGGGTCATAAGAGACAAAGAGCTAAGAAGCCCTCTGATGTCCCCGTGTATGCTCCAGGTAGAAGGTGAGCATCTAGGATATGCAGAAGTGCTTCTGCCTTGTTGGCATGTGACCTGGGAAAGAAGGTTGGAAGAACCACCTCTTGATTGAGGTGAAACGAGGAAACCACTTTTGGGAGGAACTTGGGGTATGTGCGGAGCACTACCCTGTTCTTGTAAAACCGTGTGTAAGGCCTATCTGACACTAGAGCCTGCAGCTCACTCACACGCCTAGCTGACGTGAGTGCTACCAGGAAGAGCACCTTCCAGGAGAGGAAGCGCAGATGGCAAGTGGACATCGGCTGGAAAGGAGGGCGAGTAAGTTGCTGCAAGACCACGTTGAGATCCCACTCCGTCGCCGGAGGGCGGATTGGAGGTTTCAGCAGGAGCAGGCCCCTGAGAAACCTGGCTACCAAGGGACATGGTTAGCCGACAAGGCACTCAGGTGGACCCTGACTGAGTTAGACTTGAGTCCCAGCTCAGAGAGATGAAGCAGGTACTGTAACACTTTGGGAACCTGAGATGAGAAGGGTTCCACAGTATGCTGGTGACACCACACTTGGAACCTCCGACATTTACAAGCATAGGATTTTCTGGTGGATGGCCTCCTGGAGGCCAACACCACTTCTTCTACCCTTCGGGTAGGAGAAGAGGTGCAAGGCTTACCCTCTCAGCAGCCAGGCCATCAAATTGAGGGATCTGGGCTTGGGGTGCACGAGGAAACCCTGCTCCTGGGTGAGGAGGTCAGGCAGCACCCCCAAGGGGAGAGGGGTTTCCACCGCCAGTTGAAGAAGAAGTGGGAACCAAGGCTGTCTTGGCCATCTGGGCGCTACCAGGATCACCCAGACCTTGTCCCTGCGAATCTTGAAGAGAGTCCGTGCTACCAGAGGCATAGGCGGAAAAGCATACAGGAGACTCCCCAACCAAGGGAGAAGAAACGCATCAGCTGCTACCCTGAGAGGGTGCGGCTGTCTGGAGCAAAACCAGGGCAACTGATGATTCTGTGGACTGGCAAAGAGATCCATGGATGGGAGGCCCCAGTGGCTGAAAATCTTCTGGGCGACCTCCCTGTTCAGTTGCCATTCGTGGGGTTGAAGAATTCTGCTCAGTCTGTCTGCCAGGCAGTTCTCCTGGCCCGGTAGGTAAACAGCATGGAGAGACATGTTGTGTTGAACTGTGAAGGAACAGAGGTCCAGAGACTCCTGGCAAAGGATCCGCGATCCTGTGCCGCCCTGTTTGTTCACATAGAACATAGCCACCTGGTTGTCCGTCTGTACTCGGACAGACTGGTTGGAGAGGACAGGAACAAAGGCTTTTAGAGCTAAGCGAATGGCCCGGAGTTCCAACAGGTTGATCTGGAATGTGGCCTCCTGAGGAGTCCACTGACCTTGAGTGCAAGATCCATGACAATGGGGCCCCCAGCCCATCAAGGAGGCATCCGTGGTCCGCACGCTTGTATGCACGGGAAACTGGAACGGTACCCTCCGCAGGAGGTTCCCTGATTGTGACCACCACTGCAGGGACTGCACCAGGGGTTTGGATACTGCCACTCTGTCGGACAGGCATCCTGAGGCCTGTGACCACTGGTCCCGCAAGGCCCACTGAGCTGTCCGCATGTGCATGCATGCGAAAGGAGTAACATGAACCGTGGAGGCCAGGTGGCCGAGCAGGCGTAAGAACCTCCGTGCTGATACGTGGGGTATGTGACTCACCATGCCCACCTGAGACAGCAGGCGGTTTGCCCTGTCCAGTGGTAAGTAGGCCCTGGCTTGGCCTGCAGGGTGTCTAACCTTGCCCCTATGAATTCCAAGTTCTGGTTGGGGAACAAAGAGGACTTTGTGTGATTGATGACGAACCCCAGATGCCGAAGCAGAGCGATTGTGTGAGCTGTGGAGTGGTGCACCTCCTGGGCTGACTGGCCTCTTATGAGCCACTCATCTAGGTAAGGGAACACAAAGATCCCCTGGTTTCTGAGGAAGGCCGCTACTACAGCTAGGCACTTGGTGAAAACCCTTGGAGCGGAAGCCAGACCAAAGAGAAGCACTTTATATTGGAAGTGGTTTCCTCTGTGGTCTGGATGTATGAGGATGTGTGTGTAAGCATCCTTTAGGTCCAAGGAGCATAGCCAATCTCCCTGCTGGAGGTAAGGCAGAAGTATCTCAAGTGAAAGCATCTTGAACGTTTCCCTCACCAAGAAATTGTTAAGATTTCGCAGGTCCAGGATGGGGCGAAGGCCTCCTTGTCTTTTCGGTATCAGGAAATACCTGGAGTAAAAGCCTTTCCCTTGCAGGTGGTGGGGCACCGGTTCCACCGCCTGATCCTTGAGAAGACCAGCTAACTCCTGCAAGAGGAGGTTCTTGTGCAAGAGGGGTTTGAGATGCTCTCCTGGGAAATAGGAGGTAGGTACTTGGCTGAAATGGAGAAGAAAGTCTTGGACTATCCTTAGAACCAAAGTATCGGATGTAATGGCGTACAGGGACAGCCGACCTCCTGTGCAGGGCCAAACCACTGGTGGGAGAGGAGATATGCAGTGGGAGTCAAAAATCCCCTCCCTGCTGGGCAGGAGCAGGAGCTGGAGGCTTGGGGGTTTGAGGCTTACGAGGGCCATTCCCCCGTCCCCTGGCCTGCTGCCCCTGCTGAGGAGCTGGGGAGGCCTGGCAAGTGGGGTAGTTTCCATAAGCCTGTCCCTTCCTCGGGTAAAAGGGATTTTTCCCCGAGGCCTTCTTCCTGTGAGAAGGAGCAGATGTCTTCTTCCACAGCCTTGTCCGGGTCAAGTACTCGGACTCGAGTTCATCAGCCTTTTCAGTCATGGGTTTGCCAAAGAGGTTATCGCCTCAGCAGGGGACATCGACCAACTTGTCCTGTACCCATGGCTCGAGGTCAGACGACATGAGCCAAGCCTGGCGCCTTGCACTGATGCCGGCTGCAGCTACCCGGTCCGAAGCCTCGAAGCCGTCGTAGGCTGCGTGAGACTTAAACTTCAAGCACTCTCTGATCCTGGTGGACAGGGCCTTGAAGTACTGCAAGGGTTCCTAGGAGAGGCCAGCAGAGGACCCGGCAATATCCTTTGCCAGGTCTCTTAAGTATATGCCCATGTACAGCTGGTATGTCTGGACATGGCATGACAGCATCGAGCCCTGGAAGCACTTTGTCGATGGCGTTCAGGGTCTGGGCCTCCCAGCCAGGAGGCAACGAGGAGTGCGTCTTTTGGGTCTTGAGCCTTTGCATGGCCGATTCCACAACCATGGAGTTGTGCGGCAGCTGTACCTTTTGGAACCCTGGGCTCTTACGGACTTGATAAATGGAATCGACCCGTTTGCTGAGAACCGGTGCTGAGGCCAGGGACTCCCACATGCGGAGCATCAACTGTTCCAGCATCGGAGGCACTGGTACAGTAAGGGCCTCCTTCGGAGGAGAGTCATACTGGAGGGCGTCGAGCTCTTCAGCTCGAGGCTCCTCCTCAGCATCTGCAGGGAAAGCCAAAGCTTTGGCCATATCCCTAACAAAGTCCGAGAACCTGGTGTCCTCCAGGGGCGACCGTCTCCGAGGTTCCGAACCCGGTGAGTCCGATGGGACGTACAGGGTCCGGTGGGTATCTGGCGAGTCTTCCTCCTCCATCTCCCAAGCTGAGTCCTCCGAGGAGGACTCGATGGGCTCTGGCCTCAAGGGCTTCGAGCGCGTCCGTCCCAATGCCGATGGCCCCAGCGACCACGACCTCAGTCCTGAACGGGATGTCAAGGGAGACCTTGGCTGAGGATTGACTCGAGCCCACATGGACTCGAGGATCGGCTCTGCCTCCGGGGTCGACTTAGACGTTGAGGTCCCGGTGGTCGGGGCAGATGTGCGAGTGAGACCGGCTATCAGCGCCTGCTGCTGGTCCATGAAGGCAGACACACTGCTCTCCAAGGCCGCCAACCTGAGATCCAGCTCAGAAGGATCCGCAGCCACCGGCTCAGTGACCGACGCCGGTTCTCCCGGAGGAGAGTCCACGAGGACAACAGGCATTACCTTGTCCAATGCCTCCGGTTCCATATGAGGCATTTTGGCAGACCTCTCCGACTTGGCGAACCCGGGGCGGCATTCGGCACAACGCGACCTGGTACTCGAGGGCCCCGGCCGATCGGAGTCTTCCAGAGATGCAGCCCTTGCGGGTTTCTTCTTACGGTGCTCCCGGGTGGGAGACCCCCATTCAGAAGACCCCCAACGGTGCTCGGGTTCAGAGTCCCGAGACGTCGAGGCTTCTGACGAGGTCTTGGCCCGGATGGATCCAGACTCGGAGAAAATAGTCTCGTGCTGGTGCTTCCTGCTCCTCAACGCTTTGGAGGACATCTTGCCACATGGACCGCAGACCACCGGGTCATGGTCAGATCCGAGGCAGCGGAGGCAGCAGTCATGGGTGTAGGTGAGGGACATATGTTTTTTGCACCGATCACACTTTTTAAACCCGCTGGCAGCCATTGGGGGAAAGAGGGCCCCTGCGAGGTCGAAAGACCAGACTGCCAGTTAAAAGAAAAAGAGAGCGAACGCTAGTCACTAATGACAAAAACGAAAAAGTTAGTCAGACTCGATACCAGTGTACCGAGCCGAGGCGGGAAGGGGAACCGGCGTTGAACCGGTACCAAAAACGGTAGAATTAGTCAAAAAATAATCAACTTTTTCCGAGGAAAATGGGACAACGTCTGTCGGGCTCCGCGGAAAAAAGAAGACTGAGCAAGATGGCACCCTTGGGCGGGAAGGGGACCACGCATGCACGAGGCATTCCCAAAGGCTTTCTTTGAAAGCTGGGGAAATTGCTCTGCACGAGGGCTCAGTCAGTGCCGACGTCACCCATATGTGAGGACTGACTTCCTGCTTGTTCCTGGAGAATCTCTTTGGCAAACCCATGACCGACAAGGCTGCTGAGCTGGAGACCAAGTTCATGACGAGGACCAGGCTCTTTAAGAAGACTGCTGCCTCTCCCAGATGGAAGGGCTTGGGTAAAAAGTCCTTTTACCCAAGGAAGGGAGCTGCTTACTGAAACTATCCACTTTATCAGGTCTCCCCAGCTCCCCAACAGGGTCAGCAGGCCAAGTGACATGGGCATGGCCCACGTAAGCAGAAGGCTCCGAAACCCAGACACCGGCCCCGGCCCAGCCAGATGGGAGCTTTTGACTCCTTGAGCATAGCCTGCCTACCCCAAGGAGATCAGCAACCCACAAGGGGACGTCTGGCCCTCTATGCCCAGAGGTGAATGTCCATCACCACCGATTCCTGGGCACTAGGGGTAGTCAGGGAGGGTTACCCCCTCCACCTGACTTAGACACCTCCCCCCTTATTTCCCAGGAAAGCCCCTAAGGTCTCCCCTCCACCAGGATCTCAAGGGCTTCTACTCCAGGTACTTCCTCATGCCAAAAAGAATAGGGGGCCTAAGGCCCATCTTTGACCTGTGCAACCTCAAATTCCTGGTGATGGAGAAGTTCAAGATGCTGTCTCTTGGAACACTGCTGCCATACCTCCAGCAGGGAGACTGACTATGCTTCTTAGACCTCAAGGATGCTTATACCCACATCCTTATCCACCCCAACCACAGGCAGTACCTGCGGTTCGTGGTGGGGGACAGACATTTTCAGTACAGGGTGCTCCCCTTCGGCCTAGCCTCTGCCCCAAGTGTTTTCACAAAATGCCTAGGGTTGTGGCAGCCTTCCTCCGTCTCCAGGGGGTCTTCGTCTTTCCCTACCTGGATGACTGGCTTATAAAGGGAGGCACGGCCTTTGAGGTGCAGCAGACCACTACACACACCATCCAGTTCCTACAGCACTTGGGGTTTGTCATAAACTACCCCAAGTCTCACCTCCTTCCGACGCAGTGTCTGGAGTTCATTGGGGCAAGGATCGACATTCTCCAGTTGAAGGCCTTCTTGCCCAGGGACCGAGCCAATCATCTCGGGGCTCTAGCTCAGGATGTACAGGGCCATCCCTTGGTGCCCACGCGGCTTCTCCTGTGCCTCCTTGGGCACATGGCCTCCATGGTCCACATCACCCCAGACGTTTGCCTCCACATAAGGGCAGTGCAGTGGTGTCTCCGAGACCAGTGATCTCAGGCCACTGGCTGCCTATGGGACAGGGTTTCCGTAGACCCGCCATTTGGCGGATTCTCAGGTCTGGTGGCAGTCTCCCCAGCATCTTGAGGCGGGCATGCCTTTTCAGGCCCCAAGCCTTTCCAGGGTCCTCACCATGGACGCCTCCCTACTCGGCTTGGGAGCTCACTGCGGGGATCTCCGCACTCAGGGCAACTGGTCACTGGAAAAGAGCACCCAGCAGATCAGTCTCCTGGAACTCTGAGCCATACACCTAGCCATGAGAGTCTTCTGTCACCACCTGCATCACCAGCCGGTTCTGGTCCAGACGGACAACCAGGTGGCGATGTTCTACGTGAACAAGCAAGAGGGTACAGGGTCTCGTACCCTTTGTCAGGAGCCCTAGCCCTCTGCTCATATGCAATCCAATAGGGTATCCTCCTGCGGGCAGTGTATCTGCCCAGTCAAGACAACCAGCTGGCCGATAGGCTCAGCAGAGTTCTTCAGCCGCACGAGTGGCAGCTGGACCCCCGGGTAGCCAGTCGGCTTTTGTGGCTCTGGGGAAAACCTGTGATGGACCTGTTCACCAGCCAAGACAACTTTAATTTGCCCCATTTCTGCTCCTGGCAGGCCCACCCCTCCAGGGTGGCAGCAGACGCATTCCTGGTCTCATGGTCGGGAGGCCTCATGTACGCCTTCCCTCCTACCCCGCTGATCGCCAAGACCTTGTTCAGGACCCTTAGCAGCAGGGCCTATATCATCCTGATAGCTCCTCGGTGGCCAAAGCAACTGTGGTTCCTGCTGCTTCTACAGTTGACGGTGGACACCCCCATCCCCTTTGGACTGCCCAGGGACTCCTTTCTCAGGAGGGGGGCTCTCTCCTGCACCCCAATCTGGGGTCCCTGTCACTGACAGTGTGGCTGCTGAGAGGGTGACTCTGGCCCCCTTCAACCTTCCGGTTGAGGTGGAGGACATCCTGCTGACCTCTCGCAAGGCCTCTACTAGGAAGGCTTATGCCCTCAAATGGCACAGGTTCTCTGTTTGGTGCACCGATCATGGGGCTGACCCTGTCTCCTTTCCAGTGGCTCTGGTGTTACAGTACCTTTTCCACCTCTCTCAGTCTGGGCTCAAATCGAACTCCGTCCGGGTACACCTCAGTGCCTTGGCAGCGCACCACCATCTGGTGGATGGTAAGACCCTCTTGGTCCAGCTGTTGGTGACCCGTTTTCTTCAGGGCCTGATCTAATCGAAGTCCCCGGTTTGCCCTCTGGCAACTGAATGGGATCTCAACATGGTGTTGGGTTAGCTCACTTGCCTGCCCTTCGAACCTCTGGCTATCTGCCACCTCTGCTACCTTTCTTGGAAGGTGGTTTTCCTGGTCGTGCTTACCCCCGCTCAGAGTTAGCAAGCTCCAGGCCCTTGTGGTGGAGGCACCCTATACCAGGTTCTACAAGTACAGAGTGGTGCTTTGCACGCACCACAAATTCCTGCCAAAGGTGGTGTCATCCTTCCATCTCAACCAGGAAGTGGTACTTCCAACCTTCTTTCCAAGACCTTACTCCATTCGGGCGGAGACGGTCCTTCACACATTGAACTGGGCTTTATCCTATATCCAATGCACTCAGGGCCACCGGCAAAGCTTCTCAGCTTTTCGTCTCCTACGACCCCAGTAAGCTGGGGGAGGCAGTGGCCAAACATACTCTGCACACATGGGTGGCGGACTGTATCGCCCTCGCTTATGAGCAGGCAGGGCTGCCGCTGGAAGCCCGCATCACAGCACACCGTGTCAGGGCCATGGCGGCCTCTGTGGCAAACTTGCGCTCTGACACGATGGTAGACATCTGCTTGTCCACCACCTGATCTTCAGTGTATACCTTCGCAGTCCATTACTGCCTGGAAAAGAGTTTCGACAGGACAGGGCCTTCAGCCAGGCTGTGCTCCATAACCTTTTCGGGGTTTAGGCAACTCCTGCCTTCCGACCCTTCTGTGTTCAGGCTATCGGAGTGCTGGTTTATCGGACACAGGAGTCTTACTGTGGTCTGTGTACATAGGCTAATTGCTGCTGCTTGCAGCTCCCCATGAGGATTGGCGAGGCTGAGGAGCATTCAAGACGTTGAGAAGTACATTGATGAGATGCTTCTTGCAACAACCAAGCTCTCCAGCAGAGGAGAAGATGGGTGCCAACAGAATGACGAGCTGTATTAGAACTATTATTTGCCTTTCACTGTATTCTACCTTATGGGTTATAAACTATAGGTGGACTATTATGTTTACTGAAGTGTGGTAAGCTTTTGCACTTACCAGGTGTTAGATACAAAAGCTGTGTGGTGGCTGTTGATGGTGTGCCCAGCACTTCCCCTGCAGTTATCACACATAGAAGTACTTTACCGTGTATTATGTTCATTACCAGTTAGGAAGGGTACACTTATCGCTACCTCAGTAGGTGGCATTAAGTGCACTGTGCTAATTCTAACCTTGACTTCACAGAGGCATTCCTAACAGGGGCTATACTGTTCAAACAATGATACCTAAGCTCCACGAACAGAACAATGGCTGGGAAAAATTGTATCGCTAAAGCTGTTGCCCCCAATACAGCTTCTACCTCTGTCCAGACAGAGGTCCCAATGCAAGTTGAAGGACTGGTTCCATGTGCAGGGTGCCTGCATGCTGAAGCTCTGAGGAAACAAGTGGAGGAACTCAGAGAGGAGGTGGCGAGGCTGAGGAGCATTCAAGACAATGAAAAGTACATTGATGAGATGCTTCTTGCAGCAACCAAGCTCTCCAGCAGAGGAGAAGATGGGTGCCGACAGAATGACGAAGGTTGGACACAAGTCACCAGGGCCTGCAGAACCACCAATCCAACTTCTCCAGCCCTTGAACTGAAGAACCATTATGCAGCCCTGGAAGTGGAGGAGGTGAAAGCTTCCCTGGAAAGGAAAGAACCAGAGCTCAAGTACCCCAAAATTGCAGAATCAGTGACCACAAGGAAGCGAAGGGTAGTGGTGGTTGGTGAATCTCTTCTGAGGGGTACTCAGGCATCCATCTGCCGACCAGACTATGTCCAGAGAGGTATGCTGTCTGCCTGGTGCCAAAATCCAAGATGTTACGGAGAGTTTGCCGAGACTCATCAACCCCATTGACTATTACCCAATGTTGCTAATCCATGTCGTAACAAATGATAGTGCCAGGTATCCCTCTGAGCATATCAAAAGTGACTTCATGGCTCTGGGACAGAGGGTGAAGGAGTTAGGTGCACAGGTGGTGTTCTCTTCAATCCTCCCTGTTGAGGGTAAAGGCCAAGGCAGAGAGGCTCGCATCCTGGAGATGAATGCATGGCTGCGTGGATGGTGTCATTGAGAGCATTTTGGTTTCCTAGACCATGGGATGCTGTTCCAAGGGCTGCAGAGCAGAGATGGCATCCATCTGTCCAAGAAAGGTTGACGCGTCTTCAGTAGTAGACTGGCTAATCTACTGAAGAGGGCTTTAAACTAGATTCATTGGGGATGGGTGAAGAAAGCCCCCTGATAAGTGATACATTAAATACCTTTATGGAAATGGGTAACAGGGATAACATATGGAAAGCAGTGTGTATAAATGACTGTAGCATGGGAAATAAGATCCCTGATGTTGAAGCTTTGATGGGAGTGGCCGACTTGGATTTAGTGGCAGTTACAGAAACATGGTTCACAGAAAACCATGACTGGAATGTAACTATACCTGGCTATACTTTATTAAGAAAGGACAGGGTAGGAAGACAGGGAGGAGAAGTGGCACTATATGTAAAGAATACTATTAAAGCTTTGGAATTACAGAGCTTAAAAAGGGAGAGAGGAGGTATTGTGGGCTAAACTAGAAAGAGGGAAAGAGAAATCTATTTGCATTGGCGTGATATGCAGACCTCCCTCACAAGAGGAAGAGGTGGACAGAGTTAATTGAAGACATACGCAGCATTGCTAGGAAAGGGGAAGTGTTACTGATAGGAGATTTCAATATGCTAGATGTTGATTGGCACATTCCTGCTGCAGTATCATCTAGAAGTAAAGAGATCCTGGATTCTCTACAGGGAGAGCTATTCAGGCAATTGGTAACAGACTCCACACATGAAGGGGCCATACTGGACTTGCTGCTTACCAATGGTGAAAGTGTTTCTGATGTTATAGTGTGAGATCATTTTGCATCCAGTGATCACCAGATGGTGTGGTTCAGTATTAGGACTAGGGCTATTAGAATCCATTCAAAGGTGAGGGTCTTAGACTTTAGGAAGACTAACTTTGCCAAGATGGGCCAATACCTCAGGGAGTCGTTAGCAGGATGGGAACAGCTGGGGGATGTAGAAAAACAGTGGGCAAAACTGAAAGGGGATATTTTAAGGGCAACCAACCTTTTTGTTAAAATAGTAAATAAAAGGTAAAAGGAAAAGGAGACCATTATGGTTTTCTAAAGAAGTAGCTGAAAAAGTGAAGAAAAAGAGGGAGTCCTTCATGAAATACAAGAGATCACAAAGAGAGGAAGACAGGCATCTATATCTTATTTATTTATTTATTTATTTATTTATCTAATTCTTCTATACCGCCCCTTCCAGAGATCAGGGGCGGTTTACATGGAACAAAGTAAACAAATTTGTACACTAATGTATACATTACATGGAACATAGTTTTTTAACTTTATACAGATAATATTTAGTAACTTTATACAGATAATATTTAGTAACTTTATAACTTTCTAACTTTATACAGATAACTGTGCATTAATTGTTGTAACTATTTACATTTTGTATATAATTATAAATTTCTGTATCGTAGTGTCAATCAGAGTATTCTACCTTGTTTACCGGTAGTCAGGGTCATATATGTGTGCGGAGGAAAAACTTAGAGAAGCTAGCAAAGTAGTCAGGAAAGCAAAGATTCCGAAAGAGGAGGAAATAGCCAATGCAATAAAATGGGGGGATAAGACATTTTTCAGATATGTTGGTGAGAAGAGGAAAGGCAAAAGTGGTATTGTCAGACTCAAGGGTAAAGGGGAGGAATATGTAGAAGCTGATGAGGATAAAGCCGAATTGCTTAACAAATATTTCTGCTCTGTGTTCACAAATGAAGAACCAGGAGCAGGACCTCAGAAAACACCCACAAACAGGAACAGAAGCGAGGGACATCTTGAACAATTTTTAGAAGACTGTGTTTGTGGAAAACTAGCTCAACTTAAAGTAGACAAAGCGATGGGAGCAGATGGGATACACCCTAGAATACTGAGGGAGCTTGGGGATGTTCTAGCAGCTCCACTGACTGACCTTTTCAATGGCTTGTTAGAATCGGGAATGGTGCCAAAGGACTGGAGAGAGGCTCATGTGGTGCCTTTACACAAAGCACAGGCCGGTTAGTTTAACTTTGGTGGTGAGTAAATTATTGGAAATGCTGCTGAAAGAGAAAATAGTGAGGTTTCTGGAGTCCAGCGGATTACATGATCCGAGGCAGCATGGATTCACCAGAGGCAGGTCTTGTCAGACAAATCTGATTGATTTCTTTGACTGGGTGACCAGGGAGTTGGACCGAGGGAGAGCCCTAGATGTGGTGTATTTAGATTTCAGTAAAGCCTTTGACACTGTTCCTCACAGGTGACTTATAAAATAGGGATGGACCCTAAAGTTACTGCTTGGGTTAGAAATCAGTTGGGTGGGAGGCGACAAAGAGTACAGGTAAATGGAGCTCACTCTGAGGAGAAGGATGTTACCAGTGGTGTGCCCCAGGGATCTTTGCTTGGTCCGATTCTTTTTAACATCTTTGTTAGTGATATAGCAGAAGGGCTGTCGGGTAAGGTTTGCCTCTTTGCGGATGATACCAAAATCTGCAATAGAGAAAACACCCAGGAAGGTGTAGATAACATGAGGAGGGATCGAGCTAAGCTTGAAGAATGGTCTAGAATTTGGCTGCTGGGATTTAATGTTAAAAAATGTAAGGTCATGCATTTGGGCTGCAGCAATCCAAGGGAGCAATATAGTATAGGGGGTGAAGTACTTTTGTCCACCAAAGAGGAGTGGGACCTAGGCGTGGTTGTGTCTGATGATCTTAAAGTAGCAAAACATGTAGAAAAGGCAACAACAAAAGCTAGAAGGATGCTTGGGTGCATACGGAGAGTAATGGCTAGCAGAAAAAAGGAGGTGATAGTGCCTCTGTATAAGTCTTTGGTGCGACCTCATTTGGAATATAGTGTGCAATTCTGGAGACCGCACCTTCAAAAGGATGTGAACAGGATGGAGTCGGTGCAGAGGGTGGCTACTGAAATGGTTAGTGGTCTTCATTATAAAGCAGACAGACTTAAGGATCTTAATATGTACACCTTAAAGGTAAGGCGGGATAGAGGTGATATGATTGAGATGTTTAAATACCTCCGTGGCATAAATGTTCAGGGGGAGAGCCTCTTTCAATTGAAAGCAAGTTTTGCTATGAGGGTGAAGGGGGATAGATTCAGGAGTGATATGCGGTAATATTTATTTACGGAAAGAGTGGTGAATCCGTGGAATAGTCTCCCAGTGGAGGTGGTGGAGATGAGGATAGTAATTGAATTCAAAAAAGCATGGGATAAACACAGAGGATCTCTAAAGGAAAAAAGGGGACTCTTGTAGTTGTTGCTATGGAAGGACAGACTAGATAGGCCATGTGGTCTTTTTCTGTTGTCATATTTCTTTGTTTCTAAAACCATGGCCAGTCAATCACTGATGCAAGGCTACATGCCTAAACTAAAACATGCAATAATTCGATCCATCTTGAAATCAAACACATTAGACAAAGAACTTCCAAACTCTTATAGACCAATTTTCAGTATCCCGTTCATGGCCAAAGTTATTGAAAAAATCGTCCTGATCCAGTTACACGATTACAATGATCTAAATGTGGCCCGGCCACAGCGTCGAAACCATGTTCAATGTAATTTCAGTTTGTTCAATGTAAACCGCACTGATGCAGAATAGCGCGGTATATAAGAGAATGTAAATAAATTACTACAGCTGTCATGAATGAAATCCACTCTTCCCATGATCGTGGTGACATCACGGTGGCGGTTTCTTCAGATCTTTCAGCTGCTTTCAACTTAGTAGATCACTCTCTTCTTCTTTCTAGATTACGGGATGCGGGTCTTCGAGGGACTGTTTATCACTGGTTCCATTCTTTTCTGCACTCCAGGTCATTCGCAGTCACTTCTGCTTCTGCTACTACTGATAGCTTCCCCCTCACCTGTGGTGTCCCTCAGGGTTCAATACTGGCTCCTCTCTTATTTAATTTATTTCTGACCCCTTTGGCTTTACTAATTCAGCAATCAGGTGTTTCAGGCTATTATTACGCAGATGACATTTTCCTTTTGTACCATACATCTTCTTCCCACCCTGATATCACTCCTCTCAATAATTGGTTATCTCTGGTTTCTTCTTGGCTTTCTATGAACTGTCTTGTTCTAAATATTTCTAAAACCGCATCTATTTGGTTCCCTCACAGTTCCACTATTCCGTCACTCGTCCCTCTTTCTCAGGCGCCCTGATTTCTTTAGTCTCTAAGCTTCGTTATCTGGGTGTCTCTCGATAGCAACCTTTCCTTTCGTGACCACATTTCTCAAGTCTCTCGTCGTTCCTTCTATTGCCTTAGACAGATTCGTGCCATTAGACCATTTCTTTCTCCTCAGGCTCTCTCCACTCTTCTTCTTTCTTTAGTTATCACATGGTTGGATTTCTGTAATTCGGTTTATGCTGGCATTCCCCAATCTCAACGTCATTGGTTACAACCTTTGCAGAATACCGCAGCCCGGATGATCCTGCATGCCTCCCCTTGTGATCATATTACTCCTCTCCTTCAGCACCTCCATTGGCTACCAGTAAATGTTTGGTTTCAATTCAAAATTCTTACTCTCGTACATCGGGCCATCTATCTTCACACTCCTCAGTACCTATCTGATTTGCTAACTTTTCACACTCCCACTCACAGCTTACGATCAGTTCATATCAATCGCTTACACCTTCCCTCCCCCTCCCAGGCTCATCTTCACTCAACTCGACAATCTGCATTCTTTTACTTTGGTCCGGCCCTTTGGAACTCCCTTCCAACTGACCTCCGACTAGAACAGTCCCCCGCCAAGTTCCGTTCTCTTCTCAAGACGCATCTCTTTTCCTCTGCCTTTAACCTTCCCTCGTGATCCCTGTTCTATTATTTTATTGCTTATAGTCTGTCCTTTTGCCTTTAACCTTCCCTCGTGACCCCTGTTCTATTATTTTACTGCTTATAGTCTGTCCTCTTCTCCCTGTCCTTTTCCTTCTCTTTTTTTTTTTTTTAATTACTGTCACTTTATTTTTCCTTTCTTAATTTATATATTTTATATATTTTTATTTAAAATTTTTTATTGTAAACCGCCCCGATGTAATGGGGGGCGGTATATCAAGTGTTTTTAAACAATAAACAATTAAACAATAAATGCACCTTTAAATGAACAACATGGTTTTAGACCATTCCAAAGTATAGAAACCCTCGTGTTGACTCTCTTTGACAAACTTATCCGCGGACTGAACAACCCTAAACAGGCCTTCATATTAGTATTTCTGTACCTTGCTTCTACTTTTAATAATATAAGCCATAAAATCCTTATTGCAAGATTACAACAAATAGGCATAAATGGCACAGTAATCCAGTGGTTCAAAATCTTACATTCCAGACCACACCCAACAAGTTCAAATAGGAAAAATGACATCAAAGATCTTCAAACAGGAACAAGGCATCCCCCAAGGGTCTGCCCTGTCCTCACTTTTATTCAACCTCTATATCTAACCAATCTGTAAAATCTTCAAAAAACACGAAGTGAGTTATATCTATGCAGACAATATTATCCTGTATCTCCCCACAGATATAACCAATCCTAACCATCAACAAATAACAGAATGCCTTAATGAATCAGAGAATTGGCTTTCCACAAACAACCTAAAGATAAACTAAAATAGATATGAGGTGCTATACATAACCAGAAATCAAAACGTCATCCCTCCAACGATATTCCCCATCTATGGGACAGAATTAAATGTCAAAAAAAGACGTAAAATACCTTGGGATCACCATTGATCAGTCTCTGAACATATTACCCATATTAAATTAGTTACTAAGACTATATGTATATATTATCACAGATTTTTTCACTATTACTAATTTTCTCTTTTGTTAAACCGCTTTGATTGTATGATAAGGCGGTATAAAAATCCAATTAAATAAATAAATAAATAAATATATATATATTTCAAATTACGCATGATTCAACATCTCTGATCACTCCTTGATAGCTATGACTTTAGATCTGTCTTCCAGGCCTTGATCATACCCCACTCTGATTTCTGCAATAGCATTCTTCAAGGATTACCCAAGAAAACAATCAATCAGCTCCAACTGGCACAAAATCTTGCAGCACGAATCCTTTATAAGGCTCATCACTCAGTACACATCACTCCTCTCCTATATGACCTACACTGATTACCCGTAGCCAGCAGAATAAAATATAAATACCTAATAACCATCTTCAAACTGATTAATAACATTGCCCCATCCCATCTTTCATGCCATTCCTGCAAATACAAGAACTAGGAGAACTTGCTCACAAAACACTATTGAAATCCCTTTGGATTTCCGTAACTCCATACAAACTACCAGTAGTAGGGCATTCACCTATTTTGCCCCCAGCCTTGGAATGCTCTTCCAGACAAGCTAAGAGCCATCAAAGACCTTCAAGCGTACCACAATGCGTTAAAAACTCTCCTGTTCATTGAACACTATAGTAATTTGACTGACAAAGAAGAAATATATCTAACATAAAATATAAAGGCATATGGCAAAATACATGATGACTTATCTGCATCTCTCCACCTAAAACACCCACCACATAAATATAAACATATATTAGTTCAATCTTACATACGAGAATCAAACCAAGAACACATACACCTTTCCTCTATGGCAGATATAATTCAATAACAACCCCCAATAATTTTGCCATAGCTAAAATACTCTCGTTGATTACAATCACGCCCTCTGTATATAGTTAACATGTTTATAGTTAACCTCTTGTTCCTATGTTGCACTTTGTTTTCAAGTTTTAATGTAACTTCCCGGTTCAATGTACATTGTAAACCGCCCTTGATTGCTGGAAGGGGCAGTAGAGCTGTTAAAAAATAATAAATACAAATAAATCAGAATTACCATAGGGTACACCAGGACTGGATCATGCTGTTCTGATAATCTGGAACCAGATGGCAATCCTGTTTGGTGAGGGTTTGTCTATATTCTCCATATACTGTATGACTTGTCCTGTTTTCTCAGTACAAGGTGTATTGGTATTCTAGGATCTGGTGTAACAGGATCTTTTTAAGTATTTGAGTTGAGTTAATACTGTTTTGGTATAGCATCTTTTCTCTACATGTTTTGGAATGCATTTTTTCTTGGGTTTTGTGTTATTTCCAAATTGCCTGATAGTCGAGAGTTTGTGTTGCTACCTACTTATCTTTATAAAATACTAGCATAAGTGGCCTAATGCACACCTACATTGCAGATGCGGACATATATACCAGCCCTAGAGCTGATGTAAATATCTGCACCTATATTTTTCAAGTACGTGTGTAAACTATAATATTTTATAATCTATGCGCATACTTGTGATATCCACCAACAGTCTGCCCATGAGCATACCTACCAGCAGAGAATGCACCTTGATGCCAAAACACACATTTTTTTGGCCATCTGTAGTTTATAAGAGGTCATTTACACACGTATGTGACCACATATGCACGGGAATGACTTTATAAAGTTACCTCCATTATGTACATTGAACTTCACCTATGATGATAGTACTATTACTACTACTTACCATTTGTATAGCACTTACAAGGCATACGCAACACTGCACATCTATATGTAAGACACAATCCATAATCTAGAGAGCTTAGAATCTAATCAAGACAGATAACACAAAACAAGTATGGACATTGGAAGGCAGGTATGTAACAGGGTATGGGGGACACAAGAATGCTAATCTTCCGCCAGCCTCGATACGCTCATATAATCCCTCTTCTCAAGTCGCTTCATTGGCTCTCTATCATTTCCATATCCAGTTCAAACTTCTCCTATTGATCTATAAGTATACTCATTCTACTGCTCCTCATTACCTCTCCTCTCTTCTCTCTCCCTACATCCCCCCCCACCCCCCCCCCCCCCTTGGGAACTCTGCTCTTCTGGAAGATCGCTTCTGTCTGTGCTCTTCTCTTCTACTGACAACTCCGGACTTCAATCCTTTCATCTTGCTGCTCCTTATGCCTGAGTCTGTACATCAGGTTTCATCTCTAGCACTTTACAAATCCAGGATAAAAAAACTCATCTCTTTGAGGCTGCTTTTGAATCCTGATCCACTTAGTCTCCTATGTGTTATCTTACCCTAGATGTATCCTTGTCTTCAGCTGTTGCGTTGTCTATCATAACTAGATTGCAAGCTGTGATGGGCAGGGACAGTCTTTTACATGTGCCTGTAAAGCACTGTGTATGCTTTGTAGTGCTATATAAGTGATCAGTATTAGTAGTAGATTTCCTAGGGCACCTAATATCCATGCAGGAGCCCTGCTTGCTACTTAAAATATGGATTTTATGTCCTATTGTTCTCTCCTTCCGAACTTCTCTCTTATATTCTAATATTCATTCCAAACAAGATAAATCAACTATAAATGTATTTATTTATATCCCACTTACAGCTTCAAAACATCAAACATTCTGCATGCAACAAAAGAGATTGCTGACAACAGAACTTAACACAAATTAGTCTTTAAAATTTACAAAAAAATGATGCAAAGTCTACTTGTGGCTATATATGGAACATGAACAGCAACAGCACTCCTGAAGCCTCATCAGATGTCAAGGAAGATCACCAGTGGGTCAGTGTTTCACAAAATATGCTTTAAAAATACAACTGCTGAAAAACAGATCTTGAAAGCTCTTTTTTATGTAACAATCTGGACTCTTCTTAGCATGTTCAAATCAAAGCAACATAGGAAATACTTCATATTTCCCTCTGCCTATCTGTTCTTGCTTGCCTTGGTCTTGTGATCCCTGCAGATGTTATGTTGAAACTGGGCAAATAAAAAATTATCGAGAAGCGTAAAAACAAAGTGATTCTGAACATCTAAATGCATATGGAGCAAAGACTAAGTAGAAATTGGATACAAACCCAGAAGAAAAATAGTTCCAAGATTTTGTCTCTATTTGAGAACATTATGTTCCTACCACACAAATTATGCAATATTTGCTTTCTATTTGAACTTTAATTTTTGAATAAGCCTGTTAGCCATGATAAGTTTCTGATAGAAGGCTATGTAGTTGTACCTTGTTATTCCCAAGTTTTCAAAAACCCTGTTACTTGTAAAATGCATTACAGTTCTTTGTATGTAGTTGTTTGTTACATGTAAACCGCGCTGGTGACAATAGTGCGGTATATAAAAGATGTTAAATAAATAAACTGCTGGTGTGTGGCAGAAGTCAGATTGTTGTCAACTGTCATCACATAAGCTTCCATTTTATTCCAATACTTTCTTCTATATTCTATTTGGCATTTTTACTTATTAGATAAATATTATGGTTTCAAGCTAAAAGGCATAATTTTCCCCTCAATACCACCATCTTACCACTCTGTCCATTTACAGTACTGTATGTAAGGATAGCCAAACTGGGTCACATTAAACATCCCTCTAACCCAGTGGTTCTCAACCCAGTCCTCTGGGACCCCCAGGCCAGTCAGGTTTCCAGGCAACATCCAAACATGAGAAGCAGAGGTTGGTTGTAGATTTTGCGTAATATAGAGGATTGGCTGTTTTATGCTTGCTGTTTTTAGCAGTCATTGTTAGGGGTGCATTTGATATGGCATAGCGTTTCTTATTTGTATTAAAAAGCCTATGATAGCTCAAGGCTTTCATTATCGTTCATCTTTCTAGAACCCAGTAATACTATATTTCCCTCTACAACATCCTGTGACAATGAGTTCTACAAGTTCATTATATGTTGTATGAACTACTTCTTTCTGTTTCTTTAAACCTGCCATCTGATAGTTTTGTTGTATGCCCAACTTCTTCCATTATAATACACAAAAGTCTATTCTCTGAGCAGTTAGTTGTTTAATGTAGATTTTTGCACATGTTAACAGTTAACGGAGGTCTCAAAACACAGTTTATGCAGCGTATGAACAGCACGTCAACTGCAGTGTTAAGATGCCTAGAGCCTACACCTAGTTCACAGCTATGTAAGAGCTGTATATTGTCAGTTTAAACTTTGAAGAAGAGTGAAAGAGAGGAGAGAAGTAAAAGAAACAATGTGGGAGACAGGATGGGCACCCCATATAGCACTGGTTTACACAGAGGCACCCCATATAGCACTGGTTTTCACAGAGGCACCCCATATAGCACTGGTTTACACAGAGGCACCCCATATAGCACTGGTTTTCACAGAGGCACCCCATATAGCACTGGTTTACACAGAGGCACCCCATATAGCACTGGTTTTCACAGAGGCACCCCATATAGCACTGGTTTACACAGAGGCACCCCATATAGCACTGGTTTACACAGAGAAGAGGTACACTTCCAAACTACACAATTAAACCTGTCTGACAAGAATATTTTGATCAGTCTAGTACTGTGCCAGTCAGACCCAAAGTCATTAAGGTGCCATTTTATAGAGTAACTGGCAACTATACTGATACAAGAGCAGAACAGTTCCCATATAGAGAACAGAAATGTATAGTACTTGATAGATTAATAGTATATTAATAATTATTAATTGCATTAGAGCCTATGGGGCCATACCTTTGAGGCATCTTCTTTTCTAAGCAAATTAAGACATTTTGCCATGCTCTTGAGTTTTTATTTATCTATCCAATTTTTCAACAGAATTTTAGATTGATAACTTAATTGTTTACATGCTAGCTGAACTTTTGCCTTCATTCCTCTCCTCTCTCTCTCTGATACCACCTAACCCTCCTACACAATCACCTCACACTCCTACATAGCCACCTTTTAAAGGTGATTTTTACTATGATTTCTCCCAGGTCCCCTAATCCCCTCAGTCTCTCTTCTACCTTCTACCTTCCTTCAGTTATTCCTTCTCTCTTCTGCTCTCCTCTCCATCTCTTTCTTATGGTTCCACATCACTTTTTCTTCCTACTATTGACATAAAATCTTCTTCCCTCATACCTTCCACTTCAAACCTCTCCTCATCACCCTCTCTCTACCATCCTCATTTCTTCCCCCATCTTTTCATCAGCTCTTGTGTTTCATCTTTTTCTTATCATTCATCCCTCCCTCTCTCTCTGAAAGAACTTTACCCTTGTTTCCGCTGTGCTGTCCCCTCTCTACCCTGCACTCTTCTGCTCCTTCTATCATCTCGAGATATACGCAGATGACATTATGATTTACTCTCCAATCAACCTGGACAACCCGGATTACTCAAAGATAACGGAATGCCTGGAAGAAATGATGGATTGGCTAACCCAGAACAATCTAAATATCAACTACAGCAAGACGGAAACCTTCCTTGTCACCTGTAAGCCAGGATTCCACCCCCCCCCCTTGTTTTATCCCTGTCTACACCTTCTGTGTTGTCTGTCTTGACTAGATTGTAAGCTCTGATGAGCAGGGACTGTCACTTACATGTCTGTGCAGCGCTGCGTACGACTTGCAGCGCTATACAAACTCTCAGAAGTAGTAGTAGATTTACACCCCCCTCCCCCAACACACACATGCAATCAAGCTGAATAATATCACCATACCCATGAAACCTGTAGTAAAATACCTCAGAGTCACTTTGAATTTACAATCTGAACCTTCAATCTCATATCAACAAAACATCCAAACATGTCTATCTCAAGATGCATGTTATCAGAGGCTCAAACCACTACTCAGCCAAGAACACTTCCGCACTGTTTGCCAGGCGATAATTACTCCCATCCCGGACTACTGCAATCCCATATACCTTGGTTTACTTGAACTGGCACTCTGCCCTCTACAGATAGCAAAGAATACCGCAGTTCACATCATCACTGGCTCATCAAAACACGACCACATCACGCCCCTACTGAACCAACTTTACTGGCTTCCCAATATCTCCCGCATCAAGTACAAAACTGTGCTGAACATTTTCAAAATCAAGCAAAGGACCTGAGATTAGTTAAGCTTCAGGTGAACAAGGTATATTACACGTATTAGGTACAGTTTTATTAGTATAAATATCCATAGCAAGCCTTAGTAAGTAAAGAAATTAGATCTAAACACAAACTTAAAACTAAGATGCAGACAGCAGTCCAGCAGCAGGATGGGAGCTTTCCAGTCTTTTGCATTGAGTGTCACATGTATGATTTTCTCCCAGTTGGTGAGAGGTCTTACATGTGCACTAGGTGCAAGGAGCTCTTTGCTCTCAGGGAACGAGTCCGTTCTCTAGAGGCTAAAGTAGCAGACTTGGAAAGCATAAGACAGACAGAGAGGTACATAGACGAGACCTACAGGGACATAGTCCTGAAGTCCCACCTCCAGTCTGGCAGCATCCCTGTTGCCATGGAGGAGAGAGGTCACGTGACAGGAGAGCATCACCCTGGTGTGGCAGGAAGTGATCCTGTAACTAGGACCTGTCCTCCAGGTGATGTAAAACCCTCTCGCACCGAGGACGTTTCTCCAGGGCCATGTGCCCATGACGGAAGGGTTAGGACAGCCGTTATAGTTGGTGATTCGATCATTAGGCATGTAGATAGCTGGGTGGCTGGTGGACATGAGGATCGCCTGGTAACATGCCTGCCTGGTGCGAAGGCAGCGGACCTCACGCTCCACCTAGATAAGGTCTTAGATAGTGCTGGGGAGGAGTCTGCTCTCTTGGTACATGTTGGTACCAATGACATAGGAAAATGTGGTAGGGAGGTTCTGGAGGCTAAATTTAGGCTTTTAGGTAGGAAGTTGAAATCCAGAACTTCCAGGGTAGCATTCTCCGAAATGCTTCCTGCTGCACGCGCAGGATCCAAAAGGCAGGCAGAGCTCCGGAGTCTCAATGCGTGGATGAGACAATGGTGCAGAGATAAGGGTTTTGGATTTGTTAGGAACTGGGGAACATTCTCGGGAAAGGAGGGGCTCTTCCAAAGGGATGGGCTTCACCTTAACCAGGATGGAACAAGGCTGCTGGCATTAATCTTTAAAAAGGAGATAGAGCAGCTTTTAAACTAGATATTAGGGGAAAGCCGACAGTCGCCCAAGAGCAGATGGTTCGGAAGAATGTATCTTTGAAGGATACTACCAAAAGCAAAGAAGTTCCATAAAAGAGTAAAGTAGCCCAAATGCCCTCAAGTATGGAGCAGACAGAGCTTAAAGATCCAAATTACCCATGTCTAACAATAGCCAAATTAATATGAATAAAATACATTCTCTAAAATGCTTCTATGCAAATGCTAGAAGTCTAAAAAATAAGATGGGAGAGTTAGAATATATAGCACTAAATGAAAGGTTAGATATGATTGGAATATCAGAGACATGGTGGAAGGAGGACAACCAGTGGGACACTGTGATACCTGGGTACAAACTATATCGAAATGATAGAGCTGATCAAATTCGTGGAGGGGTTGCTCTCTATGTTAGAGAGGGCATTGAGTCAGAAAGGATTAAAGTTTTGCAGGAAACAAAATCTGCTGTAGAATCTATATGGATTGAAATTTCATGTAAAAAGGGGAAGGCAATGGCAGTGGGGGTGTAATATCAAGCGCCTGGCCAGAATGACCAAATGGATGATGAAATGCTCAAAGAAATCAAGGAAGCTAACAAAAGTTACAGCGCAGTAATAATAATGGGTGATTTCAACTACCCCGGTATCGACTGGGTCAGTGTCACGTCAGGACATGCTAGGGAGATAAAGTTCCTAGATGAAATAAATGACTGCTTCTTGGAGCAGCTGGTTCATGAACTGACCAGAGGGGAAGCCATATTAGACCTAGTCCTTAGTGGAACACCAGATCTAGTGCAAGAGATAAGGTTGTTGGGGCCACTTGGCAATAGTGATCATAGCATGATCGCCTTTGATTTAATTAGTGGAGGAGGGATAGTAAGGATATCCACAGTACTACCATTTAACTTTCGAAAGGGAGACTATGATAAAATGAGGAAAACAGTTAAAAAACTAAAAGGAGCAGTTGCAAAGGTTAAAGACGTACATCAGGCTTGGCTGTTGCTGAAAAATACTATCTTGGAAGCCCAGACCAGCTGTATTCCACGCTTTAAGAAAAGTGGAAGGAAGTCCAAAAAACTGCCAGCATGGTTTAAAGGTGAGGTCAGAGAGGCTGTTGCCAAAAAAGCATCTTTCAGGAAATGGAAAAAAGAGCCAAATGACGAAACCTGGAAAAAGCACAAGCACTGGCAAGTCAAAAGCAAGGCATTGATAAGGCAGGCAAAGGGAGAATTTGAGAAGAAGCTTGCTGCGGAAGCAAAAACGCGAAGTAAAGACCTTTTCAAGTACATTCGTAGCAAAAAACCTGTGAGAGAGTCAGTTTGTCCATTAGATGATAAAGGGGTTAAAGGAGCACTAAGAGGCAACAAGGCGATAGCAGAGAGACTGAATGAATTCTTTGCTTCAGTCTTTACTGAGGAAGATGTAGGGATGTTACCCATGACTGAAGTGGTATTTAAAGGTGCAGAAGAATTGAAGGAAATATCGATACATCGGGAAGATATATTACAACTACTAGATAAACTGAAGAGTAGCAAATCACCTGGGCCAGATGGTATACATCCAAGGGTGTTGAAAGAACTGAAATATGAGATTGCAGACCTGCTATTAGTAATCTGTGAACTATCATTAAAATCATCTCTAATACCTGAAGATTGGAGGATCGCCAATGTAACACCAATTTTTAAAAAGGGTTTCAGGGGTGATCCGGGAAACTACAGACCGGTGAGCCTGACATCAGTACCGGGAAAAATGGTAGAAACCATCATAAAGAATAAAATTACTCAGCATGTAGATAGTCATGTCCTAATGGGAGACAGCCAACATGGCTTTAGACAAGGAAGATCTTGTCTTAGTAATCTGTTATGTTTTTTTGAAGGCGTGAATAATCAGGTGGACAAAGGTGAGTCGGTTGATATTGTGTATCTGGACTTTCAGAAAGCCTTTTACAAGGTCCCTCATCAGAGACTTTTGGCAAAACTAAAGAGTCATGGGATAGGAGGCAGTGTACTATTGTGGATCAGGAACTGGTTAAAAGATAGAAAGCAGAGGGTAGGGCTAAATGGCCAATTTTCCCAATGGAGAAAGGTGAATAGTGGTGTACCCCAGGGATCTGTGCTGGGTCCGCTGCTTTTTGACATATTCATAAATGACCTGGAAAGTGGAATAACTATGGTTACACGATGCAAGGTTCCACATTAGGAACCACCACCCAGGAAAAAGATTTAGGCGTCATTGTGGATACCATGTTAAAACCCTCAGCCCAGTGTGCAGCAGCGGCCAAGAAAGCAAATAGAATGCTAGGTATGATAAGGAAAGGAATGGAAAATAAAACAAAAGATATTATAATGCCTCTATATCGTTCCATGGTGAGACCGCACCTTGAATATTGTGTGCAATTCTGGTCGCCGTATCTTAAAAAGGATATAGCGATTTTAGAAAAGGTTCAGAGAAGAGCCACCAAAATGGTAAAGGGGATGGAAGGATACTCCTATGAAGAAAGGCTAAAAAGGTTAGGGCTCTTTAACCTGGAAAAGAGACGGCTGAGGGGAGATATGATAGAAGTCTATAAATTAATGAATGGAGTGGAACGGGTAAACGTAGATCGATTTTTTACCTTATCAGAATATAGAAAGACTAGGAGACATGCAATGAAGCTACAGGGTAAACTATTTAAGACTAATAAAAGAAAATATTTTTTCACTCAACGTGTAATCAAACTCTGGAATTTGTTACCGGACGATGTAGTAAAGGCTGTTAGTGTAGCTGGGTTTAAAAAAGCACAGTTACTTACCTGTAACAGGTGATCTCTGGGAACAGCAGGAATTAGTCATCACATATGGGTACGTCGGTACCGACGGAGCCCGCGCGGGAAAGCTCCCCAGCTTTTCAGATTAAAAGCTTTTGGGGCCTCCCACTGCACATGCGCGCTGCCTTCCCGCCTTCCTGAGCAGCTCTCGTCAGTTCGAGTTTAAAGCTGAGACAATAGAGAGAGAGGACAGGAAGATAGATAGAGATACAACTCCTAGGGGAGGTGGGTGGGTTGTGATGACTAATTCCTGCTGTTCCCAGAGATCACCTGTTACAGGTAAGTAACTGTGCTATCTCCAGGAACAAGCAGGAATACGTCATCACATATGGGGACTCCCTAGCTAAGATGCCTGGGAGATCCCCCTCCAAGTGTAAACCATCTTCGCATGGATCTCAGGCATCCATCCAGGGAAGGTGGGCAGGAGTTGTTTAAGTATGGAACAGGTGTTTGAGGACAGCCTGACCAAACAAGGCATCCCGGCGGGAGTCCTTGTCCAAGCAGTAATGGGCTGTGAAGGTATGAACCGAGGCCCAAGTGGCTGCTCGACAGATCTGATCTATGGACACAGAGTGAAGATGAGCCATAGAAGTGGCCATGGCCCTCACATTGTGAGCTGTGACATGGCCCTCCATAGAAATGTTCTTACTCTGGTAAGCAAAAGAAATACACTGAGCGATCCAATTGGAAAGTGTACGCTTGGTGACTGGAAGTCCCAAATGAGAAGGATCAAAAGCCACGAAAAGTTGGGAAGACTTTCGATGTGGTTGAGTCCTGTTGAGGTAAAAGGCAAGAGCTCTTTTACAATCCAGAGTATGAAGGTTCCTCTCTGCACTGGATGCATGAGGAGCCGGGAAAAAGACAGGTAGATATACCTCTTGATTAAGATGAAAGGGCGAGACCACTTTGGGCATAAAGTGGGGATTCGTCCTAAGGACCACCTTATCATGATGAAACCTAGTATAAGGTGGATGAGCCACTAAAGCCTGCAGTTCACTGATGCGGCGAGCCGAAGTGACTGCAATAAGGAAAACAACCTTCCAGGAAAGAAATTTGAAGGAGGTAGAGTCCAAAGGCTCAAAAGGTGGCTTCATAAGCTGACCTAGAACTAGGTTCAAATCCCATGCTACCGGAGGAGGTCGGATGGGAGGTTTAGTTAGAGTCAGGCCTCTCATGAAACGTGAAACAAGAGGATGAGAGGAGACAGGTTGTCCATTTATAGGTTTTAAGGATGCTGCAATAGCACTCAAATGGACCCTTACTGAATTCGTCTTAAGGCCTGCATTTGAAAGATGCAGGAGATAGTCCAAGAGGGAATTCAAAGGAAGTGCTAGAGGGTCAAGACCCTGCTGAGCACACCAAATGGAAAAACGTTTCCATTTGAAAGCATAAGAACGCCTCGTGGAAGGTTTCCTAGAGGCATGAAGGATATCTGTCACAGGTTGAGAAAGATTAAAGTCTTGAAGACTTAGGCCTTCAGTAACCAAGCTCTGAGATGTAGGGATTTGGGGTTTGGGTGCCACAAAGTCCCCTCCTCCTGAGACAGAAGGTCTGGCGCAGCTCCCAGGTCCAGGGAGGATCCCTGGGAGAGATGCAGAAGTAGAGGGAACCACACCTGGCGTGGCCAGCGGGGAGCTATGAGGATCATAGTCCCGTGATCCCTCTGGAGCTTGAACAGAGTCTTGGATATTAGAGGAATGGGTGGAAAGGCATAGAGGAATTCCTGACCCCAATGCAGGAGGAAGGCATCGTGGGCCTGAGCTCCCTGACACTGAGTTCTGGAACAGAACCGGGGAAGTTTGGCATTCCACGGACTTGCAAAGAGGTCTATGTCCGGGGTCCCCCATTCCTGAAAGATTCTGCGTATCTGGTCCATATGTAGGGACCATTCGTGTGGAAGCAGAACTCGACTGAGTCTGTCTGCACGAGAGTTTTGAACTCCTGGAAGATACACTGCAAGAAGGTGAATTTGATGCTCTCTGGCGAAGGCCCATATTCTGAGAGCTTCGTTGCAAAGCGACAGAGAGCCTGTCCCTCCTTGTTTGTTTATATAGAACATGGCTACCTGATTGTCTGTCTGAACTAGGACAGTCAGGTTGACAAGGAGGGTATAGAAGACCTTGAGGGCAAGGTAAATTGCTCGCAGTTCCAGGAGGTTGATATGAAGGGTGGCCTCCTGTGGAGACCAAGTGCCCTGAGTGGAGAGGTTCTGAAGATGAGCTCCCCACCCTGTCTGGGAGGCATCTGTTGTGAGGGTTGCTTGGGGCAACAAAGGTTGGAAGGGGGCCCCCAACAACAGATTCTTGGTGGATGTCCACCATTGGAGGGACCAAAATAGACGGCTTGAGGTGAGTATTTGGTCGGAGAGCGCTCCAGATGCTTGAGTCCACTGGGTGGCCAAGGTCCATTGAGCTGCTCTCATATGCAGACGAGCGTAGGGCACCACATGTACCGTGGAGGCCATGTGGCCCAGAAGTCGCAGCATTTCCCGGGCTGTCAAATGACTGCTGGACTGAGCTTGGGAGGCCAAACTCAGCAGGCGTTGGGTCCTGACCTGAGGCAGGTAGGCCCTTGCAGTGATGGTGTCTAACTGGGCCCCTATGAACTCGAGAGACTGAGTAGGGATTAGTTGAGACTTGGGAAGGTTTACTACCAGTCCTAGATACTGCAGAAGACGCCTTGTGCGGTCCAGGGAAATTTGGGCCTGGGACTGAGAGGGAGCTCGGATGAGCCAGTCGTCCAGGTATGGGAATATGAAAATTCCCAGGCCTCTAGGAAAGGCAGCTACGACTGCCATGCATTTGGTGAACACTCTTGGAGCAGAGGCTAGACCGAAGGGGAGTACTCTGTACTGGAAATGTTTTCCCTGAAACAGAAATCGAAGGTATTTTCTGTGGGATGGGTGGATGAGTATGTGTGTATACGCATCCTTTAGATCTAGGGAACAAAGCCAATCCTGACTCTGAAGGTATGGAAGGAGAATGCCCAGAGAAAGCATTTTGAATTTCTCCTTGAAAAGAAATTTGTTCAATTCTCTCAGATCCAGAATTGGTCTGAAGCCCTCTGTCTTCTTTGGTATTAGAAAATAAGGGGAGTAGAATCCCGTCCCCTGTTGAAGAAGAGGGACCTCCTCTATTGCCCCCTGGGCAAGGAGGGAGGAGACTTCCTGACCCAAGAGGGCCAGGAGAGATGGGGGAGAATTGAACTGCCTCACCATAGTATAAGGAGGAAGGTCGGAAAAATGGAGTTTGTAACCCTCTCTGATGATAGAGAGGGTCCATTGCTCTGATGTAATTTGCTCCCATCTGGGAGCAAAGTGAGCTAACCTTCCGGGTATGGTGAGGGGCTCTGGTTGTTCTAGAGCCAGAAAAGTTAAGTTCTTTAGGGGCAAGTCAAAACCCCTGAGGGGGTGGAGCCTGCTGAGGCGTAGCAGACGCCGCAGGCTTTGACCTTGCCTGTTTAGGTTGCTGACGTTTAGCAGCAAAACGAGGCTGAGAGGATTGTTGGCCAGTATTTGTAGAAAATCTGGACTTCTTGTAATAAGGCCTCTTAAAAGACTTCTTCTTGGCAGGAGTGGAGGTAGACTTAGAAAGTCTATCTAAGGTGGCATTTTCTGCATCCATTTGAGTGGCCTTAATTTGCCACTCCTCACCAAATAAGTTCTCACCTGTACAGGGCAGATTTCTTAAGCCATCTAGGACCCAAGGTTCTAGATCAGAAGCCTGGAGCCAAGCAAGACGTCGGGCTGCTATAGCAATGCCCGAAGCCCTACCAGCACCCTCAAAGGAATCAAAAGCTGCCCTGTTGGAGAACTTTGAAATATCCAAAAGGTGTTTCACCAAGGAAATGAACTGCTCCCTCTTATCCTCAGGGAGAAAGGGGGCAAAATGCCGAACTTTTAGAGCGATTTCACTGAGAAACATGCCCATGTAAAGACTATAGGAATTAATCCTGGCTATAAGCATAGTAGCCTGGAAAATTTTCCTGCCAAAAAGAGTCTAGAGTCTTACATTCTCGCCCTGGAGGAGTAGAAGAGTGCCTTTTGGTACTCTTTATCTTCTTCATTGCAGACTTCACCACAATAGAATGGTGAGGCAACTGGGTTTTTTGGAAACCAGGAGAAGGGGGGACACGGTACATGGTGTCCAACCTGCGAGAAGAAGGAGGCAATGTTAGAGGAGCCTCCCATAAGTCCATCAAGTGTTCTTGAAGGATTTCATGGATAGGCAGGGTGACTGCCTCTTTAGGAGACTTAGAGTATCCTAAAATATCCAGTTTCTTTGATCTGGGTTCCTTTTCAGAGGATGAAGCAATAGAAAGACCTTTAGCCATTTCTATGATGAAGTCCTGAAAGGACAAATCCTCTGGTGGAGACATTCTCCTGTTAGGAGAAGAAGGCTCCTCAGGAAGATCAAGGGAGAACTCATCAGAATCATCAGAGGAGTTAAAATCCTCTGAAGAAGCAGAGTATCCTCTATGTGCTTCCAACGCACGATACGCATACCGTTCGGTATCGACATCGGGCGTACCGGGTATGGGATCGGTACCGGGCAAAAGCCCGGATCCGGCATGCGGAACCGATCTGCGTTTGGAAGACGATGGCCTCGGTTCCGGTATGGAAGCCATTACCGGAACCGGACCCGGTACCGCTGGCTGCGGTACCGAGGGCGTAGCAGCATTAATAAAAGCCAGAATGGCCTGCTGCATGACTTGGACAGTATTGCCCATAGACGCCACTGCTGCCTGGATGTCGGTACCGGTATGGGCCGGTACCCCAGAGCAGTACAACAGGTGATCTGTCGAGGCCGGCGCCATCGATGTCAACCTGTGACCCCATGATTGCTTTGGAGGCCGGAGCCTCCCGCCGGGGATTTTTGGCCTGGGCAGAATCCTCGAACTCAGAATTGAGAGCCTCTCGATCTTTAGAAAGAGATTTGCTTTTAGAGGATTTGCCCACTGGAGTTTTGGTTACCTGAGATCCATCCGGAGAGGAAGACCTGGATGACTGTGATGCTTCTGAAGGAAACAGCACATGGAACTTGTTGGCCCGGTTCTGCAATCCACGTTTCGACATCTGGGAGCAGGATGGGCAGTCCGGTATGGAATGGTCAGGTCCTAAACATTTAAGACACCATTCATGGGTGTCTGTAAGAGGAATGACAGCACTGCACTTGGTACACTTTTTAAAACCAGGAACTGGCTTCTCCATGAGGAGAAATTGTGTAGGCCTGAAGGCCTAACAAAGTACCAAGCTGTGCTGAAGAAAAGAAAAATATATATTTTTTTTTTTTAAAAGAAAGAAAGAGAGACCGGCAGTACCGGTTTCAGAATGGGGAAGGCAGGTACGCGGTCTAAAGAAAACAATAAAATTAACAATTTCTTCAGCGGTGACAGGAACACGACCTGCTGGCTCCGCGGAAAAAAAAAAGAAACTGACGAGAGCTGCTCAGGAAGGCGGGAAGGCAGCGCGCATGTGCAGTGGGAGGCCCCAAAAGCTTTTAATCTGAAAAGCTGGGGAGCTTTCCCGCGCGGGCTCCGTCGGTACCGACGTACCCATATGTGATGACGTATTCCTGCTTGTCCTGGAGATAGGTTTGGACAAGTTCCTGGAGGAAAGGTCCATAAACCATTATTAAGAAGGGACCCAGGATATGAATGCTTGAACCAATACAAGCATTGTGGAACCTGTGTCCCTTGGGGAAACTGCTAGGTACATATGACCTAGATTGGCCACTGTTGGAAACAGAATACTGGGCTTGATGGACCTTGGTCTGACCCAGTATGGCATATCTTATGTTCAAAACATATCTGCCATCCTACTGAAAAGCCTTATCAACTCGGATACGAGCATCAGACCCAGAAGTCATAGCACCTCTGACACTATCTCCACCCCCAGCACCTTCGTCAAATCCAAGCAGTCTACATCTGGAAGAGCTAGCTCCTTGGCCACTCCTGCCCTTTGGAACGCCCTCCCCAATAACCTTAGAGCCACTTCTAATTCCAAGGAAGCTGAAAACCACTCTCTATATTGAACACTTCGGAGACATTACTCCATATGGACTACCCTTCCCCCCCTCCTACTTCTTGCTGGTCCTGCTGACTCAACTCCCCTTCTGCCCTAGTTCTACCCCTCAAACATTCTGTTCCTTTAATGTCCAGCTGTACATAATTGACCACAAACTAAGGTCACTGATGTCATTACATACTCTTTGTACATAGTTTACCTTTTATATAAGTTAGCTTGAAACAATCTCCTGCATGCCCCCTCACCCTTTGTTCTATGTAAAACTCCCAAGTTGCGCTGTAAACCGTTTTGATTTTAGCATAAGGTGGTATAAAAATCCTGTTAAATAAATAAAATAAAAATCAAAATTCTAGCCCCCCTAGACTTACGTTCCTCATGCAACTGCTCCAATCTCATTCATACCCCTCTGCTTCCCCCTCCTCTCTCCCTTTCTCATATGCTTTGTCGAATGCACACTCCATATCTAATAAACTTGCATTTATTCATGATCTCTTTATCTCTAATGCTCTCCATCTTCTGAATCTAACTGAGACTTGGCTCCTTCTAATGTTCCCGCTAAGCTGCACTGAGTCCTCCATTGACATTCCTGTCAGATTGTGAAAGCAATCGCGCTTAGGATAGCACAGCATCGGCAGGCCCTCGGGACCTGCCTTTGCCGCACGATCCTACGTGTGATCACTTTCGCGATCACTTTGCAACTCCCCCAACTGGCAAGAATGCTGGCAGAGGACTCAACACAGCTTGACAGGAACATTGGCTGCTTCCTGAAGACTCAGCTTCAGTCGTTGCCCTCTGTCACAATGGCTACCAATTCTTGCACACATCTCGTCTCAATGGCTGTGGTGGTGGTGTTGGGTTTCTTCTCTCTCATGAATGCCAATTTCAATCCCTCCTTCTGCCTCAGTCTCACTCCTTTCTCTGCTTTGAAGTCCACTCCATCCACCTTTTTAATGCATTACCTCTCCAGATAGCTGCTATTTATCAACCACTAGACAAGTCCACTTCTACCTTTCTTGCTGACTTTGACTCGTGGATTTCCATCTTTCTAAATTCATCTTCCCCCTCCTTTATTTTCACTTATTTTAACATTCATCTTGATAATTCCTCTGACCCTTATGCTTTAAAGCTCCTTTCCCTTACCTCCTCATTCAACCTCCAGTTTTGCTCTATTGCCCCACTCACCAGCAGGATCACTGCCTTGACCTTGTTTTCTTCTCTAATTGTTGACCTTCTAACTTCTGTACCTCCGTTCTTCCCTTATCTGACCATCACCTGCTAAGCTTCACTCATCATTCCCTGCTTCAATCTCGCCCAATTTCTTCCAACCTCTTTAGAAATTTTCATGCTATCGACCCATTGGCTCTCTCCACTATTGTCTCATGTCCTCTTTCCTCCACTATGTCATCTAAATCTGTTGATGAGGCAGTAGCTACCTATAACACTGCGCTTTCCTCTGCTCTGGATGCGCTTGCTCTGCCCATGTCACGTCCTATGAGGCACACTGTACCTTAGCCCTAGCTGTCTTCAATTACTCATTATCTACTTTCCATTGCCCACTCAGCTGAGCAATTTGGCTCAAATCCCACACCCTTGCTGACTTTCTTCACTTAAAATTCATGCTTGTCTCTTGGATAGGGGATGCCACGGGGGGGGGGGGGTATGCACAGGGGCATATGCCAATTGTTTAACTCAGGGGTATGCCATTTCCAACACAACTGCAAGTATAGACATGCATGCAGCATGTGCGAGGAGGCTCACCCCAAATCCAATGCAATAAAAGGGTGGCACATCCCCTACAAGGGCCAGGACACACAAAGGGAGAGGGAGTTGAGTAGGGCCAACTCGCCAACTGATATACCGGCACTGGCTAACAACTTGGCAGGTTATGATTTAAGGGAAACACATTGGTTATTAGAGGGTTTTATTGAGGGCTTTAGGATTCCTTACCAGGGTCCAACCGACCCTAGAATAGCTAACAATTTGAAATCAGCATTACAACAGCCAGCAGTGGTGGAGCGCAAGATAGAGGAGGAGGTGGGGCTGGGCATTGGAGCGGGCCCATTTAGGAAATGTCCCATATACAACTTACAAATTTCACTACTTGGCTTGATGCTGGAAAAGGCACCAGGGGATCCACCACATATCATAGCCCGAAGGTGGCTTGCTGAATGACTATTGGAGGCTGTGCTTGGTAACATACTCATCAGAAGATCAGGTGGTGGATATGGTGAAGTCATTTGGAAAGGGGGCCTGGATGGCCACGTTCGACATCAAGTCTGCCTTATGGTTGCTGTCAGTGTACCTGGAGAGTTTCCACTTGCTGGGTTTCAAAATTCCAGACACACTTTTACTATGACAAATGCCTCCCGATGGGCTGCTTGGTACTGTGCGCTTATTTTGAGAGGTTTATCTCATTCCTGCACTAGGTGATAGAACACAGGGTGGGAAAAGGCACACTGGTACATTACTTGGACAATTTCTTGATAGTGGAGAGAGACCAACTAGTCTGCCTGTGGGCAATGGAGGTATTGCAAACACAGTGGAACTAGGGGTGCCTTTGGCGAGCAAGAACACTGAAGGTCCATGTCAGAGGTTGTCCTTCCTGGGCATCGAGATAGATAATTTATAGGTCAGATAACCAGGCAGTGGTCCATGCCCTGAACAGGTTTACAATGAAGGCCGAGAGGGAAATGAGACTCATCAGGAGGCTGGTGTTAACAGCCTTGCAGCTTAATACAGTGATATCGATGAGGCATGTACCTGGGGAGCAGAATGAAATTGCTGATGCACTCTCTCATTTTCAGCATGTACAATTCTGGAGACTGGCACTGGATGTGGAGGCAGAAGTGACCCGAATGCCCGGTTGGCTGTGGAAGATCGCCTAAGCCCAACATGTGGCGGGTGTACGAGCAAGGCATGTCGAAATTCGCACAGTGCATGGCATGGAGAAGTGGGGACCTGACTGCCAAAGTCACCAGCAGAAAGTTAGCCCAGTTCATGGCCTGGATGAAAGATTCAGACCCTCTTGATGGGCTTGGCTAGGATATATTTGGCAGGCGTCACCTTCTTGAAGCTGAATGGAAGGGGGGACTTCACTAAGGCCTTCATAGTAAGGAAAGTCATCTAGGGATGGGCCCGGGGGGCTCCGTGGCAGTGGGATACTAGGAAACTGATCACCCTCATAAAATTGGAGGTCGTACTATGGGCAGGGGCCCTGGTCTTCCAGGACGGTTTTGAGGCATGACTGTTCAAGGCAGCATCTATCTTAATGTTTTTCAGTGCATTCAGAGTGAGTGAGGTGATCACCAGGTCTAAGTCGGACCACCAAGGCAGTGCACTGAAAGTGGGGGACCTGCAATTCTCCAGGAATGGGGTGGATATTTACTTGGAGAAATCCAAGATGGACAGATTGGGAAAAAGGAAGCTATCACACTTGCACAGGTCTGACAGGGTGAATGTATGGCCTATAAGGGCGCTAGAGGACTGCTTACAAGTTAGACCAGGCATTGGGGGGGGGGGGGGGGGAGAGATACTATTCAAGCATGCAAATGGGCCGTGCTTGCACAATATCAGTTCAGGGTGGTGTGGGGCTTGGGGCTGCAGGTATCCAGCCAGATGGCCTCACAGAGCATTTATACAGGATTGGGGCTGCGATGCTCGCTAGTGAGTTGGGTTTTCCACTGGGTAAGATAATGGAGATAGGCTGCTGGGAATCCAATCTTTATAAGATATACGTACGGGGGAGGGAGTGGCTCCCTATAATAATCATGCATGTCTGTCATTGCAGGCCCTGCCTGGAAGAGAAGTTGAGATAATTGGGCATTCACACGTTTACTGGGCCAGCAGACAAGCGGGGGAAAGATATAACCCCTCCTCATGTACAACTTCTATGTCATGAATACTCCAACTTCCTCTCCCGCAGTGATATCTTAACATGTTGTTCTCGCACCCACAAATATTATTTACTACCACCTATTATAGGCATAATCCAAGTTTATGACCTTGATATAATGTTTCACCTATTATGCACATACTCCAAGTTTATTACCCTATTATAATGTTTCCTGCTTTGACCGCAGAATAAAGTAACATATAAAAAAACCCAGTTAAATAAATAAAAATAATGGCAAGCACCTTCTCCAGACCGGGAAGCCAAAACACAGTGGCTGGGATAGCGTGGGATGCACTGGAACCAGCTGGTGCCTATATTGTTGGAGCTGACCAGGTGCCGCCTAATGCCAGAGCAGATCTTGTTGCATCTGAGGGATAACGATTTGATATCAAGTATCAATAAAGAATATTGACCTCATAATACGGATGAAGCGGGACCTGGCTTGGCTGAGGCGCACATGGCCAGCAATTGGCATCATCTGGTCCCAGATCATCCCATGGCAAAAATGGCAGGGCACCCAGGGGCATGGAGAAGAGCAGGAGGAAGCTTAATAAGGAAATAGGGGATTTTGTGCATGGCTTGCATGGAAGGTTAGTATACCATGAGAGCATAGTATTGGAGGGACCCACTCTTTGGAGAAGTGATAGGGTGCACCTGACAGATACTAGATTTGATTTAATGAATGTGACATTCAAAAGAACCATCAGTTCGGTCTTAGAGGGTGGGGAAGTTGGGAATCCCCAATGGGAACCCGCTCCCAGTGGCAGCCTTTCACCGATAAGCCAGGGGGTACATTTGAGTCAATAGGGAGTCCAGGTGTATTTTGGGGAGGAGCACAGGCCAAAGTGGGGAGAGGGAAGGCTCAGGGCAAAAAAGGGAGGTTGCCCGGGTCCAAACACAGGAGCCCGGGCACATGCAGGAAGGAGATACGTGAGCTGCGAGTATTAGGTTGGGGGCCAAGATAACTACGGCGGGTGCTCGAGTCCACAGTGAAGGGCGAGCCAGGGCCAAAGCAACTGCATGGAGTGGCAGCTAGCCCGGAAAACCCTCCACTCTAGGCCACAGTGTGGGCTGAGGGAAGGGAAGACCCCAGTGTATTAAGCAAGTACCCCCTGGAGGGAGCAGGCAGAGCTGGAACAGTTTCTTCCACAAAGGGAGGGTAACAGTTGTATGTGTCACATTTGCTGTTAATGTTACATGGTGAATTGATCAATAAAATTCTGTGAACAAAGTCCCAATCCCTGTTTTCTCCCATCTCCCTGTCCCCAGTATTGCCTCCTACATCCCTTCCGCATACCCCCCAGTTACTTCCTTCTCCAATTCATTAACTTTCTCTTTCCTCCTTCTTACCCCAGCATTCATTCTTATGCCCCTCTCAACTCTTCCCTTTTTCTTCCCTGCCACACAAAATATCTGTTTCCCTCTCCATTCTCACTCACTCAGCTTCTTTTTTTCTTGCACCAGCCCCTTATACAGTAGTGGCCAAAAAATTAAGGCAGAGTCCAAAATATCAGAATTTTATTAGAAAAGTACGTGTTATTGTCACTTTCATGGTCAAAAGCTTTAAGAACCAAAGATATATATGTCATTTTCAAAGTTTTATTCAGGAAACAATATATGTGTCAATATTTGATAGGGTGTCCATGATTTTTCAGCACAGCCTGGATTCTTGTAGGCATACCGTTAACTAGCGTTTTACAGTATGCCGGAGTGATTTCATTGACCCATACATGCTTGAGGATGTCCTTTAAATCTGCTTCTAAAGTTGGACGCTGTGCTTCCACCTTTTTCTTCATAAGATTCCAACAGCTTTTAATTACATTGAGATTCAGAGAGTTTGATGGCCAACTTGATAGCAGTTCAATCTCGCTGTCCATGAACCAGTTTTTGACTGTTTTTGCAGTGTGGCCCGGTGCCGAGTCCTGCTGAAATATAGCTGTGCCAGAAATATTCATGTGTATTTTAACTTTACTATTCAGCACGGATATGTATTTTGCGGCATTTATTCTTTCGCCTTTCTCAAAAATGTGCAGGCCACATCGTCCATTCGCCGAGATACTACCCCATACCATGACCGATGGTGGGTGTTTAACAGTCTTGATCGTGTACTTCGGATTTAGTCTCTCCCTGCTGGTTGACGGACGACGTTGTAACCACTCCCACGTACTGGTTGAAATGTACTTTCATCTGTGAACATTACCCTCTCCCACCATTCAACAGATTTGTCTTTCATCTTGCTACAAAACTGTATGCGGGCAGCAATTTGTTTCCTGGTCATCATAGGCTTCTTGGCAGGTCTTCTGGTCACGAGTTTGAATTCATCCATAAGCTGTCGTCAGACAGATCTGGCACTTATCTTTATTCCTCGATCATTAGCTAACTGAGCCACACATTGAGATGAAGTATGTGGACTAGATGTAATAATGCTTTTGAGGAATAGGTCATCTCGTCCAGTAATTATCCGTCTGCGCCCACATTTCGAACAACGTGTACAGCCACCTGATTTCAGAACATTCTGAACTGCACATCTTGATATATGCAAATATTTTGCAATAGCACATTGCGAATATCCTTCAGCATGGAGTGTGACAACTTGTCCCTTTACAAAGTCACTAATATCGCACTTTCTACCCATCTTGATTGTATATTTTACATGTAACTTTCAATCTTTTCCTAGTTGTAAAAATTCAAAACTTCATCCAAGAAACCTACTACAGAGTGTAAATAAACTAAAATGGATACCAGACGCATAGTGTGACTTATCCTGCAGTTTCTCCAGGCTTGGAGAAACTTATCCTGGAGACCTTTTCCTTTCTTAGTTCATGATATTCCATTGTGGTAATTAGCAAACTACGAGCTATATACTTTGTTTTAATTGAGTGTGTTCCTGAATTGTTCTGATCTTAGCACTCTGTTACTGACCATTTTTTACTTTTTGGAACTGCAAACTTAGCACAACCATCTGTTCCTCCAGTATTATACTGAACCAGATGATGTCTCACAGCCAGTCACACCCAGGACCCAGATCAGTACCCCCAGGGTAGACACCTCCAGCCCTGTCCTTGAGAGCCCCTCCCCCTCAAAATTTACCACCTTGTATATAGAAGACCCTAACAGTAGATAATAATGAACTGTCCACACACCCTGCGACAGCCAGAAAGAATGAACATAGTTACGCTGTTAACCCTGTAGTTAAGGCTGAGCTGCCCTATAACCTGCTATAGCCAAAGTGTACATAGTTACCCTGTTAGCCCTGTATATAGAACCCCGTTCATTGTAAGTCCCTTGCAGACCTGCCTGCACTGGACAAATGTGTTACATGTAAACTGCACTGATTTCAAATAGCACGGTATAAAAGAAACATTAAATAAATAAATAAACCATGGGAGAAAAAGGAAAATGTTCCAGCAGCTATTTACTCCCGCGGCTGTGCAGAGGCGAGTCGGGGAGCTGGGCTTCAGACCTCACCAGCTCCTTCTTAGGTCTGTTGAACTCAAACCCTGCTAAAGTTATTTGGTTCATGTCTGACCTCATATTTTACACACATCTCTACTTCTGAATCTTGAGGACCTTTTTTGACACAAGCTTTCTTATATTTTGTAAAAAAGACAGTGTCTGCATCCACTGATTATGGTTGTATTAAATTATGTTTGCTCCCACTTTGTTGGTATCTTGGAAGACTTTATCATAAGAAATGTACAATTGTACCACGCATGAGTGGTGCTGGTATGTAAGTTAGCTGTTGATGTTTGAAGTTTATATCAGTATGCCTAAATTTATGATAACCGACTTAAACCTTTGCTATAGCCTTCTGAAATACATGTGATAGAAAAACATTCTGCAATATAACCTGTCTTAGATATGATTCTAGGAATATGAAGGAACCTGTATAATGTACATTTCTCACACTCAGTGCCAATGGGAAAATCTTTTGATAAATCAAATACTTAAGGCTCTCCAAAATATAAAGTTAGAGATAAACGTTCCCACAATAAAATGTCCTAGCTATGACCCTGCAGAGTAATCAGTTTGTGTCTATATTTGAAGATAAAATGACTTTCCTTTTGGCAGCAGTTCTATTCCTATTGATTTCCTTAGGGTGTACACTGATTAATATGTACTACCATTTCAAAAAATGATTTTCCCTGGATCAAAAAATCAATATGATAAAAAAAAAATCACTTTTCTCTCTGTGAGCCATGTAAAACTCTCTCCACAAGTTTAATATTAATTTTAATTTAGATTCATAATAACCCATGACTTTAAAACAGGGGTCAACCCAGTCCTCTAAACATACCCAGCTGTGCTGGTTTTCAGGATATTTATAATGAATATGCATGAGATAACTCTGCAAGCATTACCTCCACTGTATGCCAATCTCTCTCAAGCATATCCATTATAGATATCCTAAAAACCAGAATAGATAAGTGTGTCCTTAAGACTGGACAGAGAACCACTGAAAACATTTCTGCTGAACTGGATTCAATATTTCCTCACACAGCTGCACGTACATAAAAAAACACACATCAGACTGCCTTTACAGTTTCTCTACTACATTCTATTGCTATCACTCTATCCATCAGTATCTTTCAAGAGAAGGTGAAATTAGAATTACCTGCTAATTGATGTTCCTTGAACTCCAGTCTAGTCCCGAACCTCTGGGTTTAGTACCTCCTCCCGCAGCTTTGGAGACTGAGCATGTCATTCTCTTGATGACACTGGCATAAATAGCCCAGGAACCGCCTCCTTGCTCCAGTAACTTATTGACAAAGCAGACTCGCCAGAGCAATAATTAAGTAGTCATGAGAACTTTTTTTTTTTAAACTTAACTATATAAAAATAACTCTTTAAAATTCTCCCTGAAAGGAACTTCTTGAAATGAAGCTAACAAGCAATCCCTATTTCTTGTACTGCTTTCTCCTGAGGACCCCCCCAAGTAGCAATTATTATCACTGAAAACTAATTCTTCTCTCCCCGCCAACAGACCGCAACCTTTATAGCCGCCCCCATAGCTCAATGATAAAATCTCATTTCGCTTCAGGCTACAGTCCAAAGAGTAACACCAGGGAGGGGTGCGGGACTAGACTGGAGTTCCTCAAGGAACAACAATTAGCAGGTAAGTCTAATTTCACCTTCCTTATCGTCCCTCCAGTCTAGTCCCAAACCTCTGGGATGTAACACAGCAATAAACAAATTAATGGGAGGGACCTGCCAGATCAGCCTGAAGCACTGCTGATCCATCCAGACGGTAATGCTTAACAAAGGAATTCAACGACGACCAAGTTGCTGCCTTACAAATCTCAACTGCTGGCACTAAACTAAACTCCACCCAGGAAGCCACTTGTGCCCTAGTCGAATGAGCTCTGAGCCCCTTCGGAACAGTCCTGGCCTTCAAGACATACACAGACAGAATAGCCTCCTTAAGCCACCTTGCAATAGAAGACTTTGACGCCGCTTCTCCTTGCCTCGGACCCCCAAACAAGACAAACAATCTCTCTGTCTTGCGGAACACAGCCGTTCTCTGCAAATACTTCCTTAAAACTTCCGCACATCCAGATAATGCAGCCGTCCTTTGGACTCATCCTTACTGTCTTTTTTGAAAACTGGCAATGACACCACCTGATTCAAGTAAAATGCCGACACTACCTTAGGCAAGAACGAGGGAACGGTCCTCAAGACCACCTTCTTGTCATAGAAGGACAAAAAAGGCTCCCTACAGGACAACGCCTGCAATTCCGAAATCCTCTGAGCCGAACAAATAGCCACCAAAAACACCACTTTGAGAGTAAGATCCTTTAACGTAGCATTCTTCAAAGGCTCAAACGGCTCCCGTACCAATGCCTCTAACACTAAATTGAGGTCCCACATGGGCACTGCTGCTCTGCATGGCAGCCTCAAGAGTGACGCCGCTCGTAAAAAATGCTTAACATCCGGATGTGTCCCGAGCGCCATCCCTTGCACCTTTCCCCGATAACAGAACAGTGCTGCTAACTGGACTTGCAAGGATGCGGCCGCTAGGCCCTTATCAAAACCATCTTGTAAAAAGATGAAAGCCTCGGTACCGAGGCTTTCAACGCCACCACTACCTTCACACCATGACTCAAATACACGCCAGACCCGTACGTACGCCACCGAGTTAGATCGACACCTGGACCTCAACAAGGTAGAAATTACCGCTGTCTAGTATCCCCTCGCCCTCAACCTTGCCCTTTCAAGAGCCAAGCCGTAAGTGAGAAACGATCCACCTGATGCATATTCAACAGACCCTGCATGAAGTGGAGGAGTGGCCTAGTGGTTGGGGCAGGGTACTTCAGGCCGGAAGGTCGGGGGTTCAAATCTCACTAGAGGACTGGGGTTTCTAGTCCCACAGGTGCTCCTTGTGGTCTTGGGCAAGCCACTTAACCCTCCATAGCCCATGTTCCCTGTAAAATAGTTATCTCCAAGTTATAATGCCCTGTTCAATGTAATTTCAGTTTGTTCAAAGTAAACCACACTGATGCAGAATAGCGTGGTATATAAGAGAATGTAAATAAATAAAATAAATTAACAGATCTCTCCTGACCAGCAGCTTCCACGGCCGCCCCACCAGGAGATGTATCAGGTCAGCATACTATGGCCTTCTTGGCCAATCTGGTGCAATCAAGATTACCTGACCCTTGTGCCGCTCTATTCGCTGCAGCACCTGACCTATCAATACCCAGGGTGGAAACACATATAAGAGCTGTTCCTCCAGCCACCTCTGAATCAGCGCATCCGGACCTTATAACATCCTTTCTCATCTTCTGCTGTAAAATCTTTCTGTGTTTGCGGATTCGAATGTTGCCATGAGATCCATCACCAGCGTTCCCCACCGATGCACCAGTAAGTCGAACACCTCCTGATGGAGGACCCACTCTCCTGGATCCACCTTGACGCGACTCAGAAAATCGGCTGTCACATCGTCCACCCCTGCCACATGTGCCGCTGACAAAGCTTCCAGATGAAATTAGGCCCAGCTTAACAGCTCCTCTGCCTCCTCTTCGAGATCTATGCTGCTGGTGCCCCCTTGGCGACTGATACAGGCCACCGCCGTGGCGTTGTCGGACATCACTCGGATCACTTTCCCCTGCAGGTAGTGTTGAAAAGCTCGAAGTGCTAGAATCACGGCCCTCAATTCTAACCTCCTGTTGATGGACCAACTCTTTTCTCGTTCTGTCCACTGGCCCTGGGCGAACTGCCCCTCGAAGTGTGCTCCCCAGCCGAACAGACTGGTATCCGTCGTCAGTGGCATCCAATCTGGCGACTCCAAAGGCATCCCCTTTTCCAGACACCCTGGACCTAGCCACCACTGAAGAGCCTGCATTGTCTCCCGAAGACAGGGCAGTCTTTGCGACAACTGATCCGACTGATGCGACCACCTTCTGAGCAAAGCTCTCTGCAGCGGTCACATGTGGGCCCTGGCCCACGGCACTAACTCGAGTGTAGCCGCCATCGTTCCCAGAAGCTGTAAATAATGCCACACTGTGGGAGTCTTCATTTGCAGAAAGGTTTGGATGAGCTTTCTTAGCCCTTGCGCCCTGAGCCGCGGCAGAAATATTCTTCCTACTCTTGTGTCGAAACGGGCCCCCAAGTCCTGCGATGGCTCCATTCTGCTCTTTGCTACACTGACTACCCATCCTAGACTCTGTAGGAAGTGCACCACCCGGCGGGTAGCCTCCTCGCTCTTGCTCCTTGATTTGGCCCAAATCAATCAATCATCCAGGTAAGGGTGAACATGCCCTCCTTGCCCAATTCTGCCGCCACCCCTACCATCACCTTGGTGAAGGTCCGCGTAGCTGTTGCCAACCCAATCGGCAAAGCTTGGAACTGAAAATGTCCCATGGGAACAGCAAACCTTAGAAACGGCTGATGTTCTAATCGAATTGGTATGTGCAGATAGGCCTTTGACAGATCTAATGACGTGAGAAATTCTCCCTGCCGTACAGCTACTATGACTGATCTCAGAGTCTCCATCCGAAAGTGTGACACTCTGAGACACCTGTTCACTCTTTTGAGATCCAGAATTGGCCGAAATGTTCCCTCCTTTTTTGGCACCACAAAGTATATAGAGTACCGACCGCATCCGTACTGGTCCGGAGGTACTGGCACCACCGCCTTGAGGGCCAGAAGTCTTTCTAAAGTCTCTCGCACCGCTGACAGCTTTGATTGCGCCCTGCAGGGAGATTGAACGAAGGAGTCGACCATTGGGCATTGGAATTCGAGAGCATACCCTTTTCGAATTACCTCCAACACCCACTGATCCAACGTAATTTGGACTCAGGCAGGATAAAACTCCCTTAGTCGACCCCCCACGGGTACTAATCCTACCTGGACCCCCCTCACTTTATTGTAATTTCTTGATATTCGAGGATGAGGAAGCTCCAAAACCTCTACCTGCTCCTCTGAACAGAAAACGTCCCCTCTGGGATTGATCAAATCTCGGCAAGCGAAAACGACGAAACTCCCTTTGCTGACTTTTGATCGCCCCCACAGGACGTCCCTGCTTCTGCTTGCTTTCAGGCAACCTTCCGCCTTTAGACTCCCCGATGCCTTGACTAACTTATCCAAATCCTCTCCAAAGAGGAGTTTCCCCCAAAAGGGGAGCTTACCTAGCCTAGCTTTAGAGGAACCATCTGCCGCCCAGTTACGGAGCCACAGATACCTCTGCATCGCCACCACGGACGCCATACTATTCGAAAGACCTCGAATAAGATCATAATGAATATCCGCCAGTTAAGCCGCCCCTGATTCCAATCGGGACGCCTCCTCGGCCGTATCCTCTTCCTGTATGCCCCGAATTCTTTGGGACCACCGAAGACAGGCCCTTGCCACCCATGCACCACAAATAGAAGCATGCATGGAAAGTGCGTTGACATCAAAGACCTGCTTCAATAAAGTGTCTAGCCTCCTATCCTGGGCATCCTTAAGAGTCGCACTACCTTCTACTGGAATAGTTGTTGTCTTAGTAATGGCCGACACTGCCGTATCCACCGTAGGAGATTTAAAAAGATCCTTATCCTGGTCTGCCAAAGGATAAAGGCGTTTCATCACTCTAGAGCCTTTCAGTCCTGACTCTGGCATGTCCCATTCCTCTTGAATCATTTCCCTAACTACTCTATGTATTGGAAAAACCCTCTGGGACTTTTGCACCACCTCCAATAATGGGTCCTCCAACGTGGCATCCTCCGCCGGACCCGCAACCGGCATGTTAAGCGCCTTAAGTGTCTCCATGATAAGCGCAGGCAACTCGTCTCACCGGAACACTCAAACTAGCCTTGCTTGGTCCTCCTGCTCTGTGATCTCACCTTCCTCAAGCTCTTGTTCTACCTCCAAGTCTTCCAAATCCTCTGACTGATCCTCCGAGACTTCGGCCTGTTCCGCCCTGTCTCTCACCATCCTAGACTTTTTAGATGGGGCGCCACCCGCCCCCAATTCCAGAGGAATTCCTGGGCGCTTTACCCCCAGCTCCCCTTCCATGGCACTACCTCCTGCTCCCTGCCGACCCCCACCAAGGGCTTGCTGGAATAGTGGCACAAACTCTTGAGAAAATATCACTGTCAATCCCACTTGTAACAGAGGTTGGGAAGAGGGAAGGTCTGGAGCCGAGGATGGCCCTGCTACTGGCTCCGAGGGTGGAACAGAATGCGAAAGGGGTTCCGGCAAGGCTGAAAAATTCCCTTTCTGAACCTCTGTTCCACTTTCCAAGGAGAGATCCACTGAGGCCGCCTCTTGCACGCATCCCCTGCCTCAGAAACTGATCCTCTCCTGGCCCCACACAACAAACACTGAGGCCTAGAAGGCATGACGTCCTGCCTGTCAGACCTTCACCAAACATTTTCTTTTTTAAACAAAATTTAAATGGAGATCAAACTGAGACGTCTGCCAACTAGCCCGTCACCTGCAGTCCATTCAATGACTAAATTCCCCCTATGACAGGCTACTTGCTTTCCGACGCCTTCCCACGCTGCTGCCACGTGGCCTGGGCCTAGCGGCTCCGGGTCACCTGCCCGCACTAAGAAACACCTGGCAGTCAGCCACCCTGCCGCCTGGGCAGCTCGCTTACCTCCACTGCTTTCTTGCCGCCAATAAGAGCCACGCTCTCCTCACCTGCGCTCAGCCTGTCACTCAGCGGCTTCAGCATCGGGGAGAGAGGCGCCGACTCACGAACTGCCACCAGAATCACTTCTGAGCCCTCCAAAAGCCAGCACATCGCTGACTCTCCGGACGCTCTGTCTCACGACTCCTCATCCCATCGTGGGTTTGGGAGCCGGAGGCCTCACCATCCACTCCCTCACTATTCCCGGCTACAACCAACAGGCTTCCAGGGAAGGAGGAGAGGGGGGGGGGGGGGCAGCTTTGCAGCCGTGCAGCCTAACAGCTCAGGGCAAGACAAGTTTGCTTCTCAGAATAAAAATATCTATAATTTATTTTTTTTAATCAAATCACCCTAAAAATTCTAACTACTACTTGGCCAAAACCTTCTTATTCATTCCTCCAGTGAGACCTGAACCTCCTGGGCTCACTACTCCTCCTGCTGCTTGGAGACTGAGATTACTGGAGAAAGGAGGTGGTTCCTGGGCTATTTATGCCAGTGTCATCAAGAGAATGACATGCTCAGTCTCCAAAGCTGTGGGAGGAGGTACTAAACCCAGAGGTTCAGGACTAGACTGGAGGGACGATAAGGAAATACATATGCCTCTATGAATATTTGCATCTTTACAGCATAACAAAATCCAGATTATGAGTTATTAAAATCTTTACATAGACCTGATGTTCTCAATACTCAACACACAGTACACATCAGCAATATCAAAAAAGCAATCAGTAGAAGGTCTTCCTCTTACTATTGAATTGAAATTTATATACCAAACGTTTTAGATATATGGTATGGAAGAGGAGGGGGATGATTTTATAATGGAGTGCTTTGACTTTCAAAGGGTAATAGAGCACGCACCTAGATTTGGAAGTGAAGGCGGCACCAATTTTATATAGCCATATCGGTGCATATATGGCCCTTTTTAGAAAAACATCACAAGGTTTTGCACTTATCTTACATTAGGAACAAAACCCAATGCACAGTAAGTGCAAAAGCCGTGTAGTAACTGTCGAGGACATGGTTCAGCATGCAGGGCTGGCACTACCATTAGGCAAACTAGGCAGTCGCCTAAAACACCAGCCCTCCAGAGGCACCCATTGACACTACTATCACCCCTCTTGGGACAGGCAGCAGCAGCAGCAATGGCCGCAAACAGACCTGCAGCGCTTTCCTTTAAACTTGAGCACCGTGAAGCTGTTTGCTTCGGCTCCAACACCTGATGCCAACTTCCTGTTTGCCACAATAGTGACAATCACCAATTTAGCATAATATAATTGCTCAAATAAAGAACGAACATAAATGTTGGACTTTTTCATTCAGTTTCATTAGTAAGCCATTTGTAGCATTTAACTCCTTTTTTCTTTTTTATAAAGTGATTATGTGTCCAGCCAGCCTTAAAATTTGTTTTTAGGAAATAGCCATAATTGCCAACTACGACTGCCATGTTTTGAAAGGGTAACACGCTATTCTGCTTCAGGGCTTAAGCATTTCCTTAAATCAATAACTTATCTGATCCAGCAAGGCACCGCCCATATTCTCAATGTACGTCTTTCAATGTGCTAGTTCCATCAGCTGAAGCAGAACAGCATGTTACCCTTTCAAAACGCGACTGTCATAGTTAGCAATTATGGCTATTTCCTAAAAAAAAAAAAAAAAATTTAAGACAGAAAGAAAACTTTTGTTTTTCGTAGGGCACATAATCACTTTATAAAAAAGAGAAAAAAAGGACATAAATGCTAGAAGTAGCTTATTAATGACAACTTTGAATGAAAAAGTCCAGCATATATGCTATTTTTCTAGATGGGCAATTATATTGTGCTATATTGGTGATTGTCACTATTGTGGAAATGATACTTTAGCACAGGTTCAATTTAGGATATGATTGTTTGTTTGTTTGTTTTGGTGAACTTCCTGTTTGCAGCAGGAAGTACTGTAGGCATCAGAAAGGGGGCAGAATTAAAGACAAGCACTGCAAGGCTATTTGTGGCCATTGTCACTGCTGCACATCTTGGAGAGGGGCAGCGGCAATGGGCGCCTGATCTCCTTGTGCCGGCCCTGCCAGCATGTCCCCCTGCACTTCCCACATGGAAAGGTCCCTTTCCAAGCTGCAGTCTGAAGTAAAAATATGAAGCAAGGACCATATTGTTGCTTTATTTTAGTACACAGTGCAGCAACTGCTTCTTCATAATGAAATTGAATGCAAGATGCATGAACTTGCTAGAGTTTTTTTGATGACTAAAATGCCAATTCTGTTGACGTCAAAGGAGACAAAAAGCTGCACAGATTCGCTGAATGATTCAGTACTTTTGAGATAGTATGTGTGGGCCCGCCTGCACGCCAGAATATGGAAGGCTCTCTCATATGGATTCCTATGAGGCTTTGGACAGAATATAGATAATGCTATTTCCTCATTAATATAGAAAGGTCTTATTATCTCAGTTGGAATTAGTTCAGAGAACTATTTTGTTATGAAAGTGCATGGACAGTTTATAGATACTAGTGCTTGGAGCTTGCTTATTCTACTGAATAACAGCTACTAGGAAGCGTACTTTCCTTGTTACAGTTATGGTCAACATTATTGACACCCTTGCAGTTCAATCCCTTAATGTCCAATATCTCCTAAAAAAAAAAGTGGCCAGTGAAATGGTTTTGGACTATATATGCACACATATTTGACACATTTAAAAGAATCAAATAAAACAAGACCAATTAAAAAAGGAAATAGTAGGAAATAGTACAAAAACTGGGACACTGCCAGGACATGATTATTGGCACAATTCAAATCAGTTTGAACAGAAGAATCATATTCCCATTGCAGTAAAATTAGACGCAACTATGATCAATTGCCATTTTGCTCTGGAAAGAGCAGCTTCATTACAAGCATTTGCTCCTAGCGCCTGGCTTTGGTCAGGCATTTTAACTGCTTGCTTTTAAGTCCTGTCTGTTTATATTGATACATATATTTATTTTATCATTGTTAGTGTGCTTTTACCTTATCTGTATTTCTTTTTGTAATATTGTTCAAGTTCATTCTATTTTCAGCTGTCTGTCTCTTGCTCCTCCTCTTTATTATCTCTCCCTTCCACCCCACAGACCACCCACCCCTTGGCTAACAGTCACTTATAGCTGCCCTGTGCTCATTACTACTATTATTCACAGGTGCGCCCTAATCCCCTGAGATCTTTCTCCTGCCTATCCTTCATATATTTTTCTGACTTCTGCTCTGCTCTCCATCTCTTTTTTATGACTCCATATCACTTTCCTTTCCTATTGTAAACACTCCCCACAACTTCAAGCATCCCCTCCTTAATATCTCCTCTTTGCCATCCTCACTTCTCCCACTATCTTGTCATCTACCCTATTATCAGCTCTTGAGCTTCACCATTTTCTTCTCTCATTCAACCATCTTCTCTCTCTCTGACAGAACCTCACTCTCGTTACCACCATTCTATTTCCCCTCTGCCCCACACTCTTCTGCTCCTTCTCCTTCTGTCATTTGGCGATATCAATCCCAACCCTGGTCCCCCTAGATTTTTGTCACACTCCCTCATGCACTGCTCAAATCGTATTCATATCCCTCTCCTTTCCCACTCTTCTCTCCCTTTCTCATGCACCTTGTGGAATGCACACTCCATCTCAAATAAGCCTGCCTTTATTCATGATCTCTTTACCTCTAATGCTCTCCATATTATTGCTCTAACTGAGACCTGGCTCCTCCCAGAAGACTCAATTTCAGTTGCTGCCCTGTTTCATAATGGCTACCAATTCTCTCACATGCCTCATCCCACTGGTTGTGGTGTTGGTGTTGGTGTTGGGCTTCTACTCTTATTCCTGCCAATTTCAACCCCTCCTTCTGCCTCAGTCTTGCTCCTTTCCCGCCTTTGAAATCTAGTCCATCTGCCTTTGTACTCCATTTCCTTTCCTGATAGCTGTTATTTATCAACCCACTGACAAGTCCACCTCTACCTTTCTTACTGACTTTGACTCATGGCTTTCCTCCTTTCTGGTAGATGCGTGATAGATACTTAGAATAATTTCCCAGAAGAGGTGGTAGAGATGAGGACAGTATCTGAATTCAAAAAAGCATGCGACAAACAAAGAGGATATCTAAAGGAAAAAAAGGGGTCTATTGTAGTAATTGATATGGAAGAGCAGACTAGATAGGCCATGTGGGCTTTTTCTGCCATCATGTTTCTATGTTTTCCCCTCCCTTATTCTTGCAGATTTTAACATTCATGCTAATAACTCCTCTGACCCTTGTGCTTTAAAGCTCCTTTCCTTTACCTCCTCATTCAACGTCCAGCTTTGCTCTACTGCCCCCACTCACCAGCATGGCCACTGCCTCAACCTTGTCTTCTTCTCTAATTGCTTACCCTTAAACTTCTGTACCTTGGTTCTTCCTTTATCTGACCATCACCTGCTAAGCTTCACTCCTCATCACCCCCTGCCTCAATCTAACCCAGTCTCCTCCATCCTCTTTAGAAATCATCATGCTATCGACCCATTGGCTCTCTTCACTACTGACTCATCACCTCTTTCCTCCACTATGTCATTTGAGTCTGTTAATGAGGCAGTAGCTTCCTATAATATTGCACTTTCCTCTGCTCTGGATGTTCCTGCTCTGCCCATGCCATGTCCTGTGAGGCGTACTGTACCTCTGTCCTGGCTGTCTGACTATCCGCTATCTAAATTCCTGTGCCCATTCAGCTGAGCACATTTGGCTCAAATCCCACAGCCCTGCAGACTTTCTACACTTCAGATTTATGCTTTCTTCTTTCTAGTTAGCCATAAACTATTATATCCACTTGACTAACTCTCTTTCCTCTGACACCTGCCGTCTCTTCACAACTCTCAACTCTCTCCTCAAGGTGCCTCCACCTCTGACCCCTTCTTCCCTGTCTACCCAAACTTTGTCTGACTATTTCCATAACAAAGTCCACAAGATTACACTTCAATTCCCCATGAGATCAGTTCCGTCCCCTCTTCCCGCCCAACTCCTCCCCTCAACCTCTGCCACCCTTTCTTCCTTTTCTAAGATTTCTGAGGAGGAAACCATACAACATCTTTCCTCCTCCAAACTCACTACCTGCTCCTCTGATCCTATTCCCACCCATCTCCTAAGCTACATCTCCTCCACTGTCATTCCTTCCATCTCTTATATTCTCTCCTATCTCTCTCCACTGCAACTGTTCCTGCAGCCTTCAAGCATGCTGTAATCACACCTCTCCTCAAGAAACCCTCACTAGACCCTACCTGTCCTTCTAACTATTGACCCATCTCCCTCCTCCCCTTTGTTTCTAAACTATTTGAACATGAGGTTCACCGCCTTTGCCTTGACTCTCTTTCCTATCAGGCCTCCTTTGCAATCTGGCTTTTGTTCTTTACATTTACTGAAACGGCTCTTGCCAAAGTCTCCAGTGACCTATTCCTGACAAAATCCAAAGGCCTTTACACGATCCTCATCCTTCTTGACCTTTCTGCTGCTTTTGACACGGTTGACCACCACTTTCTCCCCGATACCTTATCCTCGCTTGGTGTTAAGGGTTCTGTGCTATCTTGATTCTCTTCTTATCTCTCCCATCGCACTTTCAGTGTTTGTTCTGGTGGATGCTCCTTTACTGCTATCCTGCTCTCAGTTGGAGTACCCCAGGGGTCTGTGTTGGGCTCACTCCTTTTCTCTCTGTATACCCAGTCCCTTAGTGCATCTTTTCCCATGGTTTTCAGTACCATCTTTTTGCTGACGACTCTCAGATCTACCTCTCTATACCTGAAATCTCTCCGGCAATCCAGGTCTGGATCTCTGCCTGCCTATCTGACATTGCTGCCTGGATGTTTTACCATTATTTGAAATTGAACATGGCCAAAACTGAGCTTCTTATTTTTCCTCCTAAGCCCAACTCCCCCCTTTCTCCTTTCTCAATCTCTGTGGATAATGTTCCACTACTCCCTGTTTCCTCGGCTTGCAACCTTGGGGTTGTTTTTAACTCCTCCCTCTCATTCTCCACACACATCCAACTGATAGCTAAAACCTGTCATTTCTTTCTCTATAATATCAGCAAAATTCGCCCCTTCCTTTCTGAACACACTATTAAGACACTTAAGAACATAAGATATGCCATACTGGGTCAGACCAAGGTCCATCAAGCCCAGTATCCTGTTTCCAGCAGTGGCCAATCTAGGTCATACGTACCTAGCAGTTTCCCCAAAAGACACAGGTTCCGCAATGCTTGTACTGGGTCAAGCATTGATATCCTGAGTCCCTTCTTAATAATGGTTTATGGACCTTTCCTCCAGGAACTTGTCCAAACCTTTTTTAAACCCAGCTCAACTAACAGCCTTTACTACATCCTCCGGTAACAAATTCCAGAGCTTGATTACACGTTGAGTGAAGAAATATTTTCTTTTATTAGTTTTAAATAGTTTACCCTGTAGCTTCATTGTATGTCCCCTAGTCTTTCTACATTCTGATAACGTAAACAATCGATCTACGTTTACCCGTTCCACTCCGTTCATTAATTTATAGACTTCTATCATATCTCCCCTCAGCCGTCTCTTTTCCAGGTTAAAGAGCCCTAACCTTTTTAGCCTTTCATAGGAGTATCCTTCCATCCCCTTTACCATTTTGGTGGCTCTTTTCTGAACCTTTTCTAATAACGCTATATCCTTTTTAAGATACGGCGACCAGAATTGCATACAATATTCAAGGTGCGGTCTCACCATGGAACGATATAGAGGCATTATAATATCTTTTGTTTTATTTTCCATTCCTTTCCTTATGATACCTAGCATTCTATTTGCTAGCATTTATTCACTCTTTACTCACCTTCCCTCTAGATTATTGCAAACTCCTTCTTGCTGGTCTCCTTCTGAATCAACTCTCTCCCCTTCAATCTGTTCAAAACTCAGCTGCACAGCTAATCTTTTGCCAGTCTTGATATGCTCACATAGCCCCTCCTCTTAAGTTGCTTCTTTGTCTCTCTATCTGATTCCATATCCAGTTCAAACTTCTCTTACTGACCTATAAGTGCATTCATTCTGCTGCTCCTCACTACCATTCCTCTCTTATCTCTCCTTACACTCCTCCTCGGGAACTCCGCTCTTCTGGCAGATCACTTCTATCTCTGCCTTTCTCTTCTACTGCCAACTCCAGACTTTGATCCTTTCACCTTGCTGTTCCTTATGCCTAGAACAAACTACTTGAGTCTGTACGTCAGGCTTCATCTCTGGCATTTTTCAAATTCAGGCTGCCATCTCATCTCTTCCAGGCCCCTTTTCTATCCTGATCCACTTAGTCTCCTGTGTGTTTCCTTCCCATTCCCCTAGATGTATCCTTGTCCTCAGCTGTTATGTTGTCTGTCTTGACTAGATTGTAAGCTATAATGAGCAAGGACCATTTTTTACATGTGCCTGTACAGCGCTATACAAATGATCATTAGTAGTAGTAATTGTCAGTACTCACATGACTTGAATCAAACAATGAATGATGTCTTTAATGTTTAAAATGGCCACATTCACTCCCTATTCCATTTTCACAATGGTGAAGACAAGAGAGCTGCCTGAGGCTGTCAGAAAAGTAATTATCACCAAACACCACACTTTAAAGGGGTACAAGGCCATCTCCAAAGACCTTGAGATTCCTTTGTCTACACTTCACAATGTTATTAAGAAGTTTTCTGCTCATGGAATTGTCAAGAACTTCCCAGGACGTCATGGGAAGAGGAAAATTAATACAAAAAGTCTTCAAAACCTTGGAAAAACACCATGTACAACATCTAAAGAGCTTAAGGCTGACCTGGAGCAATCTGGAATGGTGGTTTCAAACTGCATCATACACTGTGCATTAAACAAAGAAGGACTTCATGGGCAAACACCAAGGAGGACCACACTGCTCAAAGACAGACATAAACAGGCATGCCTGATCTTTGCCCAAACCCACCTTGAGAAACCAGTGTCCTTCTGGGAAAATGTTCTGTGGACAGATGAAACTAAACTTGAGCTCTTTGGTAGTGCAGACCAACAATACATTTACAAGCAAAGAAATTAAGCTTATAAGGAAAAAAACACCCTTCCTACAATTAAATATGGTAGAGGTTCCATAATGTTATGGGGCTGTTTTGTTGCCTCAGGAACTGGAGGCCTGGAACATATTAAAGGAATCATGAAGTCAGAGGACTACCAAGGTATTTTGGAGCAAAATGTGCTACCTAGTGTCAGAAAGCTAGTTCTGGGTTGAAGGTCATGGGTCCTCCAGTAGGACGATGCCCTCCCCCTCCCAAAAAAAAGCATCCAAAAGTACAAAGCTAAGGTTACAAAGGAACAAATGGACTGTTCAGACTGGCCAGCAATGAGTCCTGATCTCAATCCAATCAAGAAATTTTGGAAAGAGCTGAAATCTGACATTGGTAAAAGGAATCCTGGAAATGTTTATGAGCTGGAAGAACACAGTTGAAAAGTGGGAAAAACTACCAGCAGACAGATGTAAAAAAAGTATAGATGGCTACAAGAAAGTTTTTTTACGTGATAATATATATGTCTGCTACTGACATAATGACAGCATCCACAATTTAAGTGCTATTTCTGCAGGTTTTGTGCTAGTATAAAGACAAATAGGTGCTTATCTAGCTTTATAAAATAAGCTCAATATAGGTGCCTTCTCCACCTCTAAACCTAGGCACTCTGTTATAAAATAATCTTCTTGGAAAGAGTAGTTACTCACCTATAACAGGTGTTCTCCAGGAGCAGCAGGAAGTCAGTCCTCACATATGGGTGTCATCGGCCCCGATGAAGCCCCAGCGGAGCATTTCCCCAGCTTTCTATGAAAGCCTTTGGGAATGCAGGCACGCATGCGCGATTCCCTTCCCGCCTAAAGGTGCCATTTTACCTCAGTCAAATGACATAGCTAAGAACAGCACACAAAAATGAAAAATAAACTATGTACAACTGCAACTCCAAGGGGAGGAGGGAGGGTTGTGAGGACTGATTCCTGCTGCTCCTGGAGAACACCTGTTACAGGTGAGTAACTACTCTTTCTCCAGGACAAAGCAGGAAGTCAGTCCTCACATATGGGTGACTCCCAAGCTCTGGGCTACCGAGGAACCCAGGCTGAACAAGAGTACTCCCTCTAGTCTCAGCAGCAAAGAAAGGCATTTCAAGGACACAACCTCCACCGGTAGCCCAACAGAGGGCAGGAGGGCAGGAGTTGCCTAAACTTCAAAGAGATTCCGGAGTACTGCTTGGCCAAAAGCACTGTCCCTACAGGACTCCCTCTCCAGGCAGTAATGGGCCGCAAATGTTTGGCTTGAAGACCAAGTTGCAGCCCTGCAGATGTCTACCAAAGGCACAGAGCAGAGATGAGCCACTGAGGCAGCCATTGCCCTGACTCGGTGGGCCGTAACCCGACCCTGCAAAGGAAGGTCAGCCGCCTTATAAGCCCAGGTGATACAGTCAGCCACCCAGATGGACAAGGTACGCTTGGACACAGCCAACCCCAACTTATTGGGGTCAAAGGAGACGAAGAGCTGAGTAGCCCTTCTATGCCCCTGCGTACGGTCAAGGTAGAAGGATAAGGCCCTCCTACAGTCCAGGGTATTCAGGACTGCTTCAGCCTGGCTTGCATGAGGCCTAGGGAAGAATGTTGGAAGAACCACCTCCTGGTTGAGGTGGAAAGAGGAGACAACCTTAGGGAGGAACTTTGGATGAGTCCTGAGGACTACCCTGTTCCTGTAAATCCTGGTGTAAGGCCTATCACAGACCAGGGCCTGAAGCTCACTTACTCGCCTAGCCAAGGTAAGGGCTATCAGGAAGAGTGTCTTCCAGGAGAGGAAGCGGAGTGGACAAGTAGCCATCGGCTCAAAAGGTGGGCGAGTCAGTTGCTGCAAGACCACATTCAGCTCCCACTCAGGGGCAGGAGGACAGATGGGAGGCTTGAGCAAAAGCAAGCCCCTATGAAAGCGGGACAACAAGGGGTGACCAGATAGAGAATGTCCCTCCACCAGAGAGTGGTGAGCTGCTGGAGCTGAGAGGTGGACCCGAACAGAATTGGATTTAAGGCCTTGATTTGACAAGTGCAGTAAGTACTGAAGGACCACTGGCACAGTACAGGAGAAAGGATCAACTGTACGTAGCTGACACCACACTGAAAACCTTTTCCATTTGAGAGCATAGGTTTTCCTAGTGGACTGTTTCCTAGAGGCTAGGACAACCTCCTCAACTTCCTGAGGTAGGCCCCAGGGAGCCAAAACTACCCTTGCAGCCTCCAGGCCATCAAATTGAGAGCTTTGAGATTGGGGTGCAGAAGGGAACCCTGTTCCTGTGAGAGAAGGTTGGGTTGCAACCCCAGAGGTAGTGGAGGTTCCACCGCCAGTTGAAGTAGAAGAGGAAACCAAGGCTGTCTCGGCCACCTGGGAGCCACCAGCAGGACCAAGGCCTTGTCCTGAAGAATAGAGTTCGGGCCACTAATGGCGTGGGAGGAAACGCATATAGGAAGCCCTGAGACCAGGATATCAGAAAAGCATCCGCTGCTATCCGCTGAGGATGCGGTTGCCTGGAGCAGAACTTTGGCAGTTGCTTGTTCATGGGGCTGGCAAAGAGATCTATCAAAGGGAGACCCCATGTCAGGAAGATCTTCTGAACTACGGAAGGATGCAGCTGCCACTCGTGGTGCTGCAGTATTCTGCCTAATCTGTCTGCCAGGTAGTTGTCCTGGCCTGGAAGGTACACAGCTCTGAGGAGCATGTTGTGCTTGAGGGCAAAGGAACAAAGGTCCTGAGCCTCCCGACAAAGGATCCTGGACCCAGTTCCACCCTATTTGTTCACATAAAACATGGCAACTTGGTTGTCTGTCTGAATCAGGACAGACTGGTGAGCCAGGGTAGGAGTGAAAGCTTTGAGTGCTAATCGAATAGCTCTGAGCTCAAGGAGATTGATCTGCTGTGCAGCTTCCCAGGGAGACCACAGGCCCTGGGTGCATTTGCCCAGACAATGAGCCCCCCAGCCTTGCAGGGAGGCGTCTGTGACTACTGTGTACCCTGGAATCTGAAAAGGCACCCCCTCAGAAGATTGGGTGGGTGAAGCCACCAGGAGAGGGAGTGCAGAAATGGTCTGGACACCCTTATCCTGTCTCTGAGGCTGCCTGTGGCCTGTGACCACTGAGCCCGAAGGCACCACTGTGCAGGCCTCATATGGAGCCTGGCATTGGGGGTCACATGTACTGTCGAAGCCATGTGGCCTAGAAGCCTCATGCAGAGCCTGGCGGAGACCAGAGACCTGCTGAGAAACTGATTTGCCAAGGCCATCAACCTTTGGGCCCTGTCTACTGGCAAGAAAGCCTTTGCCAGCAGAGAGTCCAACCTTGCCCCTATGAACTCCAAGTTTTGGGAGGGGAGCAAAGTGGACTTTGCGAAGTTTATGACAAACCCCAGGCTTTGTAGAAGAGCAATAGTCCTGAGGGTGGCTTGTTTGGCCTCCTGGCACGTCTGACCCCTGATGAGCCAGTCGTCTAGATAGGGGAAGACAGAGTCCCTGATTTCTCAGGTAGGCCGCCACCACTGCTAGGCACTTTGTAAAGACTCTGGGGGCAGAGGTGAGGCCGAAAGGCAGCACCCTGTACTGATAATGGTTTCCTCCCACAATGAACCTGAGGTACTTTCTGTGGTCTGGATGAATGAGGATGTGAGTGTACGCATCCTTTAGATCTAAGGAGCATAGCCAATCTCCCTGCTGGAGATAGGGCAGAAGTGTCCCAAGAGTAAGCATCTTGAACTTCTCCTTCACTAGGAACTGGTTGAAGTTCCTGAGGTCCAGAATGGGTCGAAGGCCACCGGTTCTTTTGGTCACCAGGAAATACCTGGAGTAGAAACCGTGACATTGCAAGTGGGGAGGCACAGGCTCCAACGCCCTGTCCACCAACAGACCATGAAGCTCGTGTAGAAGAAGGTCTGTGTGCAGGGGAGGCCTTGGAGGCTCCCCTGGAAAATATGGTGGAGGCAGTTGGTGAAAATGGAGGGCATAGCCCTTGTGGACTATCTCCAGCACCCAACTGTCCCTGGTGATAAGGGGCCACTGGTGGGCAAAGAGGGCGAGGCAACCTCCTGTCTAGGGTTGGGAGAGCAGTGGAGGAGAGGCTACGCTCAAGGAGTCAAAAACCCCCACCCTGCTGAGTGGTAGCAGGGGCCTGAGGCTTGGGGTCCTCTGCCTACGGGGCCCATTACCCTGGCCCTTGGCTTGCTGACCCTGGGGGGCAGTTTGGGCAGCCTGATATTGCGGGTACTGTTTGTAGGCAGTGCCCTTCCTCGGGTAAAAGGGCTTTTTACCTGAGCCCTTCTTTTTATGAGAAGGGGCAGAGGTCTTCCTCGACAGCCTTGTCCGTGTGAGGTGCTCAGTTTCGAGCTGAGCGGCCTTCTCAGTCATGGGCTTGCCAAAAAGGTTTTCACCTCGGCAAGGGACATCGACCAACTTGTCCTGAACCCATGGCTCGAGGTCCGATGACTGCAGCCATGCCTGGCGTCGAGCCGCGATACCGGCTTCCGCAACTCGGGCCGAAGCCTCGAAGCCATCGTAGGCGGCGCGGGACATGAACTTCGAACAGTCCCGAATCCCCGAGGACATGGACTTAAATCTCTGCAAGGGTTCCCCGGAGAGACCAGCAGAGAACCCGACCAACTCCTTGGCCAGATCCCGCAAGTACATGCCCATGTACAGTTGGTAGGACTGGACACGGCAAGCAAGCATCGAGCCCTGGAAGCACTTTCTACCGACGCCATCAAGGTTCCGGGCCTCCCTGCCAGGGGGCACTGCGGAGTGCATCTTCTGGCTCTTCAGACGATGCATGGCCGATTCCACAACCATAGAATGGTGTAGGAGCTGTGCCTTTTGAAAACCAGGGCTCTTCCGGAGTCGATAGATCGAATCGACTCGCTTGCTGATAACCGGCGCCGAGGCCAGTGCCTTCCACATACGGAAGAGGAGCCGTTCCAGCATCGGAGGAACGGGAATAGTAAAGGCCTCCTTCGGAGGAAAGTCATACTGTAGGGCCTCGAGCTCTTCAGCTCGGGGTCCGCCAGAATAGCCAAGGCAGCGGCCATATCCCGGACGAACTCCGAGAACCGAGTATCCTCCGGGGGGGACCTACTCCGGGGCTCAGACTGCGGTGAGTCTGAAGGGACGCACCGAGTCTTAAAGGTATCAGGAGACTCCTCATCCTCCGTCTCCCAAGCTGACTCATCCGAGGAGGAGTCAGGGTCCAACCCCGCAGGGCCCTGGAGCACCCGCCCCGATGCCGGAGGCACCGGTGTCGACGCCCTCGGTCCCGAACGGGAGGTCGAGGGAGACCGCGACCGAGGTCGACTCCGAGCCACGATGGACTCGAGTATCGGCTCGGTCTCCGGGGTCGACTTCGAAGTCGATGTACCGGTGGTCGGGGCAGATGCGCCAGACAGGCTGGCCATCAGTGCCCGCTGCTGCTCCATGAAGGTAGACAATCTGCTCTCCAAGGCTGTCATCCTGAGACTCAGCTCGGGAGACGCAGCAGCCACTGACTCGGGCCCCGGCGGCGCCGGGCCCGACGTCGGCTCCCTGGGAGGAGAGTCCGAGGACTACAGGGCTTACGTGTCCAGCAGACTCCGGCTCCATGCGAGGAACTTTTCGTATTCCACGGGCCCGGGGCGATGGTCAGGGGTCTTAGACCTGGCCCTCGAGGAGCCAGGGACCTCCTCCGACGACGCCCTCGTGAGCCGCTTCTTTCTCTTGTGTTCCCGGTCGGGGGACCCCCTGTCCGAGGAGCTTCGACGGCGCTTGGGATCAGAATCCCGAGATGTCGAGGCCTCAGACGAGGTCCGGGCCCGGCCGGAGGCTGAGTCCGAGAAAAGCCTTTCTTTTTGCTGCTGTCGACTTCGGAGTGCCTTGGAAGACATCTTCCCACAGGTCCCGCATGACTTAGGGTCGTGGTCGGGGCCTTAGGCAGCAGTCGTGTGTGTCGGTGAGACACATCAGTTTCTTACACCGATCACACTTTTTAAAGCTGCTGGAAGCCATCAGGGAAAAAAAAAAAAAAAAAGAGTCCCCACGAGGTAAAAAGACCGGCCTTCCAGGGAAAAATGGAAAAAAGGGCGCAAACGCCAGCCACGAAGGGCAAAAACCGAAAAAGAAGAATTGGGCTCGATACCGGTGTACCGAACCCAGCGGGAGGGGAACCGGCGTCGAACCGGGAGAAAAAATAGCAAAAATCACCGAAAAAAATCTAGTTTTAACCGGGAGAACAGGACACACGTCCGGTGGGCTTCACGGAAAAAAAGAGGACAATCCAAATGAGTGCGGAATGGCAGAGAGATATTGAAGAGTGGAAAAGTGATCTTTTATAATGTCCAATTTCTCTCTTATTTTAGCATCAAAGATGTCATATGCCATGTGTATAAAGATGAGTATCACATTCATTGACTTATTCTAATATGGCAGCTAGCTGAGTCTGAGCCTGTGGCGAAAGGCTGGATGAAAAAGCTTGCTATTGGACAATCTAAATCTGATCAACTACTATGTAGGCAAATAGCATGGCCCCTTGAAAATACTTTCTTGCCAAAGTGGTCTATTAGCTGTGGATCTTTACAAGGATTAACTGGGGTAACTATGTACAGGCTGCGCAGACAACCCTCCCAAGCCAGAGATGTTCTGTCTCTTGGCTCTGGCTTCCTCTTACCATCATCAAAGAAAAAAAAGATCATCGTGGCCCGCATGAGACTTTGAAGCCCATGCATGTGTGAGTATGTCCGACCCGTCCCCTCCAATGCAACTTCCTCAGTAATAGGAAATTGCATCAGAGGGGACAGAGGATACTCCAGATGTGCAGCATGCAGGTGCACAGGGGCCCCAAAGCCCCCCTTTTTTCCCTGCCTGCTGCTCGCCATCACTGCCTGCCACCAGCCACTGCTGCCCACCTGCCACCTGGCTCACTGTGCCAACCATGCCACCCTCCCGTGGCTGCCACCCTGTGCCCAGGAAGAACCCCATTGTAGAAGGGTCAGAGGGTAGGAGTTGCCTAGACCCCGAAGAGATTATGGAGTACAGCCTGGCCGAATGCACTGTCTCATAGGGACTCTCTCTCTCCAGGCAGTAATGAGCTGCAAAAGGTATGGACTGAAGACTAGGTGGCGGCCCGGCAGATGTCTGCCATCGGGACAGAACGCACGTTTACCACTAAGGTTGTCATGGCCCGGATGTCCTGTGCCGTGATGTGGAGCTCCAGCTGGAGCCCAGCCTGTTAGTAGGTGTGGGTGATGCAGTCTGCCACCCAGGTAGACAGGGTCCACTTCGTCACTGCCTCCTCCAGCCGACAAGCGTCATAGGAGACGAAAAGCTGGGAGGCTTTGTGGTGGCCATGGGTACCCTGTAGGTAGAAGGACAGGGACATCGTACAGTTTAGAGTGTGAAGAATGGTCTCCATCCTGTTGGCATGAAGCTGTAGAAAGAAGGTGGGAAGCACCACTCCTGAATGAGATGAAACTAAGATACCACCTTTGGAAGGAATTTGGGGTGCGTGTGTAGCATGACCCTTTTTTTGCAGAACCTGGTATAAAGTGGCTCTACCACCAGGACCTGAAGATCACTGACTCTGCAGGGAAAGGTGAGTGCCACCAGACAGACGACCTTCCAGGAGAGGTACTGCAAATGGAATGTAGCCAGGGACTTGAGTCACGCTAGCACCACGCTGAGATCCCACTGTGCTGAAGGTGGGCGGATTGGGGGCTTAAAGAGTAGCAGACCCCATAGGAAGAGGGTGACGAGCGGCTGCACTGAAAGAGGCTTGCCCTCAAGAGGGTGGTGGTGCACTGAGAAAGCACTCAGGTGCACCCTGACGGAGTTGGACTTCAGTCCAGCCTATGAAAGATGAAGCAGGTACTACAGCATCGTCTGCACCATGCAGGAGAATGGGTTGGCCCGTCTCTCCAAGTACCACACAGAGGATTCTGTGCCACTTGAAGGCATAGGTACGCCTCATGGAGGCCTTGTGGGAGGCCATGAGGACCTCCTCTACTTCCCCCGAAAGGTTGAAGGGGCCAAGCTGTTAGTGCCAGACACACCAGTTTGGGGTGGAGGAGAGGACTGTCCTCCTGAGACAGTAGCTCTAGGGAGTTCCCCAGAGGGACTGGGGGCTCCATCACTAAGCGTAGCAGCAGCCGAAACCACGGTTGCCTGGGCCACTGGGGCGCCACCAGAATTAACAATGCTTTGCCCGGGGTGACCCTGAAAAAGGTCTTGGTGACCAACGGTGAGGGTGGGAGGGCATATAGGAGGCCCTCTGACCACGGGATGAGGAAGGCATCTGCCACTTCCCAGGAAGAGTGAGGCTGGTGGAACAGAATCGTATCAACTGAGCGTTGGCCGGACTGGCAAAGAGGTCCATTTGAGAGGTCCCCCAGAGCCAAAACAGCAATTGGGCTACTCTGGGGTCTAGCTGCCATTTCTGCGGCTGGACAACACTGCTCAGCTTGTCCGCGATGGTATTGTCCTGACCTGGCAGATAAATTGCTCTCAGGAGCATTCCCTGACTGAACGCATATGGTGTATGACCCTGTGCCCCCTGCTTGTTCAGGTAGAACGTGGGAACCTGGTTGTCCGTTTGGACCAGTACTGGTTGGTGCTGTAGGCAATGGCGGAGGGCTTAGAGGGCCAGAAATACGGCTCTGAGGTTGAACTCTTGTTGGCTTTCTGCCCTGGACTAGGTGCCCTGCAGGAAGAGGCCTCCGCAGTGAGCTTCCTAACTCTGCCGAGAAGCGTCTGTTGTGAAGACCTGCTGGGGGATGGGGCCTGGAAGGGCATGCCTGCCAGTAGGTGCTGTGTCACTTCCAACCAGATGAGTGACTCCACCAGCGGGCAGGTCATGCATATTCTGTCCCAGAGGTGGTCGGTGGACTGCATCCACTGGGATCGGAGGCACCATTGGGTTGCCCTCATGTGGAGGCAGGCGTCTGGTGAAACATGCACAGTGGATGCCATGTGGCTGAGCAAGCGAAGCATGGAGTGAGCCAGCGCTGTACCTCTGCAGCTAGAGCCTCGAGGCGACTCGTCCTGTCTAAGGGGGAGGAAGGCCTTAGCCTGGCAGGTATCCAACTGCCCCCCTTATGAACTCCAAGCTTTGCATAGGAGTAAGATGAATTGTGGGCCGGTTTATTACAAAACCCAGGTGTTCCAGGACACTGATGGTGCGGCCTGCGGCCTGCTATACTTCGGTGGCTGTTTCTCCTTTTAGGAGTCAGTCATCCAGATGGGGAAGACAAAGGTCTCTTGGAGGCGGAGATAGGTAGCCACCACTGCCAGGCATTTGGTGAAGACCCTGGGTGTGGAGGGAAGCCCGAACGATAGCATCCTGTACTTGTTGTGATAGGCCTCAACCACGAATCTTAGATACTGTCTTTGACTGGGATGGATGAGGATGTGGGTATAAGCATCCTTTAGATCCAAGGAGCATAGCCAGTCTCCCTGCTGGAGGTAGGGCAGCAATGTTCCAGAGCATCCTGAATTTCTCCCGCACCAGGAACTTGTTTAGATTCTGCAGGTCTAGGATGGGCCTGAGGCCTCTGGTTCTTTTCGACATGAGGAAGTATCAGGAATAGAACCCCTTCCCTTTTGGCAGTGGGGCATCGGTTCCATGGCCCTATCCTCGAGTAGACCTGTGAGCTCCTGCCATAGCAGGTTCTGGTGAAGGGGAGTCCTGGAGGACTCTCCTGGAAAGAAAGAGGGGGCATCTGGTCCAGGTGGAGGAGGTAACACTCCTTGACACCTGGAGAGCCCGGACATTGGTGGTAATGTTTGGCCATCAGTGGGTGAAATGAACCAGGCATCCCCCTGTGGGCAGCTGATCTCCTGAGGGTAGAGGGGCTATGCCCAAGGAGTCAAAAGTTCCCCCCAAGACGGGGCAGGAATCAGCATCAGGGCCTTGGGAATCCTCTGCATACGGGGGCCCTGTTTGCGTCCCTTGGCATGCTGCCCCTGCTCTGGAGCCTGGGAAGACTGGTACTGCTGATAGCCTCGGTAGGCCAGTCCCTTCCTCAGGTAGGGTGGCTTTTTCCCTGAGGCCTTCCATTTGGGCAGAGTGGTGGTCTTCTTAGAAAGTCACGTTCTTGTCAGGAACTCAGACTCAAGCTCCACAGCCTTGCCTGACATGGGCTTACCAAAAAGGTTCTCGACATGGGACATTGACAAGTTTGTCTTGGACCCATTGCTTCAGGTCTGGCCCACAGAGGCCGGTGACTCCCACATTCGGAGTAGCTGTTCCAGAATGCCAATATGGACACTGTGAGTGACTCATTTGGCAGGAACTCATATTTGAGGATCTCAAGCTCCCCCATGAAAAGGTCCTCCTCCGAATTAGTGGAGATTGCCAGTGCTTTCGACATGTCCCACACAAATTTGGGCGGTGACCATCTCCTGGCCTCGGGTGGAGATGAGTCCAATGGCACATTGCGGTGCTTGCAAGTGTCTGGGAATGTCTCATCCTCAGACTCCCAGTCGGAGAACTCGGTGGAGGAATCAATGATGGGCCATGGGCCTTTGAGGCTGCGTGGCCAGAGCCATGAGCACTGGTCAAAGATGATCAATGGCCTGAGGAACGGGACCGTGATTGAGACTACTGTTGAGGATTGACTCGAGGCTGTAAGCTCACGAGGATCGGTTCGACAACTGGGGAAGTCCTCAAAGTCGAGGTCCCAGTGGTCTGGGTGGATGAACCGGCCGAGAAGGACAACTGCACCCACTTCATCTCCAGGAAGGCAGTCAGGCTGCGCTCCAGGGACTCCATTCCTGGATTCCAGTCCAGATGGTACCGCAGCCTTCAGTGCGGATGCCAAGGCAGCTGGGGCCAGCGAGCAGTGGGAGTCCTCGACGAGGATCGCCTTGAAGGTCTGAGGCCAATCACCAGGGGCTGACGATTACTTTCTCGGGACCTTGGATGGCCACTCCTGCTCAAACACCTCAGGGCTTCTTCAGGGGCTGATGGATCTGGAGTGGGGCTTATCCATTTTTGCCAAGTCCTGCGAAGAGGTCCTCAAGGATTTCTTCCTCTTGCATTCCTGGTCCAAGGAACCCCTGTCAGAGGCACCGCATGCCCGGTCGATTGCCACAGGGTCACTACGCGACTATGGGGTCACTACACGACTCTGGGATCTCAGAGAGGGCCCTGGATTGTGGGGTCACTGGGGACTCTGGGACATAGTCTGACCTGGACAAAATTTGGTCATGCTTCTGCTGTCAGAGTTTGATTGCTTTAGTGAACATCTGCTTGAAGAGGCCACAAACCTCCAGATCATGGTCGGGACCAAGACAACAGAGGCAGCAATCATGTGTGTCAGTGAGGGACCTATTTTGAGCATTGATCACACTTCTTGAAGCCGCTGGCCATCGTGGGAAAAGTACCCCGGCAAAGTCGAAGACCCGAGGAACTCGGAGACGGGAAAGGAATTGGTCGCAGCCGGAGAAAAACATAACACTATAGAATGAAAATAAACTGCTTTTTCTGGGGGAATCAGACACACATCCGGTGGGCTCCGCAGAAAAAAAGAAGACTGAGTAAGATGGCACCCTTGGCAGGAAGGGGACCGTGCAAGCGTGATGCATCTCCCAAAGGCTTTCATTGAAAGCTGTGGAGATGCTTCTGCGCAGGGCTCCATCGGCGCTGACGTCATCCATATGTGTGAGGACTGACTTCCTGCTTGTTCCTGGAGAATAGTGAGGTTTCTGAGTCCAATGGATTGCAGGATCCAAGGCAGCATGGGTTTAACAGAGGCAAGTCTTGTCAGACAAATCTGATTGATTTCTTTGACTGAGTGACCAGAATGTCGGACGGAGGAAGACCATAGATGAGGTGTACTTAGATTTCAGTAAAGCCTTTGACACCGTTCCTCACAGATGACTTAAAAACAAACTAAGCATTCTAGGGATAGATCCTAAAGTGACTGACCTGGTTAGATATTGGTTGAGTGGGAGGCAACAAAGGATACAGGCAACTGGAGCTCACTCTGAAGAGAAGGAGGTTATCAGCGGTGTGCCGCAGGGATCTGTCCTTGGTCCAATTCTTTTTAACATCTTTGTTAGTGATATTGGGGAAGGGCTGTTGGGTAATATTTGCCTCTTTGCGGATGATACCAAAATCTGCAATAGACACTCAGGAAGGAGTAGATAGCATGAGGAGGGATCTAGCTAAGCCTGAATAACGTTCAAGAATTTGGTAGCTGACATTTAATGCTAAAAAATGCAGGGTCATGCATTTGTGTTGCAAAAATTCAAGGGAGCAGTACGGTGTAGCGGTCAAAGTACTTCCGTCCACGAAAGAAGAGCGGGACTTGGGTGTGATTGTTTCTGATGATCTTAGTAGCTAAACAGGTAGAAAAGGCAACAGCAAAAGCCAGAAGGATGCTTGGGTGCATAGAGAATGGAATGGCCAGCAGAAAAAAAGGAGGTGACAGTGCCTCTCTGTAAGTCTTTGGTGTGACCTCATTTGGAGTATTGTGTGCAATTCTGGAGACCACACCTTCAAAAGGATATAAACAGGGTGCAGAGGGTGGCTACTAAAATGGTTAGTGGTCTTCGTTATAAAGCAAATGAGGAGAGGCTTAAAGATTTTAATATATATACGTTAGAGGATAGAAAAGATATGATAGAGACATTTAAATACCTCCATGGCATAAATACACAAGAAGAGAGCCTCTTTCGACTGAAAGCAAGCTCTGCTATGAGGGAACATAAGATGATGGAATGAGGATAGATTCAGGAATAATATGTGGAAATATTTCTTTACGGAAAGAGTGGTAGATGCGTGGAATAGTCTCCCAGTGGAGGTAGTAGAGATGAAGACAGTATCTGAATTCAAAGAAGCATGGGACAAACAGAAGATCTCTAAAGGAAAAAAGGGGACTGTTGTAGTTGATACGGAAGGGCGGACTAGATAGGTCATGTGGTCTTTTCCTGCAGTCATGTTTTTATTCTGCACTTCCCGGCATTCACATCTCTTCTGTGTAACATACAGAGTAGGAATTAAAAGGTTTGTATCAGATTTAACATAAACTTGAATGGAAAAAAACCACATACTTTTAATCCTATTGCAAACAGCCCACAAACTTCACAATAAATGATTAGAAAACATTTCAGTGTATGAGTTTCAAAAAGGAGTTATAATAGTAAGATAAAAGCTTTCTGCTGTTACCTTTTTCTTATCTTTTCATTCTTATCCACATCTGCATCCCGACCCCTGAATACTTTCATCCCATAGCCCTGCAACGACACCTGCTGATTAAGGCTAGTACTGTATGGAAACAAAGGCCACATTCTACCACCACATTCACTCTTGAGCATTATGTTTTTCTTTCTCCCTTAGTGGAGACCTGCTTTCCTGATACCAAGTAGAAATACCAACAGAAAAGAAGCCTCACCCTGATCTCCACATGAGCAGACATTCTGTTGAAAGGCGGTTTCTGGTAGCACGCTGGGCACATGTCAACCATGACTTATGAAAAATATAACAAGGAACTTGGGAATCAGTTTAAACACAAACCATAACTGATAAGAAACAGTAACCAGTAAATTTCATTTTCTTTTTATATGAATGTAGATCAATATCTATAAATTAAAAAGTTTCCTGTATAATATCTTTAGCTCGGTTTTCCTCACTCAAAAACATATTTTTCAAGCTGATAAATTACTGTCTGTTCATTATATCTCTTTTGGCAAAAAGATGAAAATAAATGCAATTCCATATTTGGTTCCTTGATACTACTTTTTCTCATAGTATGCTTTGATTATGTGCAAGGAATTAGATATCTTTCAATCAAAAGCACACAGACAGAAAGAATATCCAATCATTATCTGTTATAGACAGGAAAATAATTTTGGGCCTGATTTCACTGGTCAACATTGGAATCGTTACTGACTTTAAAAGGCCCTAATCTGTAGTATCTTGGTGAGCTGAACACGAATATAACATTAAAAAAATATATTGGCTCTCGTTTTGAAGATATTGCATGTAGTTCATTTTTGATGTTTCACCGTGTAAATTTATCCAGTAGGACATCAACAACATCCCAAATAAGCCTTGAATGATGTAATATTGCATCACATTGCATAATACCAGCATGCACACATCATCTAGAGTTGATTGCATCATTTTCTAATGCAATGCAATACTACTGCCAGACGGCTGCTGAAGCCATCTGACGTCAGCACTGTACTATATGCAGTCGGAAAGGAAAGTAATCTGGTATTCTGTTCCGATACTGAAAGCCTCATGAATGCCTTAAAAATCACTCATGACCCACAAGATTGGAGACTATTTATAGACTCTTCGAAACTGAGTCTGAAGGCTGTGCTTTTGAACAATGGAAACCGTCTTCCATCTAGTTCACAGGGCTCTTCACACTAGTACTCCACAATACCTGGCAGACCTTATTACATTCCACACCCCCAGACACACTCCCCGCTCCTTCCACCTTAACCGCCTTAATCTCCCTTCCCCCTCCCTCGCTCACCTTCAATCCACCCGCTCCTCTGCTTTCTTTTTCATTGGCCCCACACTCTGGAATTCACTCCCCACCTCCCTCCGGTTAGAACCCCATCATGCCACCTTCAAGCGAGACCTAAAAACCCACCTCTTTTCCTTGGCCTATGACCTTCCCTCCCCTCGTCTGATCCTGTCTCCTACGTACAGTCCTGTATCCTTTCTCTTTGTTCTATTATATCAACAATTGTAACTTCCTTTCCTCCTTTCTGGCCCTGTGCCCGTTTCTAATTGTGAATTGTAAACCGCTCTGATTGATAAAGTAGGGCGGTATATCAAATAAATAAACATAAACATACAGCTGGCACCTCTGTGGTGACTTGAAGGTAGTTGCCCTTTTAATGGGACTGCAGCAGGGATATATAAAATACATGTGTTTCTTATGTGAGTGGGATAGCCGAGCAAGGGATTGGCACTACTTGCAGAAGGAATGGAATCGCAGACAAAATGTAACAGTTGGAGAGAAGAATATCCAGCACCCAGCTCTGGTTGAGGCTCACAAAATCCTGCTACCACCCCTTCACATCAAACTAGGTTTGATGAAAAAAACTTTGTGAAAGCCATGGACCGCACTTCGCCAGCTTTCCGATACCTGCATGAAAGATTCCCTCGACTCAGCGAAGCAAAGATTAAAGAGGGAGTTTTTGTGGGTCCTCAGATTCGAGAGCTCTTCAAAGATGACCGGTTCAACAACTTGCTGCAGGGTGATATGAAACAAGCATGGAATGCTTTTTGCCTAGTGTCAACAAACTTTCTCGGGAATGTTAGGGCAGAAAACTACAAGAAACTAGTAGAAGACATGCTGATGCAGTATCAGAAACTTGGCTGCAATATGTCTCTAAAGATCCATTTCCTTGATTCCCATCTCGATTTCTTTCCTGACAACTGTGGTATGGTTAGTGATGAACAGGGCGAACATTTTCACCAGGATATCGCAACGATGGAGCAAAGATACCAGGGAAAATGGTCCACTACAATGCTGGCTGACTACTGCTGGACACTCCCCAGAGAAGCTCCCGAACAGCTGTACAAGAGACAGGCGAAAAAAATCTAAGAATTAGTCTATGACTTGCTTTTTTTACAGGTGTTAACCGAAGGCCTATTATATTTACTATTGACATGCATTTTGTGATGTAAACATTAATTCTTGTAGATTACATAAAAACTAGAGTTAACTTTGCAATTTCACTGTCATATTTGTGTTCAGCATATAAAAATTGATAAGAAATGACTATTTTTTATTTCAGTAACATGACTTTTGTAAAAGTTTGTTGACCAGTGTTTTTGAAGGCATTTATATGGGTAACTGCTCTAGTTACTCGTGTAAATGCCTTATCTGGGATTTTCAAAGGGCACCTACACAGGTAGTGCCCTTCAAAAATTCCGGATAAGTCCCTAACGCACCCAGATGCTAGGCGGTTAGCATTGGGGCATGTTAGGGGCATTCCAGAGTGGAGTGGGGGGTGGAGTAAAGGGCTAACTGGGTAGCACCGATTTGACTCGCCTATTTTTAAGGCGCAAGGGCTAAGCGGATAACATCAAAAATCTGTGCTACCCGGCTAGCTCCTGCGGCTTCTGGGCTGTGCGGCAAGACCCGGATTTTCAATGCCAGGGCCACATATGACCCCACATTGAAAATCCTGTTTAGGCAAAAAGGGGGGCAGGCTATGTGCCGATGTGGTGCATAGCACCACCCAGTTGAAAATCGGGCCCTTAATCTTTTTCCAAATAGGGGGACCTGTTTTTAAAATAGTTTTGCAATAGGAACAGAATGGGAAAGAAAAAAGCGCTAAATACTGCATTAATACATAAAAGAAAATATGATCTCTTTGCTCTTTCAAAAGCCAGATAGGCTTCTATAGATCTCCCGTTTCCACATGTTAGCTTCTCTGTCTCTTCATTATCAGCACTGAACATAAGGAGTTAGGAAGCCAGTGGAGAAGTAGCCTAGTGGTTAGAGCAGTGCACTGAGGATCAGAGAAGCCTGGTTCACATTTTGCTTCATCCACTGGTGCTCCTTGTAACCTTGGGCATGCCACTTCACTCTGCATTGTTTTAGGTAGAACTTACAGGTTGATGGGTTTTAGGTAGAACTTACAGGTTGATGCAGAAAGCCAGTGCTAGACTTGTGCTGGATCAATTTTTTAATGATCCTGACAACGCACACATTTTAACGTGCGATGCAGGAAGGTTTGAGTAAGCAAATGCCCGCCGCGGTAACCGTGCACATGCAAATGAGCCACTGCAGTGTTAAAGTGGGAGAGCAAGTCAAACACATGCGCACAAGAAGCCTGCACTAGTTTGGCTTGTTCTCCAGGCACCGCATGGCTAATTTGCATTTTTTTTTAACTTAAGAGTGATTTCACATTTACTTTGGGGGGTGGGGGGGGGGTTCAAGGGCCGCTAGACCAGAAGATAAATTTTGCTTTATTTTTCTTTGCTTGGGGGGTGATTTCACTTTTACTTTGGGTTGGGGGTGGGGAGTTCAAGGGTTGCTAGACCACCAAGTAAATTTTACTTTATTTTTGCTTTGGGGTGATTTCACTTATACTTTGTGTGGGGGGTTCAAGAGCTGCTAGACCACCAGGTGATTACTTTCTGTCGGGGCATTGCCCCAACAGTGTTTTGATGGCATTGGGGGCTTTTCCCAATACCATCAAATTACTGTTGGGGGTGGGGGTCGCTGGGGATTCTTTTGTCAGGCACAGCCCCCGCCAGTATTTTGATGGCATCGGGGGCTTTTCCCGATGCCTGATCATCTAAGGACAGGATGATCTAGGCATCGGGAAAAGCACTCGTGCCATCAAAAGACTGGTGGGGGCAGGCACTAGAGATTTACTTCTACTCAGACCCTGCAATAAAACATTTGGTACTATGGCTGGTGTGACATCCTCTACACCTGTTTCTGCATTGGGCATAGCCATGATATGCATACTAGTGCAGCTGATTAAAATACATTTCAATAATTAAGATTCATTTAAATAGATTTAAATATGCATGACGTCAATTGGGTGCCAGTTTTTCCATCGACATTTACATCCATTCCCTGCATTTTAAAGGATCGTAAAATGTGCTTAAACGTGGCATTATGGGCCCATAAAAAGGCGAGCTTTCTGCATTGGCCTGTTAGATTGTAAGCTCTCTTGTGCAGAGACCTAGCCAACTGTATACAAATAGTTAATTTGCTTTGAGTTTAGATTTGAAAAAAGTAAAGCAACAATGCAATGTATGCCTTTGAGGAATTAAAACTAAAATTCAGTTACTATATGCCATTTGTGAAGCTATGTTTCAAGACTTATGCTGCTCTGAGGCTCAAATTTTATTGGGGCTTTGAGTAATTAAAATTCTGGCTATGATAGTCTAAACAAGATGGACATATTGGCCATGATATACAGTAACATTATTAAAATCCTCTTTATATGAGTTCATAAATAGACCAGGCAACCTAAATTGCCTCTACATGACTACGCTAATGAAAAAGAGTTCAGGAAACAAAGCCTTGAAGACTTTTTACAGTATTTTCCTCAAATATTTAACTGGTCACAAAGTGGACACACACATTGCTGCCAAAATAGCAACAACAGCAGAAATTAGATATGTCAAAACTCAGTAAGTCTGGCATTGTTTGCTTAAATTGTCAGGAGAGGGTAGAAAAAGCATTAAAAGTGGAAGTTGCTTTTAGAACACAGGCTGTACAACATAGAACAGACTCTCCAAGGCTCTTTGTCTTGTCACACAGTACATAGACAACCATACATAATAAAGCAAGAACTTTATCTGACATCACCGAACATGAGATCATGGATTAAGAGTTCTGAAACCACAAAAACCTGAGATACCTTCAAGTTATTTACTCTGTTATACACGTTTTAATTTAAAAAACCTTCCTCTTTCCTACCGCATTAAAAGCCTGTCTTTCTCTCCTCACTTCCACCCCTCCTCCTCCCCTAACTCCCACCCACACACATCCCCACCATCTCTTCCTGTCTTTCTTTTTCCCCCACAATGTATTTCTTTTTGTGGCGTCTCACTTAGGGATCATTTACTAATGATTAGCACACACTTACAGTGTTAGCATGCACTATCTGCTGCATGGCTTATAGAAACAAAAATGGCCCTATGGTAGATAATGTACATTAATGCTGTTAGTGTGCACTGACCACTAGTAAATTTGGATGTTTGCTTTTTGGGCATTTAGCTCACACCTTTCCAGTAATAGTTCAAAGTCAGTTACATTTGGGTACTGTAGATATTTCCTTGTCCCCAGAGAGCTTACAGCCTAAGTTTGTACCAGAAGCAACAGAGGGGTTAAGTGACAAGGAGTATCAATGGGACTTGAATCCTGGTTTCCCTGGTTTTCAGCCCACTGCTGTAGCCATTAGGCTACGCCTTTAATCATTAATGAGGCTAGACTATCAGATGCTCATTTCACTTGAATTCAATTGGTCACTGCTACGACCCTTTCAAAGTTCATCCAAGTGATTACAGTCATTAACAACAACATCAAAACTAGACTGAAATAACATTTCCAGTTTTGATGAGAGACTTGCATTATCTAGAGATAATAAGCTGGATAAGTTGCAGGGGAAAATTAAAACCAGCAACCTAAATTAAAGAATTGAAGCTTTTGTTCATGAGAGAAAAACAATCTTCCTGTGAAGGACAATATTTTCCAGAGATTTCAAGTCTGTCAAAAATGTCTTTCTATGTACTAATAAATCAGGTAAGGAAGAGAATGATGGATCTCAGGGGACTTAGCTCCTGGAAAAATAATGGTTTCCGCAAAGCACATGAATCTAAAAAGCTATAATAAAGGTAAAGGTAAATAAAGGTTATGAGCACCTGAGACATTCCCATGCTGACCAATAAAAAGCTGGACAAATTAGTAAAGGAGAAAAACACCAGAGTGGCAATGATAGAGGTGTCAGTCCCAAGAAATTATTCTGTTAATCATGTGGCCAGGGAGAAAATCCTCAAGTATCAAGAAATGCAGTCAGAGACTAAGAAAAAGTGGCAAAAAGATACAGAAATATTTCTCATCATATTGGGAACCACAGGCCTGTTTAAAATCAGTTTCCAAACGCACCTTGATAGGTTGAACTCTAGAAGGAAGAAGTCTTTGGCATTATGCAAGTACTATGGAGCTCAATTGTAAGTATTCGTGCAGGGTATTATAGTTCTACTGGAGGAGGAGGAGGAGGTCTGCACCGTACAGCGCTGATACCAATACAAGGAATATCTGTTTATGGCTCATGGTTCAGGTTATTTTCTATACCGTCTTTCTGTTTAATCAAAGTGGTTTACAATGAAAAAATTAACAAAAAAAGCTTTAAAAAGTTCACTGCTAGCAAGTCGATCCCCTTATGCAACAGACTGATGTGATTGTGACATCTGACATTATGCTGAATTTATTTTTTATGTGGATTGCGCAGAAAAAGTTGTCTATATCCATCAAGCGCTCAGTTAACCTTTTTATGTTAGAAAAACTCAAACAGTGAGTGTCGTTGGTTTGCTGAAAGGCAACACAAAACCTAAGGACCTTGAAAGATTGTCTTCTCCCCTTGTCAGGGAACGATCCAAGAGCATAGGGTATTTATTTATTTATTTAGCGTACATTTATATCCCGCTGCTTCCAGTGATCAGCAGCGGTTGTTACACATGGTGATGTTGGCTGTACTGGCCAGGAATTAGATTATAACACTCTGATTAGAGGGGGGGGGGGGGACACTGCAGAATACAGATTACAGGCTTACAGTTGATTGCTATATAAATAAATTACACATGATTGTTATATACATATTTACAATTGACTAAACTGTAGAACTTTATAAGTGGTCTGCATATGTATATGTATATTTACACGCGGTTGCGTGTAGCTCATGATGTTAGGTTGTAATGGGACTTGAAAAGGTGTGTCTTAAGCTCCTTTCTAAAGTCCTTTAGATCATAGATTTCACGCAGATCACTTGGTAACCGATTCCAGAGTGTAGGAGCTGTAAACGAGAAAGCTCTGTTAGTGGTACAGGCATTAGCCTTTGTGAATGATCTCGGGAGGCAGATGGTGCTGAGGTTCGCTGCTCTCCTACTTCTGTTGTTGGGTGGATTGGAAATCAAGCTGTTGAGGTGAGAGGGTGCTATATTATGGATAAGTTTGAATGTAGTGACTAGTAATTTGTACTGAATGCGGGCCGTGATGGGGAGCCAATGCAGCTCAATTAGGGTGGGTGTAATGTGGTCAGAGAGGTTTTTTTGCATGATGAATCTGGCTGCAACATGTTGTGCCATTTGCAGAATATTTGTAGTTTTCTTTGGCAAGCCTTGCAGTATGGCATTGCAGTAATCTAGGTGTGGAATGATGAGTGCCTGAGCGACAGATCTGAAGTCATCATGATCAAGGATGTTACGTAAAGGCTGCAGTATTCTTAATTTGTGGAATATGGCTCGATTGGTGTTTCGCAGGTGCCTGTCCATATTTAGGTTGTTGTCAAGCATCACACCTAAGTATTTTATTTCTGATTTTATGTTGTAAATGTTGTTGTTCATGGTGACATTTTTAGGGGGCTCAAAACCTGGTTTCCTGGAGATGCACATTGCTTCTGTCTTCTTATGGTTAATGAACATGTTATTTCGTTGGAGCCAGATTTGAAGCTCGAGAAGGCAATTTTCAAGCTTACTGATGTTCGGGTTGTTTGCATCCAGTTGTGTGTAGAGCATTAGGTCATCAGCGTAGATATGGTAGTTGATGCCGTGGGTCTGGAATATTTTGCACACTGGTTGCAGGTATAGATTGAATAAGAGAGAGGAGAGGGCGGAACCTTGCGGAATGCCCTGGGTTTGTGGGAAGGGAGTTGCTTTGTCGTTGTTGAAATTGACCTGCTGCATTCGGTTTGTTATATAGGAGGAGAACCATTTTAGTGGGGTCCCTGCAATGCCTATGGACTCAAGTCGTTCCAGTAGTGTTGAGTGGTGCACTGAGTCAAAGGCAGCTGAGATATCAATGAAGATAAGCATATACATCGTGTTCTTGTTCTCCAGCCCCTTAAGTAGATTGTCCAGCAAGGCTAGCAGGAGGGTTTCCACACCATGATGTTGTCGAAACCCGTATTGATGCACATCCAAGGCATTTGTATCATCAATGTGGTCTTGCAGTTGCTGCTGTACTGCCTTTTCAATGATTTTGGCGAGGAAGGTTATACTTGAGATTGGGCGGTATGAGGTAGGGTCCTCTTTGCTGAGTGATTTGTTCTTCAAGATGGGGCGTATAAGTGACTTCTTGAGGAGTGATGGCATGAGACCTTGCAGCAGTGATAGGTTCACTATATGGGAGATGTGCTGCGCTATTTCCTCTTTGGTTGCCTTGATCCAGGAGGCTGGACAGGGGTCAAGAGGGGAGGTGGTGGTTTTTAGGTTGGTGATGATGGCTTTTATCTGTTGATTGTCCACCTTCCGGAAGGTTAACCATTTTCTGCTGTGATCGGTCCTTTCCTGTGTGCTGCTCTCTTGATGGAAGTTGGTTGGGTCCAGCGTGGGGGTGATGAGGGTAGGTGCTGCAGGATTGAGTTTGCTGGCATAGTGATCTGCCAGTTGTTGAGCTGTTATGGAGCCGCTGGAATTGTTGTCTTGTGGGGCTTTTGTGAGGGATTTGACAAGCGCGAATAGTTCTCTGGGCCTGTTGAGGGCTTTATTGAGAGTGATCGTGTGGTGCGTTCTCTTTGCTTGGTTTACTTCATTCCTGTAGGTTGATAGGCGGTCGAAGTAGGACTTTTTGCATTCCTCAGTTTTGTGCTTTCTCCATCTTCGCTCATGCCTTCTCAGGTCCTTCTTCAGTTCCCGTAGCGTTGAGGTGTACCATGGTTCAGTCTTGACCCTGGTTAGGTGCCTTGGGTGACTCCAGGTGGGTTTTGAGGCAGCCTCGATTCCTATGTTCCATTGGTTCGCCAGTGTCTCGAGGTCTGAGCAATCTGGGTGGATATATTTTGCTATGGATTCAAGGAGGTCCTCTTTGATGAGTTTTTGGAAGCATCTCCGTTGGGGTGGTGCTTGATCTGGTTGAGATTGGGCAGGAGCTGAGGGGGGGAGTAGGGTGAGTTCAATTTGGTGATGATCTGACCATGGTACTTGGGTTATTCTAGGTTTGGATTTCAAAATCTTGGGGTGTTCGGTGGGTAGGAACACCATGTCTAGTGTATTACCCTTGATGTGGGTTGCGTCTTGGATGACTTGCTCATAGCCCAGATGTTCCATAGCTTCGTGGAAAATGTTTGCTTGCATTGCGGTGGTGGAGGGTAAGTTCAGGTCTCCTAGGATGACCTGGGTCTTTTTGGGCGCTGTGGCTGAGATGATTTCCAGCGCTGCTGCCAGTAATTCATGTGGTGACGTTGGTGGTCTATAGATAAGACATATGGCTAAGGTTCTATTTTCAACTTTAAGTATGTCGATGCCTTCGGGTATGCTTATCGGTTGTACTTGTTAAGGACAATTCAGTTCTGGCCAAGATTAAGACCCCTCCTCCTTTTCTCTTATTGCGAGGGCAGTTATACGCAGTATATCCGGGTTTGCTTATTTGATTGATGATTACAGGGTCTGTTTCGGTTATCCAAGTCTCGGTGATGCAAAGTAAGTCAGGCTTTGCATCTGACAGGAGGTCATATATTATATGAGTTTTGTTTCTTATGGATCTGGCATTCACAAGTATGATGGAAATTGTGGACTGCGTTGTGTAAGTCATTTGCAGGTTCTTGCCCCCGCTCTTGCTTATCTTGGTGGGTCTTGGTTCTTTCGGTCTGCGAGCTTTTCTTGATTTGTGGTGGTGATGGGGTTGCTGCTTTTTGTTGCATGCATTGCTGGGCTCGATATGGGGTAGAGTGGTAGCTTGAGGGAGTGGGTGCAGATAGATATTTTGAACTGCAAGGACTGGGAGAGGGTTGCAGAAAAGTAATGGCTGCCAGGTATAGGGGGTGTAGATGTGTTGGATAGTATTTCCTATGCATGTGGCTAGGCATGCGGCTAGGCAAAGCAACCAAAGTATTGAGAAGTTACCAGGGTCCATATTGCTTCGTTGGGTAAATGGAGGGGTGCGCACGAGGAAACGCTTGAAACTCAAAACTCAGGGAGGTGCACTCTAATAGAGGAGCGGCTACCTGGTTTTCCGTATTTGATTCACAAACATTTATATTTAGAAATATGCAGTTATTTAAGACGTCACGTTTGCCTGATATAACCCGATGTAACCAGGACGGACTAAAGCACTATGCAAAGCAATTTCTAATGTGTAGTACTTTTGAACGTTGCTAGCAGTCTTGATTTATCACCTTAGAAAACTAGTGCAGTGCGGGACATTTTTACCCTATATAACTCGCTACATTTAAAACAACCATGAAATCAACAATTGCATTATAACATCTATGTAGACTGTTTAACTTAGAGCACTTAGATTGGTTATGCTAGTAGGCAATCTGAGAACGGTTAGGCATGGATTACCAAAACAATGACACGCTTTTCTTTACATGTGGCAAGGTACAGTGCACATTATAGAGTGGATTTGTAGGTTTCCGTTCCGTATGGTGACTGAGCGGGGTATAACGGTATAGTCTGTGGATAAAAGTTACCTGGGATCGTCGCAGACCGCTGAGAGTGGAGGTTTCAGCGAGCTCTACCTGTCCTGGGAGCTCAAGCTGTGGGTATGTAGGGTATGTAGTAGCCTCTCAGTTCCCAGTAGTATCCTTGAATCTGAATGAAGAGTGGAGCAGTAGAGCAGAGCTGGAGTTACAGTCCAAAGGAACACTGGAAGCAACTATGTAAAGACTTTAGAGAAGAGGTGGTAGACTTCATGAAAGAAGTTAGGACTGGGCAGATTAGATGGGCATCATTTATACTATGTGGTGATGACTGACTTTTACTCCTTTCTTAAAGAATCTTTCTGTGCTGAGAAAACTTCTACACATGCCCCCACATTTTCTTTGAAAAGAAAATGTAAAGGAGGATCCAAGGAATAAACATACTCAATGTTGTCTTTTTTTTGTTTTTTGAGAGAGAGGGGGAGAGAGGGAGAGAGAGAAGAGTGACTGTGAATGAAGCAGCAGGGCAGGAGAGAACAAACAGTAGGGGGAGCTTAGGACCAATAACCTGAAGACATCCTGGTGGCAGACTGACGTTACTTTCAGGCTGCCTCTCTACCAGGCTGTAGTGGCCACATAGGAAAGAGGTGGGAAGATGAGCGGGTGAGAGTGGTCGGACAAGATGAAGGAGCAGGGGCAGGACAAGGGAGTAGCAGAGAAGAAAGTAGGGGCAGGGCAGGGCATGGAGTGGAGAATGGAAGAGGAAAAAGAATGCACACCAGAGACCTGTACGGCAAACATGCATGTATACACAAGTGACATCCTCAACCTCTCCCAGGTGCAGACCCTCTCCAATATACAACACTCCTCTAGCCTATGTGTATCCACACCCCTCCCCCAACACAGCAAATACTATATTGTCCGTGCACAAAATGCCTCACGCATGTATTGCCCCCATCCTATAAGCGCAACCCTCCCCTCATACATCCACCTCTCATATACCTGCAACACCCCTGGTCGTGCATGTGCACACATACCCCCATGTAAGGAATCCTTAAATGCCAACAACAACTAGGTTACTGTGCACACTCCTGTACACATTAATGGTTATAAAATTAAGGCATACCATAAAAACCTGAAACGTGAAAGCAGTTATAACAAATTATGTTATATGAAAAGTTCAAAGGAAAGCAATTACAGGTGAGAAATGGGAACACGAGGCAAAAGTGGGGCAAAATAGTCATAGACATTACAGAGAATTCATTTAGAAAAAAAGAAAGCCGAACAGAAGCCAGGGTACCCTTTCTAAAGATAAAAAAACACAAGCATATTTCAAAGTAGAAAGTATGCTTTCTATGACCTTTAGGCAAGTTTACTCTTTTCATCTTAATGCAGCCAACTAAGAGCAAATCACTGATCCAAAGTTCATGCCACTACAAGAATTACATTGTCTGAAAGGTACTGAAAGCAAATTAATAATTTAGCCCAAGGTTTGCAACTGTAATATCATAAAACTTCCCTGGGGGGTTTCTTGTAAGGAAGAGACAATAAATGCATACACAGTAAATACCAGTATTATAGTAAATGACAGCATATTAAGACCAACATGGTCCATCCAGTCTGCCCAGTAGAACAGCATGGTCAGAACCTGCAGTGCAAAGCAGGTTACTTTCCCCATGCCTTTGTTTTTTGGTAGTTTTGTACCTGCCATGCAGAACAGGTTACTTTCCCCATGCCTTTGGTTTTCAACAATTCCCGAATATATTACACTTGATTAGATCCCCAGACTACCCAGAATGGCTTTCATTCTTTCTGCAACCAGTAGAGGATTCTCTGCCATACAGTAAAGGAGCACATCCATAGGTACAACTATCTCAGCTGCATCACATCATGTGCTATTCATTTGCAACTAATCCAGGGCCTTCCCAACATACAGCCAGAGCCCATCCACAGGCAAGGTTGCTTAGATTCCATCCTCTTGCTATACAGGGATCCTCTATGTTTGACCCAGGCCTTTTTGAATTCCATCACTGTTTTTGTCGCCACCACCTTCTCCAGGATGGCATTCAGGGCATCTACTGCCCCTTCCATGAAAAAAAGTGTTTCCTGTAAGTGAAGGAAACTGCCTGCCTTGTCCTACTACTGGTAATATTGCTAATCATTTGTATAGCGCTACAAGGTGTATGCAGTGCCGTACAGAGACATGTAAGAGACATCCCCTGCTCATCAGAGCTTACAATCTAGTCAAGACTGACACACAACAACTGGGGACTGGGACGTGTCTAGGGGAATGGTAAGGAAACACATAGTTGGAGAGCAAGAGACTAAGCAGATCAGGATCCAAAAGTAGCCTTGAAGAGGTGAGCTTTTAGCCTGGATTTGAAAAGGGCCAGGAATGACGTCCTCTGCTAGTAAAGTATAGCAATGTCGCCCAGATGTAATGTTTTTATCCAAAGGGCGGTATTATCAAGAAATCAAACTGGACTAGAAAAATTGAAGATGAACTCTAGCAATTATGGTATACATTCAGTATGTCAACTCAGTTCATATTAATGTGGAAAATGCTCAATCCATCTTTTATGGGACAAACAAATGGATTCTTCCTCTAACAAGTTAAAAAAAAATCTTTCCAATAATGTGAAAACATCCTACAAGGGCTCCTCAATATATTTCAACCTCTTATCCCCTCAACTGCAGTGTACCTCAGGGTTCAGTGTTGGCCCCACTTCTGTTTAATATCTTTTTGTCTCTTCTTACTCTTCTTATACAATTTGGGATTTCCGCATACTGCCAATGATATCTTACTACTATGGCATACCAGTCCTCTCTCTCCTGACCTCACATATCTCAACAATTGCTGAAATTGGGGGAAAGCATGAAACTGTACCTCCTCTTCCTTTATACTATGCTTAGATACTTGCTGTTCTCTTTATCTTTATTGAATGGGGTTCTTTTGTTTTTCTTTCTTTTATAGTTAATTTTGCAAACCTCTTTGATGCCTCAAATGTGAAAGGTGATGTAGCAAATAACCAATAAATATAAGGGTTCCAGGGGTGATCCAGGAAACTACAGACCATCATAAAGAACAAAATTACTCAGCATGTTGATAGTCATGGCCCAATGGGAGACAGCCAACATGGCTTTAGACAAGGAAGATCTTGTCTTACTAATCTGTTATGTTTTTTTGAAGGTGTGAATAAACAGGTGGACAAAGGTGAGTCGATTCATATAGTGTATCTGGACTTTCATAAAGCCTTTGACAAGGTCCCTCATCAGAGACCTTTGGCAAAACTAAAGAGTCATGGGATAGGAGGCAGTGTACTAGGATCAGGAACTGGTTAAAAGATAGAAAGCAGAGGGTAGGGCTAAATGGCCAATTTTCCCAATGGAGAAAGGTGAATAGTAGTGTACCCCAGGGATCTGTGCTGGGTCCGCTGCTTTTTGACATATTCATAAATGACCTGGAAAAGGGAATAACGAATGAGGTTATCAAATTTGCAGATGACACAAAACTAAAGTTCTTAAAACCCAAGAGGATTGTGGAAAATAGCAAGAGGATCTTGATAAATTGGAAGACTGGGCATCAAAATGGCAGATGAAATTTAATGTGGACAAGTGCAAAGTTATGCACCTAGGGAAGAACAACCCAAACTATGGTTACACGATGCAAGGTTCCACATTAGGAACCACCACCAGGAAAAGGATTTAGGCGTCATTGTGTATAACATGTTAAAACCCTTGGCCCAGTGTGCAGCAGCGGCCAAGAGAGCAAATAGAATGCTAAGTATCATAAGGAAAGGAATGGAAAATAAAATAAAAGAAATTATAATGCCTCTGTATCGTTCCATGGTGAGACCGCACCTTGAATATTGTGTGCAATTCTGGTCGCCGTATCTTAAAAAGGATATAGCGTTATTAGAAAAGGTTCAGAGAAGAGCCACCAAAATGTTAAAGGGGATGGAAGGATACTCCTATGAAGAAAGGTTGAAAGGTTAGGGCTCTTTAAATTGGAAAAGAGACGGCTGAGGGGAGATATGATAGAAGTCTATAAATTAATGAACGGAGTGGAACGGGTAAACGTAGATCGATTGTTTACGTTATCAGAATATAGAAAGACTAGGGGACATGCAATGAAGCTACAGGGTAAACTATTTAAGACTAATAAAAGAAAATATTTTTTCACTCAACGTGTAATCAAACTCTGGAATTTGTTACCAGAGGATGTAGTAAAGGCTGTTAGTGTAGCTGGGTTTAAAAAAGATTTGGACAAGTTCCTGGAGGAAAGGTCCATAAACCATTATTAAGAAGGGGCCCAGGATATCAATGCTTGACCCAGTACAAGCATTGTGGAACCTGTGTCTTTTGAGGAAACTGCTAGGTACTGTCACCAGGTGCCCCTAGTGGTAGGTTGGAGTAAGGGCATCTGGCGCATTTAATTCATTTTTAAGGAGTGATTGACCTAAAGGGCCTAGAGGATTCTGGTCCTTGTAGTACAGAACTCCTTATGAAGAATGATTCAAGCCAAAGTGTAGAGTAACAAGGCTTTATTTCCCTGGTCAACGCTAAGGTCCAGTAAGACACAAAGAAAGTAAATACAGTCCTTCTCTTTAACAAAAAGGTTCCACCAACATTTCAAACAATCAACTGTTGTAGATTTCACAGTTAAGTGTAAGTCTGGGCTAAGGCTTCTTTTAAATCAAAACAAATTAATCTATCAGCAGAGAAATGGTTACAAACTTCACCATCAGCAGAGTTCTTCTCTCTCTATAAATCCTGCAGGGAATTCATGCTAGCTGCTGAACAAAGATTACATTCCATCGGCTCCTCCTGAGGAATGGGAATACTGTTTTCATATTCAAAGTCCATTGACTCAGGGTCACTGCCCTCCTCAGATGAATGATAATTTTCACTCCCTGTTAACACTTCACAGGGATTCTTTTGCTTCCCATAAAACTCTCTTACTAAGCTTTGGGGAAATGCTTTTAAAAGGTCAGTTTTACTTCTTCTCCCCTTATAAAGTTTAACTCTTTGAACAGGGTTTTCATCAGTAAAACGTTCTCTTAGAATTAAGGATTTTGCATACCTTGGCTTCTCTAAGCTGCCACACCCAGAGCTCTCCTTGTAACGTGCTTTCTCAGGCAGACAAGCTGTTCTATGCAGTGCTCTGCTTTCAGGGCTATCAGGCAAACCCGGTATGGATTTCCACCCTTTGTGGTTCTTAGCAAAGGTATCTCTGTAGTAGGAACTTCCCCTCCTTGTTCCTTGCTGGTTTGATACAATGAACTTACTTGGGCTAGGAGAGTTGCTTTTATCCGGCAGACTGCTTCTTCTGTTTGCTTTGCTATGGACTCTGTCCCAATATGTTTGGCCTCTCTGGACTCTATCCCTTTGAGTGAAACTCCTTTGGATTCTGTCTCTTTGAGTTGGCTGCACCTGGAAGCTGTCCAGTTCCAGGTTCCTTTTCCCACAGCTATCCAAACTGCTGCTCCAGACTGTGCTCCATCCTGAGCCTCTTGCTGAGCCTCTTGCAGTGATACATGCTGTGCTACTGGCTATGTTCCTGGTTAGGCTACTTTCGCCGCTCCTGTTGCTTCCACGGCTCTCCTTGCTGCTTTGCCGGCTCTTACTACTGATCTCCTTGCTGCTCCTCCCTTCTACCATCTGGTTTCCTTTATAAAGGGATTTTTGGTTTGAACATTTTGGGCTTGATCTCAGGTGAAACTGCTTGCTACTAATGCAATCAGTGTCAGAGCACGTTGCTTCTGGCTCTGTGGAACTGCTCATATGCCCTCTGGCTGTGCTGCGCTGGAACTGCGCTCTCTGCATCATCTCAGTTCCATGTAAAACAGGGTTTTTTTCTAAAACTATTTCCTTCATAGGTTCCGCGTTATGACAGTACGTATGACCTAGATTGGCCACTGTTGGAAACAGGATACTGGGCTTGATGGACCTTAGTCTGACCCAGTATGGCATATCTTATGTTCTTAACATAAATTTAGACACATGCTATATCAAGGAGCATTTGCAGAAACATATGGTGGGAAAAGAAGAGACAATTCTTAAAACCACTAGTGAAATGCACTGTATTGGATATTGGGTTGTACAGTATCTTAATGAAAATGAAAATGAACAATTTTTACTCCAAATGCAGTAGGTAAGATATCCTATCACCACCACCACCTCTAAATTTATCTTTAATAACAGAGAATAAATTTGGAAACAAGAATGCTCAGTGATTGTGAAGTGTGGTTTAATTTATTTATTTTCAGTTTTTATATACTGTAGTATTGTACTTTACCTTCATAACTTGTGTGATGTTTAAAAAAAATCCAATGTAAAGTGAAGTAAAAATACTGCAAACCAAAACAGAGAAATTTTAAATGTCAGGGTAGTTAAATATTTAGTCAGTATTGGAAAAGAACAGAAACTAGGAACATTTGGAATGCCAATAGACAGTTTAGTCCAATCATAGGAAGCAAGACGAGAGAAAACATGAAATCCACAGAATGAATGTTTAGTGCTAGAGGTGCAACAGACCTGTATAGGATAACCAAAATCCTACTACATGATACCAACAATCCCATACTCTCCCAACAATATATTTTTCTTGGACTAAAATTCAGGGTTGCTATAAACAGCTTCCTCCATTCAAGTTCATTTTCTCCTTTTCTAAGTGATCATGCATCTATACGCAAATTAAAACCTGCCATACTCATGCCAACACGACTTGTGTGTTTCGAACCGTATAGTAGCTAGGTTCTACTTCAAGGCATAAAGGGCAGTACTTATCAAAATATCTTCTTAACCATTTAGAAACCACAGCAGATTCTTTGATCCAATCACAGCCAGCATGCCCCTAGTCTTTCTACTTTTTGATGGTGTAAACAACCGATCTACATTTACCCATTCCATTCCATTCATTAATTTACAGACCTCTATCATATCTCCCATCAGTCGTCATTTCTCCAAGTTTTAAAGCCCTACCTTTTAAGCATTTCCTCATAGGGGTATCCTTACATCCCCTTTACCATTTTGGTGGCTCTTCTCTGTACCTTTTCTAATTTGCTATATCCTTTTTAAAATATGGCGACCAGAATTACACACAATATTCAATGTGCAGTTGCACCATGGAATGATATAGAGGCATTATAATATCCTTGGTTTTATTCTCCATTCCTTTTCTTATGATTCTTAGCATTCAATTTGCTTTCTTGACCGTCACTGCATAATGGACGGATAGTTTCTTCATATTGTCGACGATTATTTATTTAATTTATTTATTTATTTACATTCTCTTATATACCGTGCTATTCTGCATCAGTGCGGTTTACATTGAACAAACTGAAATTACATTGAACAGGGCATTATAACTTGGAGATAACTATTTTACAGGGAACGATGACACCTAAATCTTTTTCCTGGGTGGTGGTTCCTAAAGTGAACCTTTCATCATGTAACCATAGTTTGGGTTGTTCTTTCCTAGATGTATAACTTTGCAGTTGTCCACATTAAATTTCATCTGCTATTTGAACGTCAAATCTTTCAATTTATCAAGGTCCTCTTGCAATTTTTCACAATCCTCCTGCGTTTAAACAACTTTAAATAATTTTGTGTCATCTGCAAATTTGATCACCTCACTCGTTATTCTCATTTTCAGGTCATCTATGAATATGTTAAAAAGCAGTGGGCCCAGCACAGATCCCTGGGATACTCTACTGTTCACCTTTCTTCATTTAGAAAACTGGCCATTTAGCCCTATTCTCGGCTTTCTGTCTTTTAACCAATCCCTGATCCACAATAGTACACTGCCTCCAATCCTATAACTTTTTAATTTTGCCAAGAGTCTCTCATGAGGGACCTTGTCAAAAGCTTTCTGAAAATCCAGATATACTATATATGAACTGGCTCACATTTGTCTACCTGTTTATTCACACCTTCAAAAAAATATAACAGATTAGTAAGAGAAAACTTTCCTTAGCTAAATCCATGTTGGCTTTCTCCCATTAAACCATGACTATCTACATGTTCAGTAATTTTATTCTTGATAATAGTTTCTACCACTGACATCAGGCTCACCGGTCTGTAGTTTCCCGGATCACCCCTGGAAACCTTTTTAAAAATTGGCATTGCATTGACCATTCTCCAACCTTCAGGTGCTACAGATGATTTTAATGATAGTTCACAGATTAATAACAGTAGGTCTGCAATCTCATCTTTCAGTTCTTTCAACACCCTAAGATGTACACCATCCGGTCCAGGTGATTTACTACTCTTCAGTTTATCAAATAGTTGTAATACATCTTCCTGGTTTATTGATATTTCTTTCATTTCTTTCGATATCTCACCTTTAAATAGCATTTCAGGCATGGGCAACTTCCCTACATCTTCTTCAGTAAAGGCCGAAGCAAAGAATTCATTCAGTCTCTCTGCTATGGCCTTGTCCTCACTTAACGTCCCTGTTACCCCTCTATCATCTAGTGATCCAACTGACTCACAGGTTTTTTGCTACAAATGTACATGAAAAATATTTTATTATGCATTTTGCTTCCACATCAAGCTTGTTTTTTAATTCTCTCTTTGCCTACCTTATCAATGCCTTGCATCTAACTTGCCAGTGCTTATGCTGTTTCCCGTTTTTGTCATTTGTCAAATATTCCATTTCAGGTTGCTGCAAAGGTTAAAGATTTACATCAAGCATGGGCATTATTTAAAAATACTATCTTGGAAGCCCAGACTAGATGTATTCCAGCCAAAAAAGCATCTTTAAGGATTTTGGTTACAACAGCCTCTCTGACCTAACCTTTAAACCATGCTGGCAGTTTTTTTACCTTCCTTCCATTGTTCGTAAAGCATGGAATACATCTAATCTGGGCTTCCAAGATAGTATTTTATGAAATGGATAAGGATTTAATATGTGAGAACCATAAAGGAAAGTCCCAATTTATCAAATTAATAGATTATAGCTTGTTTTGGCTCGTGGGTTATTTTTACTTTATCCACCTCTTCATAAACTTAATGCTTTATGGACTGCATAGTTTTTGAAAATTAGAAATATGAATGATTTTCCTCTCTTGCTTCATTTACATTTATTTTAAAGTTTTGAGAGTTGATATTATCTAATAGAAAATTTTTTCTTTCCTCTCTTCAGTTGCTAAATATTTTGACAGGGGTCTTGTTAGAAGAATACAGTCATACACAGTTTGTTATTAGTTCTTTGATACAAGTCACATTCTTTGTTTTCTATATAGATAGCTTTTCTAAATAGATTTTTCTATATAAACATTTCTCACATACTCTGGTTATTCTACTCATTACTGCTTTATGGTTTTTAGACAATGTGTTTAACCAGTAATTCATTATTTGATGATTTATCTATTTATGTTATCATTTATGATAGTTTTATATAATTTTTATATATGTTTTATCACATTTGTTCATGAAATCATATTTTACGACATTGTTTTTAAGATTTCTTCTGTTTTAATATGTTTTTAATGTGTGTCGTTATTTCTTAGTTAGCCAAGAAAACCCCTGATGAAGGCATGGCCGAAACACAGCATGTGTAGGGTTTGGCTGAGGCCTTGTGGGGTTGTCGTACCCTTGAAAAGAATTCTCAATAAAAGCTTCTTTGATTACCACGCATAGACTGGGCCCCACAGAGATGCACTCTGACAGTGTTGGATTTGAGGCCAGCCCCCAACAGATGCAGGAGGTATTGCAGGATGTCTGACATCGCACAGGAGAAGGGGTTAAGACTTTTGCCCACCCACCAGAGCAAACATTTGTGCCACTTAAAAGCATATGCTTGTCGTGTAGTCCTTATGCGAGGCAACCAGAACGTCTTCTACTACTCTGGAGAGGCAGTGATGTGCTATAGCTAGCCTCTCAGCATCCAGGCTGACAGGGCAAGGGACTGGAGGTTGGGGTGCAGCAGCATCCCACCCCCCTGTGGCAGCAGATCTGGGGTGCTCTCCAGTGGCAGTGAGTCCCTCTAGGACAGCTGCAAAGGTAGGGGTTGCCTGGGCCACCTAGGTGCGACAAATATGATTGAGGCCACTTCTGCCTGGACCTTGAGGAGAGCCCGGGGAACCAGGGGCGTAGGTGGGAATGCATACAGGAAGCCCCTGAACCATGGGAGGAGGAAGGCGTCCACTGCCTCCCGTCCCCAGGACGGCCTCCATGAGCAGAAGCGGGGCAGCTGTATGTTCTCCAGATTGGCAAAAAGGTCTATTTCTGGGGTTCCCCAACATTGGAAAACCTCCCCCAGCACCCCCGGGTTCAGTTGCCACTCGTGGGGCTGGAGGACCTGGCTCAGGTGGTTTGCCAGCACATTGTCCTGGCCCGGCAAGTACACCGCTTTGAGGGAGATGTTCTTCCCCATTGCAAAGTTCCAGAGGCGCACCACCTCCCAGCAGAGGTGGTAAGAATCAATGCCGCCCTGCTTGTTGATGTAGTATATCACCACCTAGTTGTCTGTCTGGACCTGAACCACCTGTCCTGCCAGGTGGTTTTGGAAGACTCGCAGGACATGGTAGACTGCGCTTAGTTCTAGCAGGTTGATCTGTGAGGCACTCTCCTCTGGCAACCATGGCCCTTGTGACTGTAGGCAATCGCAGTGGGCACCCCAGCCCAGCTTGGACAAGTCCGTTGTGAGGTTGCACTGGAATGGGGGAGACTGGAAGGGCAGGCCGACTCTGAGGTTGAGGGATCCTGCCACCAGATAAGAGACTCCGCCAGGGCCGGTGTGATCTGGATGCGGTCCTCCAGACAGCACGATGCCTGCATGCACTGAGCATCCACTGAGCCTGCCGCATGCGGTGATGAGCAAAGGAGGTGACGTGAACAGTAGATGCCATGTGCCCCAAGAGGCAGAGCATCTGCCTGTCACCGTCGAGCCTCCCTGCACTGCCTGAGCTAAATTAACTCGAGGTTTGCTTCATCTCTCTTATTTCACAGTATTTTTTCTGTTTTAAGCAAAGACTTTATAACATGGAAAGAATCTCTTCCTACTCATATTACCACTAGAACCTACTACAGTACTATCACAACAATCAGCAAAAAGTAGAATCCTCAGAGCCTTAATGTCATAATTATAGCTATGCTCCACACCAACATACACATAATCTATTTATATGGCAAGCATTTAAAGACTGGGTTTGCATCAGCAGACATAACGTTATAAAGAACTTCATTGTACTGCCATATGAAAAACAGTTCCTTGGATAAATAGATTTCACAACAGAAATCTTCAGTTTGGTAATTATAATGTTAGCTGAAAAATATATCCTCAACAAAAGCTATACTAAGAATGTCTACAGTCCATTTTTTTTTTGCCATTTCATCAAACTATTTTATTGTTTTAGGAAAATAAATACTAGAAAAATACAGAGTGAAACATCCAATAATTAAGGTTTGTGGAAATAGAGGTAAAATTAGCATTTAATACCTGAAAAGAAAAACCATTTTGGAATGCCACTATGATTACTTTAAACTCTGTGTTTGTGTTTCTTTTAGTAATATAGAGAAGAATTTTATAAATGGTTCTCTAATTAGTGCACCAAATATGTACATAAATTGTGACAGTTTTAAAAGGGAACACGTGTATGAGGTCTGTCTAAAAAGAAACCAAACTTGCTAAAGAGGGCGCCAGCGAGCCAACACAGCAGACTTGAGATAATGGTGATGTGTTGTGGTGACCTTGAGCTTTAGCTTCCCATTTGCCCCATGTGAATTAGTTAAGGACTACATGCAATAGAGTGAACTCATCTCATGCATCTTTTGTTATTTCAGAAACATGTCATAAAAGGCAACCTTTTAGAGTGGATTTCAACTTCAGGGCAAAAAGAAATCTGCAGGGGTCAAATCTAGAGAGTAGGGAGGCTGCAGGACTAGAGACATCTCGGGTTTCGCCAAAAATTCATTGATAAGGAGCGATGAGTGATTGTGACATGGTTAGCTTTTTGCTCATCTGTCCAGAGACGTGGGACAAAGTTTACAGCAACACGATGCATCTGATGTTTTTCAGTCACAATTGTCTGACACAAACTTTCTTCAGCCACTTCACAGCCAGTTAGGCAACGATTTTCAAGAATTAAAGCATGCACTCTCTCAACGTGATCATCGTCCATGGACATGAAAGGCCATCTAGTTTTGGGATCGTCTTCAGTGGACATTCTGCCCAATTTGAAACGTCTGTACCATTTGTAACATTGTTTGTGGCTTAAACAATCCTCTCCATAAGCTTGCTGCAACATCTGGAAAATCTCAGTAAAAGTCAGTTTCACACAGGATTTCATGGAAATTTGTTGCTCTTTAAGTTCCTTCATATTTCAACTTGCAAAATATAGCAAAAGGTTTGTGAGATGAGTTCACTCTACTGCATGTAGTCCGTAAATAATTCACGTGGCGTGATTGAGCAAGTGGAGGCTAAAGCTCAAGGTTATCACTACACATCACCATTATCGCGAGTCTGCTGTGTTGGCTCGCTGGCACCCTCTTTAGCAAGTTTGGTTTCTTTTTGGATAGATACTTTCTCTTTTAAAATTAGGCAGTACGGGAGCGGGGTAAGAGGCGAAGAAGCGTGTATGTGGGTCAGGAGTGACAAAGTGGAGATGGAGAGGTTCGCTCTTCTTGCACAAGGAGTGAGGCATTTTCGTTGAAGATTGTACATTACAGTTGTTTTCTGTCTTTCTTTATTGGATGTCCTCCTTCCCTGAAGTTTTTGTTCTTCCTTATCCTCCAACACTTACTTGGATTATTGCGGATGCTGCTTTATCCAACGGATGACTATTGAAGTACCAGGATGGAACTACTGTTATGTTGGATGATGGGAAGAAGTGTGGAAAGTGTGAATACCTTGTTGTATGATATGAATGTTGTCTTGTTGAAGCATTGTAATATTGAAGCTGATTCTGCTGAAGTTGTATATGGTATTGTCACGGCCAATAATAATAATAATAAAAATTAATTTCATAAAATTAGGCCAAAGAAAGTACCCACAGACATTTCATCCGTTCTGAGCCATGCACAAATTCACCATTTTATTTTATGTGATTATGGGTGCATTTTATAAAATACATGTCTAAGTTCAAACTCCACCTAAATCCTGCCCCCAGGAATGCCTCTGGTCAGGTAGAACAGATTTATGTGCAACAGGGTATGCGCGCTTAGGTTTTAGGCACATTTACCCCTTGGTAATTTTATAAAAGGTCATTTCTACAAGTAAAATGCTCTTTTAGTGCAGAAATGTCTTTTAAAATTACTCCCACAAATGTACACTCTCAAGTCCACCACTGCAGTCTACAGAATTGGAGAATTCACCTATTAAGGAGTCATGCAACACTTGTCAGTTTTTATCACAAATATTTTTAAACAAATGAAGTAATCGGCAATGCACACTATATTAAAACTGCTGTGGCATGCCTTATCAACATTATGGCTATTCCCTTTATGAAACCAAGCTAGTTCAACTGGTGATATCCTGTATGCTATGGCCTACTCAATACCAGCTTTCAGGGACATGGGTGGTGGAAAAACAAATCTTATCCATTACACATATGAAAATAAACTAGGAATTGTAAAGAATGTTGGATAATCCTTCATTTCGGCATGCAACCACATAAGCCACACCTTGGTACGATAGCACATGGAAAAGACATTTGGTGGATACCCATCTTCAGCCTGGTTGGAATCAACTAATGGCAGAAACACAACACTCGAGTGCAACCTCATGGCACTTTGGGGATGGTGAGATCAACATTTTGATATACAGTCAGCTAATCACTCTAGCCAAATCAAACACTGGTGGCAGCGTTACTTTATTCCTGTGACATGCATAGTCTGATTGCCTATTTTCACCTTAGTAATGCTGGGCATAGTTCAAGTTACAGTTGGTAACCAGTAGATAGGATGGGCTATCCTCCACACATTCAGATCAGCCTCACTCTATTGGGGAATGCTATTTACTAGCAAGATGTTGTTCGCTCTGACACTGGGCAGGAACTCTAGTGGGAAGAAGCCTCTAGTTTCTCTTTTGGGTCAGACCACAGCTTAATTTTGTGGGGGTGCTCAGACAAGTCTGCAACCAGCCCAGACCTGTGGAGCAGTACCAGAGTCAAGTAGTCTCAGAGCTGTAATGCATAGTACCTTATTTTGGGAATGGTACATTTGTACGGGATGGGGGCAAAAGCTTTCAGTCAAGGCAGTACCATATATCAGGCTAGCAGGTAAATGCTATGGCGTGGCACCCAGCAGGCCTGGGGAAGCCATGAGGTGGGTGCTGAAAGGACATAAGGCACAATCTTAGCTTGGAAACTTGGCATGGATTTGGCCTATTAGTACAGTGCGCTAAAAATTCCAGACTGTGTAGCTTTTACTTATGGCATGATGTTAGATAACCTTGATAAATATTTGACTAAAGTCCAAAAGTGTTTGATTATTTTGTAAATAAAGCTGTAGCATTTTAAATCTACTTATGACTCATCTCTTGACTCAAGGAATTAGGGTACTGGGAGAAGCAGATAACACCAGATGTCAGAGCTAATTATATTATCTGCATTGTATGCTTTAGTTTTGAGCCCCACATTGTCTTTTCTGAGAGTCAGTGGAAACTAACTAAATCACACACTAATCTGAAAATATCCTACACTCAGGCTTCATCTAAAAAAACCTTTTCTCTTAAAGATAATTCATGGCCAGCAAATTTTTTTTATAAATACAACTTTTGAGCTAGCAAGAAATAGCTTTGTGGTTCAACTGCTGCACAATGGTGGAAATCTGTAGGCACCTCCATCTAAAGCAGTAAGATTTTCAGAGGATGCCTGTAGAGAGAAAGCTGGAATGTTTATAAGCAGCTGTTGTACCTTGATTCCACTGTGCGTTATTACCTTTAGTTCAGGACACTTAAGAATTTTAGGTGGTGGGCAACCTTTTGCTCTTGTGCTCATTAGCAACTATTACTTATGTGTTAATCAATCCCCAGGTGTCCCCACTGGTCAGAAGGGTTGAAGAGATGGGGGACAGTAGAAACGTTATTAAAAATCTCTTTTATATTGTGAGCACAAAAAACACAAACAGGTTAACATGGCAGAGCATAAAATGAATCTGTCTTTATGCAACGTCCAATAAACACTAATGATTAGCTAGACACAGTACATGGCATGAAATACCAAAAAAAAAAAAAAAAAAAAAAAAAAGAAAGCAAGAAAAAAAAAAGATTGGGCGTGCTTTTGCCTGAACAAGTCTTTCTGTAGTTTATCTGTCAGTAAATACAAATGTATATAAAAGGAAGAAAGAGAAATAAACGGAGTTGCTCAAGTACTGTGACAATAATAAAGATTTGAAAGAAAAACATTTACCCAAAAGATAAAAAGATTGGCTTTATTTCAGAGACTCATGCAAAGGCATGCTTGTGGAATGAGCCCTATACATGCTGAAAGAACTTTCAAGGAAATATGGAAGATGGGCAGGTCAGTTCAACTACAGCATGAATGAAAATGAAAATTAACCAACAAAAGTCATAAAATAGAAAATTCTTATAAATCTAACTCAAAAGAATGGAATGAAAAATATTCTTTATAATGTTAAAGCAAGTCCCCATTTAAACTTTCCCTCAAATAACTTGTTTTTTTAAACCTTTTTGTTTTTAAATGCCATCAAGTCAATGGGGACTCTGAGCAACCTAGCAGCCCCTGAGTTTTCTTGGCAAGGTATCACCGGAAGTAGATTGCCAGGCCTTTTCTTCTGAGGCAATGGAGAATAAAGTGACTTGCCCAAGGAAACAAGGAGTCCCAGTGTCGTTTACCTTCAGCCAGTGTCGCTATGTTCATGTAACCCTCTTCTCAAGTCACTTCACTGTCTCCTTATCAGTTTCCGCATCCAGTTCAAACTTCTCCTACTGATCTACAAGTGCATTCATTCTGCGCCTCCTCAATACCTTTCCTCTCTTATCTCACTCTACACCCCCTTCTAGGGAACTCCACTCCTCTGGCAGATCCCTTTTATCTGTGCCCCTCTCTGCCACTGCCAACTCCAGACTTTGTTCAATCCATCTTGATGATCCATATGCCTGCAACAAACTACCTGAATCTGTGCGTTGGGCCTCTTCTCTAGCCCTATTCAAATTCAGGCTAAAAACCCACCTCTTTGAAGCCACTTTTGGATCCTGATGCTCCTCCATTATCTTGTCCACTACCTAAGTGTATCTTAACATACTCTAATCTCCAGTTTCACTATGGGGGTCATTCTGACCTACGAATAGCAGGGATGTACGTCTGGTTTGGATATGCAACCCCTGCTATTCACAGGGACCGTATTCAGACTATAGAGCTCCCTGCACATACAGCGGCTTTGTGCGGGGAGCTCTGGATGGGGGCGGGAGGGGGAATGCCGGAGGGTGGGTGTGAGCGGAGTGGGGGCGGGCCACACAACCCAGACATACATGGCTGATTCAGGTCATGGCCCTGTATGTCCAGTGGGGCAAAGATGGATGTCAGACTTCAACCTCAGAGGTGGAATAAGTCCGACAAATGGCGGAGAAAGGGCCAGGGCCCCCCGCCAAACCACGGCACAGTGTCAGGTAGGCACCCGCCACCCAATCCAAGCCCTGATGTTGCCTGCCAAGGCTCAGGCAATGAGGGTGAAGGCTATTTCGGTTGTCGGGCCTTTCAGCGCTCCTCTATAGTGTCCCGGTACCATAGTGATGAGACACCACAGCACCGGGGCTCCAGCAGGAGCATAGGCAGAGCTAGCTGGGGAGGTTGATGGACATTCAACACAGCAGAATTGGGGTATGTCCTGCTTGTGCCTGATCCCGCACCCATGGTAACGTCTAGCTCCCATGGGTGCAGAATCCGGTGCACTTTCAGGCTGTCCATTTTTTGGACGTCCAGACAGCCCGGATGTGCCCCGATTGGAATTGGCCTCCACGTGTTTTGTCTTGATTAGAATGCAAGCTCTGATGAGCAGGGACTGTGTCTTACATCTACAGCATTGCGTACATCCAAATGATTAGTAGTAGTAGTAGTGGTAGCAGTGACAATCAAACTCATATCATTTGGGTTGTAGGCTGTTGTTCTAACCACTAGGCTGCTACTCACTCCTTTTTTTTGCTTTATTTTTATTAAACTTTATATCCCATGATTTAACAAATCTAGGCAAGTAATAAACATCTGAAATAAGATCAAGACAGACAAATGTACTACTAAGAGACATTAACCAGTACTACCCAAAGGCTTTCATGAAGAGATAATATTCTAAAACTTCAAAGGTCTAATAGGGAGCAGGGGGAGGCATTCCAAGCCTGAGGACAAGCCATGGACAAAAACACATTCCTGCACATTAGACCTAGATGTACACATGAAAGAAGGTATCTCTAGAAGGGCCGGCTGTAAAGAGCAAAGCACTTGAGTACGGCAATAGTGGACCAAAGCACTGTTGAGATGAACACAGAAGCAGTACTTTGGCAGAGCCTTAAAGACTAAGAGATCTGTTTTATTTACTTTATATAAAGATTTATTACCACCTTTATGAAGAAATTCACTCAAGGCATTGTACAACAGGTTTAACTTGATATAAACAACTTACATTGCATAAAAAGCATAAAAATAGTAAAATGACCAAATGTCAGCAAAATACGCAATTAGAACATTGTGCTAAACTCGGTTCTCCAGGAACAAGCAGGAAGTCAGTCCTCACATATGGGTGACATCGACACCGATGGAGCCTGTGCGGAGCATTTCCCCAGCTTTCTAAGAAAGCCTTTGGGAATACTATCACGCAAGCGTGGTCCCCTTCCCGCCCAAGGGTGCCATCTTGCTCAGTCTCCTGTTTTCCGGCAGAGCCCAACGGATGTGGTCCTCTACTCTCCCAGAAAAAGTTGTTTTATTCCTTCCCTTTGTCTGGTTTGTGTACCGGTTCCCTTCCTGCCTCGAGGCAGCACCACCAGTGCCAATCTCGGCTATCTTTTTTTCGTGTTTCCTTGAGGTCTTACCTCAACCAGCCTTCACGTCTTTTTTCACCCAAGGGTCCTCGACCCTGGCCGGGTGTGCTCCCACCATGACTCCTGGTGGGTTCAAGAAATGTGACCACTGCAATCAGACTATCTCAGTCACCGATACCCATGACTGCTGCATCCATTGCCTGGGCCTGGACCATGATAGTTCCACCTGCGACTGGTGCCAGGCCATGACGCCTAAAACCAACAGGAGGCGGCCTGAGTTGCAGGGGAAACTTTACCCAAGGTTTGACTCTGCCCCAACTTCCCCATTGCTGAGCCCCGAAGCTGGCCCTTCGAGAGAGGTCCGGGTGTCCTCGAAGTCCCGCAGTGGCGGCTCCTACGCTACGGCCCTGGACCCTCCCAAAATGAAGAAGGAGGGGCCTCCTATCAAACTTTGTAAGGTACCTCGATGGGACTCAGGCAACTCTGAGCAGCGCCCACAAAACATCTCAAAACAAGAGTTCTCGGCCAGCAGAGACTGCACCAGGACCAGTGAGCCTATAGTCCTTCTCAAGGACGCACTCTCTTCGGTGTCCACGCCAAGTGCTGCACAGCCATCGGGCCTCAAGTCATGCATGGTGGCCATGGAGCAGAGTCTCCCCTCCATCTTGGCCTTGCAGCGGGTGTTGATGTCAGGCTCCAGGCATCTTCAGCCCTGAAACAGAGCCTTTGGGTGTGGAACTCAGCACAGAGCGCCACCGGCCTCGGGTACGTCCTGGGCATCGATTGAGGTCTTGATCATGCTCCTCGGGGTTCCGGTCCTCTCCGGCGAGTTTCTGGGAGTTTAACCCCTGGTCCTCCAGGGGGGCCCAATTCCTCGGGGCCGACCCCGGGGCTGAATCCTCATCATCCTCGGGCTCCGACTGGGAGACCAAAGACAAGGCCTCCCTGGAGACCTCCCGACACTGGGATGTCTTCTCCGAGCCGTCTCCCACAGAGCCTCGGCGCCACTCCTTGCCTGAAGACATGGCCTTTCACAACTTTGTTCGTGATATGGCCTGGGCTCTCTTGATCCAGACGGAGTCAAAGAAGGACCCGTGCACCAAGGAGCTCGAGATCCTACAATATAAGTCCCCTCCCAAGGAGACTCTCACGGTGCCAGTTCCACCCATCCTCGAGAGATTGCTCCTCCGGATGGGCCCCGGGTTCCACAAGTCAGAACTCCCCCCACAAGTCGAATGTGGTTGAGTCCTCCATGCAAAAGCTGAAGAGCCAAAAGACTTACTCTTCAGTTCCCCCCGGCAGGGAATCCCAGGCCCTCGACACCATGGGGCGCAAGTGCTACCAAGGCACCATCCTCGGGTGCCGAATACAGGCATTAGAATTGTACATTGGAATGTACCTTAAGTGCCTGATACAGGAATCCTCGGGGTTCTCGGCGGGCCTTGCCGGGGAACCTCTGCAAAGGTTCCAGTCCCTAGAAGCAGGCATCCAGTACTGTTCCAAAATTCTCTCCCAGGCCATCTACAATGGGTTGGAGTCTGCGGCCAGGGTTGCAGCCACCTGGATCGGCATCTGGCACCAGGCATGGCTACAGACCTCGGACCTGGAGCAGTGGGTACAGGAGAAGCTCCTGGATGTCCTCTGCAATGGTGAGAACCTATTCAGGAAACCGATGTCTCATAAGGCTGCGGAGATTGAAGCTGAGGTAGTGACCCGGCAGAGGCTGTCCAAAAGGACCTCAATTCTCCCAAGGAAAAAATCCTTGAGGAAAAAGGGCTACACCCAGGCTGGCCACTACCAACCTTACTCAGTGCAGCCTCACCAGTCCTCACAGCAAAAAGGCCAGGGACACAGGCCTAGGAAGCCCAAGGATCCCAAGCCCCAGACACCAGCTTCCACCCAACTGGGGGGAAGCTTTTGACTCCCTGGGCTGGCCCTCCCGTCCCCCTGGAAGATCACCTCAGCCCACAGGGGGGGTTGACTGGCCTCTTTTGGCCACAGATGGGTTCTGGTGGGTTCTGCGGGTGGTGCAGGAGGGGTATTTCCTCCATCTGCAGCAGAACCCTCTAGACTTCTTCCTAGGAGAGCCACCACAGTCTCTCCTCCACCAGGCTTTGCTGGCCACAGAACTCGCAGGCTTTCTCAGAGACAGGGTATTGGAACCGATACCTCACCACCTCTGGGAAAAGGGGTTCTATTCAAGGTATTTCCTTGTCCCAAAAAGAATAGGGGGTTTCTGGCCCATCCTGGATCTGCGCAACTTGAACAAGCTCCTGGAGAGGGAAAAATTCAAGATGATCTCCCTTGGGACACTGCTGCCCTACCTCCTCCAGGGAAACTGGCTCTGCTCTTTGGATCTCAAGGATGCTTACCACTCACATCATTATACATCCCTCCCACAGACATTACCTGAGATTCGTGGTGGGGGGGGGGGCAGCACTACCAATACAAGGTGCTGTCATCTGACCTTGCCTCCTCTCAAAGGGTCTTTATAAAATGCCTGGCGATCGTAGCCACCCATGTGCGCCTCCAGGGGGGCCCACATCTTCCCTTACCTGGATGACTGGCTCATCAGAGGCAGCACACCTCTCGAGGCCAGGCGGGCCATAAGGCTCACTATCCACACACTGCAGCAGTTGGAATTCATCATCAACTATCCCAAGTCCAGACTCTCCCCGGCCCTAGGGGCCCAGCTGGGCATTCTGCGGGTCAGGGCCTTCCTCCCTATGGAGAGAGCCCACCACCTGATGCAACTGGCAAGGGATGTGCAGAGCTCCAGTTCGGTGCCAGCTCGCCTATTCCTCCGCCTGCTAGACTATATGGCCTCAACAATTCACGTTACGCCTCTGGCCCTCTGGCATATGTGGGCAGCTCACTGGTGCCTCCATTCCCAGTGGACACAGGCAACAGGCAGGCTTAGGGACAGAGTGGAGGTCACAGGGCAGGGATGCCCTTCCAGGCGCCGATGCCTCAGAGGGTCCTCACAACAGATGCCTCCCTCGTAGGCTGGGGCACACACTGTGAGGGCCAGTGCACCCAGGGCAGCTGGTCCCCAAAGGAATCCCTCCTGCAAATCAACCTCCTCGAGCTCAGGGCCATCTTCCTGGCCCTTCAGGCCTTCCACCACCTCCTGAGCGACCTCCCGGTCCTCATACAGACAGACAATCAGGTTGCCATTTTCTATGTGAACAAGCAGGGGGGGGGGGTACGGGCTCCTACTCCCTCTGTCAGGAGGCAGTGGCCCTCCACTCCTTTGCAGTGTGCAACCATATCCTTCTGAGGGCGGTATTCTTACGAGGTCAGGACAACTGCCTGGCAGAGAACCTCAGCCGGGTCCTTCGGCCTCACAAGTGGCATCTGGACCCAATAGTGAACTCACAGCTGCCCAAATTCTGCTCTCCTCAGCCACACCACAGGAGGGTGGCGGCAGATGCCGTCCTGATCTCCTGGTCACAGGGTCTTGCTTTATGCATTCCCACCGACACCTCTGATAGCCAAGTGCCTTTTCATGATCGAGAGCGAGCATGCTTCAGTGATCCTGATTGCGTCCAGGTGGCCCAGGCAGTGATCCTGACTGCATCAAGGTGGTTCCCCCTACTGCTCTCCCTGTCAGTGGCAACCCCAGTAACACTGGGCCGGGACCTGGACCTCCTGTCCCAGGAGGGAGGCTCCCTGCTACACCCCAACCTGGGGTCCCTAACGCTGACAGCATGGCTGGTAAAAGGGTAGCATTGGCCCCTTTCAACTTCCCAGGAGAGGTTGAGGAAATTGTCCTAGCCCCCCGAAAACATCCACCAGAAGGGCTTACGCCTTCAAGTGGAGGAGGTTCTCTGTCTGGTGTGCAAAAAGGAATAAGAACCCGTTCTGTCAGATACAGCTCATGCTGCAGTACTTGTTGCACCTCTCACACTCAGATTTGAAATCTAACCCTGTGAGGGTGCATCTCAGCACCATAGCAGCTAACCATCACCCTGTAAAGGGAAGCCCCTCTCAGGCCAGCCTCTGGTCTCCAGATTCCTCAGGAGCCTCCTACTCTCCAAGCCCCCTCTCCACCCTCCAGCAGCAGAATGGGACCTCAATGTGGTGCTCTCCCAGCTCATTATGCCGCCTTCCGAGCCTTTGGTCACCTACCATTTGAGACAGATCTTCTGGAAGGTAGCCTTCTTGGTGGTGTTGATGTATGCTTGTACAGTAAGTGAGCTGCAGGCCCTGGTGGCGACCTGCCCTAAACCAGGTTCTATACGAACACGATGGTGCTGCGCATGCACCCCAAATTCCTCCCAAAGATGGTGTCCGCTTTTCACCTCAATCAGGAGGTAGTTCTCCCTACCTTCTTCCCATGGCCGCATGCCAGCAGGGAGGAGTTTGTCTTGCATACCCTGACCTTTTATCTACAGAGGACCAAGGCCCATTGAAAAGTTCTTCAGCTTTTTATCTCCTATGACCCCAGCAGACTGTGGCTACCAGTGACCAAGCGAATGCTGTCCACATGGGTGGCAGACTGCATTGCACTCGCTTATGAATGAGCTGGCCTCTCTCTGGAGCGCCGGATCACTGCTCATCATGTGAGGGCTAAGGCCACATCGGTGGCGAACCTATGCACAGTGCCGATGCAAGAAATCTGTAAGGCCACCACGTGGTCTTCAGTCCATACATTCGCAGCCCACTACTGCCCTGAAAGTGGGTCCCACAGGGACAGTGCCTTTGGCCAGGCACTGATAAGAAGCATTCTCGGTGTATAGGCAACTCCTGCCCTCCAACCCTTCAGTGTTCAGGCTACCGGAGTTATGGTGATGCTGGACGCTTGAGTCTGCAGAGTCTCTTGGTAGGGACTCACCTTCTGCAATTCATGATCTCCCCCTTGTGTCACTGCTGCTGCTGTCATGGTTTGGACACCGGAAGCCTGGAGCTAGGGAGTCCCATATGTGAGGACTGACTTCCTGCTTGTTCCTGGAGAAAGCGTAGTTACTCACCTGTAACAGGTGTTCTCCATGGACATCAGGAATCAGTCCTCACAACCCTCCATCTTCCTCTTGAAATTGCCTCCTTTAACTTTTTGTCTCTGTCTACGCGATGTCATCTGAGCAAGATGGCACCCTTGGGCGGGAAGGGGATCACACATGCGTGGTAAAATTCCCAAAGGCTTTCTTTGAAAGCTGTGGAAATGCTCCGCGCGGGCTCCGTCGGTGCCGACGTCACCCATATGTGAGGACTGATTCCTCCTGTCCCTGGAGAACACCTGTTACAGGTGAGTAACTACGCTGGATAGCCAAATTAAATCCTAGCAAAAACAATTATATGGCGTAGTGTCAGTAATATACATATCATAACAGAACATTCATATAATGGAAATATAATACGAAGCAGAATAAGAGTAGTTACTCACCTGTAACAGGTGTTCTCCAGGAGCAGCAGGAATCAGTCCTCACATATGGATGACGTCGGCGCCGACGGAGCCCCTGTGCGGAGCATTTCCCCAGCTTTCAAGGAAAGCCTTTGGGAATGCAGCGCGCATGTGCGGTCCCCTTCCCGCCCAAGGGTGCCATCTTGCTCAGTCTGATGACATAGCTAAAAGACAGCAAAAACAAAATGAAGTATATGACTGCAACTCTAGGGGAGGAGGGAGGGTCATGAGAACTGATTTCTGCTGCTCCTGGAGAACACCTGTTACAGGTGAGTAACTACTCTTTCTCCAGGACCAAGCAGGAAGTCAGTCCTCACATATGGGATTCCCCAGCTCTAGGCTACCGGGAACCCAAAGCTGAAAAAATGGCTCCCTCTGAAGAGCCTCAGCATCCGTGATAAGAATATCCTCTGAGAACGCCCCCCTACGGTAGCCCAACACAAGGGCCGGAGGGTAGGAATTGCCTAAACCTCAAAGAGATTACAGAGTACCACCTGTCCGAAAGCACTGTCCCTTCGGGACTTTCTCTCGAGGCAGTAGTGGGCTGCAAAAGTCTGGCTTGAAAACCACGTAGCGGCCCGGCAGACGTCTGCCAACGGAACAGAGCGGAGATGAGCTACTGACGCGGCTTTCACCCTGACACGGTGAGCCGTGACTCGACCCTGCAAGGGGAGGTCGGATGCCTTATACGCCCAGGTGATACAATCTGCTACCCAAGTGGACAATGTACGCTTGGAGACAGGTAACCCCAGCTTATTAGGGTCAAAGGAGACGAAGAGCTGAGTGGCCCTTTGATGCCCCCGCATACGTTCTATGTAAAAGGACAATGCCCTCTTACAGTCCAGGGTATGCAAGACTGTTTCAGCCCAGCTGGTATGCGGCCTGGAAAGAATGTTGGAAGAACCACCTCCTGGTTGAGGTGGAAAGAGGAGACAACTTTTGGAAGGAACTTTGGATGGGTCCGCAGGACCACCCTGTTCCTATAGAACTGTGTGTAAGGTCTATCAGAAACCAGAGCTTGTAGTTCACTCACACGTCTGGCTGAGGTAAGAGCTACCAGGAAGAGCGCCTTCCAAGAAAGGAAACGTAAATGGCAAGTAGCCATCGGCTCAAACGGTGGGCGAGTAAGTTCCTGCAAGACCACGTTCAAATCCCACTCAGTGGCCGGTGGATGAATCGGAGGCTTGAGCAGAAGCAGACCTCTGAGGAAGCGGGACACCAAGAGGTGAACCGACAGAGACTGTCCCTCCACCGGTGAGTGGTGTGCTGATAGAGCACTGAGGTGAACCCGAACTGAGTTGGACTTAAGGCCTAGGTCTGACAGGTGAAGTAGATACTGCAGTACTACTGGCACAAGGGCAGGAGAAAGAATCCTCATTGCGTTGAGCACAGCATATTGTGAACCTACACCACTTGAGGACATAGGACTTTCTGGTGGATTGCCTCCTAGAGGCCACAACCACCTCCTCAACTTCCCTAGGTAGAAGTAAGGGAGCTAGCACTATCCTTTCAGCAGCCAGGCCATCAGATTGAGGGATCTGAGATTGGGGTGCAGAAGGGAACCCTGATCTTCAGACAGGAGATCGGGTTGCAACCCCAGAGGGAATGGAGTTTCCACCGCCAACTGCAGCAGAAGTGGAAACCATGGTTGCCTCGGCCATCTGGGGGCTACCAGAATCACCAAGCCCTTGTCCTGGAGAATCTTGAACAGAGTTTGGGCCACCAGGGGCGTGGGAGGAAACGCATACAGGAGGCCCATAGACCAAGAGATCAGAAAAGCATCTGCTGCTGACGGTTCAGCAGACTTGCAAAGAGATCAATGGATGAAAGTCCCCATCGTAGAAAAATCTGCTGGACCACCAGTGGATTCAACTGCCATTCATGAGGCTGGAGAATCCTGCTTAGTTTGTCTGCCAAGAAGTTCTCCTGACCAGGTAGATAAACTGCTTTGAGAAACATGCCTTGTTTGACTGCAAAGGAGCAAAGGGCCTGCGCCTCCTGACATAGGAGTTTGGACCCTGTGCCCCCTTGCTTGTTCACATAGAACATTGCTACCTGATTGTCTGAACTAAGACTGGTGAGAAAGGGCATGAGAAAAAGTCTGTAGAGCCAAGCGGATTGCTCGCAGCTCCAGAAGATTGATCTGCTGTGTGGCCTCCCGAGGAGACCAGAGGCCTTGAGTGCACGTGCCCTGGCAATGTGCACCCCAGCCCTTTAAGGAAGCATCGGTCGTCAGCACCCTTGTGTTTGCTGGGGCCTGAAAAGGTACCCCCCTGAGAAGGTCTGGGAGATGTAGCCACCACTGCAAGGAGTCCAAAAGTGGTTTGGACCCCTTTACTCTGTCTCAGAGGTCGCCTGTGGCCTGCACCCACTGAGCTCTGAGGCACCACTGAGCAGCCCGCATGTGCAGACGGGCATTCGGAGTCACATGTACCGTGGATGCCGTATGGCCTAGAAGCCGCAGGAAGTGCCTGGCGGAGACCTGAGAATTGCTTTGGAATTGGTTGGCCAAGTCCATCAGTCTGTGGGCCCTGCCCTTGGGCAAGTAAGCTCTTGCCTGCAGGGTGTCTAATCTTGCCCCTATAAACTCTAGGTTCTGTGAGGCGAGCAAAGTGGACTTTGCGTAGTTTATGACAAAGCCCAGATGCTGAAGAAGGGAGACAGTGCGAAGAGTTGCTTGTCTGGCCTCCTGGAGAGACTGGCCCCTGATGAGCCAGTTGTCCAGGTATGGGAAGACAAAAATTCCCTGATTCCTGAGATAGGTCACCACCACCGCCAGGCATTTGGTGAAGACCCTGGGGGCGGAAGTTAGGCCAAAGGGAAGTACTTTGTACTGGAAATGGTTTCCTCCCACCACAAATCTGAGATATTGTCTGTGGTCTGGATGGATGAGGATGTGAGCATAAGCATCCTTTAGGTCTAAGGAGCATAGCCAATCTCTCTGCTGGAAGTAGGGCAGCAGTATCCCAAGGGTAAGCATCTTGAACTTTTCCCTCTCCAGAAACTTGTTTAAGTTTTGGAAGTCTAGGATAGGCTGGAGGCCTCCTGTCCTTTTTGGTACCAGAAAGTACCTGGAGTAGAAGCCTTGCCTTTTCAGGTGGTGAGGCACCGGTTCCACCGCCTCTTCCTTTAGAAGACTTGCCAGCTCCTGAAGGAGGAGGTTTCTGTGCAGAGGGAGTCTTGGAGGCTCCCCTGGAAAGTAGGAGGGGGGTATCTGGTGGAAGTGGAGCATGTAGCCCTTTTGGAATATGCTGAGGACCCAGGTATCCCCTGTGATGGCTGGCCACCTGTAGGCGTACAGGGTCAGCCGACCTCCTGTGCTGAGTGGAGCCAGCTGTGGAGAAGAGACTATGCTGTGGGAGTCAAAACTCCATTCCCTGCTGTGCAGGAGCCGGAGCTGGCGGCTTGGGGGTTTTCTGCCTACGGGGCCCCTGCCCCTGCCCCTGCCCCTTGGCCTGCTGGCCCTGTGGGGGAGTTGGAGAGGCCTGATATTGAGGGTAGGATTTATAGGCAGCACCCTTCCTCGGGAAAAAGGGCTTCTTTCCCGAGCCCTTCTTTTTCTGAGAAGGGGCAGAAGTCTTCCTGGACAGCCTTGTCCTGGTGAGAGTCTCAGTCTCGATTTCTGCAGCCTTTTCCATCATGGGTATACCAAAAAGGTTTTCACCTTGGCAAGGGACATCGACCAACTTCTCCTTCACCCATGACTCCAGATCTGATGACTGCAGCCAGGCCTGACGGCGTGCGCCGATGCCGGCCGTGGCTACCCGGGCCGAAGCCTCGAAGCCATCATAGGCTGCTCAAGAGATAAACTTTGAGCACTCTTGGACCCCTGTTGACAAAGCCTTGAACCTCAGCAAAGGTTCCTCGGAGAGGCCAGATGAGAACCTGGCAATCTCCTTTGCCAGGTCCTGTAGGTACATGCCCATGTACAGTTGGTAGGTCTGGACACGGCAAGATAGCATAAAGCCCTGGAAGCACTTTCTGCCGAGGGCATCCAGGTTCCGGGCCTCCCGGCCGGGGGGCACCAAAGAGTGCATCTTCTGACTCTTCAGACGGTGCATGGCCGATTCCACAACCATGGAGTTGTGCGGTAGCTGCGCCATTTGGAACCCAGGGCTCTTCCGGACTCAATAAATGGAATCGACCCGTTTGCTAAGAACTGGCGTCGAGGCCGGTGCCTCCCACATGTGGAAGAGCAACCGTTCCAGCATCAGAGGAACCGGTACAGTAAAGGCTTCCTTCAGAGGAAAATCATACTGGATGACATCGAGCTCCTCGGCTCGAGGCTCCTCCTCAGCATCTGCAGGGAAGGCCAAGGCTTTGGCCATGTCCCTCACGAAGTCCGAGAACCGGGTATCCTCCAGGGGGGGACCATCTCCGAGGCTCGCACTCCAGTGAGTTCCAAGGGATGCACCGGGTCCGGAAGGTGTCCGGGGACTCCTCGTCCTCCGTCTCCCACGCCAACTCCTCCTCCGAGGAATCGGGCGACTCCGGATGTGTGGGCCTTGGTGCCACCCACCCCGACGCCGAGGGTATTGGCATCGATGACCTTGGCCCTGCACAGAAGGTCAAGGGAGACCTTGACAGAGGATCGTCTCCGGGGTCGACTTAGACTTAGAGGTCTGGTGGTCTGGGCAGATGCACTGGTCAGACCAGCTATCAGCACCCGCTGCTGTTCCATGAAGGCAGCCAAGCTGCTCTCCAAGGCCGTCAACCTGAGTCCAAGCTCAGGAGACTCAGCAGACCCTGACTCAGGCCCCGACAGCATCATGCCCGACGTCGGCTCCCCCGGAGGAGAGTCCACGAGGACAACTGCACTTACGTGACTCGGGGACTCCGGCTCCACACGAGGTAGCTTGGAAGGCCTCTCCGACTCCAAGAGCACAGAGCGGCAGTCAGGGCTACGCGACCTGGCCCTCGAGGAACCAGGAGCCTCCACCGACTCCACCCTCATGAGCTTTTTCTTCCTTCTGTGCTCCCAGGAGGGAGACTCCCTTTCAGAGGAACCCCGACGGCGCTTGGGGTCAAACTCCCGAGATGTCGAGGCCTCTAACGAAGTCCGGGCCCGGCCAGACGCGGAGTCAGAGAAAATTCGCTCACGTTGATGCTGACGGCTCCGAAGCATCTTCGATGACATCTTGCTGCACGGGCCACAGGCCAGCGGGTCATGGTCGGGCCTGAGGCAATGGAGGCAGCAGTCATGTGTGTCGGTGAGAGACATAAGTTTCTTGCACCGATCATACTTTTTGAACCTGCTGGCAGCCATCGGGGGAAAAAGGGCCCCTGCAAGATCAAAAGACCGGGCTGCCAGTAAAAACACAAAAAGAGCACGAACGCTAGTCACGAAGGACAAAAACTGAAAAACACAAGTCTGGACTCCATACCGGTGTACCGAGCCCAGGCGGGAAGGGAACCAGCGTCGAACCAGATAAGACACAGCGAAAATCACAGAAAAAAATTAACTTTTCCCGGGTGACACGAACTCACGTCCGTTGGATTCCGCGGAAAAAGAAAGACTGAGCAAGCTGGCACCCTTGGGCGGGAAGGGGACCGCGCATGCGCGCTGCATTCCCAAAAGCTTTCCTTGAAAGCTGGGGAAATGCTCTGCCCGGGGGCTCTGTCGGCGCCGAAGTCACCCATATGTGAGGACTGACATCCTGCTTGGTCCTGGAGAAGAAATGATTCGCCATTGTAGGCAGCATGACAGAACATCCATATAATATAGATATGATACTTACAATGTCAGCACAAGATAGAGAATCATCATTTTGGACAGCAGAGGGAACAAGTGCAATTAGGACATATAGACAGAGAAGATGGGTAAAATAAAGACATGAGGATAAATAAAAATTGGTGACAAATTTGAGGTTAAATTATAAGTATAGTTAAATAAGGTAAATGGAACTATCTCAGTGTAAGTGACAAAGTAGATTTCCAGGCCTTTCTTTGGAGGTAATGGAGGGTTAAGTGACTTAACCCAAGGCCACAAGGACTAGCTAGTGGGAATCAAACCCTGGTCTCCTGGTTACTAAGCCAGTGCTCTAACCACAAGGCCACTCCTCCACTCCAGTCCAAAGATGTGTAGAAGTATAAAAAATAATATTTATTAATTTATTTAATTAGGCTTGCCCACAAGAAATCCTGTGAGATTAGAAACCTCAGTCCTTCCGGCCCAAGGTTGCTATCCTCTAGCAAGATTTGAACCCCTGATCCTCTGGCCCAAGGTTACTTGCTCCAACCACTAGGCCACTCCTCCCTCTTTAGGCTTCAAAGGTTTGTAGAAGCCTAAATTATTCTTCAGGTACTCTGGCCCACTTCGCTTGAGGGCTCTGAAAATCAGAGTAGAATTTTAAATTTGACTCTGTAAGGTATTGGTATCCAGTGCAGTTTTCGGTGTGATGTTACAGCATGTATCATTATCATAAGATTCATCTTCTTGACAGATGATTTTAAGGTTGCCACAGGTTCTAGAAGCAGTTTTTAAAGGTTGCCTGAATTTGCAGAATCAAAGTAACTGATGAGTCCCGCAGTATCCCATGATTTCTGATCTGTGATGTTAGGACAAGATCATAGTTCCCAAAAGGAATTTTGATGTCAGGTACCTGCCAACTTGCATTAGAAACCCACAAAATCTCTGTTTTTGGGTTCAGGCAGAGTATGTTGATGACTTTAAAGATTTGGATTTGGCTGCTAAAAGCAGAAGTAGTAACAAAGAAAATTGCATAGGAACGGAATCATAAAAAAATTTATACAAAAATGTATAGAACTTAAAACAAACCCAGTTGTAAATCTTGAGCCAATGCAGCTCACAAAGTAAAGGTGTTACCACTACATACCTAGAGACTCTGAAAATGAGTCGGTCAGTGGTATTTTGACACAGTTGTAACCACTGTAGCTGTTGTTTCAGGCAGTTTATAAATAGAATGTTGCCATAATCTAGGTATGCCAGAACAGAACTTTGTACTGAGTCGAAAATGATTAGACGAGAAGTGGGTTTGAGTTGATGTAATTGACGTATACAAAAAAAATGGTTGAGAAACACTGAACTAATGTGTGCTGCAAAAGATATATTTTCATCTATCACCCGGAGAACCGGCTCCACATACCAAAGACCACATAGAAGCCTTGCAGATTTCCTTTGCAGAAACCAAGTGGAGATTGGTCACCGATGCAGCCATAGCTTGGACATTGTGAGCCATGACATGACCTTCAAGGCTCAACCCAGCCTGGGAGTAAGCATGAGTGATGCAGTCAGCTAGACAAAGAGATAGCGTGCACTTTGAGACAGCAGAGCACAGCTTACTGGGATCGAAGGAAACTAACAACTGGGTGGACTGGCAGGTTTGCCTTTGTGCGTCCCAGATAGAAGGCTAAACCCTGCTTGCAGTCCAAGGTATGCAATGCTGCCTCACCCCAGTTAGCGTGAGGGAGAAGAAAGTCTGCAAGACTATCAACTAGTTGAGGTGGAAAGTGGAGACCACCTTCAGCAGAAAACGAGCGTAGGTGCGGAGAATGACCCTATTCTGATGAAACCTGGTATATGTTGGGTGCGCCAGCAAGGCTTAGAGCTCACAGATGCGCCGGGCTGACATAATTGCCACAAGAAAGAGGACCTTCCAAGTCAGGAATTTCAGAGGACAAAAGTCCAGTGGCTCAAATGGAACCCACATTAGCTGTACAAGCACCACATTGAGATCCCAAGCCACCACAGGGGGCTTGAGAGAAGGCTTTGAGAGGAGCAGACCTCACATGAAGTGAGCTATGAGAAGGTAGGCTGAAAGGGGCTTCCCCACAGAGCTGCGATGGTATGCCTTTATCACGCTGAGGTGAACATGCACTGAAATGGACTTAAGGCCTGAGTCCGAGAGGAAAAACACAAGAGGAGAAAAAACCCTTGCAGAAAACCGGAAGGAACACATACAGTGAGTGGTGTGTGGTGGTCACAAGTGCTTTATTAATTCAACAAGAAACCCTGACGCATTTCAGCCGTAGCCTTCTTCAGGGGGCTGAGAACTGCAAACGAATATGAATAAATAATAATAATCATCATCATCATCATTATCATCATCATCATCAATAATAATCAAACACATTAATATTAAAATCAATAAATAACAAAACGTAATTAAAAGTTAAACAAATAAATGGAATTACAACCAAAACTAAAAGGACCCATTAAAAATATACATTAATAGAAACGTTGTGGAACACAAGGGAAGGAACGCCATAAATAAAGTAAAATAAAATAAAAACAGTAAAAAAAATAAAGGATTTAAAACATTCTTGTCAAGCCCAAAGCAAGAACAAGGAGGAGGAGATGAGGAGGAGAAAAAAACAAAGCAGGTAGCACATACACTGATATGTTAATACTTACAGTTGCACACAACGTGTGTTGTATACCAAACTAAGAGTGACCTCTGTAAAGGAGCAAATGATTAAAAACACAATGTTGGAATGCAAACTGCTGTTAAAAACAGTAGTTACAAACAAATAAAGGGGTACATTAAAACTAATATGCAGGCATTAAAAAGAAGTGATAACGGGGGGGGGGGGCGCTCGTGAGCCCGAGAAGGAATGGCCGCTTCCTAAGTCAGCTCCGTCCCGGGAATACCCCTACCTTAAGCTAACGCCAGCAAAAACAAGCATTTTCCCCCGTACCCACCCGCACAAGGTTGGAGACAACAAGAGGATCTCTTCGGGAGCGGGAGACAGCGATCGGCGGTGTCTCTGGTGAGCTGGGGGGCGGGGAGTCTGCCCGCGATACCTTGAGCCGTCCTGCACTAATTGCACGCTGCTGCACAGAGCGTCGGAGGAGCAGGCGCGGATCCCCACGTCCAGAGCCGCGTTGCAGAGCTCTTCAACCGCCACTTCCCGGCCGGACCCGCTCCTCCCCAACAATCTCGGGGGGAGTGCGGGCAGGGGCTTGCAAGCCACCGGGCAAACAGACCACCACATCGGGGGACAGAGGTCGGGCCTGGCGGTAGAGAGGATCGCTGAGAGTACTCGGGCCCTTCATTAAAGCAACCAATCGCTGGCAATCCCTCTGCCTCCCGACTCAGCGGCAGGATCTCGGCAGTCCCTGGAGGAGGTGAATGCCAATCTGGGCTCCCCGATCTGCAACAGCCTAATCCCGGAGGCCTGCTGGAGCGGGCTGGAGGCCATTGCCACGAGCTCCTGGAACGCACAAGCATCTTTGCGTTCCAGGCACTTTTGGCAGGAGCAACTTAGCTAGGGGCCCAAAGCAGTATCAACTCTAACAAATTGCGCACAGAGTGCAGATCTATGGCCTGGAATCTCACTCAAGCATTCTGATCTCCAACTCAGCCCTGCTGAGCACTGGCATATGTATAGCTGACTGAAAAGCAATGGAAATGCTAGCAGAGTACCCCTGCAGCTACTGATCATTGCTACTTCGTTTTCTTCTCTTGTGTGGAGTGCCACCTACTGATCAAGACTGGAACTTTATTTCATCTTACTTTCAACTGCCCCTAATAAATAGCTCATCACTGCTCTGAAGCCACGACTGGCAGATCTCATGGCTGCTAAGGCCAAGGGGCTTGAGACTCGAGATGGCGTGCGAGCCTCGCAACGCCTGCAGGGCAAAACTGGAACACAAAACACCTCACCCCGAAAAACACTGTCGGAAGGATCGGGGGACGAAACAGCGAGTGACCTCGAACAAGATACGACAGCTTCATCATCACATGCGCTTTTACAGAGGGAACTTCATAGGGGCTTTGAAGACCTAGCGAGTGAATTTCGCTCCATGCACGAGGAAGTGATGAACACAATGGCAGAACTCCGAACCGATATAAAAGACCTCGGCACGCGAGTGGAGGAGGTTGAGACCAAAATGGAGGACTATGATAGTACTCTGGTGGATATACAATGTTCAGCTGATAGACAACGCTTGCAAGCAATGGAGCTGACCTATAAAATTGATGATATAGAAAACAGATCTCGCCGCAACAACGTGCGCTTCCAAGGCGTACCGGAAGCGGTGGGGGGTGCTGAGGACCTACAGGTAATGCTTCAGACATTGATAGAGCAACTGCTTACGCCCGAGGAAGTCGCATCCCGGGGTCAGGGGATGGAGATTGAGAGGGTGCACCGTGCCCTGGGAAAGCCGCCAAACAACCAACCGCGGGATGTTATTGCTAGATTCTTGAGATATACGGATGCAGAGCTTCTGTTGCGGAGAGGCCGAGAGAAAAAAGTGATTCACTTCCAGGAGGCAGCGGTGCACGCGTATCAAGACCTATCGGCCTTCACCCTGGCCCGTCGCAGAGAGATGAAACCAATTACGGCGGTACTGAACAACAAAGGGATACGCTACTCCTGGTCTTTCCCCTTCCGAATGAACTTCCTCTTGGGAAATAAAAAAATTTCAGCCAAAGACCATACAGAGGCATGGAGAGCGTTGCGGCAGGCGGGCCTGGTGGATGACAATGCACTGCCGGAACCCCCAGCAGCCAGGCCCCAGCGCTCGAAATGGACTCGAGTGGGAGGACCAACCTGAGACTCCCTGGGCCACTTGAGAAACTCGCCCAGGCATCGAGGGAGTACTAACTAACTCTCTGGATGCTGCTGAGCGCTTGCTGTTTCATGTTTGCATAGTCTGTTTTGCATTACACTAATGGTTAATGTTTTAAAGGTATACTGTTGTCCTGAGGTTTCAAAAAATTGTTTAGTGTTAAATGAGGGGACGAGGACACTGTAATTGTGCTAAGGAAAGGAGGGTGAAAGGCACCTAACTGGGCTTACACATGCTCCAAGGGGGACATTACATTACAGTACATGTTAGTATCTTTCTGCATGGGGGACCGGATGGAGAAGGGACAAGGGATTAACTTTACCGTGTCCTGTCCTTCTGACAGGCAGGTGGTACAGTTGGGAGGGGAAGAGGGGTGGGATAGGGAAGAAGTACAGATAGGATTGATATGGGGGGAGGGGAGGGGAGGGGGGAGAGGATTTTTTTAGTAATCTCAATGGCTGGTAGGGAGGAGTGGTGGTGGCGGGGACTACTGTTGATAACTGTTAAGCGATGGGTGGATGAGAGGATGTTTATAATGTATCACCTTAATGAGTATGTGGGGCGGGAGGGCTATGGAGGCGCAACACTTGATTAGCCATGTTGAAGTTAATCTCTTTGAATGTGAAGGGTCTCAATTCCCCAGGAAAACGCTCTTTGCTGTTTGCGGAATTGAGATCCTTGAGAGCAGATATGGTGTTTTTGCAAGAGACACACCTCCGTTCTAGCAAACAAGGGTGGTTAAAATGCAAACCTTACCATGAAGTATGGGTGGCTTCAGACACCAATGGGCGCAAGAAGTGTGGCGTGGCACTCTTATTCCATCAAAGGTTATCCCTCAAGGTAGAAAACGTTAAGAGGGATAGTCTGGGGAGATGGCTGTTACTGAATGTTCGCTTGGAAGGCCATTTGCTGACATTGGCTAGCGTGTATGCCCCCAACACAGGCCAGGTGATGTTTTTTGCTCACCTCAAAGCTCAGCTGGCCGAGTTTGTAACTGGTCCTATTATACTGGGTGGGGATTGTAACGTTCATTTGATCCCTCACCTGGACTCAACGAGTAAGGTTGGGGGGATGTCGCGAGGGCCTAGTAAGGCACTGCGGAGTTTAATGCATGACTTAGGCTTGCGTGACGTATGGAGAGATACACACGAGGGGGAAAAAAGTTACACATATTACTCACCCGTGCACCAGGTACACACACGTATTGACTATTTTCTACTAGATCAACGCTTGTTGGACGAGAAAATCGAGGCTGGGCATGGGACACTGACGTGGTCGGATCATGCTCCGTGCTGGCTCACCCTCCCAGCGGATTTCTGCAACGAGCAGCATCGGCTCTGGCGTTTAGATATCCGTTTTTTGCGGCGACACTGTGCCGTTCAGGACCATGGTCACTTTCTAAACGAATTTTTCAAACTAAATGATACAGGGGAGGTTCCCTTGCCCACGGTCTGGGACGCCTTTAAGGCTACCGCGTGAGGTCACTTGATAGCCGAAGCAGCCCGCACTCGGCGGGCCTGGAAGCAGGAATCTTGTCAGCTAGAGGAGGAATCTCGCCGTCTTCAAGGGTAGCATGCTCGGACGGGTTCTAAACGTATCCTGTGCTAATGGCGGGCAGTGCAGGCTAAGTTGGGAGCCTGCAGACAGCGTGACTTGGATAACATAAGACGAAAAATGCGCCACACCTTTTACGAGCAGGGGAATAAAGCTGGTCGGTATCTGGCCCTAAGGCTCTGACAGCAATACACATCAAGGGTAATCCGTGAACTTCGAGATTCCCGCGGGCATAAGAGGGTGATCTCTAGGGAGATACGCGAGGTCTTTGCCGACTTTTTGGAAAGATTATATAAAGCTGAGCCAGTGGACAGGCACCAAGTGCAGGAGTACTTACGTGCGGTCACGCTGCCACAGATGGCTGAGTCAGATGTCGCTCAATTAGACGCTGAACTCACCGTGGAAGAGGTGGAGATGGCAATCCGGTGACTGAAATCAGGGGGGGGCGCCCGGCGCGGACGGCTTTCCCGCTGAGTACTATAAAAATTTTAGAGCACAGCTGGCGCCGACCTTGATGCTGCTCTTTAATGAGGTGTTGAAGGGGGAGGCGCTGCCCCCTTCTCAGCACGAAGCTCTTATTACAATGATACCTAAACCAGGAAAGCCCCTGCAGGAGGCAGCTTCGTATCGCCCAATCTCCTTGCTAAACACGGATGTGAAAATGTTGGCATCGGTGTTGGCTGTTCGACTGAACCGGATTCTGCCAGCTTTGGTTCACCCAGATCAAGTAGGGTTTGTGCCGGGCCGCCAGGCGGCGGATAATATCCGACGAATGCTAAAGGTTATCCATGTGGCTCAGCAGGACACCCAACCGGCGCTCTTGGTGGGAATTGACGCTGAAAAAGCATTTGATCGCGTTAGCTGGGACTTCCTGTGGAGTGTGCTGGACACCATGGGGTTTGGCCCTAATTTCCAATGGTGGGTCCATTGCCTATACCAAGAACCTAGGGCTCGAGTCCATGTTAATGGGGGTCAATCTGCGAGTTTTCCGTTGGAAAGGGGCACTCGGCAGGGGTGTCCTCTGTCGCCGCTGCTATTTGCGCTGGTGATGGAGCCCTTGGCGCAGCGTTTTCGGGGTCATTTAGATATAGTGGGCGTTCGAGTGGGCCCGGAGGAGTACCGAATAGCGCTTTTTGCGGACGATATCATACTATCCCTGGTGGACCCGGCAGCGTCTCTTCCGGCCGCAATGCAACTTTTTGCTGCCTTCTCCCGGGTATCGGGGTTCCGGATTAATTACGCTAAATCCGAGATTCTAAATGTTGGGATCCCGGAAGTGGTCTGTTCACAACTGAAGACCACATACCCCTTTCGATGGGTGTCAGGGGCCCTCCGCTACCTGGGCGTTAATCTAACGGTTGAGCGTGCGGCACTCTATAAAGAAAATTTCAACCCGCTCCTTCAGCAGGTTAGGCAGGACTTTGAGTCCTGGGTGAGGTTGATGTTGTCCTGGTTTGGGCGGATAGCCGTGGTCAAGATGTTGGCTCTCCCAAGGTTCTTATACCCTTTTCAGGTACTCCCTATCCCACTCCCACGGGGAGCTTTGGCTAAGTGGCAAGCAATGCTTATGAAATTTATATGGGGATTACGTTGGCCCCGCATAGCGCGTCAACAGCTTTATAAGCAGACTCGCCGCGGCAGTATGGGCGCACCCAACCTCCAGTGGTACTATATGGTGGCACAGTGTCGCGCGGGGGTGGAATAGATGAACACTGACAGACCCAAGCGCTGGGTCCAATTGGAATAGCACCTCGTGGGGGGGGGGGGGGCAGGATTGGGAGATAGACTATGGCTCGGCTCTAGGTTGCGAGGGGGTAAGCGCCCAAGTAACCCCTATATCCTGCACATGCTCCAATGCTGGGACAGGTCTTTCTGGCCTCAGGGGTCAGATTTGACCCCACTGGCGCCCATAGTGGACAACACTTTGTTTCCTCCAGGGATGAGTGATCAGGTATTCCGAATGTGGGGACATAGGGGACTTAGTCGAGTAGGGCAGCTGTTTGAAGAGGGAAGGTTACGCTCTTTCTGAGCGTTTCAAGAGGATTTTGGCCTGCCTGACCGCCATGTCTACCAGTATACGCAGGTGACACACTGGGTGCGGACCCGGGCGGTTCGATCCCAGGTGGCCCGGGACCTGTCAGATGTCGAGCGCCTTTGTGAAGGGAGCACCACCACGAGAGGCCTTATTGCTGCTTTTTATGCCCAGTTGCAAGAGCGGCAGGCTGGAGGTGGCAGGCACAGGGAACAGTGGAACCACAACCTGAATCTCCACTATGCGGAGCAGAGCTGGGAGCAGGTGGAAGATAGACTGTGGAAAAGCTCGGTGGCAATTAATGCCCGTGAAACTAATTATAAAATTCTATATCGATGGTACATGACACCCAACCGGATAGCGCGTGCCTACCCTGGGGCTTCAAGCTTGTGTTGGCGGAATTGTGGAATGAGAGGCACCTTGGTGCATGTTTGGTGGCTCTGCCCCCGTATTAGCATCTATTGGAGGGGGATCCAGCACAGCTTAAAACAATTGGTTGGGTTGCACATTCCCTGGGACCCAGGCATCTTTCTTTTAGGTGTGACTGTCCCGGGCGCCAGAACCCCCCAGCTAACCTTGATTCGACACGGCTTGAATGCGGCGTGGCTGGCGTTAGCGGCTGCTTGGAAGCAGGCTCTAGCACCCTCCTTTTCTAGTTGGTTGGAACGCATGTGGGACACGTACATCATGGAACGCGGGGTGGCGACTGGAAAGTTTCGACTTCCCCAGTTTGAGCAAGTGTGGGAAGCTTTTGTCTTGAAGTACAGTTCCTGAGTGCTTAGGGGTTCTTTGCATTCCCTGGCCACGCTGAATTAGCATAAATATGGGAGGTGTTGTCTCCTGACTCCCCCGCCAGTCCGAGTGTTCTGATATGTAGAAGCCCTCTTGCCACTCTTACTAGACAGGCAGGGTCTTAGTAGTGGGTGGGGGGTGGTGAGGGAAGGGGAGGGAAGGGGGGCGTAGGGGGGTAATAAGGATAGGTGGGTAGGGTGGTTTGGGGTTGCTATTAGGCGAGAACGGAGCAGTAGGGGGCTAATTATAATTTACCAAAGACAAAACAAAAAAAATAAATAAATAAGAAGGCCGTGAGAATTTTGCCTGTGAGTTCCCTGCAGTTTCGCTTGGTATTGCATTTTGCTTGTAACTCATGATATGACTGTCTTATTGTAATTTTCTGTTGCCTTTAAATAAAAAAAAAAAAAAGAAGTGATAACATCGGGAAGCCCTTAGTGTGATACTACATAAAAAATATATATAGTACCATTTTATGGCAATTATAGGAATGCCAAAATGGATGATGAAATGCTCAAAGAAATCAAGGAAGCTAACAAAAGTCACAGCAGAGTAGTAATAATGGGTGATTTCAATTACCCTGGCATCGACTGCGTCAGTGTTATGGCAGGACAAGCTAGGGAGATAAAGTTTCTAGATGAAATAAATGACTGCTTCTTGGAGCAGCTGGTTCATGAACTGACCAGAGGGGAAGCCAAACTGGACCTAGTCCTTAGTGGAACGCCAGATCTGGTGCAAGAAATAAGGGTGTTGGGACCACTTGGCAATAGTGATCATAGCATGATCGTGTTTGATTTAATTAGTGGAGGAGGGATAGTAAAGAAATCCACAGTACTACCTTTTAACTTTCAAAAGGGAGACTATGATAAAATGAGGAATATAGTTAAAAAAAACCTAAAAGGAGTGGTTGCAAAGGTTAAAGACTTACAGCAAGCTTGGGTGTTATTTAAAAATACTATCCTAGAAGCCCAGACCAGCTGTATTCCACGCATTAAGAAAAGTGGAAGAAAGTCCAAAAAACTGCCAGCATGGTTTAAAGGTGAGGTCAGAGAGGCTGTTGCTGCCAAAAAAGCATCCTTCAGGAAATGGAAAAAAGAGTCAAACGAAGAAAACTGGAAACAGCACAAGCACTGGCAAGTTAAATGCAAAGCATTGATAAGGCACGCAAAGCGAGAATTTGAGAAGGAACTTGCTACGGAAGCAAAAACACGAAATAAAGACTTTTTCAAGTACATTCGTAGCAAAAGGCCTATGAGAGAGTCCGTTGGGCCATTAGATGATAGAGGGGTAAAAGGGGCAGTAAGAGGAGACGAGGCTATAGCAGAGAGACTGAATGAATTCTTTGCTTCGGTCTTTACTGAGGAAGATGTAGGGATGTTACCCAAGACTGAAGTGGTATTTAAAGGTGATACTGCAGAGGAATTGAGAGAAATATCGCTACACCGGGAAGATATATTACAACTATTTGATAAACTGAATAGTAGCAAATCACCTGGACCGGATGATATACATCCAAGAGTGTTGAAAGAACTGAAATATGAGATTGCGGACCTGCTATTGGTAATCTGTGAACTTTCATTAAAATCATCTGTAATACCTGAAGATTGGAGTGTCACCAACGTAACACCAATCTTTAAAAAGGGTTCCAGGGGTGACCCGGGAAATTACAGACCGGTGAGTCTGACGTCAGTACCGGGGAAAATGGTAGAAACCATCATAAAGAACAAAATTACACAGCATGTAGATAGTCATGGCCTAATGGGAGACAGCCAACATGGCTTTAGACAAGGAAGATCTTGTCTTACTAATCTGATATGTTTTTTTGAAGGTGTGCATAAACAGGTAGACAAAGGTGAGTCGGTTGATATAGTGCATCTGGACTTTCAGAAAGCTTTTGATAAGGTCCCTCATCAGAGACTTTTGGCGAAACTAAAAAGTCATGGGATAGGAGGCAGTGTACTATTGTGGATTGGGAACTGGTTAAAAGATAGAAAGCAGAGGGTAGGGCTAAATGGCCAATATTCCCAATGGAAAAAGGTGAATAGTGGAGTACCCCAGGGATCTGTACTGGGTCCGCTACTTTTGACATATTCATAAATGACCTGGAAAAGGGAATAACGAGTGAGGTTATCAAATTTGCAGATGATACAAAACTGTTTAAAGTTGATAAAACCCAAGAGGATTGTGGAAAACTGCAGGAGGATCTGGATAAATTGGAAGACTGGGCATCCAAATGGCAGATGAAATTCAATGTGGACAAGTGCAAAGTTATGCACCTAGGAAAGAACAAAACCACACTATAGTTACATAATGCAAGGTTCCACATTGGGAACCACCACCCAGGAAAAAGATTTAGGAGTCATCGTGGATAACATGTTAAAACCCTCTGCCAAGTGTGCAGCAGCAGCCAAGAAAGCTAATAGAATGCTAGGTATCATAAAGAAAGGGATGGAGAATAAAACAAAGGATATTATAATGCCTCTGTATCGTTCCATGTTACGACCGCACCTTGAATATTGTGTGCAGTTCTGGTCACCGTATCTTAAAAAGGATATAGCATTATTAGAAAAAGTACAGAGAAGAGCCACCAAAATGGTGAAGGGGGTGGAAGGCTACTCCTATGAAGAGAGGCTACAAATGTTGGGGCTCTTCAACCTGGAAAAGAGACGGCTGAGGGGAGATATGATAGAGGTCTATAAATTAATGAATGGAGTGGAGCGGGTAAACGTGGATCAATTGTTTTCGCTATCAGAATATAGAAAGACTAGGGGACATGCAATGAAGCTACAGGGTAAACTATTTAAGACAAATAAGAGAAAATATTTTTTCACTCAACGTGTAATCAAACTCTGGAATTTGTTACCGGAGGATGTAGTAAGGGCTGTTAGTGTAGCTGGGTTTAAAAAAGGTTTGGACAAGTTCCTGGAGGAAAGGTCCATAAACCACTATTAAAAAGGGACCCAGGATAATCAATGCATGACCCAGTACAAGCATTGTGGAACCTGTCTTTTGGGGATATTGCTAGGTACGTATGACCTAGATTGGCCACTGTTGGAAACAGGATACTGGGCTTGATGGACCTCGGTCTGACCCAGTATGGCATATCTTATGTTCTTATGTTCTAATATAACAATTAATCTGAATAGCCTGACATCCAGACTACAGTCTATTGAACAGACGAAACTCAGACGCAATGTAAAATGACCCGACGGTACAAACCAGAAGGGACTAAAACACTGAAGACAGCATCAGAAAATTGAAAAACCAGTATGTGGATTACAGGAAAGGCGAGTGCCCTGAAGTGAAAGAGAGACAGAAGCCGTGTGAAACTGTCAAGGGTGCCTCGTATTCAAGCAGCCAATGTAAGAAAAGAAAAAAAGGATAAAAAAAGAAAAAAAGGGTTTGATGACTCATGTTGCAAATAAAAGTAAAAGAGACAAACAAGCAAACGCCACAGATTAACATTTTTACCTGTAGTATAAACGTAGGAGGCAATGAAGAGAAAGTCAGCCAAAACACTAAGAACCTGACGGGAAGCCGGGATTTTCACACCTTATAAAAGGTCAAAGAACCACACGGTCTACATATTCAGGAGTATGTATTAAGCACTGACATCATGTAGACTTTGGAACAGTGAGAAAATAAAATAAAATAAAATGGCGAGCCCTGGATCATAGCAACGCCAAGACTAAAGGAATCGGGAAATGAATAAATAAATAATTAAGAAATGATAAAAATAAAGTGTGCTAAATACAAACTTGCCATGGTAAGCAATATGAGACATTAAAAGACTGGCCTTATAAAAAAGGGGACCTACAATGGGAACAATTATCATTGTAAATAAAAACCTCAGAAGGCATGAATCAAAGGCTGAATCAACAGCATAATTATATGTCCGAAGGACTGGAATGACATATGGGGATTACAGGAGACTTAAAGGTGGATGCAAAGGTGGAGAAAAATAAATGAAATAAGAGAAATAAAAATGAATGACATAAAATATGTTGAATAAGTCATATGTAATATGATGATGTATCAACAATAAATAATAATGAAATGGTAATATGCTTAAAAAATGTGTTAAAGAAAAAACATTTCATTGTAAACAATAAAAGCCATTAAAAAATACACATCATATAGAAGGGGGACCTAAAATGAGAACAATTATCGTTGTAAATAAGAACCTCAAGAGGCATGAATCAAGAGCTGAATAAACAGCAAAATCATATGTCCAAAGGACTAAAACACCATATGGGGATTACAGGAGGTTTAAAAATGTAAAAAACTAATTAAATGAAATAAGAGAAATAAAAATGAATAAAATAAATGTGTTAAATAAGTCATATATAGTATCAGAAATAAATAATAGTGAAATAAAATAAAGATAAATGATTTATTTATTTATTTAACGTCTCTTTTATATCGCGCTCTTTAAAATCAGCGCGGTTTACAGAAAACAAATTTGTGCAGTGCAGGCAGGACCTACACTGGACTTACAATGAACAGGGGTTTCTAACAAGGCTAACAGGGTAACTATGTACAGACAAAAAAACGGCTGTCACTGGCTATATGGGCAGCTCATAACTATTTACAGATTGGCGGGTTAGAGTAGGTATACGTTATTCCTGCCGGGATATTGGAGTCTAGGGGGCGGGGCTGCAAGTGGGCATAGTGGATGCTTTGGGGATGTCAGCCTGGTTCCTGAGTGTGACAGGCTGTGAGAAGGTCTCTGGGTCAGTGAAGTGCTGGAGGAAAAGATAGTGCTTCGGTGACTTCCTAAACTGGACCAGGTCGGTGATGGCATGGATGGCCAGGGGGCAGGGCGTTCCAGCATGTGGGTGCATACAGTTCAAAGGCTATGTTTCTTGTTGCCTGTGAACATTTCGTAATCGCCTTTGGGAGTATCAGAGTATTGGCAGCGGCTGGTCTAGCTCTGTTGAGGGGGGTGGTCTGGATGAGGTCTGTGAGGGAGGTGGAGGAGCACTTGTTGATGGCTTTGTAGGTCATCAAAAGAACTCTGAAGGCGAGTCTACAGTATACTGGCAGCCAGTGCAAATGTTTCAATATCGGGGTTATGTGCTCTCTCCTGGAGGCTCCATGCAAGACTCTGGCAGCTGCATTCATTGCCAGCTGCAGAGGACTCAGTGTGCTCTTTGGGAGTCCGTGTAGTATTGCATTGGCATAGTCAAAATGTGGGATTACTAGGGCTTGATAGATGTCCGAAGTCTTCTGGCTCGAGTAGCTGTCGCAGATGGCGGAGTGTCCGAATTTTGTGGTAGACTGCCTTGACCATGTTGCTTACCTGGGCTTTCATTTTGAGCTTTGGTCTAGCATGACCCCTAGGTACCGTACCGTGGGCTTGCTAAGGAGCTCTGCATCCCATACTTTCAGTGAGGTGGGCGGAGTGAAATCTGGGTTCCTGGTGATAAATAGGACCTCCGTTTTGTTGAAATTTATTTTAAGCCTCTGAGCGTGTAGCCAGTCTGTGACAGCATCAAAGTAGGTGGATAGTGGGGAGAGGTCTGGATGCTCTGTTGATATTGGAATATATAGCAGAACATCGTCGGCATAGACCAGGCAGTTGATATGGAAGGAGCGGATGATGTCGCAGATGGGCTGCATGTAAATATTGAACAGTAGGGCTGAAAGCAAAGATCCCTGTGGCACGCCTTTCTCTTATGGGAAAGGTTCGGAGGTAGAGGAGCCGGTTCGAACATGCTGTCATCTGTCTGCTAAGTATGACGCACACCAGGTTAGCGCTGTACCATGGACGCCCTTCTCCTTGAGGCGTGTTAGGAGTATTTTGTATTAAAATATGTAAAATTGGTATTGTGTAAAATAAAGTGCATAAAGAATAAATAATGGTGTGCAATAAAAGTAAAAATAAAGATAAAAGTAGAAAAGGAGGGGAGGAGAGGAGAGAAGGGGGTGAATACTTTAATACGAGCCGCCCTTGACAGTTTCACATGGCTTCTGTCCGTCTTTCACTTCAGGGCACTCGCCCTTCCTGTAATCCACATACTGGTTTTTCAATTTTCTGATGCTGTCTTCAGTGTTTTAGTCCCTTCTGGTTTGTACTGTCGGGTCATTATACATTACGTCTGAGTTTCGTACGTTCACTAGACTGCAGTCTGTGTGTCAGGCTATTCAGATTAATTGTTACATTAGCGTTCCTGTAATTGCCATAAAATGGTACTATATGTATTTTTTATGTAGTGTCACACTATGGGCTTCTTGCTATTATCATTTCTTTTTAATGCCTGCATATTAGTTTTAATGTACCCCTTTATTTGTTTGTAACTACTGTTTTTAACAGCAGTTTGCATTCCAACATTGTGTTTTTAACAATTTGCTCCTTTGCAGAGGACACTCAGTTTGGTATACAACACACGTTGTGTGCAACTGTAAGTATTAACATATCAGTGTATGCGCTACCTGCTTTGTTTTTTTCTCCTCCTCATCTCCTCCTTCTTGTTCTTGCTTTGGGCTTGACAATAATGTTTTAAATGCTTTATGTTTATTACTGTTTTTATTTTATTTTACTTTATTTATGGTGTTCCTTCCCTTGCATTCCACAATGTTTCTATTAATATACAGTCAAACCTCGGTTTTCATGATTGATCCGTTCTAAGAAGTCTGACTAAAACCGAAACGTACGAAAACCGAAGCAATATTTCCCATAGGAAATAATGTAAATTCAATTAATCCGTTCCAGACACCCAGCTCCTGTCACTTCTCTCACCTGCCCGATCGTCCACAGGACAGCAAACACACAGATATTGTACTGTACGGCACTGCAACATCTCCTGCTTACATTGACAGCTACCCTGCTACCTCCGAGCCTGAGGGGGCGCTCCAGAGAACAGGCAGGCAGTGGAGAGACCGGGGCCTTCCTCTCTGTGCAATCCTTGCATCTCTGACTCTGGCTCGAGGATGTTGCTCAGCTGACTTTCGCTTCTCAACACGCGATCGGTGAGTCCGGGGGGTAGTGCTGCCGGGACTTCCGGGGGGTAGTGCTGCCGGGACTGGGCGGGCAGTGTATACAGACCAGCGCCATTCTGTACGAAAACCGAGGCGATATCCGATAACCGAGACAAAATCTCAGTCAGAAAAGACGTCAAAAACTGAAACGTACGAAAACCAGGGCAAACGAAAACCGAGGTTTGACTGTATATGTTTAACGGGTCTTTTAGTTTTGATTGTAATTCCATTTATTTGTTTAATTTTTAATTATGTTTTGTTATTTATTGATTTTAATATTAATGTGTTTATTTATTATTGCCGATTATTATTATTATTTATTCATATTCGTTTTCAGTTCTCAGCCCCCTGAAGAAGCCTGCGTCGGGGTTTCTTCTTGAATTAATAAAGCACTTGTGACCACCACACACCACTCTCTGTTTGTGTTCCTTCCTGAGTCAGAGAGGTATAGGAGGCATTCCAGCAGTCGGTCCATGATGCAAGAGAAGGGGTCCAGCACCCTATCCGTGCACCGGGTGGCAAACCTTCACTTGAGCGTCGAATCCTTGCGGGATGCCAGAAGGATGTTCCTAACACCCTTGGGAAGATTGAGCTCTGAGAGGACTACCTGCTCAGCATCCACGCCATGAGGTCCAAAGAGTAGACAATGGGATGCAGCAAAGTTCCGCCCTCCTGAGAAATGAGGTCTGGAGCAGAGCCCAGGCAGAGAGGCTCACTCTGTGAGAGCTGCAGCAGTAGAGGGAACCATGGTTGTCAATGCCAATAAGGAGCGATGAGGATCATGGAGCCTCTGCTGACCTGGAGCTTCAGGAGGGTTTTCGCCACAAATGGTATTGGGGGCATGCATACAGTAAGTCCTCCCTCCAGTGGACGAGGAAGGCATCCGAGGTCAGACAGTTGTTGACTGGCCTTTGAGAGAAGAACTGGCCCACCTGGGCATTGTGCGCCGTGACAAAGAGATACACCGCAGGAATTCCTCACACCTGAAAGATCCAGTCCACCACCGACCTGTTGAGGGTCCACTCGTGTGGTTGAAGAACTCGGCTGAGCTGATCCACTTGGACGTTGTGCTCGCTGGGCAGATAAGTCGCACTCAGATCCATGCTGCTGAGCAAGACAAACTTCCACAATCTAACAACCTCCCAGCACAGGAGGTTCACGTAGAACATCACTACCTGGTTGTCCGTTTGGATCAGGATCACCTGATTGGCCAGGTGCACTCGGAAGGCTCGGAGAGCATTGGCTATCGCATGAAGCTTGAGAAAATTGATCTGGAGCAGGCTCTTCTGCTCGGATCACAGGCCTTGTGTGCGCAAGCCATCTTGGTGAGCTTCTCAACTGAGCTTGGATGCGTCCGTCATAAGTGTCTTGCAGGGGACCGCCATCTGGAACGGCAGGCCTTTGAGCAGATTCACCAACTCGAGCCACCAGTTAAGGGACCACACCAGAGGTGTGGTGACTACCACCTATCCCAAAGGCAGCCTGTAACTGGCTTCCATCGCATGCTTAAGGTCAATTGGGCCTGTCGCATGAAGAGACAAGCCTGCGGGGTGACATACATCGTGGCAACCATATGACTGAGGACTTTTAATATCCCTCGGGCCCCTATATGGTGCTGGTGCTGTACATCGCCCACGACTGCTACCAGTCGCTGCATGCAGTCTTCCAATAGAAAGGTCCATGCCTGGACTATGTCAGAATTTACTCAGGAACGGGGGGGGCAGAGCCTGGTTTATGGTCAAGATGGACGTGTAAGAGCTGTGCTCCGGAGGGCAATAGACAAGAATCCTGACTTTGGCAATCTTTAATCAAATACTTCCTACCTACAATGATACCATTCGATCTCGGATATGTCTGGCTCCAAACAGACGCGGCTGGGTTATCAAATATCCCAAAATGCTAGTGCAAAGAGAACCAAGATGGAACCTCTCTTACCTCACACGATGGCGGTCATTTGAGATTGTCCTGAGACCTTGCAGGAGATCCTGGCTGAGATTCAGGCAGTCAAGGACTTGGTCAAAGCTAATGGAGAATTGCTATGTGCAATGCAAGAAGAAATCAACACTTTGCGATCCTCTTTGGAGTCAAATACGGCTCGTTTGGAGAAGGTGGAGAGTGTGGTGGCTTCACATGGAGAAAGGCTTGAGGCTATTGAGAAGCAGGCCAAGTTGATATGTTCACTATAAAGAGAGATGGAAGGTGGTAATAATCGCTCTCGATGGAATAACATAAGAATACTAGGTGTTCCTGAGGGAGCAGAGGGTCCTGACTTGGTGTCCTTTATGCACGCCATGATTCCAGGTGTGTTAAAGTTGCAGTTTGCTATGCCGTTCGAGATCGAGTGCGCCCATAGAGTGCCTACTCAGTCTGTGGTCATGGGCAAGCGTCCACGCCCAATCATCTTGAAAGTTTTACGTTTTCAGCAAGTTTTGCAAATAATGGGAGCAGCCAAAGCACTTTCAACTTTGGAATATCAGGGACATAAACTCCTGTTCTTCCCGAACTTCGCAGAGCCAATGGTGGATCAGAGAAAAAGCTTTCTGGCGCTGCGTCCATGCTTGGTGCAACTGCAAACCCATTTTGGAATGCTATATCCTGCCCGCATGAGAGTCACGCTGCATAACCAGACCAAGACTTTTGATGATCCTGGGGAGTTATATGCATTTCTGGAAGCTGAGTTGATGGTGATGTGGTGAAAGTCATTCTGCAACTTTAATTTGCTACAGTTTTATGGCGCTTGCTATCATGGGCGTTTAACTGGTCTGAGGTCGTGTAAAGGCAACTCATCCACACAGGAGTGACATTTCATTATGTAACATTGTTATATACTGGGATATTTATTCTGTATTGTGTGAAGGAGCTCCAGGGTACTATCCTGGCTGAGATGTTTCTCTTGTTTTCTCTCTTTCTTTCTTTTACAGAGTGCAATATTTTGAGTGACATAGAAGACCAGAAATATTAGGTCTTTTGCCCTCCGTGTCCATCTTGCCCTGGTGGGCTCACCTGCCAAGTTTTGTATGTTACAAAGCCCCCCTGGGTTTGGGTGGTTTGGGAAGATGTTTTTCCAGTTTTAGGCGTTCTTATTAGGACTGATCATATGACGGGGCTGGGGTTAAGATGTGCCTTGTTTTTGTTGTTGTTGGGTTTTCTTTTCTGGGCTATAGGGGTAGCTAGCACTTTAAGGGCGCTTAAGAAATTGTTCTAAAATGTAAACTAAATGCTACAGTTTGGTATGTTTCTGCAACATTTGATTGTTAATTGGAACTATATTGTCAGTATGTTTGCCTTTAAGATTGTTTAACTGAGTATTGGGGCATTAATAATCCCACTAAGAGGAAAAGCTTTTTGCGGTATGGTCGGAAAGAAAGTGCTGACATCTTACTGTTGTAGGAGACACACTTAAATGGAGAGGAGTCGTTGAGGCTAAATAGAAAGACATACTCTTTAGGGGTTTCTCGGCTGCCCACCATGAGAACAATGGGATAGCCATCTTAATGAGGAAAGTTCTATCCCTTATGGATTTTCAAATATCACGTACTGATTTTGACTAGTTTCCAAGGGACTTTGTTCTAGAACTAGTGAGTCTACTATTCCTGAGGCTCACATTTCTGATCATTTTGCAATCTCATTTACCCTATTTGACTCAACGAGCTTCCAGCAGTATAATAATAAAGTGGTCGCTGGTCTGTTTTATTGGTGGGGTCGTCTTAAAGCTATAAATATGATTATCACTCTTAAAGTGAATTGTATAGTTGAAATGTTATCAGTTCTCCTTTCAGGGAGAGTCTATCGTCAAATTGAGAGGATTTTTGCTCAGTTTCTATGGGAAAATAACCGCCCAGAATTGCTTTCAGGAAGCTTAAATCTTAAAAAGAGGAAGGGGGTGATTATCTCTGATTCTCAGGCCTAGTACTGTGATTTTTTATTAAAACAAGGTTCGCGATGGGTGAAGGGGGCCGTAGGTTTGCGCTCAATATGGCTTGAACTAGAAGAGAGGTTAAGTAATCCCTTCCTCAAGAACATTCTTTTTGGCATGGTGTCTGTTGGGAGGTTGAAGTCTCATAGGGTATATCGGATACTCAGTAGGCCTTTCAAAAGTAGTAAATGTAACTTCTAAGGAGGATTGTCTGGTGAAAGGTAGCTAAATGGGTTCAGACAGCTGGGAATGAGTGTTAGTCTCATCGAGGATATGTCGGCACTTTGAGACAAGTGATGTGTGATTGTCCTAACATTCAGTTTTATTTTATTAGGTTTCAACATTGAATCGTATTAAAGAGGTACTGGGATTTAGGGCCAATCTTTCCTGGTCTGGGGTCATTTTTCAATCAACAAATGGCATCTCACCGTAACAGCGGGATTGTCCATTTTAATTAACTTCATATTGGAAGTGACCCTATTCTTCATTATTTCTAAATGGAAAACATGCGGCAGAGCTTGGTTGATGCGAAGGGTGGTACACTTGTGCTTATGATATATATATGTGCAAGCATCATGGTGTAGTTGTTCCCTTGCATCCTTCTTTTCTTAAGCGAGAACCTTTCCTTTGTAGTGGAGGGGTTGCTCTTATATGGCCCTTGTGGGCCTAATAAGCTCGCAGATGTTTTGTGTTTCGTTATATAGCCCCTGATGATCGCATGATGATGGGAAGGACAGGGTGGGGTGGGCTATGTTTAACCTTTGCTTTTCTCATGTTAAAGAGAAGAATTGTGTATTTTGATTTACTGCAATTTGGTTTTCTCTTTTGTTTGTATTTGTTGGAAAATATAAATAAAGAAATTTAAAACAAAAAAAAGAAAGGTCCATGCCTGAGTGGTATCAAGGAGGGTCCTGATGAACTCCAGCTACTGTACGGGCTGGAGATGGGCTGGAAATGGGACTTCAGGTAGTTGATCACAAAGTCTAGCCACTCGAGCACCTGAATGGTGAGATTGGCAGACTGAAGTAAGCCGTCCAGCAATGGGCCTTTGATGAGCCAGTCGCTCAGGTACGGGAAGACGAAAACCCCCAAGGTCCACAGGTAGGCAGCTATGACTAACAGTCACTTGGTGAAGACCCATGGAGGTGAGGCCAGCCCGGAGGGAAGTATTTGCTATTGATAGTGCACGAATAATAGATATTGTCTGTGATTCATGTGGATCGAATGTGAGTTTACGCATCCTTTAGATCAAAGCAGCATAACCAATCGTCCTGTAGAAGGTATGGGAGCAGTCACCCCATCCTGAACTTCTCGCGCACTATGAACTGGTTGAGATTTCACAAGTCCAGGATTGGCCTGAACCTGCCGGTCTTCTTGGGAACTAGGAAGTATCTGTAATAGAAGCCCTGTCTGACCTGAGCCGGGGGGACCGACTTGATGGCTAGATCAGTTAAAGGAGTGGGGATTTCTTCCTGTAGCAGGCTTCTGTGTGACAAGTCCATGGGGTACACCCCTGGGGCATATGGAGAAGGCAACTGGGCAAGGTGCAGTCAATATCTGCTTTGGACAATCTGCAATACACAGGCATCCAAGGTGAACAGGGGTCACCTGAGGAGGTAACCCCGGCGGACAGCGGATGGCTGGTTATGCGCCTAAGGAACCCATCAAAAGCCCGCTCCACCAGCTTGGGTTGTGGGGTCAGTTGAGCATTTGGAGCTTTCTCCCTCTGCTGCTGAAGGGAGGCCTGCACCTTCGACTGGGCCAGCAGCTAGGCCAGGTAATACCGGCGCGGCTGTGGTTAGGTGGCCTTTTTATCCTGACGTTTCCTCCGTGAAGGATCCATGGTCTTCTTTGAGAGCCTAGCGAGAGTCATATGCTCCTTCTTGAGCTCCTCCTCTCTCATTCACCAGCTTTCCGAAGAGATACTCACCCCAGCAGAAGACATTGGCAAACTAGTCCTGAACCCACTGTTCGAGATCGTAGGACTGCAGCCACACCAGCCAGCAGGCAGCAGTGTCCAGCACTGCCACTCTGCCAGTGGACTCAAAAGCATCGTAGGCACCACACACCATGAATTTTGAGCAGTCCCTGCTATAGTTCACAAGGGCCCAAAAGGCCTTGAGGTGCTCAACGGGGACATGGGTGGCACACATTCCTCCAGGTCCATCATGATGTCTTTCAGGAACATTATTTATTTATTTATGTAGCTAGTTTTATATACCACCCATCTAAGAGTCCAGGTGGTTTACAACAAACAAACAAACATGCCAAGTAGGCTTTACATAGAACAAAAAGAAAAGGAGGAAAAGCGTAGTTACTCACCTGTAACAGGTGTTCTCCGGGGACAGCAGAAATCAGTCCTCACATATGGGTTACGTCGGCACTGACAGCCCGCACGGAGCAAATCCCCAGCTTTCAAAGAAAGCGTTTGGGAGTTGCCTCCACGCATGCGTGGTCTGCTTCCCACCCAAAGGGGCCATCTTGCTCAGTCAAATGACTTTTCGGTGGCGGTATCTCTGGATCTTTCTGCTGCCTTTGATCTCGTAGATCACGCCCTTCTTCTGTCTCGCCTTCGGGAAGCCAGCCTTCACAGCACAGTTTTCAGGTGGTTCCACTCCTATCTCTTCGCTTGATCCTATAGTGTCCTTCCCTCCTCTTCTCTGGATACCCCTTCTGATCCTCTTCCCCTACACTGTGGTGCTCCCCAGGGCTCTGTCTTAGCTCCACTTCTGTTCAATATCTTTATGGCTCCACTTGCACTACTGATTCAACAGTTTGGTATTTCCGCCTTTTATTATGCTGATATCATTCTCATACACCACACTTCCTCACTCTGCCCAGACCTTTCTCCCCTTGATTCTTGTCTTTCAGCTGTAGCTGACTGGCTCGTCAGTAACTGTCTCCACTTGAATGTTTCCAAAACACTCACTATCTGGTTTACACATGAAAATCCCCCTCCTCTGGCCGCCCCTTCTTTTTCAGGTTCCTTCATCCCACTGGTGTCTTCTTTTCATTATTTGGGTGTACTCTTGGATTCTAATCTCTCCTTTCAGGATCATGTCTCTCACGTTGTTAAGACTTCCTTCTTCTTTCTTCAGCAGATTCGCGCCATTTGTCCTTTCTTAACCCCTCAGGCCCTCACCATGGTAATTTCATGTCTCGACTTCTGCAACTCTGTTCTCACAGGTGTCCCCCAACTTCACTTGCGCAGGTTGCAGCGCGTACAGAACACAGCGGCATGCATCATCTCTCACTCTGCATATTGGGATCATGTCACCCCTCTCCTTATAAATCTTCACTGGTTTTCTATGATCTACCGCATTCAGTACAAGCTTGTTACACTGCTCCGTCAGATCATTTATACCCATACTCCCCAGTACCTATTCGATCTCATTCAGTTTCACACTCCCAGTCGATTTCTTCGGTCCTTACACATTAATCGTCTACATCTCCCGTCCTCTGCACGTGCCCACCTCCAAGTCACTCATAATTATGCTTTCTTCTTTGCTGGTCCTGCGCACTGGAATTCTTTACCCCTCCATCTTAGATTGGAACAGAACCACAAGACATTCAAAGCCCATCAGAAAACCTACCTCTTCTCTATAGCTTTTGACCTCCCCCTCCCACCTAATAGCATACCTGCCTCAGTACCACTCTCACATGTGTTATTTATTTGCGTCATTGTCCTTTGTCCGTTATGTATCACTGTCCTTTATCTGTCTCGTTCAGACATGTAATCTCTACCTATGTCTATCCTGGTATCCCTCTCTCCCCCTCTGTTGTGTTTTCGTTCATCTTGTCTGGTTATGTCTGGCTTTTATCTTTTGCTGTCCTGTCTTGAGATTGTAATTTCCTTTCCTTTTCATGGCCAGTGGCCATCTTTTTCATTACCAATTGTAAACCGCCTTGATTGTTTGTTTGAAAGGCGGTATATCAAATGTAATAAACATAAATGTAATAAACAAAGAACAAAAAAAACCTGTAAATACAGGAGGACTGCAACTCCAAGGGGAGAAGGGAGGGTTGTGAGGACTGATTCCTGCTGTCCCCGGAGAACACCTGTTACAGGTGAGTAACTATACTTTCTCCGGGAACAAGCAGGAAGTCAGTCCTCACATATGGGACTCCCCAACTACAGGCTACCAGGAACCCATAGCCAAAAAAGGCTCCCCTCATCAAGAGCCGCGAGCAGCTGCAGTGGAAAAAACTCTCAACTGACAAGGAATTAGCACTCCGGTAGCCTGAACACAGAAGGGTCGGAGGGCAGGGGTTGCCTAGACCTCAAAAGGTTACGGAGTACAGCCTAGCCAAAGGCACTGTCCTATCGAGACTCCCTATCCAGGCAGTAATGAGCTGCCAAGGTATGAACCGAAGACCAGGTGGCGGCCCGGCAGATGTCTGCCAGAGGAACGGAGCGCAGATGAGTCATGGAGGTTGCCATGGCCCTGACCTTGTGACACAGCCCTCCAGTGGAAGTTTTGCTTCCTCATAGGCACGGGCGATACAGTCCGCCACCCATGTGAACAGCCTGCCCCAGCTTGCTGGGGTCGAAGGAAATGCTTGCCCCAGCTTGCTGAGGTCGTAGGAAACGAAAAGCTGTGATGCTGTCCGATGGCCTTGTGTACGCTGAATGTAGAAAAGATAAAGCTCTCCTACAGTCTAGGCTATGGAGGACGGCCTCAGCATGACCGGCATGCGGGCTTGGAAAGAAGGTAGGGAGGATCACCTCTTGATTAAAGTGGAAAGAGGACACCACTTTCAGAAGAAACTTGGGGTGTGAGCGAAGCACTACCCTATTCTCGTAGAACTGGGTATAAAGCCTCTCCACCGTGAGGGCCTGGATCTCGCTCACTCTTTGGGCAGAGGTGAGGGCGACGAGGAACACCACCTTCCATGAGAGATAGCGGAGATGGCACGTAGCCATTGGTTCAAAAGGCGGCAGGATGAGCCGCCCCAACACCACATTGAGATCTCATTTGGGCACCAGAGGGCAGACTGAGGGCTTAGACAGGAGAAGGCCCTTGAAGAACTGGAATAATGTTGGGTACGCCGAGAGTGGCTTCCCATTTATCGGATGGTGGTTGGCCGCGAGGGCACTGAGATGTACTCTGACGGAGTTGGATTTGAGTCCCGAGTCAGAGAGCTGGTGAAGGTACTGTAGTATCATGGCCACAGGACAGGAAAAAGGGTTGGTTCCCCGAGCCACACACCAGAGCACAAACCTGCACCACTTGAAGGTGTAAGCCTGTCTGGTAGACATTCTGCAGGAGGCTAGCAGGATATCCTACACTTCCCTAGGAAGTAGGAGCGGAGCTAGAGAGACCCTCTCAGCAGCCACGCCATCAGTGACAGGGGAGCTGAGGTTGGGGTGCAGGAGAGAGCTCCCCTCCTGGGAGAGGAGCCGTGAGCCTGTACCCAGAGGGATAGAAGTCTCCACTGCTAGCTGTAGAAGGAGCTGGAACCACAGTTGCCGAGGCCACCGTGGGGCTATCAGGATAACCGAGGCTCTGTCGTGAAGAATCTTGAACAGGGTCTTGGCAATCAGAGATGTCAGGAGAAACACATATAGGAGACCCCCTGACCACGAGATCAGAAAGGCGTCGGCGGCCACCCTGTCGGAGTGTGGTTGCTGGGAACAGAAACGGGGCAACTGGTGGTTGTCCGGGCTGGCGAACAGGTCTAGCCTCGGGTACCCCCAGATCCGAAAGAACCTGTGGGCCACTTTTGGGTCCAGCTGCATTCGTGGGGCTGGAGCAGTCTGCTGAAACTGTCGGCTAGCCAATTGCTGTGGCCCGGCAGGTACACTGCTTTGAGGAGAATGACCTGTTGGACTGCGAATGAGCACAGGTCCATAGCTTCCCGACAGAGGGCGCGGGATCCCGTGCCCCCCTGTTTGTTCACGTAGAACATGGCAACCTGGTTGTCGGTCTGGACTAGGACGGAGCTGTGATCAGGGATTTCCGGAACACCATTAGGGCAAGGCAGATTGCACGCAGCTCCAACAGGTTGATCTGTTGTGCACTCTCGTCTGGAGACCAGACGCCCTGGGTGCAGAACCCCTGGCAGTGGGCTCCCCAGCCCAACTGGGAGGCGTCTATGGTGAGGACCCTCGAGTGCTGAGGGGCCTGAAAAGGCATTCCGCTTGCAAGTGGTGGGGGGACTGCTATCAGTTTAGGGACCGTGCTATGCACCCGGTGATTCTGACCCTGTCCTGGATGTGCCCCATTGCCTCGGACCACTGGTCCCTGAGGCACCACTGTGTAATTCGCATGTGCAGGCGGGCATCTGGAGGGACTGTGGAGGCCATGTGCCTGAGGAGGCACAACAGGAGACGTGCTGGCACCGAAGGGCGGCGCTGTAGCTTTTTGGCCAGTGCTATTAGCCTGTTGACTCTGTCCGTAGGCAGGAAGGCCCTGGCTGGGAGAGTATCGATCCTTGCCCTGATAAACTCCACCTCTTGAGCTGGTTTCAGGCTGGACTTGGGGTAGTTGATTACGAAGCCCAAGTGCTGAAGGACCTGTATAGTGCGTGCCATGGCCTGCTGCACCTCGGGGGCCGAGATGCCCTTGATGAGCCAATCGTCGAGGTAGGGGAAAATGAAAGTTCCCTGAAGCCTGAGAAAGGCAGCGACTACCGCTAGGAACTTCGTGAATACCCTGGGGGCCGAGGCAAGGCCGAAGGGCAGCACCCAGTATTGGAAGTGAAGGCCCCCCCACCACAAAGCGGAGATATTGCCTGTGGTTTGGGTGGATTAGGATGTGCGTGTAAGCATTCTTTAGGTCTAAGGAGCACAGCCAGTCTCCCTGGTGAGGTAAGGCAGCAAAGTTCCAAGGGAGAGCATCCTGAATTTCTCCCACACCAGGAATCTGTTGAGGTTGCAGAGGTCGAGGATGGGCCTCAGGCCCCCTGACCTTTTTGGCACGAGGAAGTATGCGGAGTAGAACCCCTTGCCCCTGAGATGATGGGGCACTGGTTCCACTGCTCTGTCCTCGAGAAGACCCACCAACTCTTTCAAGAGAAGGTCCTGGTGAAGGGGAGGCTGGGTGGGCTCTCCGGGAAAGTAGTGCGGAGGCACTTCGGCTAGGCGAAGGAGGCAACCCTCCTTGACCACCTGTAATGCCTAGGCATCAGTCGTGATGGTTCCCCACCTGTGGGCGAACAGGGAGAGCCGACCTCATGAAGCCTGCCTGGCCTCGCTGGAGAGAGGGACCATGCTGTAAGAGTCAAAAGCTTCCCCCTGGTTGAGCCGGGGTCGAAGCCTGGGGCTTAGGGGACATCTGCTTATATGGACCATGCCCCTGCCCTTTGGCCTGCTGCCCCTGTTGGGGCACTGGGGAGGACTGATAAAGCTGGTAACCTCAGTAAGCAGCGGGTTTCCTTGGGTAGAAGGACTTTTTCCCCGAGCCCTTATCCCTATGGCTGAGGTCTTTTTAAAGAGCCTAGTCCTCATCATGAACTCGGACTCCAGTTTGACGGCTTTTTCAGTCATGGGCTTGCTGAATAGATTGTCCCCCTGGCATGGGACATCGATCAACTTGTCTTGTACCCATTGCTTGAGGTCGGACAACTGTAGCCAGGCTTGGCGGCGTGCACCGATGCCCAATGTGGCTACTCTGGCCATCGACTTGAACCAGTCATAGGCCGCTCGAGACATAAATTTGGAGCATTCACCAATGGCCCTGGATAGGGTTTTAAAGCGCTGCAAGGGCTACTCAGAGAGACCAGCTGAGAACCTGGTGATCTCTTTTGTTAGGTCTCTTAGGTACATGCCCATGTACAGCTGATAGGTCTGGATTCGGCCATTCAACATCGCGCCCTGGTAACATTTTCTGCTGAGGGCATCCAAGGTGCGGGCCTCCCTTCCAGGTGGTACTGAGGAGTGCGGCTTCTGACTTTTTAATCAACATATGGCAATTGAGACTTTTGAAACCCGGGGCTCTGGCGGACTCGATATATTGAGTCGAGCCACTTGCTAAGCACCGGTGTTGACGCCGGTATTTCTGACATGCGGAGCATAAGGCATTCCAGGATGGGAGGAATGGGCACCATGAGGGTTTCCTGAGGAGGGGCCTCATATTGGAGGATCTCGAGTTCATCTGCTCGAGGATCCTCCTTGGACTCCGTTGGAGAAGCCAAAACTTTGGACATATCTCAAACGAAGTCTCGAAAAGCCATGTCCTCGGGTGGAGGATTTCCTCCGAGGCTCTGACACCGGAGAATCGGAAGGAACATCCCAGTGAAGGTGAGTGTCCAGAGATACCTCGTCTTCTGACTCCCAGACGGAGGCATCTGAGGACAGATGGCAGTCCTTGGGCCCCGAGGGGTCGGGCCGCTCCGGCGCTCATTGGCTTGCCGGTGACGATCTCTGTCCAGAAGAACGGGAGATCAAGTGGGACCTCAGTCGAGGATCTTCTCGGGCCCATAGGGCTTCAAGGATTCTCTGGGGTCGACTTCGTCATCAAGTTCCCGGTGGTCAGGGCAGAGGAACTGGACGTACTGGATACTAGTGCCCTTTGCTGCTTCAGGAATAATGAATCCTGGACCTGAACTCAGGAGGTTCTGCAGCATCCGGCTCGAGCGCTGATGGAATCGGGGTCAACACCGGTTCCCCTGGAGGGGAGTCTTCGACTAGGATAGGAAGCACTGGGCAGGGCCGGTCCGTGGCCAGCTCCTTCTGAGAGAGCTTGATCAGACGCTCCTTCCCCGATGCCTCGGGTTGATGCTCGTGGCTCCGTGACCAGCCCCACGAGGGACCTGGTCATTCTGAACCATCCAGAGATGCAGCCATCGAGGATTTTCTCCTTCTTTTGTGTTCCCTCAAGGGGGACCCCATCTCCGAGGTCCCCCAATGCTGCTAAGGTTTGGAACGCTCCTCCCGGGGCGAGGAGGCCTCGGACAAGGTCCTGGCTTTCGGAGGCATAGGGGAATCAGGGAAAATTTTTTCATGCTGCTGCTGGCGGCTTTTCAGGGCCTTCGAAGACATAAGTTTGCAAAGGCCACAAACAGCCAGGTCGTGGTCTGGGCCGAGGCACCGGAGGCAGCAGTCATGCGTATCGGTGAGGGACATAATTTTTCCACATCTGTCGCACTTTTTGAACCCGCTGGTAGCCATGGAGGGAAAAAGGCCCCCTGCAAGGTCGAAGACATTTAGGGCTGCCAGTGAATGAAAAACAAGGGCGGGAACGCCCAAAAAGAAAAATAAAAGAAAAAGGAGAGCCGACCCAATACCAGGGTACCGGAGGCAGGCGGGAAGGGTACTGGTACTAGCCGGAAGAAAAAACAACAGCCAAAAGGCAAGAAGAGAATCACTTTTTCTGGGACAGAGAACAGACTACGTCTGAAGGGCTCTGCGGAAAAAAGAAGACTGAGCAAGATGGCCCCTTTGGGTGGGAACGGACCACACATGCATGGAGGCAACTCCCAAACGCTTTCTTTGAAAGCTGGGGATTTGCTCCGAGCGGGCTCCGTCGGCGCCAATGTAACCCATATGTGAGGACTGACTTCCTGCTTCTTCCCAGAGAACACATAAATAATACTATAGATGTAAAATAATTAACTAATTTAAAAAATGGTCCATAAAGCGTAGCTACTCACATGTAACTGGTGTTCTCTGGGGACAGCAGAAATCAGTCCTCACATATGGGTGACGTCGGCACCAACGGAGTCCTCGTGGAAGCATCCCCCCAGCTTTCAAAGAAAGCCTTTGGGAGATGCCACCACGCATGCGTGTTCCCCTTACCACGCAAGGGTGCCATCTTGCTCAGTCAGATCACAATGCTAAAAGATGGCAAAAATAAAAGATGGTGTGCATCTCCAAGGGGAGGAGGGAGGGTTGTAAGGACTGATTCCTGCTGTCCCCAGAGAACACCTGTTACAGGTGAGTAACTATGCTTTCTCCGGGAACAAGCAGGAATTCAGTCCTCAAATATGAGACTCCCCAGCTACAGGCTACTGAAAGCCCATAGCAAAAATAGGGGCTCCCTCAAAGGAAGCCGCAAGCAGCAGTAATTTAGTCCATGTTCACAGACCACAGTAGGACTCCTGTGTCTGATGAAACCAGCACTCCGGTAGCCTGAACACAGAAGGGCCAGAGGGTAGGAGTTGCCTAAACCCTGAAAAGGTTACGGAGCACAGCCTGGCCGAAGGCACTGTCCCGTCAGGACTCTCTTTCCAGGCAGTAATGGGCTGTGAAGGTATGGACTGATGACCAGGTAGCAGCCCGGTAGATGTCCACCATCAGGACAGAGCGTAAGTTTGCCACCGAGGCTGCCATGGCCCTGACTGGGTGCGCCCTGACATGGCCTTCCAGCGGGAGCCTCGCCTGCTCATAAGCAAGAGCGATACAGTTCGCCACTCATGTGGACAGCGTACACTTGGTCACCACCTCCCCCAGCTTACTGGGGTCATAAGAGATGAAAAGCTGAGAAGCTTTGCAGTGGCTCTGAGTGCGTTAAATATAGAAGGACAAAGCCCTCTTACAGTCCAAGGTGTGGAGGACCATCTCCACCCGATTGGACTGAGGTCTTGGAAAGAAGGTAGGGAGCATCACTTCCTGGTTGAGGTGGAAGGGCGACACTGCCTTCAGCAGGAATTTGGGGTGCGTGCGAAGCACCACTCTGTTTTGGTAGAACCAGGTATAGGGCACCTCCGCCACAAGGGCATGAAGCTCGCTAACTCTGCGAGTGGAGGTAAGCGCAACCAGGAAAGTCACCTTCCAAGAGAGGTAGCAAAGGTGACAGGTAGCCAGAGGTTCAAAGGGTGGGCGTGTGAGCTGTCCCAACACTACATTGAGGTCCCATTTCATCGCCAAAGGGTGAACTGGGGGCTTCGATAAGAGCAGGCCCCAAAGAAAATGGGTCACCAACAGATGGACCACGAGGGGCTTACCATCCACTGGATGGTGGTGCGCCGCCAGGGCACTAAGGTTCACTTGGACAGCGTTAGACTTGAGCCTGAACTGAGAGAGGTGGAAAAGGTACTGTAACACCAAAGCTACCAGGCAGGAGAAACGGTCAGCCCCATGTTCGGCGTACCAAGCAGAGAACCTCTGCCATTTGAGGGCGTAAGCCTTCCTAGTAGAGGTCTTGCGAGAGGCCAGAAGAATGTCTTCCACCTCAATCGTAAGGTTGAAAGGGGCCAGAGTCATCCTCTCAGAAGCCACGCTGTCAGCAACAGGGACCCCAGGTTGGGGTGCAGGAGAGAGCCCCACCCCTCCTGATACAGGAGTTCTGGGGCAGTCCCCAAGAGGATGGGGGTCTCCACCGTCAACTGTAGAAGCAGGGGGAACCACGGTTGCCTGGAACACCGAGGAGCTATCAGGATGAGCAAGGCCTTGTCACGGAGGGTCCTGAACAAGGTCCTGGTGATCAGCGGCATAGGAGCGAAGGCGTACATGAGGCCTTCCGACCATGACACCAGGAACGCGTCTGCTGCCACCCTGGAGCAGAAGTGGGACAACTGAAAGTTGTCTGGGCTGGCGAACAGGTCCATCACGAGTTCCCCTCAGAGCCGGAAAAGCCAGCTGGCTACCCTTGGGTCCAGCTGCCACTCATGCGGCTGGAGAATTCTGCTGAACCTGTCGGCCAACAGGTTGTCCTTGCCTGGCAGGTACACTGCCTGCAGGAAGATACCCTGTTGGATTGCATACGAGCAGAGGTCCAGTGCCTCCTGAAAAAGGGTACAAGACCCTGTACCCAGCTTTTTGTTCACATAAAATACATTGCCACCTGGTTGCCCATCTGGATGAGCACCAGCTGGTGACCAGTTGCCCTGACTGCGGAGATCTCTGCAGTGGCTTCTCCAGCCGAGCAGGGAGGCATCCACGGTGAGGACCCTTTAGGGGCTTCGGGCCTGAAAGGGCATGCCCGCCTTGAGATGCTGGGGAGACTGCCACCAGACCAGAAAATCGCCAATTGGCAGGTTACAGAATTTCTGTCTCGAACGCGCCCGTGGTCTGAAACCACTGGAGACACCACTGCGCCAGCTTCATGTGGAGGCGAGCATCAGGGGTGACGTAGACCATGGAAGCCATGTACCCAAGGAGGTGCAGGAGAAGTTACATAGAACTATATACACTTACATTGAGCTATGTACCATTTCGGTGTTAGATAGGGGTGTAGACCAATACAGTATAAAGTAATGAAGCATTCTTGGGGGTTATAGGGAGGGGTGATCGGCAACTTATCTAGAAGGGTTTAAGTGGAGGAGTGAGGAAGATCAATGGAGTTGAGGTTAATAAAGGATCCAAAGTGAAGGGTATAGATGGGTTTTAGTTTTTCTCCCAAAGGTGAGGAGGTCACTTGCTCCTCTTAGGTGTTCTGGGAAGTTATTCCAGAGGTTAGTGCGAAGTGGGAGAATGTCTTATTGGAGGATGTCCAACTCATAAACCCGAGGATCGTCCTCTGACTCGGTCGGGAACGCCAGGGCCTTAAACATGTCCTTGACAAAATCAAGGAAGAACATATCCTCAGCCAGGGATCGCCATCGAGGAGCCAGATGGGAGAGTAAGATGGGATGTCGCAGTGGCAATGGATATCGGGGGACTCCTCGTCCTCTGTCTCTCACTCGGAGTAGTCTATCGAGGACTCGTAGGAGGGCTGCTCCAAGGGCCTCGGCACCCCCAATGCCCTGAGGTCGGTGCTTGGCAAGTTTGCCAGGGATGACCGCAGTCCTGTCGAGCAGGACTCCGATCGCAACCTTGGCCGAGGATCGGCTCGGCCCCCAGGGACTTCTTGGACTTCGAGGGCCCGGTGGTCAGGGCAAATGAACTGGTCATGCCGGACAACAGTGCCCACTGCTGGTCCATGAAGGTAGACAAACTGTGCTCCAGGGCCTCCATTCTGGACTCCAGACCAGAAAGTTCCACAGCCTTTGGCGTGGGCACCGAGGGACTTGGGCCCGACACCGGCTCCCCCGAAGGGGAATCCTCAATGAGGATAGTGTCTGGGGACTGAGAACGATCCCTGTTCGGATCCTTCCGGGGGACCTTTGCAGGCCGCTCCTTCTTTGACACCTTGGATGAACGTCTCGGACTCGGGCCTGACACTGGCTCCCCCGAAGGGGAATCCTCGATGAGGATAGTGTCTAGGGACCGAGGCCGGTCCGCAGTCAGATCCTTCTGGGGAACCTTTGCAAGCCGCTCCTTTTCCGACATCTTGGACGAACAGACTGCAGGACCAGGCCTGGGGGGCACCCGACCAGTCAGAACCATCTAAGGACGCCACCTGCTAGGGCTTCTTCTTCTTCCTGGGTTCTCTCGAAGGAGACCCCCTTTCTGAGGGCCCAGGATGAGGCTCAGGTTCGGAAGGTTCCACCCAAGATGTCGGGGCCTCAGACGGGGGCACCAGGGACTCGGGGAAAAACTTATCGTGCTGCTGATGGCAGCTCTTGAGGGCTTTACTGGACATCTTCTTGCAGAGGCCGCAGGCTGCCAGATTGTGATCTGGCCCAAGGCAGCGGAGACAGCAGTCATGTGTGTCAGTCAAAGACATAATTTTACAGCACCGATCACACTTCTTAAAGCCACTGGTAGCCATGGGGGAAAAAAATGCCCCTGCGAGATCGAAGACTCTCTGGGCTGCCAGTGGGAGAAAAAAGGCACGAAGATGCCAGGAAAAGAAAAGAACAAAAACCTACAAAAATAGACTGAACCCGATGCTGAGGCAATGAGGTCGGTAGGTGGGAAGAGTACCGGTGCAATACCAGAGGCAAGTCTGAAACTCGGAGAGAAAAAACAACTTTTTCTGGGGACGAGCAAGACAAATGTCTGAAGGACTTTGCGGTAAAAAGGAGACTGAACAAGATGGCACACTTGGATGGGAAGGGGACCACGCATGCGTGGTGGCATCTCCCAAAGGCTTTCTTTGAAAGCTGGGGGGATGCTTCTGTGAGGGCTCCGTCGGTGCAGACATCACCCATATGTGAGGACTGATTTCCTGCTTGTTCCCGGAGAAAGAGAAGAGTTTTTAAATTCTTTTTAAAATCCAGGATGTCATAGTGCGAAGATCATTTGGGAACGTGTTCTAAAGAGTAGGTGCAAAAAAAGAAAAAGCTCTTCTAAATGTAGTGAAGCTTGTCTTGATATATGCTGAAGTTATATGCAATATATTAAATGAGCTTGATCTCCTGTTTCTGTTTTCTGGATCAGAGATTGAAGATAAACAGCTGAAAGACCATGATAAACTTTAAATATTGCAAAAAGGGACTTGAATTTAATACACTGAGAGACTAGTAGCCAATGTGCTTGAAAATCGGAGTAGCATGTGCAGACCTTGAAGCACTGTAAAGGAGACGAGCAGTTTATTCATAGGAAGCTGGAGAGGGTGAGTGGAAAGCGTAGTTACTCACCTGTAACAGGTGATCTCCGGGAACAGCAGGAATAAGTCTTCACATATGGGTACCATCGGCATCGACGGAGCCTGCGCGGGAATGCTCCCCAGCATCCCAAAAGGAAAGCTTTTGGGAGCATCCCATCACGCATGCGTGCTACCTTCCCGCCTAACTACCTCGCTCACTTCAGTTGAGTTGAAAGCTGATACCAAAGGAGAGAAGCAGAAGAAAAATAGAAAGAAAGAAAGAGAAAGACAACTCCTAGGGGAGGTGAGTGGGTTATGAAGACTTATTCCTGCTGTTCCCGGAGATCACCTGTTACAGGTGAGTAATTACACTATCTCCAGGAACAAGCAGGAATGTAGTCTTCACATATGGGGACTCCCCAGATAAAAATGCCTAGGGATGACCCCATCATGTTGCGGATCTAAGTAAGATGGGCCATGCTTCCTCCCAGGGACCTCAGGCATCCAAGAGTGGATGGTGGGAAGGAGTTGATCTAGGAATGGAAGAGATGCTGTAGAACAGCTTGACCGAACAAGGCATCCCGACGGGAGTCCTTGTCTAAACAATAGTGGGCAGTGAAAGTATGCACAGAAGCCCAAGTTGCTGCTTTGCGGATATCATCCATAGCAACTGAATGAAGATTAGCTGTTGAGGCTGCCATGGCTCTAACATTATGAGCCGTGACATGGCCTTGAAGAGGGATTCCTTTACTCTGATAAGTAAAGGAAATACAGTCTGCAATCCACTTAGAGAGAGTTCTCTTAGTGACTGGAAGTCCTAAATAACTAGAGTCAAAAGCCAGAAAAAGCTGAGAAGACTTTCTAAATGGCTGAGATCTGTGAAGATAAAAAGCCAGAGCCCGTTTACAATCTAAGGTATGAAGATTTCTTTCCGCGCTGGAGGCATGAGGCCTAGGAAAGAAGACTGGAAGATAAACTGACTGGTTTAAATGAAAAGGTGATATCACCTTTGGCATAAAATGAGGATGAGTCCTCAAGACTACTTTGTCATGATGGAACCTCATATAAGGCGGGTCAGCCACTAAAGCTTGCAGTTCACTAATGCGTCTTGCAGAAGTGATAGCAATTAGGAAAATGACTTTCCATGAAAGAAACTTTAGCTCCGAAATCGCTAAAGGTTCAAAGGGAGGCTCCATCAGTTGACCCAGAACAAGATTAAGATCCCATGCCACCGGAGGTGGTTTGATGGGAGGTTTAGTTAAAAGGAGACCCCTCATAAATCTTGAAACAAGAGGATGAGAGGAAATTGGTTGTCCATCCAAGGGTTTATGAGATGCAGCAATAGCACTAAGATGGACCCTAACAGAATTGGTCTTGAGACCAGAAATTGATAAGTGAAGGAGATAGTCCAGAAGGGACTCTACCGGTACCAAGAGGGGATTAAGTCCCCTCTGGGAACACCATATTGAGAACCTCTTCCACTTAAAAGCGTAAGGACGCCTTGTGGAAGGTTTTCTGGAAGCCAGAAGAATATTCTTCACTTGTTGTGAAAGGCCTAGATCTTGAAGTTCTATGCCTTGAGTAGCCAGGCCTTGAGATGAAGGGACTGGGGATTGGGGTGCAGTAGGGATCCGTTGTTCTGGGACAGAAGATCCGGAGCATTCCCAACTCCAGAGGAGTGGCTCAAGAGAGACCTAAGAGAAGAGGAGACCATGTTTGCCTTGGCCAGCAGGGAGCTATAAGTATCATGCGATCTCTGTCTCTCTGGAGTTTGAATAAGGTTTTGGGGATCAGGGGAAGTGGTGGGAAGGCATAGAGAAAATCCTGGCCCCAATGGAGCAGGAATGCATCCTTCGCCTGACAATTTTGAGCTGGCAGTCTGGAACAGTACCGGGGAAGTTTGGCATTCTGTGGACTTGCAAAGAGGTCTATGTCTGGTGTTCCCCAGACTTGAAACACTCAGGCAAGTTGATATGAGTGGAGAAATCACTCGTGTGGCAATAGGACTCGACTGAGCCTGTTTGCCCAAATGTCTTGAATGCCTGGAAGGTATACTGCCAACAAATGAATGTGATGTTCTCTGGCAAAGGCCCACAGTTGCAAAGCTTTGTTGCATAAATGCAGAGAGCCTGTTCCACCTTGTTTGTTTAGGTAAAACATGGCCACTTGATTGTCGGTTTGCACCAGAACTGTTTTGCTTACAAGATGAAAGCAAAAGACTCGAATAGCATTGGAAATGGCCCTTAGTTCTAGGAGGTTTATCTGAAGAGAAGCCTCCTGTGGGGTCCAGAGACCCTGGTTAGACAGATCGCCCAAGTGGGCTCCCCAACCCAACTTGGATGCATCTGTCGTCAGTACAGCCTGAGGTAGAGGTTGCTGAAAAGGAGAGCCTACTGTAAGGTTTTCCAGAGATTGCCACCAATGCAGAGATGCAATCAGGCGTGTGGTAACTCTGACCTTGTCTGACAGGCATCCTGAGGCATGGGACCATTGGAAAGCTAAGGTCCACTGGGCCGCTCGCATATGAAGGCGTGCATAAGGAATCACATGGACTGTAGATGCCATGTGTCCTAGAAGTCGAAGCATCTGTTGAGCAGTGAGGAAGGTTTGTAGCACTGCTTGAGATGCTAGTTCGATGATGCGCAGACAGCGAGGCTGAGGAAGGAAAGCCTTTGACTGCTGTGTGTCCAAGCGAGCCCCTATAAACTCGAGGGATTGAGATGGGGTGAGCTGGGACTTTGGAAGGTTTATGATCCATCCTAAGTACTGCAGAATTTGCATTGCTCAGGAAAGAGCATGACTTGCCTCTGGAGCTGACGGTGCTCGAATGAGCCAATCGTCTAAGTAAGGGAAGACAAAAATTCCTAGAGTCCTCATAAATGTTGCTACTACTGCCATGCATTTTGTGAAGACCCTTGGAGCAGAGGCCAGCCCGAAAGGAAGGACCCTGTATTGAAAATGGCTTCCCTTGACTAGGAATCGAAGGAATTTTCTGTGATCTGCATGAATAAGGATATGCATGTAAGCATCCCTTAAATCCAGAGAACATGGCCAATCTTGCTCGTGAAGGTATGGAAGAAGAGTGCCAAGGGAAATCATCTTGAACCTTTCTTGGAATAAATATTTGTTCAGTTCTCTGAGGTCCAGGATTGGTCTTAGTCCCCCTGACGTCTTTGGAATGAGAAAATAGGGGGAATAGAATCCTGTGCTCTGCTGGGACTTTGGAACCTCTTCTATAGCCCCTTGAGCCAGAAGAGTGGTGACCTCTTGCCACAACAGGACTGAGACCGGTGGTTGAGATTTGAACTGTTTTATCAGCATGGATGGGGGCAAGCTGAGGAAATGGAACTTGTATCCCAGACTGACTATAGATAAAGTCCAATTTTCTGAAGTGATTTGTTGCCATCTTTTGGCAAAATGGCAAATACGGCCTGGAATATTTAAAGGTCCCGGGCTTAGAACAGGAAGAATGGCTAAGTTCTCTAGACAACAGTCAAAGACCCTGAGGAGGCTGGGTCTGCTGAGCCTGCTGAGCCTTCTGAGCTTGTGTCTTTCTTTGTCTAGTTGTTGTTGTCCCTTCTGGGGAACATGTGTTTGCTGGGTGGAAGATGGATAGAATTTCTTCTTCTTAGAGAAAAAAGGTTTTTTGAAAACCTTTTTCTTGGCTGGGTTAGCTGTAGATTTTGACAACCTGTCTAAAGTTGTATTATCAGTGTCAATTTCATTAGCTTTAAGCTGCCAATCCTTGCCAAAGAGATTTTCTCCTGTGCAAGGAATGTTACCCAGCTTATCTTGCACCCATTCCTCCAAGTCTGAAGCTTGGAGTCAGGCAATACGACGTGCTCATATGGATATAGCAGAGGTTCTGCTAATACATTCAAAACAGTCAAAGGTAGCACGATTCATAAACTTAGAGACATTTTGAGCATGTTTGACCAAAGTCAAATAATCCCATCCATTTATCCTCTTGAAGAAAAGGGTTCAAAAGCTCCAAGTCTTTTGTAACCTCCTCAAGAAACATTCCCATGTATAATATATAGGAACTGATTCTTGCTGATAGCATGGAGGACTGAAAGCATCAACGACCAAAGGCATCCAGTGTTCTAGACTCACGACCTGGTGGAATAGAAGTGTCTCGTTTAGCACTCTTAATCCGCCTCATGGCGGACTCTACCACCATAGAATGATGTGGTAATTGAGTCTTCTGAAACCCTGGGCAAGGTGGTACTCGATACATAGTGTCAAGACGTCTAGAATGTGGAGATACTGTTAAAGGAGCTTCGCATATTTCTTAACATTAGATCATGTAAGATATGGTGTATAGGAAGCATAGCTGCCTCCTTAGGAGCCAAAGGATATTGAAGAATTCTCAATTCCTCTGCTCTAGGCTCCTTTTCTGGTACTACTGTAATGGCAAGACCCTTTGCCATATCATGTACAAATTCATGAAAAGACATATCCTCAAGGAGGGGACATTCTGCGTTGAGGAGAAAGAGATGAATCTTGCAAAAGTTCAGCTCTGGTACTGGTAGAATCGTCTGAGTCATCGGAATCGGAAGACTCAAAAGGAGGAAGTGCCGGGTTCTCCCGAAACAGATGGTGTCGGTACCGCTCGATGTCGGTACCGAAACGAGTCGGTACCTGATCCCCCATGCTGGAGAGAGATTCCAGGCTCGGCATCGGGGGAAGCATGCCTGTTGAAACAGGTACCGAGGGCACTGGCATCAGTACCGGTGCCTGCGGAATTGTCTGCAGTGAATTTAGCTGTACCAAAGTAGCTAAAAGAGTCGCTAGACTGCGTTCGATAGCGAGGAGTCTTTTGTCCATCGCTACTGCTGATGCCGGGGCGTCGGTACACTTGGAAGTGGCCACAACCCCCGAGCATGGCACCAGTAGTTCCATCGAGGTCAAGGCCTCGGGAACATCCTGGAGCCCCGATAAAGCTTTGGAGCCCAAAGACTCCCGCCGGGGCTGTTTAGCCAGTGAAGTGTCCTCGAGGGCAACGCCAGTGGCATCTCGATATTTAGAGGGAGATCTACCCTTCGAGGATAGGCCAGTCTTGGAAGACTTGTGTTTAGTTACCTGAGATCCCTGGGAAGAAGTAGAAGCCCTGGAAGACATCGATGCAACAGACATCGTGTCTGAAGCAAATAGGGCACCGAGTTGATTTGCTCGATTCTGAAGACTTCTTTTAGTCAACTTCCTGCAGGAGAGACACTCCATAGGGCAATGGGCAGGACCTAAACATTTAAGACACCAGTCATGGGTGTCGGTAATAGAAATTGTACTGCCACATTTTGAACACTTTTTAAACCAGTGGCCGGTTTTTCCATGATAAGGGAACAGAGGGCCTAAGGCCCAAAATGGCGCCAAGCACCAGGACAGGGGGAAAAAAACCCTGGGAAAGCACTTAAATCAAGTTATTTTAGAAAAAAAGAAAGAAAAGCACCGGTGGTACCGGTAGGTGTCGACGGAAGGCAGACGAGACCAGAAAAAATATAAATTTAAGAAAAGATTTTCTGCGGTGACAGGGGACACGTCCTGTCGGCTCCGCGGAAAATGAAGAACTGAAGTGAGAGAGGTAGTTAGGCGGGAAGGCAGCACGCATGCGTGGTGGGATGCTCCCAAAAGCTTTCCTTTTGGGATGCTGGGGAGCGTTCCCGCGCAGGCTCCATCAGTGCCGACGGTACCCATATGTGAAGACTACATTCCTGCTTGTTCCTGAAGATTAGCTAGGTAGGCCTTGGAGTATGAGGTTACAAAAGTCAATGTCAAAGTATGGGGAAATAAGCGCCTGTAATTGAGAGCGAAAATCATGATGTTCCAAAAGCAGTTTTAGTGCTGAATAGTCTTGAGCTTGAAATATATGTTCCTTATGGTGTGGTTGATGTGAGACGTAAAAGAGATGTTGGTCCAATATAACATCAAGGTAGTGTTTCTCAGATTTTGCCTGTAGTTGAATATTATCAATAGTGATAAATGATGGCAGTGTAAAGCTGATGTCCTTAGAGATATAGAGGAATTGGGTCTTATTGTAGTTAACAGTTATATTCATTGAGCCAATGTGTAACGGCACTAAAACATTTAATTATAGATGAAATATCCGTGCTCTTAGTTTTTATAGGGGCATATAGCATATCATCATCTGCATAAAGGTGATAATAAATATTATCTTTCATTATGATTGAACATATCGGTTGAACATACTCATGAAGGTCTGGTAGGTCAGAACCCTTGCCACTAGCATGGAGCCCTGATAGCATTTTCTACTGAAGGAGCTCAGAGTTCAAGACTCCTGAGCATGGGGGCACCAAAGAATGGGTCTTGGGGCTCTTAACCTGCTTCAAGGCTGACTCTACCACAATAAAGTGGTGCAGTAGTTGTGGCTTCTCGAAGCCCTGGGCTGCCTGGATCTGGTATAGGGAATTGAGCCTCCAACTGATGACTGGAACTGTGAGAGGAGTTTCCCACAGCCACAGTAGCAGCTGTTGTAGGATGTGGTGTACGGCTACCATCACTGCCTCCTTAGGGGCCAAGAGGTACTGGAGAAGCTCCAACCTCCTTCACCCTCAGTTCCTCCTCTGATTCCAGGGAGGAGGAGATGGCCTTTGCCTTGTCCCTGACAAAATCTGACAGGACATGTCCTCTGGAGGCAACTTATGCCGCTTGGAGGAAGGTGATAGATCGGATGGGAGGTCAGGGGACCAGAGGTCCAACGCCATTGATTCCTCCTTGGTCTCCCACATGGATTCAAATTCTGAGAGGAAGTCAAAGTAGTGCCGGGTCTCCTCCTGCCGTTGGCTCCGTGACTAAGGAGAAGGTTGACATTGGTGGGACCTGTGTTGCCTTTAGTTCAGGTGCCAGTGCCCCTGGCATCAGACACCAGCACGCTGGACAGGGAAATGGTCGTTGGGACCAGTGTTGATTCCAACCTGCCTCAGCAGGCAGTGCATGGATCGCCAGAAAGGGCTGGACAGAGTGTGGTGACTACACCATCAGTGCCACAAAGCCTGTGTTCCACAAGGCTAACACTGCCACCAAATGAATTTCGAGGGCTTGAAGGAGTTTCTCCAACACCACCACCTGTGAGGGGGCTGGTGCTGCGGCTGTGGTCACTAGCATCGATAACTTGGATGAGGATTCCATGAAGATTGATACATCAGGAGATAACCGGTTGCCCTCCTGGATAATGGGAGTCGACTCCTCTCTTTGGAGGGGTCGATTCTTCCCACCAGGGAAACTTGCCCGGCCATCGCTCTCCACATCACCTCGAGAAGGGCTATGACAACAATGCACCCGGACCTTATCCTAGTGCTCGCCCTTAGACATCGACAGGGTCTTGTCAGAGTCTCCTCTCGCTGCTCGGGCCCCCTGGTTCTGATTGGGTACAGACCTATCTTCTGTGAACGCCTCAGCACAGACCTTGTAAGGCACTGACGTCATGTTGGGGCCGAGGATGCTGAATCCAATGAGCCGGAGAAGGACTCCTCCTGTGTTTCCAGACCCTTCAGTCCCCATTGCATCACCTGCAGGCACAGATTGTAGGCCATAGGCACAAACACAGCAACCTCCCCCCCCCCCTTCCAACAACATCAAAGAGTACCACAAGGCTCCACACTGTCCGCCATGCTCTTCAATATATATCTGCAACCACTCTGTGCAATCATATGAAACCACAACATCAACTACCACATATACGCAGATGACTTAATGCTCTATGGACCAATCGCAACAACCAACCCAACGAATAACCAACTATGAGACTGCTTCATTGAGATCTCCGACTGGTTCCAAAGAAACAATCTAACTATCATCAAAAAAACGGAAGCCCTCATAGTAACAAAGGACCCAGACTTCACCCCACCACCACACCTCATATTAGGAACCACCCAAATAAAGATTCAATTCCAAATAAAATATCTGGGAATCACTATAGACCAAGCTCTCACATTTACTCCACAGATAAAAAAGACTGCAAAGACCATATTCCACAAAGCAAAGATAATACAACGGCTCAGACCACTCATTGATCCACAGGACTTCAGAACTGTCATGCAGGCCATGACACTCCCCCACCTGGACTACTGCAACATAATCTATCACGGACTTCCTGCAACCCATACCAACCCACTATGGACTGCCATGAACAACACCGCTAGGATCATCCAGAAAGCAAAAAAGCACGACCACATCACCCCAGTCCTGAGGGAACTACACATACTACCACTTCAAGCAAGGATCAAATACAAAGCTGCCCTGCTTATACACAAAGCCCTCCATTGTACACAGACTTCCCACCTCTGCTCCCTACTATCCCAGCCCACCCACAACAGAACAACCCGACAAACCACCAGCAACGTCCTTACCATCCCCTATCAACGAACAAAATATAATCAACGAACCTGCAACAGAGCTTTTGAACTATAGGCACCCTCCCTCTGGAACACATTACCGAACCAAATCAGGAACACCGCTGATCCATCTGCCTTCCGAAAACAACTAAAAACCATCCTCTTCCAGGAATACCTTGGACCAGAAGCAGGCAATCTCCACTGACATCCCATAGCCCCGCAACCAAACTCCCCAAACTACCCTATAAGAGACCTTTGTCTGTTGCCTATGTCCTCACCACCTGTTCAGATCATCAATGTTGGCCCCCGGTGACGGCTCCCCCCTCACTGATTTTCGTCCACCCCCCCCCCCTTCAGTGTTAAACCGCTTTGACCCGGTGAAAAGTGGTATATAAATGCAGCTAAATAAATGATCAGGTCCAAGGCACTGTAAGTGCCAGTTGTGTCGGTCAGTGAATGAGATGGTCCTGCTACACTTGGTGCATTTTTTTAAAGCCACTAGCTGGCTTAGACATGTCAAAAAATATTGTCGTGACCAAATCAAGCTTAGTAATGGTCACGGATGGGATAAAAAAGTCCTCAGAGGGGACAAAAATGCCAAAAGGCAAGAAAAAAGAAACAAGAAAAAGAAAAAATAACCTAAGTCGGTTAGGACTAACTAAACCAACAATAGGCAGTAAAAAAGGCAGAAAAAAATGTTCCTTGAGGGCCAAAAAAGAAAACTCTTTTCCAGTACTAAAGAACACGTCCTAGGGGCTCTGCAAAAAAAAAAAAACAACAGAGGACTGGAGAAGATGGCGCTATGGCAGGTGGTACATGCGCGATGTGCCTCCCAAAAGCTTCCTTTGGAAGCTGGAGAGTGTTCCTGTAAGGGGCTCCATTTGTGACGTTACCCACACATGAGGACTTATTTCCTGCTTGTTCACAGAAAAGCATGAGACTAGAAGGATGCTAGGTTGCAAAATTATGGGAAACGGTAATGCCCCTGTGTAAATAACTGGGAAGATTTCATCTGGTGTGGTGTCCATTTATGTTGATCTCATTTTCGAAAGAATAGAAAACAGGGAGAAGAGAGAGGCTACAAAATGGTGGAAGGTCTGCTCCTTGAGTCCCTATGAGTTGAGACTTAAGAACCTCTTCATGTTCATCATATTCCTTCTCCTCCTCTTTCTTTGTTACTTCCTCTTCCTTCTTTTTAAGTGTCTCCATTTTCTTGATAATCTCCTCCTTATCCACTGGGATCTTCTGTTTGCATCTGGGGAGGATATCACTATCTTTCTCGTTTTAATTTTTGTAACCTGGTCCTGAGTTCTTTGGGAAGCATCTGCAAATCTGGGCTACAAGTCTATTAGCACTTTAAATAGTTCCTGAAGTCTGATACTTATCAGAGTATCATTCAACATCTTGTTTTTTTTGGTGCTGGAGGTTTTACATATTAAGACAGGCTTTTCATTGCTGCTCTCAGCTCCTACTTCAAGTCCAGCATATATTCCACTTCCTCTCCTGTCAGCAAAGGGACTAGTTTATATTCCAAGAAAGGAAATGGAGGAGAAGGTGCAGAGTTGGTTGGGGCAGGGCATCTTCCCAATTCCCATGGCCTCTATGTTAAAGCTCATCTCATCCCGCCCCCTTCCTCTGCCTCTTCCAGCCATCTCCAACTGCACAGAAACTTCAGATCATGCAGCTGGGGTTTTCCAACACATGTCTGCATGATGCAGCCCACTCTTCACATCACTGATTTGGGATGCCTTCAACTCCCATTCTGTCAACAAAACATGGAGGCCTCAGCTCCACCTAACCGTATACTCATCAAATCTTCAGGAGACAAGATATTCATGGGCACCTGTGGCAAGGACTCAAATGGCAGCGTTGTTAATTCTCTCCCCCATCAGGTAAGTGGGTTCTGCAATGGGACTCTGAAGCTAAGAAGAGACCCTTCTCCTCGCTAGGGAAGCAAAATGCTCGGCAGCTTAGTTGTGATCCACTCTCAGAGGAAATTTTCCAGAGAGCTTTCCTCTTCTCAACAGAAGACTGGGAAAAGATGGGACCTGCTGCACCCCAATACCTTGGAAAAGTGAGGATTAATTCTTCACATGCTCTAGTAGTGGCTGAATGAACCCTTCCAACTTAATTCAGTGATCTTACCTAAGCTAACCGGAGATATGTCCTTGAAAAAGTTCTTAATATCCAGGAACTGCTCATATGTTGGACATGGAGGGTGGCTCTTGGGAGGCAGCATTCGAGAGGCTGGTATTGGCACCAAGCGCTGCTCTGCAAAGATGCCAGCACTAAGAATCAGAATTGATGTGCCTCATTTTGGCACAGTTGTGTCTTCCAACTTCATCTCTGAAGGCGATAGGGCCTTTAGCATTGGTGGGTTTCAACACTTGTAGGAAATTCTTTTCAGCATTGACTGGAGACCCACATCACCAAGTCTGGAAAGGCAATCTTGGAGCTAGTTCCCTTTAGGACCTCTCAATGTGGTACCTTGCACTAAATGGTGCCTATGTCAAGACAGAGAAGGACTTGATGTTGGGGCCTGTCCATGGCTCCTGAATTACTTTTTGGAACTTTTTTCATTGTCTCTTCCTGAAAAGAGTAAGGCCTTGACTGAGGGAGATACAGAGCTTCTATCTTAAAGGCTCAGAACTCTCTGGCACTTGGTACCTTCTTTGCACAGTAAGCACAGTTAAGAAAGCAGTTACTCACCTGTAACAGGTATTCTCCGAGGACAGCAGGAATCAGTCCTCATACATGGGTGACGTCAGCGTCAATGGAGCCCCCACGGAAGCATCTCCCCAACTTTCAAAGAAAGCCTTTGGGAGATGCACCACACATGCATGGTCCACTTCCTGCCCAAGGATGCCATCTTGCCTCAGTCTAATGACATAGACAAGATGGCAAAAATATAAGATGATAAAGAAGTAACTCCAAGGGAAGGAGGGAGGGTTGTGAGGACTGATTCCTGCTGTCCACAGAGAACACCTGTTCCAGATGAGTAACTACACTTTCTCCAGGAACAAGCAGGAAGTCAGTCCTCATACCTGGGACTCCCCAGCTACAGGCTACCAAGAACCTGTAAGCAAAAGAAAAATGCCACGTCAACCTGCAAAGGGAGAGCTGTGACCAGCAGCAGTCAAGTCCTGAGGGAGAGACTCTAGCAAGACCCAAGCAAACACCAGCACTCCGGTAACCTGAACACAGAAGGGTCAGAGGGCAGGAGTTGCTTACACCCCAAAAAGATTACAGAGCATGGCCTGGCTGAAGGCACTATCCCGTTGGGACTCCCTCTCCAGGCAGTAGTGAGCTCTGAAGGTATGGACCGAAGACCAGGTGGCGGCCAGGCAAATTTCTATCATGGGGATGGAATGCAGATTGGCCACGGAAGTTGCCATGGCTCTGACGCAGTGTGCCATGATTCTCTGGTCCAGTGGGATCCCTGCTTGCTCATAGGCAAGCGTAATGCAGTCCATCACCAAGGTGGACATAATTTGCTTAGATATTGGGAGCCCCAGACGGCCTGGGTCATAGGATCCGAAAAGCTGTTGAGCTTTGCGGTGGCCCTGTGTCTGTTGCAGGTAGAAGGACAGGGCTCTCTTGCAATCCAGAGTATGGAGAATGGTCTCCGCCCTGCCGGTGTGAAGCCTGGGAAAAAAGGTGGGGAGCACCATCTCCTGATTGATGTGAAATGTGGGCACCACCTTTGGCAGAAACTTAGGGTGTGTGCGGAGTACCACCCTGTTTTTATAGAACCTTGTGTAATGAAACTTTGCCATTAGAGCCTGGAGCTCACTAACAATGCGAACTGATGTGAGTGCTACCAAGAAGGCAACCTTCCAGGAGAGGTAACACAGGTGGCAGGTAGTTAGAGGCTCAAACGGAGGCTTAGTGATTTGTGAGAACACCATTTTTTAAGGTCCCATTCCGCTGCCGGAGGGCTTTCAGGGAATTTGGACAACATGAGGCCCTATAGCAGTGATGGCTAACCTTTTTGAGCCCGAGTGCCCAAACTGCCGCACAAAACCAAAGAATTTCCTCAAAGTGCCAGCACGTCATTTGCATAAGTGGTCTTATTTGCATAAATATTTGCATAATGTTACCATACACTAACTTTTAGTAAACATGTCTCTTAATGAGTGTATGGATAAAGAAAGACTAAAAGATTTCTACATTACTATAATCCAGTGCCAACCGCCAGGCACATTAGGAACTACTACAAACGCTGCCCATTTAGAACCCATAGCAAACCCGCCGTATCCTGACAGCATTACCAGGACTCACAAAGCACCATACCCTACCTATCAAAAGGCAACACTGCAAATATTAAACCAATACATTTCAGTGAATACTGGGGAAAGAGAACAAGTGGCAACGTCAAATAGGAATTTCCTCTTGTACCAAACAAAGCGCAGATGTTAATGATGCACATTTCCCAGAGCTGACATATTCCAGTTAATAAATTCAAAATAAAGAGATATCGTTCTACCTTTTGTGCATTTTTTTTCAGTTGCAATTGGTCCAGCCATTTTCTTCTGGTTTCTTCATGTTTTCTGCTAACTCTCCATCGTCTGCTGTCCATTTGTCCTTTCTTCTCTCTTCTAGTTTTTTTTCCATTCTCTCTCTCTCTACATCTGCTTTAACATACTAATCTTTCTCCTTTTGCTCTTTCCTCATTCCTATTTCATCCACACAAATTTTACCCCTCCATCCTCAATCCCCAATTACTCTCCCAATACCTGGCCAATTGTAGATTTTTCATCCCTCCTACACAAAATATTTTTCCCCTCTCCATTTTACTCTCCCAGCCCCATCCCATTCTAATCCTCCCCCAACATCAGCTCCCTTCTAGTTCCAGTCTCACCCAGCATCCATTCCCTTCTTCAAGCCCCCCACTTCCCCTCAGCCCATTTCCATTCCAAGCCCCGTCCCCATCAGCTATTTGCAGTTCAAGCCCCCCACTTCCCCTCAGCCCATTTCCATTCCAAGCCCCATCCCCAACAGCTATTTGCAGTTCAAGCCCCCTTCCACTCAGCCCATTTCCAGTCCTAGCAACCCCCCAACCCATTACCAGTCCTAGCCCCCCATAGCTCACTCCCAGTCCTAATCCCACCAGCCCATTTCCAGTCCTAACCTCCCCATCAGCCCACTCCCAGTCCTAATCCCCCATCACTCAATTTTTAGTTTAAGCCCCCCCAGCGCCTATCACCACTCCTAACCCCCCCCCCAGTGCCCATCACCACTCCTACCCCCCAGCCCAGCGCCCAGCACCACTCCTTACCCCCCCAGCCACCCCAGTGCCCATCACCACCCCTAACCCCCCCAGCCAGCCCAGTGTCCATCACCACTCCTAACCCCCCAGCCCAGTGCCCATCACCACTCCTACCCCCCCCACCCCAGCCCATCACTACTCCTAACCCCCCCCATCCCTGCCCATCAATTCTACTAACCCCCCCAGCCCAGCCCAGCCAATCACCACTACTAACCCCCCCCCAGCCCAGCCCAGCCCATCACCACTCCTAACCCCCCCCCCAGCCCAGCCCAGCCCAGCCCATCACCACTCCTAACCCCCCCCCAGCCCAGCCCAGCCCAGCCCATCACCACTCCTAACCCCCCCCCAGCCCAGCCCAGCCCATCACCACTCCTAAGCCCCCCAGCCCAGCCCAGCACCACTCCTAACCCCCACCCCCCACCCCCAGCCCAGCCCAGCCCAGCCCAGGGAAAATTAAAAAAAAAAAAAGAAAACCTGTTTGCTGCCGCTGTCGGGGCCGCCGCGGCAGAATCGAGCGTGCCGCGGGGCCCCCTGTACCCACCGGCAGAGCCTGTCCTCCCCGTAGCAGCTCTCTCTTTGGAGCTGCAGTCAGACGCGCCGGCTTGCAGAGCGCGAGGGAAGAGTTCCCTCGCTGCTCTGTTAAGCCCGCGGGGGCTGATGGGAAGTTCCCATCAGCCCCCGCGGGCTTAACAGAGTCGCGAAAGGGAAACTCTTCCCTTCGCGCTCTGCAAGCCGGCGCGTCTGACTGCAGCTCCAAAGAGAGAGCTGCTACGGGGAGGACAGGCTCTGCCGGTGGGTACAGGGGGGCCCCGCGGCACGCTCGATTCTGCCGCGGCGGCCCCGACAACGGCAGCAGACAGGGTTGTTGTTTTTTTTTCGATGGCGGACCTTCCCGCGTGCCAGCTGCAAGGCCTTCGCGTGCCACAGCTGGCACGCGTGCCATAGGTTCGCCATCGCTGCCCTATAGGAACCGAGACACAAGAGGCTGAGCTGGGATGGACTTCCCCTCGATGGAGTGGTGATGCACCGCGATGGCGCTTAGGTATACTCTGACTGAGTTGGACTTTAGTCCTGCCTGTGATGTGGAGCAGGTATTGGAGCACTATGTGCACTGAGCAGGAGAACAGGTTTGTCTGTTTCTCTGTGCATCACAGTGAGAAATGTCGCCACTTGAAGGAATACGCCCTTCTCGTGGAGGTCTTCTGAGAGGCCAGGAGGATGTCTTCCATGTCCCATGGAAGGTTGAAAGGGGCTAGAGCTACCCTTTCAGCAGCCAAGCCATGAGCTAGAGGGACCCCAGGTTGGGGTGTAGGAAAGTGCCCTGCTCCTGCGAGAGTAATCCTGGGGCTTGGCCCAGGGGAATCAGCAGTACCATCGATAAGAGGAGGAGCAGTGGGAACCAGGACTGTGTGAGCCACCAATGGGCTATCAGCACTAGTGACGCTCTGTCGTATTGAGCCTTGAACAGGGTCTTGGCTATCAGCGATGTTGGGGGAAGGCATACAGGAAGCCTTCCGACCACAGGATGAGGAATGCATCTGCCACTACCCGAGATGGGTGCGGTCGGCGGGAGCAGAAACGGGGCAACTGCGCGTTGTCCGGGCTGGCAAACAGGTCCCATCATTAGGATGTCCCAGAGCTGGAACAGCCTTGAAACCACTGCTGGGTCCAAGCGCCACTCATGCGGCTGGAGTACCCTGCTCAGCTTTTCTGCAAAGATATTGTCCTGGCCCGGGAGGTAGACCACTGCCAGGAGCATCCCACTGCAAGTGGCATAAGAGCAGAGGGCTACCTCTTCCTGGCAGAGGGGATACGACCCCATTCCCCCCTGTTTGTTCACATAGAACATCGTGTCCTGATTGTTGGATTGGATCAGCACTGCATGGTGCTGTAGCTGGTGGCAGAAGGCCTTGAGAGCCAGGAATATGGCCGCAGGTTGATCTTCATTTCGGATTCCCTCTGGGACCTGCAGCCTTGTGTCTGGAGGCTCTCGCAATGTGCTCCCCAGCCCATTAGAGAGGTGTCCATGGTGAGGACTTTCTGGGAGGGTGGGTGCCCGGAAGGGCATCCCGGCCTGAAGGTGACCTGGATTCTGCCACCACAAGGGAGTCCACCAGCTGATGGGTCATGTGCACCCTGTCCCTCAGCCTGCCTGTAGCTTGGGTCCACTGACAGCGGAGGCACCACTGGGCTGTTCTCATGTGTAGACGGGCACCTGGGGTCATATGGACCGTGGAGGCCTTGTGTCCCAGCAGGTGAAGTGGGATTTGGAGTAGTTTATGACAAACCCCAGGTGCTGCAGGGTGTTTACGGTGCACCAAGTGGTGCATTGTGCCTCTGCAGCTATGGCCCCCTTCATAAGCCAGTCATACAGGTAGGGGAAGATGAAGGCTCCTTGAAGCCTGAGGTAAGCTGCAACCATCGTGAGGCACTTTGTAAAGACCCTTGGGGAAGAGGCTGGCCTGAAGAGCAGTATCCTATATTGGTAGTGTTGTCTCTCCACCAGGAACAGAAGATATTTTCTGTGGCTGGGGTGGATTAGGATTTGAGTGTAAGCATCCTTTAGGTCTAAGAAGCAAAGCCAGTCTCCCTGCTGGAGGAATGGCAGCAGTGTTCTAAGGGAGAGCATCTTGAATTTCTCCATGACCAGAAACCTGTTTAGCTCTCGCAGAACCAGGATGGGCCTGAGGCCCCAAGTTCTCTTGGGGACGAGGAAGTAACTGGAGTAGAAGCCAGTGCCCCAGAAGTGTTTTGGGACTTGCTCCACTGCTTTGTCCTGGAGTAGTTCTGCTAGCTCAGTGAGGAGCAGGGTCTGGTGAAGGAGAGGTCTGGTGGGCTCTCCTGGGAAGAATGGGGGTAGTGTCTGATGTAGGTGGAGGAGATAACCCTCCTTGACCATCTGTAACACCCAGGCATCAGTGGTGATGGCTGTCCACCTGTAGGCAAACAGGGCTAGACATCCCTTGTGGGCAGCAAAGGACCCCCTGTGGGTATGGGGGTCATGCTCAGGCCGTCAAAAGCCTCCCCTTGGCCGGGCCTGAGCCGGTGCCTGGGGCTTCGGAGCTTTATGCTTTCTGGGACTATGTCCCTGGCCTTTTTGTTGCTGGGCCTGCTGAGGGCCTGAGAAGGCTTGGAAATGTGGAGTAGTACTGAAGCCCCCTTTCTTCTTTGGGAAAAGGGCTTTTTCCCCAGGGTTTTCTTTCAGGATTGCACTGAGGTCTTTTTCGAGAGCCTGGTTCTTGTCACATACTCGGTCTCTATCTTCGCTGCTGTGTCTGCCATGGGTTTCCTGAACAGCTTTTCACCTGTGTAGGGGACATAGATCAGTTTGTCTTGTACCCATTGTTCCAGGTTGGACAACTGCAGCAATGCTTAGCATTGTGCCACAATGCCTGCGGAGGCCACCCTAGCCAATGACTCAAAGACATCATAGGCTGCATGGGACGAGAACTTTGAACATTCCTTTACTGTCAAGGTTAGGGTCTTGAACCTCTGTAGGGGGTTTTCCATTGAGGTCTGCCCAGAATACCCCGAGCTCCCTTGACAGTTCTTTCAGGTACATGCCGATGTACAGCTGGTATGAGTGGATTTGGCATATTAGCATCAAGTCCTGAAAAGCCTTTTGGCCGAGGGTGGTACCGACGAGTGTGTCTTTTGGCTTTTAAACCAGTGCATGGCTGACTCCACAACCATTGAGTTGTGGGGGAGCTGGGCCTTTTGGAACCCAGGGCTCCGGCATACCCAGTACATGGTGTTGAGACGCCTGCTGACAATTGGTACCAATGCTAGTGTTTCCCACATCTGGAGGAGGCAGCGATCGAGGATTGGAGGCACTGGGACTGTAAGGATTTCCTTTGAGGGTGCCTCGTATTGGAGTATCTCCAATTCCTCGGTTCATGAGTCCTTCTCGGCCTCAGTCTTGATTGCGAGAGCCTTGGCCATATCCCTCACAAAATCAAGGAACACAACGTCCTTGGGTGGGGAGCAGCATCGGGTCGCCAGTGGAGATGGGCCCAAGGGTACGTTATGGTGCCGCCTCATATCTGGGACTCTTCGTTCTCGGTCTCCCATTTGGACTCGAAGTCTGAGTACGAGTCAGAGGCCGCACGATCACTTGGGTCGAGGACTGCTCTCCACGGTGCAGGACCTCCAGAGGATTGTTGGTCTGAGCCACGGACACTTGCTGGGGAGGACTTGTATCCTGAAGAATGAGACCGGGACCTTGACCAGGGCTCTCTTGAGACCGATGGCGCTCGTGGACCAGCTCAACGTCCAGTGAAGCCCTCGATGTCAAGGGTCCCATCATCGGGGCAAATGAACTGGATGAGCCAGACAAACACCCGCTGCATGAACACTAGGGCAGATATACTTCTCTCTAGGGCTGCCATTCTGGTCTCCATGCCAATTGGCTCTGCAGCTTTTGATACAGGCACCGAGGACTTTGGGCCCTGTGTCAGTACTATCAAGGGGGAGTCTTCAATGAGGATGGTCTCGGAGGCCAGAGGCCGGTTGGTGGGAGCTGATGACTCCTTGCAGGGCAACTTGGAGGTCCGCTCCTGCCCCAACTCCTCGGACTCATGCCTAGGGCTGTGGGATTTCACCTTCTTCCCTGATCCGTCGTGTGAGGCAATCTTCGAGGATTATTTCTTCTTATGCTCCACATCCGGGGACTTCTGCTCAGAGGAACCATGGCCATGGGACTCCGAGAAGGCTCTGGCTTTTTGGGGCACCAAGGTATCGGAGGGGGCCTGCAGCGTGGTGTTACCAAAGACTCCGGGGTGGAGTCGGATTTATGAAAAATGTTTCCTGCTAATGATGGCGTCTCTTTAAGGCCTTTAGGGTCATTGTTCTACAGAGCTTGCAGTCGGAGTTGTTTTGCTCTGGGCCAAGGCATCTGAGGCAGCAGTCATGTGGATCGGTAAGCGACATAACTTTGCCACATGGGTCACACTTTTTGAAGCCACTTGAGACCTTTGGCTGAAAAGAGTGATGTCAAGGCGAGCTGGCTCGGGGGTGGAAAATAACCGGCACGCAAACCGGACAAAATTTAACTATATAAAAAAAAACCCAGACATTTTTCTGAAGGGCTCCATGGAAAAAAGAAGACTGAAACAAGATAGCATCCTTGGGCGGGAAGTGGACCACGCATGGGTGGTGCATCTCCCAAAGACTTTTCTTGAAAGATGAGGAGATGCTTCTGCATGGGCTCCGTCGGCGCCATCACCGTTATGTGAGGACTGATTTCCTGTTTGTACCCGGAGAAGATTAAAATACGATAAGCAACTTTAAGGGGAGGAGAAAGGGTTGTGAGGAATGATTCCTGCTGTTCCCAGAAAATACCTGTTACAGATGAGTAACTACACTTTCTCCTGGAACAAACAGGAAGTCATTCCTCATATATGAGACTCCCCAGCTACAGACTTCCGAGAACCTGAAAAGGCACTGCTTGCTAGTAAAGATCCCTCTAATACCTATCAGAAACAACCTCAGAACCCTAAGGAAGGAGACACTCCCACTAACTTGCGCACTCATCAATGTACGCTCTGCTAGGAACAAGCTCTAGACCATATCTGATTTTATACAAGAACACACTCCAGACATTCTATGCACCACTGAAACATGGTTTAGTGACTCTGACTGAATTCTCCTGAACCAGATTTGCCCCCCTCATACACAATATTCACATCAAACAGAACTAATAGCAGAGGTGGAGGTGTCTGTAATTTCCAAAGAAAATCTGAAGCTCAATGTCACAGCCTCCAGCTCTAACTCAGATATCGAGACCTTAAACATAGCAAATGATTCCATCTCACTCTCCTTAGCCTACAGGGCCCTTCATGGCAACACTTCTGAGCTTGCAATGCTCTTGGAAACACTGCTCCAACACAAATAGACATCAGCCAAAAGTAATACTCAGCGACCTTAATCTAGCCTCTGCACCCACACCCCAAACAAATGCTTTCCTTGATGCCATGGAAACCCTAGGATACATTCAGATCCTCTCCAAACCAACTCATATGAAAGGAAATAACCTTGACCTCATTTTCATGCCTGCAGACCTCCTACCCAATTCCTAACAAGCACTTAACATCATTCTTCCAGTACCCTGGTCTGACTATGCAGCCATTCTGTTCCTCATACCTCTCCCCACACAACAAACACAGACCTCCACACCACAATCAGCCAGAACGTTTTGAGAATTTGATAATGAACACTTCCTCAAAACAATCATCCCACAACTTGAATACTTCAAAGATACGGAAGTTGATCTTGACAAGCTAACTCAAGGATGGAATGATACCTTAGCCAATGCATCTTTCACCCTGACAAGGAAAATCTCAACAAAGCACCATAATAGAGCTCCATGGTACTCTTCCGATCTCCAGAAGCAGAAAAGTGACTTACAACTGCTTAAACACAAATGCAGAGCCTCAATAAACCCCCTCTTCCAAACCATCTACATGGAACAACTCAAAAGATACAATGATGAAACAATAAAACGAAAAAAGGAATACTACAACAATCTCATCACAAGCGCAATAAACAAACTGAAGGAACTATTCTCTACCACGAAAAAACTCCATAAAAGAACCCAATACAGGAACCTCACAAGATAAATTATGCCCTCAAAAGATGGCCGCCTATCTTCTCACCAAACAGACACCAACTCCATCACCAGATCAACCACCAATAACGCATTGGACACAATTCAAACTTCCATTACTCCAGAACATTGAAGATACGATCCAGTCTCTAAACACTGCAACCTCTGCCCTGGACCCCTGTCCTGTGTCCTGGGTAAAGTTGAATAGAGCTCACCTCAGCCCATATATAATGAACATAGCCCATGCATCCATGTCCCTATGCCCGCCCTACTCAAAAAGACGTCATTTCATCCTATCTTCAAAAGTAGAAAACTTGACCCATCCTCCCCAATATCTAGCTCCCACTCCCACTCCTCAGACTCATGCCAGGGACTGCGGGGCCTGGAGTGGGATTTCCTCATTTTTCCCAGACCCATCCTCCAAGGCGGTCTTCCAAGGTTTCAATTTCTTGCGTTCTACCTCTGGGGATTTCCTCTCAGAGGAACCGCAGCCGAGGGGCTCTGAGGAGGCTCAGGTTTCACGGGTCACCGAGGTACCAGAGGTGACCCTGGAGCATGGTGTCGCAGGAGACTCCGGCGCAGAGTCAGACTTTTGGAAGAATTTCTCCTGCTGCTGATGACAGCTCTTTAGAGCCTTTGAGGTCACTGTTCTGCAAAGTTCACAGTCCGAGTCAGTGTGTTCTGGGCTGAGGCACCGGAGGCAGCAGTCATGCAGATCCGTGAGGGACATCATTTTGCCGCACCGATCGCACTTCTTGAAGCCACTGCAGGCCTTCGGAAAAAAGCGGGTCCTGCCACCCGGCAGGAGTCAGAGGCCTTTGGTCAAAAAAGGGTGTGATCACCGGTCGAGGAACACCTCGGGGTAGGAAAAAAAATAAAAAAAGGAAAATCAAAGGAATAGGCCCAAGGAGCGATGCCGAAGCAAGCTGGCTTGGGGGCAGGAAGGAACTGGACAGAAATGTATCAAAAATCACACTTTTTCCGGGGGAAACTGGACAGATGTCTGGAGGACTCCATGGAAAAAAGGAGACTGAAGCAAGATGGCACCCTTGGGTGGGAAGGGGATCACTCATGCGTGGTGCATCTCCCAAATGCTTTCTTTGAAAGCTGTGGAGATGCTTCGGCTGGAGCTCTGTCGATGTCGACATCACCCATATGAGAGGACTGATTTCCTGCTTTTTCCCCAGAGAATCTCTTGATCCAGCTCCAAGCTGTAGAAACAGATTGCATGCGAGTCTGTGATCAACACTGTCACCATGAAGAACTTAGTCATATGGAATGTCAATCATGGGTATCCTAGAACTGGCAAGATTTTCCTCAGTGTGAAAACCAGTGATTTTATTTTTGCTGTTAAATTGAGAGAACCAGGAATAACAAAAAAACAAACGTAATAGATGTTAACAGAAAGTGTGCAGCAGTGCTGAGCTGCACTACATTGAGAGAGGGCCGGATTCACATCCATGCAGAAGTCTGGACTAAGAAAGACTGAGGTACCACAGAGGCAAGCATACACAAAAACTCCTGCATTTATTTATTTATTATTTATTACAGTTTCTTATATACCGCGCTATTTAGAATCAGCGCGGTTTACATCATAACAAAACGACCATTACGACAAACTGTCAGGTTTTACATTGAACAGGGAGTACAAACTTGGATAACTGGGTTAACTATATACATAATCTATCTACACTGCAGTGTGCGGGCATTTCTAGATTGGGTTATTTCTTGGAGGGGATATCTGGTTTAGTTGCTGTCTGGGAAATATTGGCGGAAAAGGTATGTTTTGAGAGCCTTTCTGAACTGATATAGATTGGTAATGGCTCTAATGTCGGGGGGTAGGGTGTTCCAGCATTTTGGTACATAAAAACTGAATGCCCTGTTTGTGGTGTTCGTGTTGGACTTTGTTGAAGCCTTTGGTATTGCTAGCAAGTTTACAGCTGATGTTCTTCTTGCTCTATTGGGGGGGACCATGTGGATTAGATTCGTGAGTGAGAGGGATGAGGTGCCTTTGATTGCCTTAAATGCTAATACAAGGGATTTGAAGGTGATTCTCCCGTGAATTGGTAGCCAGTGCAGCTGTTTGAGAATGGGAGTCACGTGGTCGTTTCTGGATGCACCGTAGAGGACCCTAGCTGCGGCATTCATGGCCAACTGTAAGGGGGTTAGTGTGGATTGGGGGAGACCTTGTAGGATGGCATTTGCAAAGTCAAAATGCGGCAGGATCAGCGCTTGATATATGGTACGGAAATCGTCTGGGTCCAGCAGGGAGCGTAGGTGTTTGAGGGAACGGATTTTGAAGTAGATGGCTTTGACTACGCTGCTTATGTGGCGTCTCATGTCTAGATGTTGGTCCAGGGTAACTCCCAAATATTTTATTGCATCTTTAGTTTGCAAATCAGCTTCCTTGACACTGACGTGGGATGGGGGCGTAAAGTTGGAGTCTCTGGAGATGAAAAGGACCTATGTTTTTTTATGCTGGATACGTAGGTTCTGTGTCTGGAGCCATGTTGAAACTGCATTGAAACAATCTGTGAGTGGGGTCAGGTCCATGTGGGTTGTGGAGAAAGGCATGTATAAAAGAATGTCATCTGCATATATCATGCAGTTTACGTTGAATGATCTTATGATATTGCATATGGGCTGCATGTAGATATTGAAGAGTAAGGAGGATAATGAGGATCCTTGAGGTACCCCTTGTTTTTGATGGAAGTGGCTAGACTCTTCTGATCCAGACTTCACATATTGCCATCTATCGTCCAGATAAGACTTGCACCATTTTAGTGCCTTGTTGCAGACACCCTTTTCTTTTAGTCTTCCCAGGAGGATTTCGTGACTCACGGAGTCAAAAGCCGCGGCGATGTCTAGGAAAATGAGGACAAAACCTTGATGGATGTTGTCGATTCCTGTGATGATATTGTTGATTAGACCAGTGAGTAGTGTCTCAACCCCGTGATGTTCTCTGAACCCATGTTGGCAGTTATCTAAGGGAGCAACAGAGTCTATGTGATCTTGAATTTGCCGTTGTGCTTCCTTCTCGATTATTTTGGCTAAGATGGGGATGCTAGCTATTGGTCGATAGGAGTCTACCTTTTGGGGGTCCAGTTTGGGGTTTTTCAGTAATGGTCTAATGGACGTCTGCTTGAGTGAAGTGGGAAAATAACCTGTTGAAAAGGAGAGTTTCATTATATTTGCGATGACAGGACTGAGCACATCACGTAGTTCCTTGATCCAAAAAGCTGGACATGGGTCGGTCTGTGCAGTGGAGGTGTTGAGTGATGCTATGGTGTTCTCAATACATTTATTGGATGGTGTGGAAAAAAAGTTAAGTGGAGAGAGGTCCGCCGGTTCTTGATATTGGACTGCTGTGACCTTGTTAGTTTGTACAATCTTGGATTGCAGATAATCAGCGAATTCTTGTGGATGCATGTTGATGTGTTGCTCGGGTGATGGTTCCTTTGAGAGGGATTTGACCAAATTGAAGAGGTCACGAGGTTTATTCAATGACCTCTTTAGGGTGTCAGTGTGATATTGTCTCATTCTGATAGAGATTGTTCCTCGATGTATTGCAAGGTGGGTTAGGTATGCGGTCTGATCTTCCGGTGAGCGTGATCGGCGCCATCGGCGTTCGAGTCTACGTAATTGCATGAGGGAAGCGTGTAGATCAGGAGAGAACCATGGGGCGGATTTTCTTTTCGCTCTTGCTGTATTTTTAGGATTTGGGTGTTGTGAGATGGCAAGCAGGCTGGAATTCCAGTGAGAGATTAGTTCATCAAGGTCAGGTGTTGTTTTGTTGATGAGTGATGGGGTTTCCGAAAGGATGAGTTCCCTATCGAAGGGGCGGAAGCATCTAGTGGAAGTTCGAGAGGTGATGTTCGTGGGTTGGCTTCTGTTCAGCTGGTCATTGTTGCTGGGAATCTGGATAATGATCAATTTGTGGTCGGACCAGGGTACATCCACGACTGATGTTGGCAGATTGTGGCTTTTGTCTTTGACTGGATGTGGCACAAAAACCAAGTCCAAAATGTTCCCTTTTGTATGTGTGGGTTCATTTATGATTTGTTTGAGACCCAGGTCTTCCATTGCATCAAGGAACGCATTTGCGTGGTTTTGGTGTAGCGATGGGAGATTGAAATCACCCATTATCCAATTTGGTTTGTTGGGAGTGCGGGTGTTAGCTGCAAGGTTAGCTGCATATGTTCAAAGACATCTTTAAGTCTCTCTGAGCGAGCTGAATCCATGTTTGTATCATCGGATGAAATTCACACACTAGTGAGTTGATGTCACCTTGCTTGTGATGGCTTGCGTGGGTTTTTATTGTGTATAATATATTTTTTAAAAAATACAGCCATTTTTCCAATGTGCTTCCACTTTTCAACACGGTCTGTCTGTGTCCTCACATGAAAGTAACTAAAGGTTACAATTTCTGACCAAACATTATGAGGTCAATATATAACCATGGTGACTAGTGGGTTGTTTATTTTTTTAATACTAGTCACCAAGATTAAATAAAATCTGAATATTCAGCACTAGTATCCAGACAGTGGCTGGTGCTGAATATTCAATTACCATGATGACTGGTGCCACTGTTCTGATCGTGGCAATATTCAGCCTACTATATGGATATCAAACCACATAAAGTTAGGACAGCCTTTTTTCTGGCCGAACTTTATGAAGTAAGTAGCTAACCAGATAACCTCAAACTCCACCCTATCCCTTCTACTGAGGCATTCAGAGGAAATATTCAACTGCACTATCTGAAAAGTGCTGCTAGACAACACCAGTTAGCAGGCGCTGCAGAGATGTGCTTTTGAATTTTAGCCCTTATAGTCCCAATTATAATGGCAGAAAAGTCATCAACTGAATCTTCTAGTCACTAATTCCTTCCAAAACTCACTTCCCTTTCCAACCTCCTCATTCCCTCTTAATAAAATTACTGGTAAGCTGAAACACCAACTTCAGGATTTAAGAGTGCCCCACATGCAGAAGCTCTCATTAAGCCCTAAAAGAACTTGGAAAGTCTTCCTAGTGATAGTCCCAAAAATAGCACATGGTAAGGGAAGGGTTACGCTACCTCCACTATACTGTCCTCTGTAATATTTCAAGATAATGTTCTCTTCCTGCCTGCAAATGGCACTGGTAGGGGAAGGAAAACTAGAAAATTACTGCTATGGCAAACTGGTACTACATACAAATCAAGTTCTGCCTTCTATTTTGTTACTGTATGTGATGGCAGCTGAATTTCTCCCTGCTTGCACGCACTACATATATTACAAAAATTTATCTGCATAAGTTAATTTTAACGTGGGGGAAATTTTCTATCACATCAGTAACATTTAACTTTTACAAACAGCATAAAATAAATGTTTGAATGGGCACTTTCATCATTGCTTACATCTTGATAAGTGAAACAGGATGTGAAACTGACATTTCCTGTACCCTTATAAAGATAAATACCACCATTCTAAGAGGAAATTACCAGGATAAAAACTGTCTGTAGGCAGATACTGTATGTTGATTAATTCTACTGATGCACTACAACCAAAACACCAGAGTGGGACAGAGACAAGTAGATGTCTGAATTGTGCTGACTGTTTGTTCATTATTTTAAATGTTTTTATTTCAAGCTTGCCTGCTGTTAGCATTCATTTGCCAGCCAATCTAAGTTAATGAAGAAAGATGTCTTCATTATTTATGCTACATGTATAGTAAACTATGGTAGATAAAGACCACACAATATTAACCCATAAACTCTATTTTTTATAACCTATATAGTGCCAGCTGATAATTACATTATTATGTAGAACCTATGCATAACCTGAATGCACCATTAAGTACACCGGAGTAATTACAGTCCTTTTTACTGAATTAACAACTTGAAAACACTTGTGCTTGTGCTATTAAAATAACGTCAATCACAGTGCTGATATCATTACAAAACAATGCTACAACCACCAGTTTGATTATGTCTCTGAACTGAATAGTTTCAGTTTTAACTTGGTCCATTTTAACTTGAAACTTCTCTTTTAATTGGATTTTCTTTTGAGTTTCCAAATTCGCAACTGACTCTAAGTTGTTCCTCTGCCTCTATTATCACCTCAAAATCATGGATACATTTGCCTATTCCAAGGAACAATTGCCAACTATTTTACAACACTTTCTTATTTATGATTCTCAAGGTTTTACTCAATCAATATCATGGACTAATTTGTCACAGGCTTCCAAGAGATTAATTAGGCATCCACTTACCTGAGCAACTTAGGTCCAGTATATTAAACATAAAGTCATTACACAGGGGTTAAGAATCATTAAAGAATCCAAGATGTTTATCATTGACGAATTTTTCTTGATGGTGCTATTAGTAGAGACTACAAAACAGAGGTAAAGCAGTAGATTTCCTGCAGTCCACTTTAAGAATGTCTTATGGACTTTTCCTCCAGAAACTCGTCCAAATCTTTTTTTTTAAACCCAGCTACATTACCTACTTTTACTTCATCCTCTGGCAATGAATTGCAGAACTTAATTATGCAGTGATGCTCTAAAAGCTTGGGAATGTTACTTCACTCTCCATTGGCGTGGAGGAGTAGCCTAAAGGTTAGAGTACTGACTTGGGAAGCCAAGAGACTGGAGTTCCATTCCCACTAGCACTCCTTGTAGCCTTGAGTAGGTCATTTAACCCTCCATTGCCTCAGAAGAATCCACACTATTAATGTCCCTGTTTAATGTATATTACCAAGTTTAAGTTACAACATAAACCTCTTTGATTGAAATGATAAAGCAGTATTAAAAACCTGTTAAATAAATAAATTGCTCTATACTTAAATTTGTAAATCACCTTGACCTCTGATTTGGAAAGGTGCATAATTAAATCTAAAATCAAAATCCAAACCTGAAAATCAGATGAAGTATATACATATGGGTACAGAAGTGCTTTGCATGCCCAACATATAAGAACATAGAGCTAGATTACTAGTTCAGTGGCATCATAATGGAAAATGTTTAAATGCTATTCAAACTGTTTTTTATATGACGTGAAATATAAATTCATAAATGAAATGCTGCTCACTGCCATGCTGAAGGAACTCGGTTTGATACTTGGTTCATGTTTTCTGCTTCCCAGACTGGCCAGGCCTAGGGATAACGTGGATACAGCACTTGCAGTCCCTGATGAGAAAGCATGTCATAGACAGTAATAACTAGTAACAGATTTAGGATTTGCAACTGTGGAAGGAGCCCTGCTACATGATTTATATTTGTATGTTACGAGGGGACATAAAATAAGGCAAAAAATCCCTAGGTAGTTATAAATGAAGGTTTATATCATCAGGTCCTAGCCCTGGCTCTGACTGAGCTGGAAGCCCAGAAAAGCAAGAGAAAACAGCTGGATCATATAAAAGCAATTTGGGCCTGTTCTCTGCATATAACTTATTTAGCTCATACATTTCCCATAGTAGCTCAAATTGAGTTACAATCAGGTATAGTGGGTATTTCCTTGTCCCTGGAAGGCCTAAAACCTAATATAAGACTGCTTAGAGCTCCTCGATGCATTATTCTGCAAAAAGGAAACAACTGTTTGTCTCTGATTTCTCCGACTACCACTTAGATTGACTCAGTTTACTAATTAGAATCACAATAAATGCCCTATGAGACTGTGAATCTCAAACTCTGATGTTCCCGCTCATGAAACAATGTTCACCTACATTTTATATCTCAGAGAAGAAGATCAGGCTCCTCAAGTGACCAAGTATTTTTGTTTTGTTTTTTTTGGGCATGACTGGAACAGATTTGAAGGGCAGTGATAAGAAAAGGATTTACAGGTCAGACAGAAGACATAAAGAAAAAGGGATATGGTGATGTTCATGTTTATTGAATTTGATAGACCGCCTTTCAATTCAAATGCAAAGCGCTGTACAATAGTCCAAAATCAAAGTAGACGGCCGATGGCCTGGAAGAGGAAAAGAAATTATAATATCAAAAGGACAGCAAAGAGAAGATCATGCATACCAGACAGAAGGGAGGAACACACAGGAGGACAAGGGATCATGCAGAAAGGGAAGGAAGGTTGAGAGCAGAGGAAAATAAGTGGGTTTTCAACTGGGATTTAAAGGTATGATAATCTTGTTCAAGCCTGAGGGGAGTAGGTAGCGAATTCCAGTGTCCCCAATAAAGAAAAAAGCGGAGGTGCAAGTAGATTGGAGATGGGCGTGGGAGGGGCATGGGAGGTGGAGACGATTGATATGAAGTGACCGTAGAGGACGACTGGGGGTATGAGAATGGAGGAGGTCGGCAAGATATTGAGGGGTGCGTGTATAAATGACCTGTGTACAAGGGTAAGAACCTTGAAACAGATGTGATAATCTATGGGGAGCCAGTGAAGGCGGAGGAGAAGTGGGGTGATATGATCAAAATGGGAAGAGTGGGTGATGATACGTGCTGCTGTATTTTGAATGCATTGGAGTCTACCTAATTGGGAGTGAGGAATGCCAGAAAGTAGTGAGTTGCAGAAATCCAGACGAGAGATGACGAGTGAAAGAGTAAGAGTGGTAAGAGCTTGGGGAGTGAGAAAAGGATGAATGGAACGGATTTGACGGAGATGGAAGAAAGAAGTTTTAGTGACATTGGAGATGTGATCGTGAAAGGAGAGGTCAGAGTCAAAGAGGACACTAAGATACAAGAAGGAGGAGACTAAAGGAATGGAAGAACCAGCAAAGGATGGAGCCAGTTGAGGGGCAGGACCACCATGGGGGAACCAGACAGCAAGAGTCTTGGCAAGATTCAAGTGAAGACAGTTGGAAGTAAGCCAGCTAGAAACAGAAAGGAGACAGAAGTCCAGGGGAGAGAGATTGGGAAAAAGGGGGGAGGTATGGTGGAGGAGGACAAGATCATCTGCGTAGAAAAAAGCCAGGATACCAGATTGCTGGATTAGAAGAGCGAGAGGTGCTAAGAAAACATTAAACAAGAGAGGAGCCAACATAGAGCCTTGGGGAACACCACACTGTAAGGGAAGCCGGTCAGAGGAGGCACTCGAAGAGGAGTGAGAGAGGACAGAGAAAGAACGGGTAAAGAGATAGGAATGGAACCATCGGAAAACAGTGCCCTGGAGCCCAGCGTCACATAGACGAGAGAGAAGGAGAGAATGATCAACAAGATCGAAGGCTGCTGATAGATCCAGGGAAACCACCACTGAGATATCACCACAATCATGTGCAACATGCAATTCATTAAGGAAGGCGATGAGGACAGTTTCTACGCCATGTCTGGGGCGAAAGCCTGATTGGCGAGGGTGAAGAAAATTAATGGTGTCCAAGTGATGGGAAAATTGAGTGAAAACCACTTTTTCAATTATTTTCAAGCTTTAACCTTACCGCACCTCGACTATGCTAATGCCATTTTTCAAGGCCTCCCACACTCCACCTTAAACCCTTTACAACTTGCCATGAACACCGCTGCCAGAGTCCTCTATGGAGCATCAAGAAGGGACCATGTAACACCTATTCTAAAGCAGCTTCACTGGCTCCCCATACATGGGAGACTGTTGTTCAAGACCTTATTACTCACCTTCAAGGCTATCAAAGGCATCACCTCCTCCTCACTAAAAGACCTCATTCAGACCATTCCACCTAACAGATCTAGGAGAACGATATCTACAAATGCGCTAGTAATCCCTAAGGCAGCAACAAAATGCTCACTAGTGACGTCTAACAGGGTTTTCAGCTTCTACGCCCCTAAGTGCTGGAACACCTTACCACCGGAGATTCGGGCTGTCACCGATCTAACTCTTTTCAGAAAGGCACTCAAATCCCACCTATTCCCCCAATATTACCAGACCAACCAAACACCGACCTGACCGCCCTTCCCCTTTTTAAACACCTGTGCCACAGGACCCAACTCAATCTAAGAATAAATCCTGCTGTATATACATGTAAATAGTCTCAGTTAACAATTTCCCCCATGTTTATCCAAGTTCTCATACCTGTTCTATGTAAAACCAAACAGCTTGTTGTTCTGGTCTATTGTTATATTGTAAACGGCGCTGATGCTAAATAGTGCGGTATATAAGAGCCTGTAATAAATAAATAAATATAAATAAATAAATTTTAGAAAGGAAGGAGAGATGAGAGACGGGCCGATAGTGAGCAGGGATAAGAAGGTCAAGAGAAGATTTCTTAAGGATTGGGTGAATAAGTGCATGCTTCCAAAGAAGAGGGAAAGTACCGGTGGAGAGACTAGAGCTGATCATAGTGAGGATAAGAGGAGGAAGAGCAAGGGAGGGTGTAAGAAGCCACGAGGAGGGAATAGGATCAAGGGAACACATAGTCTTGCTGGAATAGAAGATAGACTTAATAAGCTCCGAAATGGTGAGTGGATGGAAAGATGTCCAGCAGTGAGAGAGTGAGGGGGAGGGAGGAGGGGAAGGGGAGAGGCAGTGAGGAAGAGAGGCACAAAGATCTATGATCTTTGAATAAAAAAAGGATGCCAACTGACTGGGGGTGGGCCTGATCAGAGGGGGCGTGGGAGAGGAAGAGTGAAGGGAAGTACGAGATCTGAAGACAGAATACAGATGACGATTATGATTAGGAGCAGTGACGATTGCAGTGGAGAAGTGAGTAAGCTTAGCAAGATGGACTTGGAAACATTAGTGAGAGTGACACTCCTTAAAGACTTTCAGCAGAGATGGGGAACGAGACTTTCTCTATAACCGCTCCGCATGGCAGAGATGAGAGCAAAAGAGGTGAAGACCCAAGTGGAACCATGGCTGTGAGGGACGGTGACGAGAAGGCAGAGGCTGAAGAGGAGCCACCTGATTTAAGGCTGTAGACAGACGGGAGGTCCAGTGTGAGACCTGTGAATCTGGTGAGAGGGAGGGGAAATCAGGGGAAAGAAGACTGTTGGCAGCAGGAAACTGTTGCAAGGTGAGGGGAGTGATCCGACACCTGTAGCGCACCGCGAAAGAGGGAGGGGTGCTAGGGGGACGTGCAGAGGGAGGAGAGGCCGGGGAGTGCAATAGACAGCAGAAGGTAAGGCAAAGGTGATCGGTCCAGGGAAGGGACAAGGAGCGGAATTTATCTAAAAGGAAAAAAAGAATCTGACGGGGAAATAATAAGGTCGAGAGTATGACCAGCAGAATGTGTTAGTAGGGTAATGTGTTGAGTAAGAGATAGGTCCTGAAGCAGAGAGATAAAGGAGTGCTCCCCAGAAAGAGTAGATGAGTCTTGATCTTGGAGGTCATAGGGATGCGGGTGGAGAGAGGCTGCGAGTGCTGGTTCCAGTGCGTACGTAGATGCCACTGCAGCGGCCGCATCTGTAACCTGGCGATGTGGACCACGGACGTGGTAGCAGACATGTGGCCTAGAAGGCGTAGGATGGATCTCGCTGAAGAGGATTCCGCCGAGGCCAATCTGGTCGTGAGCGAGGTCAGGGCGAGCAACCTGCGTTTGGGAAGGTATGCCTTCGAGAATGTGGTGTCGATCTCGGCTCCGATGAATTCCAGCCTCTGAGAGGGGGTGCGCTGGGACTTGTTGTAATTGATGACGAACCCCAGGGAGGAGATCAGGGACTCGGTAGTCCTTACAGCTTCCTGAAGTTCCATTGCTGAGGGGGCTGTGATGAGCCAGTCATCGAGGTAGGGAAAAATGGAAACGTTCCGTTTGCGTAGATGCGATGCGGGAACTGCCACGCATTTCGTGAACACCCGTGGGGCCGGCGATAGGCTGAAAGGGAGGACTTTGTACTGGAAGTGTTGGCCCAATACATGAAAACGAAGATACTGCCTGTGTGACTTGTGGATGCGGATGTGGGTGTAGGCATCCTGCAGGTCCAGGGACGCCATCCAGTCGCCGGGTTGAATCAAGGGCAGGATGCAGTTGAGAGAGTACATTCTGAACTTCTCTTTGATGATGAACTTGTTGAGTTTGCGGAGGTCGAGGATGGGGCGGACTCCGCCTGTCCTTTTGGGAACGAGGAAGTACCTGGAGTAGAAGCCAGAGTTTATCTCGTCCGATGGTACTTGCTCTATAGCATCGGAGGACAGCAGGTGTATCAGCTCCTCGGCCATGGCTCGGCACAGGTGCGGTGGGGTTTTGCTGATGGGTTGGGTGTTTTGGCAAGGGGTTGAGCTGAAACGCATCTGGTAACCCTCTCGGATGATCTTGAGAACCCAGGAGTCGGAGATATCTTTCCACTTGTTTAAAAAGTAGGTCAGGCGACCCCCGGTCGGGGTGGGCGCCGGACAGTAGGCGTCAAAAGGACGGTCCATTCTTTGCAGGGGGTGGATTGTTCTTCTTCTGCTTGCGGTCACGCTGAGAGTTACACTGGTGAGGGGGACCGCTGTAGGAGTTGTTCCTGTAAAAACAAGTGTGGCTGACGCAATCCTGCTGTCCACGGAGAACTCCTGTTACAGGTAAGTAACCCCGTTGTGCTCCCCAGAAGACGTAGGACAGTCCAAATGCAGATTGAAATCTCCAGCAATTATCAAGTGTGGATAGCGGCTCATTAAGTCTGAGATGGTTAAGAGAAGGGAATCCCAGAGGTGAGGGCGGACTGCTGAAGGGGAATAGAGGAACAGGATATGCAGAGGCGGGGAGGATTGAAGACAAAGGAGAAGAGCCTCCGAATAGTGAAGTAAAGGAGAAGAGATCCGTGAGATAGGGAGGGAGGAGCGAAAAAATGCTGCGACACCCCCACCGGTACGACCCAACCAGGGAACAGAAAGAGCAGTGAACCCAGGAGGAAGACAGCGGGCAAAAAGGATGTCTTCCCCCTCTCAGAGCCATGTTTCAGTAAGTAGTAGGAGGTCATAGGACTCACGGAGGGCAAGATCCTGTACCAGCAAAGTTTTGGACCGTAGGGAGCGGCAGTTAATAAGACCCAGTGTGAGAGAAGATGGTAGAGGGGTGGGAGGAGGGACAGAGGGAGGGGAGTGGAGTGGAGAGAGGGAAGCAAGGAAGCAGATTATGGCATGAACAGCGATGGATATATAAGTTACAAACAGTGATTCCAGGAGGTTTAAATGCCCGGAGAGAGTGGGAAGTATGCAGATGAATGACCTACTTGCTTGCCCGTGACGTGATGATGGAGGAGGGGCTGAAAGTGGTTTTAAAACTTTAACACGCACGCGCGGCATTTTTGTAAGCCGGTAGGCTCGGTGATCAGATGAGAGAAGTGAATGGAGAACATTTGAAGAACTGGCAGATGAAAAAGAATGGAAAAACTGATAATTAGAATGTAACGCAATTGAAAGCAGGGTAGGTGGTTTTGCCTTGCATGGGAAATATATGGAGTTTATGAATTCGGTACATATGTATATTTTTCGTATGAAGTGTGTACATCTTGTGAGCACTACCTTTATTTATGTTACAGTGCTTTCTACAACAACCCCCTGAAGAAACTGAAATTCGGTGAAACGCTTGCACAGCGCAGAAGTTGGCGTTGGGGAAAATATTGAACAAACTGAAAGTCAAGCACGTTTTGAATTTCATTCTACTCTTAAATGACAAATTGGGGAGAGTATTACAAATATCGAAAAATACTGAAAGTTAAGTACAGCTTTAAGTTCTACTGATCTCAAGCGACAATATGATCTATAAGAAAGGTCATTGATGCGAATTAAGGCGTGTTCAGAAAAGTACAAAATAAAATCTGAATATTTTAAACGCCTCATAAGTCTGAGACCTGCAAGTCGCTTGGATTGAAGGGATTTGTAATTATTCATATATAAAAAAAGTCATTAGAGGTAAGATTATCTATGCAATATTGATACAGTACACTTCAATGACTGATATCAAAGTGCGTGATTGTTTCTTTTGACAAATTATATGACTCTGATTAAGTGACCTTTGTGGGATTTGTACGGCAATGAAACATAAAAAGCACTTCAGTGATATCCTGAAGAGGACAGATGGATGAGGGAGGTTGATGGGTGATGATCAGAAAGTGTCAAACAGTAGAACCTGCATGTTCAAAATGAGTTTAAATGCTCAAATCTTTAACTCCTTCCTTGACGGTGCCAAATTGACCACATGGTAAGGGAAATTTAGGGTCTAATGATCATTGCACTGAATGGTTCAATATTAAACCCCGGCAATAACTAAATTTTACTTGGAGGATTTGACTTGAGGGGCCAACTTCAAGAGAATAGTAGTTTTGAAAAGACTACTGAGATTTTAAGGGCTGAAGGGTTCTGAAGCAATAAAGCGTAATTACTCACCTGTAACAGGTGATCTCCAGGAACAGCAGGAATTTAGTCTTCACATATGGGTAGTGTCGGTACAGACGGAGCCTGCGCGGGAACGCTCCCCAGCATCCAATAGGAACGCTTTTGAGAGCATCCCTCAGCACTGCCTTCCCGCCTTTCCAAATGTCCCTCTTCAGTTAAGTTTGTAGCTAAGTGAAAGGATAGAGGGAGAGAGGAAAGAGACAGAGAAATAGAGAGACAACTCCTAGGGGAGGTGGGTGTGTTGTGAAGACTAAATTCCTGCTGTTCCCGGAGATCACCTGTTACAGGTGAGTAACTACGCTATCTCCAGGAACAAGCAGGAATGTAGTCTTCACATATGGGGACTCCCTAGCTGAAGATGCCAGGGAGATGGCCCCAGGAAGCTGCCACCTATAGTGAGGTGGGCCATGCTTCCTCCCATGGATCTCTGGCATCCTACCAAGGTTGGTGGGTAGGAGTTGAATTAAGTCTGAAAGAGATGTTGAAGAATATCCTGGCCAAAGAAGGCATCCTGACGGGAGGCTTTATCTAGGCAGTAGTGGGTTGTGAAGGTGTGCACCGAAGCCCAGGTGGCTGCTCGACAGATGTCATCGATAGACACAGAGTAAAGGTTAGCCATAGAGGCTGCCATGGCTCTCACATTATGTGCTGTGACATGGCCTTGAAGAGGAAGACTCTTACTCTCATACGTAAAAGATATGCATTGTGCAACCCATTTAAAAAGAGTTCTTTTGGAGACTGGAAGTCCCAAATGACTAGAATCAAAAGCAACAAAAAGTTGAGAAGACTTTCTATGATGCTGTGTTCTTTGTAGGTAAAAAGCCAAGGCTCTTTTACAGTCCAAAGTATGAAGGTTCCTTTCTGCATTAGAGGCATGAGGCCTCGGAAAGAATACAGGAAGGTAAATTGATTGATTTAAATGAAAAGGCGAAACCACCTTTGGCATAAAATGTGGATGAGTTCTGAGAACAACCTTATCATGGTGAAACCTTGTATAAGGGGGATCAGCCACTAAAGCTTGCAATTCACTAATATGACGTGCGGAGGTGATTGCAATCAGGAAGATGACCTTTCAGGATAACAACTTTAGGGTTGTAGTGGCTAAAGGTTCAAAGGGCGGTTTCATGAGCTGTCCGAGAACTAGATTTAAATCCGATGGTGGTCTGATGGGAGGCTTTGTTAATAGAAGACCTCTCATAAATCTTGCTATGAGTGGATGAGAGGAAATTGGGTGTCCATTTAGAGGCTTATAGGAAGCTGCAATTGCACTAAGATGGACTTTTACTGAATTCGTCTTTAGACCAGAATTTGATAAATGAAGAAGGTAATCTAGTACCGATTCCAAAGGTATCACAAGGGGGTTTAAGCCCTTTTGAGAACACCATATAGTAAAATGTTTCCACTTGAAGGCATAAGAACGTCTTGTGGAAGGTTTTCTAGAAGCCTGAAGGACCTCCTTTACCTGTTGGGAAAGGTTAAGATCCTGCAGGTCTAGGCTTTCAGCAACCAGGCCCTGAGATGCAAGGACTGGGGATTCAGGTGCCATAGCATCCTGTTCTCTTGGGAGAGAAGGTCTTGAGAACACCCTAACTCCAGAGGTACAGCTTGAGAGAAATGTAGAAGCAGGGGATACCACGTTTGTCGTGGCCACCGTGGCGCTATGAGGATCATATGACCTCTGTCTCTCTGAAGCTTGAAGAGTGCTTTGGGGATGAGGGGAATGGGTGGGAAGGCATAGAGGACGTTCTGACCCCAGTGAAGGAGGAAGGCGTCCCTTGCCTGGCAATTTTGAGCCGGAATTCTGAACAGAACCGGGGAAGTTTGGCATTCAGTGAACTTGCAAAGAGGTCTATGTCTGGGGTTCCCCAGATTTGAAATATCTTTGTCACCTGGTCTAGGTGGAGAGACCATTTATGAGGCAGCAGTACTTGGCTGAGTTTGTCTGCCCAAAGGTTTTGAATACCTGGAAGATATATCACGAGAAGGTAAATTTGATGCTCTCTGGCGAGGGCCCATAGTCATAAAGCTTCATTGCATAATGACAGAGAGCCTGTTCCGCCCTGCTTGTTCATATAGAACATGGCTACTTGATTGTCCGTTTGGACTAGAACTGTCTTGTAGCTGAGCTGGGCATGGAATACGCGAAGAGCTAGATAGATTGCTCTGAGTTCTAGGAGGTTTATGTGAAGACAAGCCTCCTTTGGAGTCCAGGTACCCTGGGTGGAGAGATGGTGCAGGTGTGCTCCCCATTCCACGTGTGATGCATCTGTTGTTAAGGTGGCCTGGAATAGAGGTTGCTGGAAAGGAGACCCCACTAAAAGATTCTCCAGTGATTGCCTCCATTGTAGGGACAAGATCAGTCGTTGTGAGTTTGATATCTTGTCCGACAGACGTCCTGTGGCCTGTGTCCACTGTGTGGATAGTGTCCACTGGGCTACTCACATGTGGAGGCGAGCATAGGGAACCACATGAACTGTGGATGCCATATGTCCCAGTAATTGCAGCAGTTCTCGAGCAGTTAGGGAGGACTTTCCCACTGCTTGAGAAGCAAGTTGCATTATGCGAAGACAGCGGGGCTGTGGAAGGAAAGCCCTTGACTGTCTCGTATCTAAACAAGCTCCTATGAACTCCAGGGTCTGAGAAGGAACAAGTTGGGATTTTGGGAAGATTATGACCAATCCCAAGTATTGAAGAATTTGAATTGTGCGAGGCAGTGCAGAGCTGGCTTCTGGAATCATGGGGGCTCGAATGAGCCAGTCGTCCAAGTAAGGGAAGACAAATATCCCTAGGGTTCGCAGGAATGCAGCTACTACTGCCATGCATTTCGTGAATACTCTTGGTGCCGAAGCCAGACCAAAAGGAAGAACCCTGTATTGGGGTTGTTTTTCCTTGAAAAGGAATCGCAAGAATTTCCTGTGATCTGGATGGATCAGAATATGAGTATATGCATCCTTTAGATCTAGAGAGCAAAGCCAATCCTGACTTTGAAGGTATGGCAGAAGAGTTCCCAGAGAAATTATTTTGAACTTTTCTTGGAACAGATATTTCTTCAATTCTGAGGTCTAGAATGGGTCTGTGTCCTCCTGTTTCTTTTGGAATAAGAAAATAGGGGGAGTAGAACCCTGTACCCTGTTGGGGAATGGGCACTTCCTCTATCGCTTCCTGCGCAAGGAGTGTTGAGACCTCTTGATCCAGTAGATTGTCTGGAGAGGTTTGGGAATTGAACTGTCTTACGATTGAAGGAGGGGGCATGCTGTGAAAATGAAGCTTGTACCCCTCCCCTACAATGGACAGAGTCCAATTTTCTGCTGAAATTTGGTGCCATCTGTTGACAAAATGACACAACCTGCCTGGAATGTTTAGGGGTTCTGGACCCTTCAGAGGCAGGAAAACTAAGCTCTCTAGGAAGGAGTCAAAGCCCTTGAGGGGGCTGAGCCTGTGGAGCTGGTTGAGCTCTCGGGCCTTTTGGCTTCTTTTGTTGTCTGGATTGTTGCTGTTGTCCCTTTTGGGCAACTTGACCCTGACCTTGCCCTTACTGGGTATAGGACGTATAAAACTTCCTCCTTTTGCTGAAAAAGGGTTTTTTATAGGGTTTCTTTTTGGCTGGAGTGGCTGTAGATTTTGACAATCTGTCTAAAGTGAGATTGTCAGTATCTATCTCATTAGCCTTTTTCTGCCAATTCTTGCCAAAGAGGTTTTCTCCTGTGCAAGGGATGTTTCCTAATTTGTTCTGTACCCAAATCTCCAAGTCTGATGCCTGAAGCCAGGCAATCCGACGTGCACCAATGGCAATAGCCGAAGTTCTGCTGATGCATTCAAAGCAGTCAAAGACTGCACGATTTACAAACTTGGAAACATCTTGAGCATGCTTGACGAGAGTAAGGAAATCTTGTCGTTTGTCATCAGGGAGAAGAGGGCTCATAAGCTCCAAGTCTCCTGTGACTTCTTTGAGGAACATTCCCATATATAAAATATATGAGCTGATCCTAGCTGAAAGCATGGAAACCTGAAATGTTCGACACCCAAAGGTGTCAAGAGTCCTGCATTCATGACCTGGAGGATTGGATGCATGTCTTTTTGCACTTTTCATCCTACGCATGGCTGATTCCACTACCATTGAATGGTGTGGCAGCTGAGTCTTTTGAAAACCAGGACATAAATGTTCAGGGAGAGAGCCTCTTTCAATTGAAAGCAAGTTCTGCGACGAGGGGACATGGGATGAGGGTGAAGGGAGATAGATTCAGGAGTGATATGCGGAAATATTTCTTTACGGAAAGAGTAGTGGATCCGTGGAATAGTCTCCCAGTGGAGGTGGTAGAGATGAGGACAGTAACTGAATTCAAAAAAGCATGGGACCAACACAGAGGATCTCTAAAGGTAAAAAGTGGACTGTTGTAGTTGTTGTTATGGAAGGACAGACTAGATGGGCCTTGTGGTCTTTTTCTGTCATCATGTTTCTATGTTTCTATGTTTCTATACATGGTAGTGAGTCTCCTAGAATGAGGAGATGTGGTCAGAGGTGTTTCCCACATTCTGAGCATCAAATCATGAAGAAATTTCATGAATGGGCAGGGTAGCTGCCTCTTTGGGAGCCTTAGGGTATTGGAGTATTTCCAATTCCTTTGCTCTAGGTTCTTTTTCAGGAGCTACCGTGATTGATAGACCTCGGGCCACATCATGAATAAAATCCTGAAAAGACATGTCCTCCAAAGGAGACATTCTGCGTTGAGGAGAAGAGGAGTCTTTCGGAAGAAGTACTCTGGTACCGACCAAGTTATCCGAGTCATCGGAATCGGAAGATTCGAAGCATCTCTGATCCCGATGTTCATGCAAGCATGGTATCGGTATCAATCGAAGTCGGCACCGAGTTGGTCCGGTACCGATCTGTCGATGCCCAAAAAAGTCAGCATGGGCAGAATTCCCACCAGGGCCGGTACCGCCGGTGCTGGTGCTGGTACTGGTATCGGTACCGGTGACCGTTGAACTGTCGGAAGCGGTGTCAACGGTACTGCAGCTGTAAGGAGAGCTGCAAGACTGTGTTCGATAGCGAGGAATCTCTGGTCTATCGACGCTGCCGATGCCTGGGTGTCGGTACCGGTAGAAGTGGCCGGAACCCTTAAGCATGGCACCAGTAGTTCTGCCGAGGTCGAGGCCTCGAGAACATCCTGGAGCCCCATTAGTGCTTTGGAGGCCGAAGCCTCCCACCGGGGCTGTTTTGCCAGTATAGTTTCCTCAAGGGCAATGCCAATGGCTTCTCGATGCTTGGAAGGAGATCTACCCTTTGAGGACTGGCTCTTATGTTTAGTTACCTGAGATCCATGGGAGGAAGAGGTCGATGCAATGAACATCGCATCTGAAGAAAAGAGGGTACCGAGCTTTGCAGCCCAGTTCTGTCTTCCTCTTTTAGTCATCCCCATACAAGAGGAACACTCCGATGGAGAATGGTCAGGGCCTAAACATTTGAGATACCAGTCATGGGTGTTGGTGACGGAAATGGTACCGCCACACTTAGTACATTTTTTAAAACCACTAGCTGGTTTTTCCATTTTTCAGGAAAATGGCGCTTAATGCCCAAAATGGCGCCTAGCACCAAAAAGAAAGAAGTTTCTGAAGAGAAACACTTCAGAAGTAAATTTTTTATTTTTTTTGAAAAGAAGAAAAGAGAATTAGCGGTACCGGTAGGCGTTGAGCGGAGGCAGGCGCGACCACAAGAAGTTTAAAGGAGAAATTTTCTGCGGTGACAAGGTATGTGACCTGTCGGCTCCGCAGAAAACGAAGAACTGAAGAGGGACAGTTGGGAAGGCAGCGCGCACGTACTGATTGATGCTCCCAAAAGCGTTCCTATTGGACGCTGGGGAGCATTCCCACACAGGCTTCGCCGGAACCGACGATACCCATATGTGAAGACTACATTCCTGCTTGTTCCTGGAGATAAGGGAACACTGACAAGTCAAGAAACCAATATGATTGTCTAAGGTGGTAAAAGAAATGGTAACAACAAAGAAATTAGCACTGAAAAATTAAAAAAAAATCATGGGCAGAGGACAAACATAATTATTATGAAAAACAAAAGGAAGGTACAAAGATAGTTTGAAGGGCAAAGGCCCACATGAAGAAGAGCATTGCTCAGCCAATAAAAGGAAGAGAAAATCCTTCTTTAACAATATAAGGGAGGGGTGAAAAATCAAAAAGGTGGAGACACTTTAAAAGGAACTTCAAGAAGTTACAATGCACATAGAAGTAGAACTGATGGTGCAAATCTGATATTTAATCAAAATTAACAAAATAAATTATCTTCTTACATGTTTAGGGAAAAGCATTGTTACTCACCTATAACAGATGCCTTCTGTAGACATCAAGACTGATCAGGCAAACAGTACAATCACATCACTAAGATGGAACAGTTCTCCCAGAGCTCAGACCTAAAAAACATGGATAGGCTGAGAGAGCGCCAAGATGTACTCTGATGAACAGCGTTTGGAGTCCTAGATTGAGATGATACAGTGCGCGTAATATAATGTCAGGAGAATATTTAATGGATTCATAAAACACCAAAAGAAGAATCTCTTCTGCTTGAAAGCGTGCATATGTTTGGTAGATTTTTTTTATTTTTTTTTGCAGTAACTGAAATGTCCTGAAAAGGCAATAGAAGTACTAGGGTGGACACCAAACACTGCTCAATTTCAAAACTGTGAGGGCTAGGGCTATGAGACTAGTATGAAGAAGACAGTTCTCGTTCTGAGTGATCAACAATGAAAATATCTGGAGACTGCATAGAGGTATAACTGTGATTCCTTGAGCATAAGGAACCAGTTCTGATGAGGCCAAGATAAGGAAGGAAAGGTACCAGAAGTATCATGGTACCCAGCCTCTGCTGGAATTTGTGCATTTTTTGCTATGAGCAGGCTGGAGCGATTAGAATAAAAAAGAGGCCAAATCCAGGATATGGCTAGAGCATCTCTTGACAGTCGATGTGAGGATAGGGACACTGAATACTACAGGTGTAATTTTGCATTCTCCAAGACTGGGAGATGTTTTGTAGTATATACTAACCCAGAAACCACTCATAAGGTTAAAAAAAAACCTCTTCTGAGCCTTTGGCTGTTTGGTTCTGGATGCTAAGGAGGCAGTGGCTTAGATATGAATGTGACTGATAATGGCAAAGTCCCAAATCTTTGTTCCTTCCCGGCAAAGGCAAAGGGATCCTGTCCTTCAGTGTTTATTGAAGCAAAACATAATAACTTGGTTGTCAGTCTGAAATAATACCGATAGATTTTCGAGAGGATGGACAAATACTCAGAGTATAAGCTATGGCTTGATGCTCTAGATAACTGATATGGTGCAGTTTTTCAAACTGTGACCAAGTTCCTAAGTTGGGAGTCTAAGTGGATTCCCAACCCAGTGTTGATAGCATCTGTTGTTAGGATTAAGTGATATATTAGTGGTGCAAATGGGACCAGAGTCCATAACAGAACTGATGGATGAAGTTTAAAAGACAGAGACTGGTTCCACCAGAAACTGAGACCCCCATCAAGGCCTTCTAATTTTTAGGCAGGAAAATGAGAGCACATGTACCGTAGCAGCCATATACCTTACATATCCATGACAGTGCCAGAAGTCTAAATTTTGCAGACATGAAGCATCAGGTATTGTAGTCTGACAAGAGAAGACATTTCAATGTACCATGTGCAGAATAGCTCTTAAGAAGGAGATCCTGCTTATGGGGAAACTAGGTTAATTTCTTGAAGTTGATGATGAAGCCTAGGCTTTACAGTATTTGTTTCATTTATTTTTTTACATTCTCTTATATACCACACTATTCTGCATCAGTGTGGTTTACATTGAACAAACTGAAATTACATTGAACAGGGCTTTATGACTTGGAGATAACTATTTTACAGGGAACATGGGCTATGGAGGGTTAAGTGGCTTGCCCAAGACCACAAGGAGCACCTGTGGGACTAGAAACTCCAGTCCTTCCGGCCCAAAGTTGCTGTTCTCTAGTGGGATTTGAACCCCTGACCTTCCAGCCTGAAGTACCTTGCCCCAACCACTAGGCCACTCCTCCACTCCATTTGCAGAATTGTTTCATTTCTGTGGACTAGAACTGAATTTCCTAAGAATGCTCCCAGAAGCCAGTCTTTGCTTCTCAATCAGAACATGTCACTACACTCCTCATCCGTCTGCACTGGCTCCCCATTCATTACCATATACAGTTGAAGATATGTACAGTGGTGAGTAAAGTCTTACACACTGGTACCCCATAATATCTCTCTAATCTCATTATTCTTCATACACCGCACTGTTCTCTTTGATCCATTCACATGAACAGCCTTTGTCTCCCCTCCCCCTTATAGGCTCACCTCCAATCCACCCATCACCCTGAATTCTTCTTTCTCAATCCCTCCCTTTGGAACAAGCCTCCTCCTGATCTTTGTTCCTCTTTCCACGGATTTAAAGCACAGCTTAAACCCCACCTGTTCCGTATAGCCTACGATCTCCCCCCCCCCCTTGATTACTCTATTTCTTTCCCCAACCTTCTGTGTCCCCCCCTCCACCCTTCCCCCAATGCCCCCGTCTACATGTCCTACCCTCATTTTCCTGTATTTTTAATGCCATTCTTTCCCTGTTCTCTATGTTTGTATTGATTTTATACATTATTGTAAACCGCTTTGATGTGCACTCTAAAAGTGGTATATGAAATTTTAATAAATGAAATGATTAAATCAAGTACAAAAATACCAAATAACCCACTTGTGCAGTTATATGGCTATAACTACAAGGCACCTGGTGAACACTATTGGGGCAGATGAGATGCCAAAATTGAGTACTGATAATGGTCCAAATTGAACATGAACCAGTAGCATCTTCTGCAATGTTATTGTACCAGAATGTGTATGAAAGCATCTTTGAGATCCAGAGTGCACTGTTAGTCTCCCTTCTTCAAGCAGGGAAGAATGGAAGGAAGTGTGTTCACTTTGAATTTTTCCTGGTAGAGGAAAAAAGTTGGTCCCTCAGGTCTAGTACAGGACATAAGCCTCCTATCTTATTTGGGATCACAGTAGAAGCCTTGGAGTAGAAGCCTTGGTTCCTTTACTGGACAGGAACTGTTCGGTTGCATTAGATTGTAGTAGAAGACTGATATCATCCTCGAGCAAGCATGTATGATGTTGAGGCTACAGTAAAGGTAAATCAAAGGCCAGAGTGGGGAGCCTTACACAGTAGTCTCTTTTATTATGCTGAGAACCCAAGAATATGTGGAAATCTGCTCCCATTGTTGAAGAAAAAAGCGTACCCAAGCCCCAACAGGCAGGGCAGGATGTATGTTATGGCAAGGCACAAGCTATGACTGTAGGAGACAGTTATAAAGAAAATGACTGTTTTTGCTGGGGAGGTGCAGCTTGCTTTCCTTGTCCTCTCTCTCAATAGGAAGACTTGGAGAGAGGATGCAGAATTTGTCAAGGATGCTTCAAAGGAGGGGTTTTGTATAAACGTAGTAATCCCTTTAGTATGGAGAAATGCTTAATGATCTAGAGGATGATGCACATTGGTGGAACAGTGGCAGAACACTGCAAAATGGAGTAGTGGTCCTTAATGACCTCCATGGTGTCCATCAATGCATTCTCTAACAGGAAATCTCCAGTATATGAAGTGCTGTAAGCTCAGCATTTCTATCTTCCCTTAGGCTTTAAGCACACACTCATGCAAGGTGGCAAGCTGGAAAATGAGATCCTCAAAGAGGTGCTGAATATGTCATAAGCTGTACAAATCAAGAATTCCAACCTCATCTGGTTCTGCTAAAATAGGTGTGAGCTCAAACTGAGCATGTGAAGAGAGGCTGGATGTGAAAGCATGTACTTCTTGAAAGATGGTGTGAATGCACCGCACTATGTAGAATTGATTAGCAGATACCATCACTTCTTGGAATCCTTTCCTACTCAAGGGGTCTAGAAGCCTAGGGTCTTTGCCAGGGGGCATACTTTATAATTATCTGTATTTCGTATTCTTCATGGCTGGATCAAATGTAATGGAAGAGTGCCAGAGGTGATGAAGATGGCGGCATGAGAAGTGGAATTTTTGGGACCTGCTGTGCCCTCACTTCTTCCACCAGCCTTTCGATGCCACATTCCTGCAGCAAGTGGAAGGGAAAGAGTCTGGGGTCTGCCTCCACAATGTTTACCCCTAAGCTGATGGTGCAGATGTCGATGGCCAAGTTTATGTTCCCAATTGTCGGGCAGCTGCTCTCTACTTCAGCATCCTCCCCAGCAATGTCTGCAGATGTAAGCGGGAGCAGGGTTTCTCTGAGCCCCAAACATCACGCAGCTCCACCTCATCCGGGATTTGCACAGGCTGCTGAGGGGAGTCTGGAATCAGCTGAGGATATCTCCCCAGGCAAGGGCCCAGGGTGGAGGCCTCTCCAGTGGCTAGTTCCTCCCCATTATTGGAGGGGAGAGGTGCATCCTCTTTATCAGCTACCATAACTTTAGAAATGCTCTGGTTCACCATTAAGAGAAGGGACTCTAACCTTACAGTTTTGGTAGGCAAATTTAAATCTGATTTGGAGGGTGTTACACTCAAGGCAGCAGAGCACAGTCAGATTTTGAATCATCATGCTACTTGACTTGAGAGGCTGGAATCTACAGTTGACCCTCTTCAGTCCATGAGTACTGCTCAGATTAAGGAAAGAAACATTTTGAATAGGAAGGTTGATTTTTTGGAAAATCATATCAGGAAGAACAATCTAAGATTTCTCAATTTTCCTATATAATTGCTCCCATCGAATGCTACAAAGGTACTTTCCAGATGTTTTAAAGATGCCCAAAGAGGCTTTTCCCCCGTATTCTCCCTAGTGGTTAGAGCACTGGCTTAGGAACCAAGAGACCAGGGTTCATTTCCCACTAGCACTCCTTGTGGCCTTGGGCAAGTCACTTAACCCTCCATTGCTCAGAAAAATCCAAGTTATCAACGTTCCTGTTTAATGTACATTTACGAAATTTAAGTTACAATGTCAACTGCTTAGATTGAAATGATAAAGCGGTATAAAAAACTGTTAAATAAATTTAAAAAAAAATTGCATGGGCCCAATATTTACCCACAGCTACCATCTCTGCGGGTTCTTCTAGTGGCCCTCAGGGAGGAGACCAGCCAGGAGAAGTAAATTTGACTCGATTTCAGGAGACATCTTTGGAACTGATTACTGAAAGGTCAGCTTTGGTAGTGGGTTTTGCTTTTGAGACTGACAGGAATGCTTTCTTGAAATTGTACTTCTGTAATTTGTCAGCATTGTTTTTGGGCTCAAAAAATAAATATTTGTCCTGATGTTTCAAGAGATACCCAAAGGAAATGTCGGGAGTTCCTAGCCCTTAGGGAAAGGCCAGAGACTTTTGGCACAATCATGAAGCTACAATTTCCTTGTAAATGTTTAATTTTGTTGGATAGATGTCAGTATATATTTTTTGAGCCTTCGCAACTTAAGGATTTTATTTCAGCTAGGGAGGAGGAGTGGAGGAGTAGCCTAATGGTTAGAGCAACTGCCTAGTACCCAGAAGATCAAGGGTTTGATTCCCATTGGCACTCCTTGTGACCTTGAGTAAGTCACTTTACCCTCTATTGCCTTGGAAGAAAAGGCTGGTAATCTACTTCCAGTGATACATTGCCAAGAAAACCAAGAGGTAGCTGGGTCACTATGAGTCAACACTGACTTGATGGCACTATAAAATTAAAAAAAAAGGGAGGATACCAGTACTCAGGTGGTTCTCACAGATACTGCCACTGGTTAGCTGACTAGTTGAGGGGGCTCCCCAATTCTGCCACATAATAATTTATTTTCTTTGTAAGATTTTTCCTTTTCTTGTTCCTCATAGTGTGGTAACTTGTGGGCTATACTGTTAAGGTATATTACTCATTTGTTGTTGTTTTTTTGTCTTGTTTTTGTCATATTTCTTTCATTTAAATATGAATGGATGTGAATTTAAAATTGCATAAATTCAAAATAAAATATCTTAACACTAATCCAACAAGGCCCTTTACTCCAGCATTCCTAATTATCTATCTTCCCTCATTTCCCTGCATGCCCCAGATTTCTCGCTGCAATCAATTCATGGCAACCGTTTGCACATCCCCTCCCATTTAAAACACTACCCAGCAGTCTGCCTTCTTCATTGCTGTCCCTGTTCTTTAGAACAGCCTGGCTTTTACATTAATGTCTCAAACCATTTTATAAAACTTGCAAAACTGGTCTCAAAACCCTCCTTTTTGAACAAGCTTTCAGGGTTGCTGGTTGACAGACTCTGGGCTGCGCTGCTAGCCTAAGAAATTTTGTTCTCCTCGCCTTTTAGACTTGATGGAGTTCCTTTCTAGTTTTCTCTGACTTGACAGAATTGTAAACCCAAAATAAACCATAACAAAATCCAATCTCAAAAGTTTGCTAATGAATAGTCTCCTTAAGGTTCTGAATTCCAGTAGATTAAAATATTATTGTACCGGGCAGTTGATCTTGAATATTTGGTCAGTCCCTGTGATACACCTGAACAAATTCATTAAAAATCTTCTGCAGGAACAAATGAGGTTGCTCCAGAAGGGACAGTAAAACAGCGGTGGTTTGTCTGGTACTTATACTAGAAATGGAATTGAAAATCTCGGGATGTAGTCCACCAGCGATTGTGCAGGAGAGGATTGAGGCTGAAATGGGGAATAAAGAGGACCCCTGAGCTGTATTCTATACTATTGATACAAAAAAGATGCTATACTGAATCAAAGGCAGACAATCTGCATGGAAATGAATGCACTAAGAGATCAAACTGCGCTAGTACTGTCACTGTGCTGTTAAGTAGATTGCCCTGGAGCTGGTTTGCAGATTTGCACGTAGGGGACACACCTCAATAGACCCTTCAGTGCTGTATATTTGTGCTCATCTTGCATTTTTGAAGGGGGTCACAGAGGACAATGTCACTTCAGGCCTGTATGAATTTTCTCAAGATGACCATGCTTTCAGCCTGGCAAACTCCAAGAAGCATTTCACACTTTTACAGATTCTTGGCACTGTTCCTTTGCAATCAAACTTTTGAAGTCATAGCATAGGGAGGTGGAGGAACTTCTGATGAAGAAATTCTATAGGAACACACAGAGTCAGCTGATCTCTTCACAGAGAAGGCCTTTCCTCCTTTCGGCCGAGCAGCAGCCCTTTCTCTGTCTCATAATGGGTTTCAAGCCTGTTAAGGCAATCTTTCAGGGCTTGTGGAGATTTACGACTACAATGCATGCAGCTAGTTTGGATATGGTCAGAATAGAGGCAAACTAAACAGTGAAATGCTAGGAATACGAATCATAAGGAAAGGAATGGAGAACAAAACCAAAGATATTATAATGCCTCTGTATCGTTCTATGGTTCAACCTCATCTTGAATATTGTGTGCAATTCTGGTCACCATATCTTAAAAAGGATAAAGCAGAATTAGAAAAGGTACAGAACAGAGCCAACAAAATGGTAGGGATGGAAAGGGCTTCTCAACCTGGAAAGAGACGTCTGAGGGGAGATATTATAGAGGTTTATAAATTAATAAATGGAGTAGAAAGGGTAAACATAGATAGGTTGAAAGACTAGGGGACACACAATGAAGCTACAATGTAACCCATTTAAATGTAATAAGAGAAAATAATTTTTTACTTAACACGTAATCAAACTCTGGAATTCGTTACCGGAGGACATAGTAAAAGTTGTTAGTGTAGATGGGTTTAAAAAAGGTTTGGACAGGTTCCTGGAGGAAAGGTCCATAAACCATTAAGAGGACCTGGGAAATCCACTGCTTACCCCGGGACAAGCATTGTGGAGCCTATATAACTTTTTGGGAACTGCCAGGTACTTGTGACTTGGATTGGCCACTGTTGGAAACAGGATACTGGGCTTGATGGACCTTGGTGTGACCCAATATGGCATTTCTTATGTTCTTATGAAAATGGATACCCTAGTTCTGGTGGTTTTTCTTTCACACAGCAAGCAGGGGCAAAACTTGACTTTGGTTAGGACATTCTATTGGAACCAAAAAGAAAAATAATAAACAAATACAACAAATTATTCTATTTGTTTTTAGGAGTGAAATATCAAAAAGACAATGTTGGAAAATGCACAGAGGATAAAAGAACTGGGAGAGCTTTTTTTTATTCCATTCAGCAGAGCAGAAAAATAAAACTGAGGGCATAGAGGAGACTACTGCGTGCAGAAAGGGCTATACATGCTCAAACCTTCTGACCTAGTTCTGAGCTCTGAGAGAACTATTCTTTCCCAGCAATGTGTGAGGACGTCACCCATGAGTGCCTGATTCAATCCTGCTGGTAGACGGAAAAATATCTGCACGTCAAATCCCTATATTTTCCAGATGTGAACATTACTAATACTTTTGTGGGTTGAAAGCTTTGCTTTCTCCAAGTAATAAACTGCTTAAAGAGGTAAAGGAGTCTTTTCTCATTAGACTTTGTTGGTATATCTCTCAGCAAGTTTAATAAATATCAAAAGGAAGTAGGAAGATGTTCTGACATGTTCTAAACTGTGTCAGCCTCCTAGCATGGTTCTCAGTCTAAACATGCACAATTTGCTGACTCACGTCATTGCAAGAAATTTTTTTCAGCCTTGCAGTTTCAAACTGACAGCCTAAAGCGCCTTATAAAAGGACGACTTTGTGCTTCAAAGAATCACATTGTTCTGCAGGTTTCAGCACAAACACAGATTGTTTTCTTAAGGGAGAATTACTGTTGGCAAATGATAAGAAAATACAGCAGATAAGTAAAGTCCAGTAGAGTTAATTCAAGTACCTTTTCCAGCATAACAGGAGGCTTAGGAGGCCCCATAGGCACCTATGTCTAGCCTGTTTTCTAAAGACACTTTGGCATATATTTTGTCATAAAACGCTAGGGGTAAACAGGCAGAAATGAGAGCTAGATGGAAACTATGGACATTTATGCCTGCTCGAGAGCTCAAAACAAATGTCAGATTAATCACAGGTAACACTGTTTTATTGGCTCCATTTAGAGTAGATGCCAATGTATATATGTTAGATGTAGTGAATCAGATCTCTAAACTAAAATGCTGGTTAGCGTCCAATGGATATACTCAATTTAGCAAAAGTAGAAGCTCTCAAAGTCCATAAATTATTGAACTAAATTCCTCTTAGACAATTGCCACTGGATAATATTTCCATCCCAGTATATTTGGAAGTGATTTTTTTAAGAATGCAATTACAGTCCAAATTCTCTTTGCATTCACAAACTACTAAAGTAGTGTGGTTGTACTCTATCTGCAAAACATCCAAACGATATGAATCATCTAATCAAGGCTTTTTTCAAGCTTCACTTACATATTGGGCTGCATCCATTTTTAGTGTCTGGGGATTTTCATCTACCATCCATGCGATGGGTTACTTCCAGTTTTAGATTATTGTAACTATTTATATGGGTTTGCTGAATACACTGCTGAAATCATTACAGTTATTAGAAAATGCAATTGCTTGAATTATTACTAATGTCAGGCATCATGATCATCTTCTAAAACACGTTTACTAGTTACCAATCTATTATCATATACACTTTATGCTATTAACAAATATTATAAATAAATAAATATTATAAATAAATAAAATAAATAAATTACCTTGGAAAATCTTTCTGAGCTACAATCAATTTTAAAATAGCATGTTCCTTCATGTGAGCTTCTTATGCAACAAATACTCATTTAGAATGCTCAAATACATGCATAGTTCAAATTGATGGCAACATATGCCTTTGTGTTTTCAAAAGCTGGATCTGAACTTTCAAATACATTCCCTCATAAGAACATAAGATATGCCATACTGGGTCAGATCAAGAGTCCATTCAAGCCTAGCATTCTTTTTCCAACAGTGGCCATTCTAGGTCGCAAGAACCTTTTGGGTTCCCATGCTGCTTGTCCCAGGGGTAGGCAGTGGATTTCTCCACTCCTCTTTAATAATGGTTAATAGACTTTTCCTCCAGAAACCCAGCTATACTAATAGCTTTTACTACATTCTCCGGTAATAAATGCCAGAGTTTGATTACGTGCTGAGTGAAAAAAATATTTTCTCCGATTCGTCTTAAATGTGCCACATTGTAGCTTCATTGCATGTCTCCTAGTCTTTCTACTTTTTGAAGGAGTAAACAACTGATCTGCATTTATCCGTTTTATTCCATTCATTATTTTATAGACCTTTATCATATATCCTCTCAGGCATTTCTTTTCCAAGTTGAAGAGCCCTAACTTTTAAGCCTTTCTTAATAGGGATATTCTTCCATCCCTTTTACATTTTGGTCACTCTTCTCTGTATCTTTTCCATTGCTGCTTATGCTTCTGTAATCTCACCACAAAATACCTCCATTATACAAATGACACATATACACAACCAATACAAAAAGTCATCTGTAATAAAGCAACTGCACTACCATCAAGGAACTTTCTTATAATGTCAGGCTAAGCAGACAGGAGAAGGGCAGGAAAAACCGCTCGACTCAAATGTCTGTGAAACCTTTTTATTAAATATATACGTGATCAAAAACTTATCTTAATTAACGGCGATGTCCAAATGTTCTTGTGATCGCTGGTGTCAGTGACTATACAACATGCATGTTTCGGGTCAATGAAAGACCCTGCTTTTCAAGTGTGCAACCCGCTGTTCTTCAGAAACTGTGAACATCGAAAAAAACGCCGAAACCCACAGGTTATTTTGTAGTGCCTGCCAGATGATGGTAGGCTAATAGTTTGACATCATCATTGTCGGAGGCGGAGCAATGTAAAAAAGCTGAAGACGCCCTCCCCCCCAAACCAATAAAAATGTATCCAAGTAAACTAATCCAAATAAACTTGTAAACTGAAGTCAACTTGTCACAAAAGGCTCAACCATGAGGGAGGGGCAGATACAAAGGGAGTAACGCAGTTAGCAGATCTGCTAACCGTATGACATCTGCTGAGTGAGATAATCAGCGGCATTGAATAGTCCCTCAGCGTTGACTGGCACTGCTGAATATGCCTCCTATGATTCTTCTTTAAGAAATTATATTAAAAGGATTTTAATAAACATACTGTGGGGGGTGGAGCCTGATGTCCAGCGGGATGGACGCTTAACGCTGAAGCTCCCGAGTGGCCTACTCAGACTCCTGACTTTAATACAACTTATCTTTTCAATTGGGCTCTGATCCTACCGGGGTGCCTCGGGGAGATGGAGGGGCACAAGCCAGCGCGTCTAGAATTCGGCTCTTCAACGAACTCACATGGCAAACGCTCTAAAACTGAGCCGCCGTCCCCACAGAAGATGGTTCCACTCCGGGAGGGTCCCGCGATGCAGCAGGAGATCTTAGATGAGATCCGCGGCGTGAAAGAACTTGTGCAATCCAACGGTGAAGCACTCAGATCCATGCGGGAAGACTTCGGCAAGCTACAGGACAGGCTAGAGGGGTTATCGCTGAGACAGGACAAAATGGAGGGTACTCTTGACTCGCATGCGGTCCGCTTGGCAAAATTGGACAAGGTCGAACGACAAATGCAGGCACTTCAGAAGGAGCTGGAGGACAGTAACAACCGAGCCCGTCGCAACAATATACGGCTCGTGGGAATTCCGGAGGGAGCAGAATCAGGAGATATGAAAGAGTTCCTCTCTAAATTGCTTCCCTCCTTGCTTAAAACAACGTTCACCAAGGATTTGGAGATTGATCGGGCCCATCGAGTACCCACGACTTTGGCGCTCAACCGGAAAACCCCTCGGCCCATCATTTTCCGGTTGTTGAGATATCAGCAAGTTGAACAAATTCTAAACGCTGCCCGTGCAAACCCCCGGCTGGATTATGAGAGCCATCGGATTTCATTCTTCCCCGACCTGGCGAAGCCCACAGTGGACCGCAGGAAAAGACTCCTTGAATTTCGACCGCGTTTGCAGCAGCTTCAAGCGCGCTATGGCCTAATGTACCCGGCGAAACTTAGAGTTACTCTTCATAATCAAACCAGGACTTTTGAGGATCCGGACGTGCTTGCGGCCTATCTGGAAGCCAAAGAAGCGGACCAAATGCGCTGAACCAGGGGCCTTTCATTTGCCCATCGATTTGGAACTGATCGCCATTTTGTGTCGTCGACGCTGCACATGCAGCCTGGATCGGAGGCCCTGCGGCCTAGCTTATCGTGGCCTGCTGACCGTCGGACTCTCCTGTGAGGGACCTTTCCATAGCATGCACCTCGGTGGGCTCCGGAGCCTATGTAGCTATTACAGTTAATATGTAGAATGTTTGGCCCTCGTTGGGGCTTCCTCCCGCAGACATATGGTCACCATTAATCATTGGGGTTATGCTTCTTCTCTACTACACTTCGGTGTTTACTTTTGGTTTGGGGGAATACCAGATATAGTGCTTATTGTATATGATTTGGTTAGGTCTTCTCTGAATCAAGCAGTCAAGATGGGGGATAATGGGAATTGTGTGCATTATGATATTTTTGTCTTGAATAGACTCAGCTATTTCTATGGCCCCATGTAAGATTTTATCATTGAACGTCAAAGGTATTAATAATCCGATAAAAAGGAAGAAAATCCTTGGCTACTTAAGTCACGAAAATGCTGATTTGGTTTTTCTCCAAGAAACGCATCTAAATGCCAAGGAGACACTGAAACTCAATGTTAAACCCTACATGGTGGCCGCCTACTCTCCCGCTATAGCGAAGAGATGTGGGGTAGCCATCTTGATTAGGAAATCCTTACAAGCCACTGTTATCGATAGCAGTTCTGATACTGAGGGTCGGTGGTCCCGCGTCCACCTTAAAGTGGGTGATCTTGAACTGACATGTATATGTTTATATGCTCCTAATGTGGATGATCCTATTTTCTTTGCTAACCTTGCCCAGGTTGCACAAGCTTCTGCCAATACTTCGTTAGTAATAGGAGGCGACTTTAACCAGGTGGTTGATCCATTGGTAGATAGGCGACCACCCAGAACGAGTGGTCCCACCAAGAGTCACCTCACGCTAGCGTCTTTGATTAAAGATCTAGCTTTAGTAGACCTGTGGAGGCTGCTACACCCTTCGGACTTAGAATTCACGTTTTTCTCCCCCCCACATCAGTCACAATCTAGGATAGATTTTTTCCTCGTATCCAAAGCATTAATCTCCAGCACGGACACAGCTAAGATACACTCTCTGCACATCTCAGACCATGCTGCTATCTCCTTCCTTTTGAACACTAGTGCACAGAGGGATAATCCACGGGATTGGTATTTTGATCGGACCCTGCTTGAACAGCAGGATTTTCAGGCTGACATACGGGCTGCCATACAAGATTACTTCCACTTTAATTCACCCCATGATACAATGAACTGGGCATGGTGGGAGGGCTTTAAAGCGTCTATCCGTGCAACCATCACTAGCTATCAAATCCGTTTAGGGAAGCAGCGTAAACGGCAACTCTTAGCACTAGAGCAGCAGATCAAGGCCGGTGAACGTGTTCTTACCTCTCGTACTGACCCATGTGTGTTGATTCGCTTGCAACGCTTGCGTTTCCAATATAACTCGCTCTTAACGACTGCAGCGGCCAAAAATATTGAACTACAGCAAGGGACGTACTATCGGGAAAGCAATCGTGCCGGTAAACTCTTAGCTAACGCTCTGAAAGGTCAAAAAGAAGCCAAACGCGTAGCGGCCCTGCGTAGTCCAACGGGGGGGAATTTAGTCACAAATGATACAGAGATAGTAGAGCTTTTTCGGGATTTCTACACCCGCCTCTATCAATCAGAATGTGAATTTGACCCAGAGGCTTTTGACCGGCTATTAGCTGGTATACAACGACCGACCCTTTCTGTAGAGGACAAGGAGTCACTAGATCATTCATTTACTCTTTCAGAAATTCAATTCGCACTCAAGCGATGTGCATCGGGTCGGGCTGCCGGCCCAGATGGCCTCCCGGCAGAATTTTTCAAAACTTTCAGCGCTGATTTGGCCCCATTCCTACAACTCTATTTCTCTGCTTTGGCCAAAGATAGCTCCTTTACAGGATCTTTCTCGACGGCAAATGTTGTAGTCTTTGAGAAAGAGGGGAGAGACCCGATGCTGACTGCAAATTACCGTCCAATTTCCCTTCTTAATGCTGATTACAAGATATTTGCAACCATTCTGGCCACTAGATTATCCGATAAAATGCCTGCTCTAATTCACCCAGACCAATGTGGTTTCATATCTGGTAGGTCCACTGCTGATAATGCCAGGACCTTGTGTCATATACTAGCTGCAGCAGCGCATCATGATCAACCCCTCGTCGGCCTCTCTCTTGATGCCGAAAAGGCATTTGACCGCTTAGAATGGCCCTTTCTATATGCGGTTCTCCGCTGGTATGGGTTTGGGGAAGGCTTTCTCCGATACCTTCAAACTCTGTATGCACATCCGACAGCCACTATTTCTGTCAATGCCACAAAGTCTCAACCGTTCAATCTTCATAGGGGCACTCGGCAAGGATGTCCCTTATCTCCTCTGCTCTTTGATCTAGCACTTGAACCCCTAGCCCTCCTCATCCGACAGGCCACAGATATCCATGGAGCCCCCTTTCAACATGGAGATATTAAAATTTCTGCATATGCAGATGATCTCATGCTTTTTGTATCCTTGGACTCCGTCCCTGCTGTTTTAAAAAAGATTGATAGCTATTCCCTACTCTCGGGATACAAGATTAACTGGACTAAATCTGTTGCCTTCCCTTTGAATCATCGAGTCCATGCTGCAGACATGCAGGCTTTCCCCTTTGTATGGCAGCCCCGTATGGTCAAATACCTGGGGGTTCATTATTGTTATCCATTAGAAGATACTCTTAGCCATAATGCTAAAGAGCTAATCTCCAAAGCGCGCGATCTTACCAACCGGTGGTCTCCTTTAACACTCACATGGTGGGGCCGACTGGAAACAATCAAAATGATGATAGTTCCCAAAATAAATTATATCCTAGAAATGCTACCATGCCTCCTGCCTGCACACATATACAAAGATATAGAAGGTCTCCTGATTCGTTATTTGTGGCATGGCAAACCACCAAGGATAGCTAAGCGTAAGTTACAGGCGGACAAAGAAAAGGGAGGGGTCCGGTTCCCAGATTTTCTTAAATATCATAAGGCGTTCCTTCTTAAACAGGGTGCCCGTTGGTTAGATCCCCCGGTAGAAGGTAGGCCAGTCTGGCTCGACATTGAGGAGGAACTCTGTAGGCCCATTCCTCTTACCTACCTTCCCGGCATGACCTTCCAACTAGATTCCCACCATCCACCAATGGTTGTGGATACACTACTTGCCTTTAACACTTTCATTCAGTCTCAGGGACCACAACAGTGCCCGCCATATAGACTCCCGCTATGGCATAACTTGCGCCTTCAAATACAAAATAAACCGATAGCATGGACCCCCTGGTATTCCAAAGGGATATGGATGCCTTACCAATTGATTGCCAGTGAGCGCTGGAAAACTTTTAAAGAATTGCAAGAGGAATTTGGTTTACTAGCAAGAAATTATTTCCAGTGGGTGCAGCTTCAGCACTGCCTTAGGAGTGTTCGGATTCTTCCACTAACTGAAACTCATGATGAAGGTCTAGCAGAGATAATTCGCTCTATCGGGAGTCAATCTGGCGTAGCCTCTAACTTTTATAAAATGTTAAGCAATCATGAGAACAGTAGCATTCCCGCAGTCCAACAAACATGGGAACGGGAACTACAAATCACACTGACTCCTGAGCAATGGAGCCTCTTCTGGAGTAAAGTTGTTCGGGTCTCTCGGTCAGCATCGATAACCCAGACACTTTTCTATTTTGCACATAGAAGTTTCTATACGCCTGTGAAACTAGCCAAATGGAATGCCAATGTTAATGACAGGTGTTGGAATTGCCACACCGCCATAGGCACACTAGCTCATATAATGTATGAATGTTCTACACTACAGCAATTCTGGAGTCGGGTCTGGGGTCGTATTCAACTCATTTTACAGTTTCACGAGCCTCTCTCTTGGCGGATAGTGGGACTTCGCTCTGCGGCGGGGATCCCCTCTCTTCCAAAGCCGGGCCGCTTTTTGCTAAATTTCTTGATGGGTATAGCTATATCTTTAATCACGAAACACTGGAAAAATAGCTCCCATCTAAGTCCCCATGCGTGGTGGACTCTTGTATGTTTATATAGTAAATATGAACAGATACCACGCCGAATGGCTCCCCACGCTCAAACCTTGCATCATGTTTCTAAATGGAATATGCTCAATGATTATGTGCAAACTGCCAAATGCTCTCATCTAACTGTTTAACTCCATTTATCATGTACACTCATTTATTATGATCTTCACTTGCTCTATACTGGTTCACAAAGAATGAGAATTAATCATTGATTACCCGAACGTTGTATTCCTTTCCTAGAGAAGAAGCATGGGGGTGGGGGGAAATATGGGGTTGCTTTTATATGTATGGTTTTGTATTTGTATCTTTCTGTATGTCTTTTACTTTGGTTGTGTTATAAATGGAAAATAAAATTTAAAAAAAAAAACAAAAAGGCTCAACCATTTCTGCTCCAAATTCAAACCACTGGGTGTCACCGTCCGAAGGCAAAAAATCCATTGTTGTTCCAGCCATTGCAGGCGGTAAGCACGATTTCCCCCTCTTGGGTCAGGTGGGACACTGTCTATAACCCTCCACCTCAAATCCAAAAAAGAGTGACCCAATGCAATGCAATGTTCAGCTATCAGGGCCGAGATGTTACATGTCCTTATCCTGGAGGCATGTTCACCCAAGCAAATTTTCACAGGGCGAATGGTCCGACCTACATACAAAAGACTGCAGGGGCATTGTAGTATATATATGTATGTTATATGTAAACCGCACTGATAACAAATAGCGTGGTATATAAAAGTTGTTAAATAAATAAATAAATAAATATACTACAAAACTAGTGAGGCAGGTGCTTGTGCCCGAAAACCTATAAACATGCCCAGTGTTTGGATGGGACCAATGTGTGCCCTCTAAAGTATTCTCACAAAACTGGCACTGATTGCAAGCATAATGCCCCTGCTGATGTAATACTCTTGTTGGGCAGTCGGATGGTAATACCAAATGTACAAGACGATCCCTGAGGTTCAAACCCTGTGTATAGGCAAAGGATAAAGGCTTCTGAAAACAGGTGTGTAAATGAAGTGTATGTCAATGTTTCTTCAAAAAATTTGTTACCACCGCAATATGGTTCATAAAGGGTAACACCCCCATTATGCATTCAGTGGTTAGGTTGGGTTCCGCCCTGGGAGCCGTCAGCAGCCACTCACGATGAGAAAACCTGGTGCGTGCGTATGCTCGCTTAACCACAGTTTTCAGATATCCACGTTCCAATAAATGTCCACTCAAAAGGTGTGCTTGGTGTTTAAATTCCTCAATTGTAGAACAAATCCTACGGAGTCTCAAAAATTGACCAATGGAAGCCCCCTTCGCAAAGGAGATGGATGGTGGCTATGATACCGCAATAAACTGTTTTGCTGGCTTGGCTTCCGAAACAAAGTGGTAGACCCCAAGGTGCCATCATGTTTGCTTATAAGTGCATCCAAAAACTCAATGTGATGGTCATGAATGTGAGCGGTAAATTGTATTTTAAACTTTATAGAATTAAGCCACCCAACAAACAGTAATAAACTGTCAGAAGTAGATGTCCAAAGAAAAAAATATATCATCCAGGAACCGCAGCCACAGTGAAATAAATCGAAAAGCCTCAGCTAAATAAATGCGTTTTTCTTCCATATCAGATAAGTACAATGTTGCTATTGATGGAGCCGCTGTGGCCCCCATAGCAATCCCACAACACTGCTGATAAAACTGACCATTGAACAGAAAATATTTTTTTGTAAGTACCAAACGGATCAAATCCAACAGGAAGGATTTAGGAATCCATGAAAGAACCATTGTAAATGCTGATTCCAAAAGAACCGACACTTCCTCCTGATGAATGTTGGTGTAGAGTGCAGTGACATCCAAAGTGACCAAAATAACCCCATCAATTGGGCCATCATAACCTGCAAGAGTTTGTAAAAAATGGGAAGTATCCCGTAAATATGATTTTACTGCTTGAGCTTCCTGCTGCAAGAACATATCACAAAACTGAGATAGTGGCTCCAATATGGAACCCCTGCAGGAAACAATGGGCCTGCCAGGAGGGGACATTAATGACTTATGAACCTTGGGGACTGTATAAATTACAGGAACCCATGGATGCTGTTAGATCAAAAAAGATGCTTCATGACCTATGATCCAGTCATCGTGATGAGCTGTGTTCACTAAAGACCGAATAATAATTTGAAGTTGGGGAGTAGGATCTCCTGAAAGTGGTTGATAATAAGTAGAATCATTAAGTTGAACCAATAAGGCCTCCTGATAAGAGGCCCTTAATTAAACCACAACAGCCCCCCCTTTTTCCGCACCTCTAATAATCAGGCGTGAATCGTTGGCAAACTGAGAAATAACTTCATGTTGCTTCCTAATGACATTAGAGTAATGACATGAAAAAAATTTCTCGTGAATGGCTAAATCATGGAGAACCAAACTCTGCTAAGTGATAATGGCCGGATCTACAGGACCCGGAGGCAGCCACTTTGAAATAGGACGTAAGATTGAACTATCCATCGGGGTCTGCTTGTCTGCAAAGAAATGAATGACCTGAAGTTTCCTAATAAACTTATATAAATAGACTCGCATCTTAAAGGGGTCATACTTGACTGTGGGGACAAAGGATAAACCTAGGTCAAGTACCTCCGATTGTGCCAGTGTCAAAGCCACTCCCTGCAATGGCTGGAACAGCAATGGATTTTTCGCCTTCGGACAGTGACACCCAGTGGTTTGAATTTGGAGCAGGAATGGTGGAGCCTTTTGTGACAAGTTGACTTCAGTTTACAAGTTTATTTGGATCAGTTTTTATTGGTTCATGGGGGGTTCCCCCTTCAGCTTTTCTGCATTGCTCCGCCTCCGACAATGACGACGTCAAGCTATCAGCCTATCATCATCTGGCAGGCACTACAGAACAACCTGTGGGTTTCGGCTTCTTTTTTCGATGTTCACAGTTTCTGAACAGAGGGTTGCACAGTTGAAGCAGGGTCTTTCATTGAACCAAAACATACATGTTGTGTAGTCACCGACACCAGCGATCACAAGAACATTTGGACATCGCCGTTGATTAAGATAAGTTTTTGATCACGTATATATTTAATAAAAAAGGCTTCACAGACATTCAAGTCGAGCGGTTTGTCGTCTGGATGCTTGTCCCCATATAAAGTATATTTTCTTTAAACCTCTTGGCTGTGGAGTCCTGTGTCATGCCTCACGCTGGCCACCAACTGAGGTGTGAAGATTGGTGGAAGACTCAACAACAACTTTCGCTATGCTGATGACACCACAATACTGGCTTAAAGTGAAGACAAACAAACATATGCTTCTCAAGATAAAGGAAAATATCTTAAAATGGACCGGCACCTTAACATAAAGAAGACAAAGTTCCTGACAACTTGCAAAATCAATAAGTTCATCATTGATGGAGAAGAAATAATTGATAACTTTAACCCGCTTGGATCAATAATCAATAAAGAAACAACAAGCAGTCAAGAAATCTGACAACGCATTGCTCTTGGCAGAATGGCTATGAAGGGCCTAGACAAGATTCTCAAGAGCAGAGATGTCTCTCTCCTTAAAAAGATTTGACTTGTCCAAGCCATGTTATTTTCAATAATAGAAACATAACAGCAGAAAAAGAACAAAAGGCCTGCCCTTCCATATCAACCAATACTCCTCTTTTTACCTTTAGAGATCCTCTGTGTTTGTCCCATGCTTTTTTGAATTCAGATATTGTCCTTGTGTCCACCACCTCCACTGGGAGACTATTCCTCTCATCTACCCCTCTTTCCATAAAGAAATATTTCTGCCTTTTACTCCTGAGCCTATCCCCTTTCACTCTCATGCTTTGCCCCCTTGTAACAGAGCTTGCCTTCAATTGAAAGAGCCCTCCTGTGCATTGATGCCATGGAGGTATTTAAATGTCTCTATTATATCGCCCTTATTCCGTCTTTCCTCTAAAGTATACATATTAACAACTTTACGTCTGTCCTCATATGCTTCAAAATGAAGACCATTAACCATTTTAGTAGCCACCCTTTGCACCGACTCCAACCTGTTTATATCATTTTGAAGGTGTGGTCTCCAGAATTGCACAGAATACTCCAAATGAGGTCGCACCAGAGACTGCAGAGGCATCATCACCTCCTTTTTTCTGCTGGCCATTCCTCTCCCTATACATCTAACCATCCTTCTGACTTTCACAATTGCCTTTTCTACCTCCTTAGCTACTTTAAGATTGTCAGATACAATTATACAGAGGTTTCCGCTCCTCTTTTGTGGACAGAAATACCTCACCCCTACACTGTACCGCTTCTTTGGATTTTTACAGCCCAAATGCATGACCCTGCATTTTTTAGCATTGCATTTCAGCTGCCAAATTCTAGACCATTCTTCAAGCTTAGCTAGATCCCTCTTCATGTTACATCACTAACAAAGATTTTAAAAAGAATCGGACCAAGGAGAAATCCCTGCGGCACACCACGGTTAACCTCCTTCTCCTCAGAGTGAGCTCCATTTACCTGTACCCTTGGTTGCCTCCCACTCAATCAATTTCTAACCCAATCAGCAATTTTAGGGTCCATTCCTAGGGTGCTCAGTTTATTTATAAGTTGCCTGTGAAGAACATTGTCAAAGGCTTTACTGAAATCTAAGAACACCACATCTAGGGTTCTCCCTTGGTCCAATTCCCTGGTCATCCAGTCAAAGACATCAATCAGATTTGTCATATGGATGCAAATGTTGGACAGTGAAAAAGACACACAGGAAGAAAATCTATGCTTTTGAATTCTAGTGCTGATGAAGAATACTGTGTATACCATGGACTGCCCAAAGAACAAACCAGTGAGTACTAAAGGAAATCAAACTAAAGCTTTCTTTAGAAGCTCAGATGACAAGACTTTGGTTTTCATACTTTGGACACATCATGCGAAGAAAGAGATTATTAGAGGAAGGTCAACAATGAGATGGATCGATACAATAACAGCAACTATGGATGTCACTCTATTAACAATGAGCCGCCTGATCAAATACAGTTCAGGACAACTATCCCACCGACTCCACGGCACTTAAAACAACAACCACCTACAATAGTACACTGCCTCCTATTTCATGACATTTTAACTTTCCGCAAGAGTCTCTCATGAGGGATCTTGTCAAAGACTTTCTGAAAGTGATGTATCCAAGGATAGAACAAACTAATCATATAATGTTGAAAAGAGGCTTTTATTTACAATACCAAGGGATGATGCCCACCCGACACAGGCCGTGTTTTGTTTAACAAAACTTCATCAGCTTCAGCATTTTTTGAGCCATGAGATGAGATGAAGGATATACCGTGCGGTCTTCACGTTTACAGTGCCGCGGATTGTGCAGCCAGGTTAGGCTTATTACAAAATTTGTAGGCAAGAGGAGACTTTTATACCTTTGGCCATTGAGAGATTGGTTATTGCCCTTTACCCCTGATGAAGTTTTGTTAAACGAAACACGGCCTGTGTCGGGTGGGCATCATCCCTTGGTATTGTAAATAAAAGCCTCTTTTCAACATTATATGATTAGTTTGTTCTATCCTTGGATACATCACGTTCCTCTACTGTGTACTGTTTCTGACGTGACGATTTGCTCTTAGTTGGACCAAAGACTTTCTGAAATCCAGGTACACTATATCAACCGGCTCACCTTTATCTACCTGTTTATTCACACCTTTGAAAAAATATAACAGATTAGTGAGACAAGATTTTCCTTGGCTAAATCCATGTTGGCTTTCTGCCATTAAGCCATGACTATCCATGTGTTCAGTAATTTTGTTCTTTATAATGGTTTCTACCATTTTGCCCAGAACAGATGTCAAGATCAAGTCTGTAGTTTCCCGGATCACACTGCAGCCCTTTTTATGGTAACTCTGTTTTATTCACAAAAAATCACAGACATATCATAGTAAAACAGACAACAACAGTTTTGTAGACGAGCAAAACAGTATAATGCTACTACACAAATGTTCGCTACTACCACAAAGGTAGAGTATCAAGAAAGTCAAAAGCACCCATACATGTCAGAGAGAGCGCGCAGCCGCCACTGGGAAAACAAACGAGTGTCCAGTGATAAAGCATACAGAAGGGGACCACCCACCTTCCCATAACCAGGACGGCCTACCCACTCCACCTATCGCCAGCTCCCCCCCTTAGGTTACCTCCCCCTTTACCCCCCAACTACCTCCCCGCCCCCACCCCCAGTGTCGGATCCCGGACCCTATCACACTCCCTCCTACTAAGTCAAAGCGAGGCCTAGGGTTGACCCTTCTCCCAGGTCACCCGCTATCCCAAAGCATCAGGTCAGGTCCCGATCCATACCCCCCCCCCCCTCCCCAATTGGACAACTAATCAGAACGAGATATGGGAAGACAGAAGTGTCAAGGGAGAGCTAACAATCCATCCAAGGCTCACCTCTTTCACCCGACAGCCACCCACCAATCGTATCCGGGCATGCTCTCAACCCCACTGTCTAGATGGGACGCCTAGAAATCCGCCGCCGCACCCCTGCAGGGAGCAGTTGCACGTGAGGTCCCCACATCTGCAGGAAGCGGTGCCATCTTCTTTCAACTCCCGCAGCATGTAATTGATCCAGAAGCAGGGCATTATGCAGCCGCACTCGCCAGAGTCCATATAACGGTCCCCGCACATCCAACCACTGATGCAATACCGTCAGACGCGCCAACAGCAGTGCCAGACGTAACCAACATACTTGCGTAGGTTCCAGGGTGTCCCCCCTTTCATCTCCCCAGATATCTAACACCACATTCCGTGCATTCAGAGACTCCAACCCCGGAAGGCAGCGATGAAGATGGTCCCCCACCCTATCCCAGAAAGCTCGGGCCCTGGGGCACGCCCAGAACATGTGGCCCAGAGTTGCCCGATCTTGCCCGCAGCGGGGACAACAATGATGCACTCCTATGCCCGCCCGCCAGGCCCTCAAGGGAGCAAAATAAAGACGACGCGCAACCCGAAACTGGGTATCACGATGAGTTACTTGAGAGCTGAGGGTCGGAATAGCTGCCAGCCCCCCCAATAGTTGCTCCGCGCCAACCACTTCCCCCAATTCTTGGGACCAAGCAGCCGCCACAGTATCCATTGCCAACGGGGACACACCGTCCCACAGCATTCGATGGAGACCAGACACGCGATCTCCCCTGTCCCCCCCCATCAGTGCCAACTCGATCGTCGAACAGACCTCCCCACGTAAGGCCGCTAAAGGGAGCGTACTGAGATAACTCCGAAGTTGATAATAGCGAAAAACATCCCAAACCCCCAGCGCATAAGAACAACGCAACTCAGCAAACGACAACATAGTCCCTTCAGAGTTCAACACATGTTCTAAGTTCACAATCCCAAGAGATTCCCAGTGCTGAAAAGGAGAGCGCCCCAGGCCCGGAATAAAGTCGGCGTTGCCCCGAATAGGCAGATAAGGGGTGTGCACTGGGGAGAGCCGACGCCCAGCACAAAAGAAACGCCATGCCGATCGGATAGGCCTAAGAAGGTACTCCCGAAAGTCCGGGGGGACATTCTTAATCGACGGGGCATGCAGCAGGTATCGCAGATGAAAAGGCGCCAGCGCAGCCATCCACAACTCCAAGGGGGAGCATACGGTCAGATCCCATAACCAATCACGAACATAACGTAGCAAACATGCCACATTATAGCGCCGAATATCAGGGAAACCCATCCCGCCCAACTCCCAGGGTTGCTGCAATATCGCCAGACGTACCCGAGGTCTCCGTCCCCTCCAGAGGAGCCTGTTAAATAAGCGCTCCAGTTGCCGAAGGTCAACACGTCGGAGAAACAGCGGGAGTATCTGTAATGGGTAGAGGATCTTTGGAAAAATCGCCATCTTACAAAGAGCGATGCGACCCCCCAGGGACAGCGGTAGGTCACTCCACCGATCCACACAGGCTTTCACCTCCCGCAAAATTTTAGAAATGTTAAGCTGGTATAAATCCTCCAGTCGTGCCGGTAGACATATGCCCAAGTACTTAAAGGATCCACTCGCCCACCGCAAAGGAAAGGGCCCCTGCCACCCAGGATGCGCCGCAGGGGCCAAAAAGAGCGCCTCTGACTTGTCAAAGTTGAGGCGAAGCCCGGATGGTTCCCCATACTCCTGAATAAGCTTGATTAAGCAAGGAAGACCCGCCACTGGATCTCCCAGATGAACCAACAGATCGTCGGCGAAAGCAGCAAGACGGAACTCCTCACTCCCCATCCGAACCCCTCGAAATAGCGAAGATGTTCTAATGAGAGTCAGAAGGGGCTCTAGCGAAAGAACGAAGAGAAGGGGCGAGAGTGGGCAACCCTGCCGGGTACCCTTCTGAATAACAAAGTCCGCCGACATAGTCCCGTTAATCAGAATCGCCCCAGTAGGATGCGCATAAAGCAAGCGGACCACGTCCACAAAAAACCCACCAATCCCCACGGCGTCCAGCACCTGATACATAAACCCCCAGTTGACCCGATCAAAAGCCTTCTCGGCATCGAAACTGATTAGAAGCGAGGGGTCTCCAGACATGCGCCCCGCCCCAAGTGATAACAAAATCCGCTGCAGGCTGCGCGCAACCTGACGTCCACGCACAAATCCCACCTGGTCGCCATGGATCAACAAAGGGAGGTAGATCGCCAACCGATCCGCCATTATTTTAGCAAGAAGCTTAAGGTCCACATTGAGCAACGAGATAGGACGGTAAGAACTCGGCTGGAGGGGATCCCTCCCTGGTTTAGGTAAGATAGTTATCAAGGCCTTATTGGCTTCAAACGGAAAATGGCCACGCTGAATGAGGTCCTCAAAGTATCCTATCAAGGGAGGCACCACAGCGGCTCCCAGCGTTTTGTAGAATTCGCTACGATACCCATCTACTCCCGGGGCCTTCCCGTTCTTCAAGGACCGGATAGCGGCCTGAACCTCTTGCCCCGAGAGGGGTTGATTGAGGACCTCCAGATGATCAGCTGCGATACGCGGCAACCCACACCGCTCAAGTAGGAGGCGCCCTTCCACTTCCCTATCACCATCACTTGCGTAAAGATGTTGGTAAAAGGCTGTGAAGACCTTCTCAATTTCAGCGGTATCCCGAGTGATAGTACCATCCGTTTTCTTTATCGCCCCTATCTGCCGAGAACCCCCGGCGGGACGCAACAACGAGGACATCAATCTTCCAGCCTTGTTCCCAAAGCGAGACAGCCGATACCGGTAATATAACATCGACTTCTGGGCTCGCCGATGGAGCAACATCTCCAACTCTGTCTGCAACTCCCGGAGTTTACGCTGAGTGGCCGCGGTTTTGTTACCAGCCACCGCTCGACGCGCTTTACCTAAGTCCCGCTCCAGTTGGAGTATCTGCTGAGCCATTCGTTTGCGTCGCTGACTAAGATAACTAATAATATCACCACGGAGTACCGCTTTCCCGGCCTCCCAAAGGAGAGCCGGAGACACATCGGGCAACCCGTTCTGGGATTCATACTCTCTCCAGCGCTGCCGCAGGAATGCCTCAAAGGAGGCATCTCCACACAGCTCCAGGGGATATCTCCACAACCGGCCCGCCGAGCGGCCCTGCCCTCCCAGCTCCAGGATCACTATGGCGTGGTCAGATATAACAAGAGATCCTATGTCCGCCCGGGATGTCCAGGTAAAGACTGATTCCGCAACTAAAAAATAGTCGATACGTGACCATGTACCATGCGCCCTGGACCTATGAGTATAGTCGCGATCTCCGGGGTGCAACACCCTCCAAATATCTACTAAACCATAAGCCTCACACAAACCCCTCAAACGCTGTCGCCCCCGGCGGCTCCCACCCTCCGAAACGCCAGTCCTATCTAGGCCGACATCCAAGACCTCATTGAAGTCACCACCCATAATTACCTGATAGCCACTAGCCTCCGACAACAGCTGGGAGAGATTCTGAAAAAAACGAACATCATAGGTATTCGGACCATACACCGAGCATAGCAGCACCTTACTCCCCGCCAGCCTCCCCCAGACACCCACATACCGGCCATCAACATCCGACACTACTTTCTCCTCGGTCCAGCTAACCGATTTACCAATAAGAATGGTTACTCCCCGCTTCTTCCCCACCGCAGGAGCACCATACACATGAGCAATAGAGCCCGAGCCCAGCTTCTGATGTTCCGCCTCCGATTGGTGAGTCTCCTGCAACAAAACCACATCTGCCCTCTGGCGCCGCAGATATTGTAAAACCTTGTAGCGTTTTACCGGGGATCCCAGTCCGCAGACATTCCAAGAAACTATGCGTGTATTCCTAGCTACCACCCCTCCTCAAATCAGGATACCATTTCTGTAAAACCGGTCGTGCACTGGCATAAGAGCCCCCCCAGCCTAGGGCCCCTCGCCAAGGCTGCCTATTCTGGATACACCCAAAGAACCAATCACCCGACACATTCAAACCAATCCCCCACACACTCTCCAAAGCACAGCCATCCCGCACTCTCAGCCATACTACAGCGTCCTCCCCATTCCCCCCCGAACTTAACAGACCCCCCTGCCTACCCCCCCCCAACCCCCCCACCCACCCTTCCCCAACGGCATCCCCATTCAACCCATCCACACATCCACCGCCAGCCATCCTGGCTCCACCTACCCTCCGTGGGCATGCAGCCCCACCCGCTCCTCCCCAACAAACTACATCCATTCGTCCCCATCATCCCCAATAAACACCCTCAGGGGAGATAAGATCATCGGGGGAATGAATGCAAAGGCATACATTGAGGAAAGAAAAGGAAATAGGGGAGCGCTATCCCCGCACTAGCGGAGGCAGCAGCCCCCCGGTTTGGGCCCGCTACAGTATGAGCCCACCGGGCCACGCCTTCGGCCTCCTACGGTTCACATTGGCCAGCCGGCCCCTCACCAACAAACGTAGTGGGGATCTACCCAGCTGTACAAGCCATTCTCATCAGCACTAAAAGGCCCCGGGACACCCCCCTTCCCTTTTTGAAGACAAACTACAGTGGGGGCGCGTTTCCAATGTCCAGGGGAACACCCGATCCCCTCCCCCCCCCTGTTATACCGCTCCCCAGCCACAGCCTGCCCCTCAGCCAAGAGAAGTTAAGCAGTAGGAGACTGAGACGAGAGGTATTGGAGAATCTATATGAAAATATGAAAGAGTACAGGGAAACAGAGAAGGGCAATCCAAGTAGTTGAGAAACCAGAAGAACAGGGATGCCCCCCACCACCACCACGGAAGCCCCCAATAGTGACAATTAACAGCAGCCATACTCAGCGATGGGCGCGAAGAGGGGCAGTGGCCACCCAATGCCCCGTCTGTGTAAAACTTATCCAGGGACAACACATAGGCCAGCGCCCTCACTTCAGGCAGAAGAGAGGCCCAACAAAAGGTCTGGGAAGACACCAACCCGGAGATTCAGAGAGCACGGGGAGCTCAAGGCCGAGGCTTGGGAAATTCAGAAGATTCAAAAAGAGCCCCCAGTGAGTGCGAAAGAGCATGTGAAAGGGGATAAGAGAGCCAGAAGAGAAAGAAACCGGGCAATTAGGCCCCAGCCACCTGGTGCCTGCGCAGCGCTAAAAGCCATTCCCTGATAGGTGGGACAAACGTGAGGTCAGGGTCTAGTTACTTAATACCTAAAGAGGCCCCTGATGCTGGGCAAGTTATGACCCAGCGCCAAGGTACATCATGCCACGTAGGTAAAAGAGTGCACTCGCCTAACTGACCTGTTAGTATAGAGAAGGAAAGTATGCAAATAAGGCAAAGTTAGTGGTGGGGAACAACCAACAAACCACCCCCTCAGCAGGGACCCCAGCTGCAGGCCCTCCGCGCCGCTTCCCTCCCGAGGGAGAGAACCACCGGGGACGATGCCTCAGAGCCGCAAATTACAACCCAGTCTGAGAAAACCGCGGGGCGCCCAAAGTTCAAACATACCAGGCCTCTTCCCGCCATAAGAGAGTTGAAAGGTAAAAGCGCCTCTGCCGCGATCCCACCACAAGCAGCCCAAGCATAGCTCCGCTCCCGCCATAGGGAGCACCCAAGAGAATGCCTCCCACCTCCCCGGGGACCTACATGCCACCAGAGAAGCACACAGCAATACATCATAACAGTGGATAACCGTCCTACCCTCCTCCCCCACCCAGCCAAAGACCACAGCCCCATTAAATTCAGCACACATAATGGCAACTAAACAAACGTGCAAACAAACAAAACAGGCAGGAACAAAAACTCTTTGGGTCTAAACAGGACCCGGGTCCACAAGCAGTCCAAAGGGCAGGCTCCACATTAAGCACTTACTGCCCTATGAGCAGGCCGACAAGGTCCCCTCGTACACGAAGCACTGTTCAGGGCCGCAGTCAGCCAGAGCTCGATACTGCCGTTCCAGGTAAGGGCCGACTCCATCAACCACGCTGTTGGCAGTACACCATGGCTTCCTCGGGGGATGAAAACAGCCTCTGCCCCCCATCGCAGTCCACTCTCAGACGGGCAGGGTAGGCCAGCGTAAAACGAATGCCCTTCTCCACGAGCAGGCTACACACATCTTTATAGGCTCTCCGGCGCGTATTGACTCCCGCAGAGTAGTCTTGAAAGATAAGGAGAGTGTTGGTGCCGCTTCCCCCACGGCGCCGCTGCCGAGCCGCCCGCAGGACTCCCTCTTTCTGGGCCGCATTGAGGAATCTAGCGATGACGGCTCTCGGTCTGTTATCGCCTTCACGGTACGGTCCCAGCCGATGAGCACGCTCTAGGACGATCTCTCCCAGTCCCTCGGCCAGCGGTAGGGCCTCAGGAATCCATTTTGTCAGGTAGCCACGCAGATCTACCTCCCTCACCGACTCCGGTATACCAATAAACCGCAAGTTATTGCGGCGGCTCCTGTTTTCCAGGTCCTCTAACTTCTCAGCTTGCTTAAGCAATTGATCTTCCAGCTTTTGAATCCGAGCCGAGGTATGATCGTGGCCATCTTCCAACGCACTAATACGGTGCTCAGCCTGTTCGACACGTGCATTGAAGTCCGAAACAGCTTGCACCACCGCACTCAGCTGGGTAGCGAGCCCGCCAAGACGATCCTCCAGAGCCTGCACCACGGCTTTAGAAACCTCCGCCACTATCAGGCCATGTGCAGCTAGGGTCGGGCCTTCCTCTCCCCCCTCGGCCATCTTTGTCTCCGCTCCGCGGGGTTTTTCTTTCCGGGCGGACTTCGCGGCCATAGCCTCACCAGCTCCAAAATCAGCAACACCCCTGCTTCCTGCGAGCAAGCTGCTAGGGTGGGCTACCTCCCCCGGTTACGATTCACTGCGGGAAAACGAAGAAAGGCTAATGGGGGAGGAGCGGGCTCCGGAGCTAGGAAAAACACGTCCTCCCTAGCCCACCATGCCACCGGAAGCCTGCAGCCCTTTTTAAAAATTGGCGTTACATTGACCACTCTCCAATCCTCAGGTGTTTACAGATTACTAAAAGTAGGTCTGAAATCTCATATTTCAGTTCTTTCAGCATCCTGGGATGTATGCATTCTGGTCTAGGTGATTTGCTATTTAGTTTATCTAATAGCGGTGCTACATCTTCCCGATTTATCAAAATTTATTTCAATTCCTCTGATACATCACCTTTGAATTTTATTTCCGGCATGAATAAGTTTCCTACATCTTCTTCAGTAAAGACTGAAGCAAAGAATTCATTCAGTGTCTCTGCTATGGCCTTGTCCTCTCTTAGTGCCCCTTTTACCCATCTAACATCTAATGGTTCAACTGGCTCTCACAGGTGTTTTGCTACAAATGTACTTGAAAACGTTTTTATTATGCGCTTGTGTTTCCATGGTAAGCTTCTTTTCAAATTCTCTCTTTGCCTGCATTATTAATGCCTTGCATTTATCTTGTCAGTACTTATGTTTCCTGTTTTCATCATTTGGCTCTTTTTTCTATTTGCTTAAGGATTTTCTCTTAGCTATAATAGCCTCTTGAACCTCACCTTAAAGCCATACTGACTGTCATTTGGCCTTCCTTCCACCTTTCTTAAAGCTTGGCATGAATCTGGTCTGGGCTTCAAAGAGAGTTAAATAAGGCCCAGGCTTAATGTAAACTCTTAACCTTTATAATTGCTCCTTTTAGTTTTTTCTTTTCAATTTTCCTCATTTATCATAGTCTCCTTTTTGAAAGATATATGCTAGCGCAGTGGATTTCCTTGTTATCCTTCCTTCATTTATTAAATCAAATGTGATCATTTTATGATTGTTATTGCCAAGTGGCCCCAACACCGTTACCTCTCACACTAAATTCTGCATTCCACTAAGAACTAGATCTAAAATAGCTTCCCCTTGAGTCGGTTCCTGAACCAGCTATCTATGAAGCAGTCATTTATTTTATCTAGAAACTTTGTCTTCCTAGCATGGCCTGATGTAACATTGACACAGTCAATACTGAGGTAATTGAAATTTCCCATTATTACTGTGTTGTAAACTTTACAAGCTTCCCTAATTTCTTTCAGCATTTCATCATCTGTCTGTTCATTCTGGCCAGGCGGGCAGTGATACACCCCACTACTGCCATTCCTTTCCCCGTTTACATGGAATTTCTATCCATAAAGATTCTATAGTATATTTTCTTTCCTGCAAAACCTTTATCCTTTTGACTCAATGCCCTCTTTAACATATAGTGCAGTTCCTCCATCTACGTGAGGGGTGGAGCTATATGCATGCATGTTTTCAATAGCTGGATCTGAACTTTCAAATAACCTTCCTCATAATCTTCATCAAAAGCACAATGTGGTAACTTTTTGTGAAAATTAAAAATACATTTGCTTAATTTGGCTTTTAATCAAATTGTTTTGTATATGTTTTCATTCTATTGTTAGATCTGTTTTTATTATAATTCAAATATGCTCTATTAGTTTTGCTATATATATTTTCTGTAAACCACTTTGAAATGGCATGAAATAGCAATATACAAGAGCTGCAAGTAAATAACTAAATAAATGGTGAGTTCTTTTCCACAACAGAATCCCCCTAACCTCTGAGAAGATAAAAAAAGAATAATAATAAAAGACTTGATGAAACAGTCATAATTGTATACTTTTCCTAAACTGTAAATAGTTCTTCTGTACAGGGCCGGCCCGTCCATTGAGCAAGAATATTTTTTGCACAGGGCCCCGCGTTTCAGGGGGCCCCGCGCAAAAAACATTCTTCATCATCCCAAGTTTTAAAAAAAACAACAACAAACAAGCTGCTTCTGCCGCGGCAGCATCAAGAGTGCCGCCGCGGGGCCCCCCCTGCCCGGCAGAGCCTCCCTGCATCGTAGGCTAGCTTTGAATCCCCGAATGCGGGCTTCTTTCAGAGCCGCGAGAGTTTCCTTTCTCGCGGCTCTGTTAATCCCGCCGGGGATTTCCCATCAGCCCCGGCGGGATTAACAGAGCCACGAGAACGGAAACTCTCGCGGCTCTGAAAGAAGCCCGCGTTTGTGGATTCAAAGCTAGCCTACGATGCAGGGAGGATCTGCCGAGCAGGGGGGGCCCCGCGGCGGCACTCTTGATGCTGCCGCGGCAGAAGCAGCTGGTTTGTTTTATTTTTTAATTTGGGATGATAGGGGGGAAGGGGGTTTAGGACTGGTAATGGGCTGGGGGGGAGGCTAAGACTGGAAGTGGGCTGATAGGGGAGGGTTAGGACTAGTAATGGGCCATGGGGGGGTGCTAAGACTGGAAGTGGGCTGATGGGGAGGTTTAGGACTGGTAATGGGTTATGGGGGGAGCTAAGACTGGAAATGGGCTGATGGGGGTTAGGACTGGTAATGGGCTATGGGAGGGGTTAGGACTGGTAATGGGCTGATGGGGGATTAGGACTGGTAATGGGCTATGGGGGGCTAAGACTGGAAATAGGCTGATGGGGGGGCTAGGCCTGGAAATAGGGTGATGGGGGGTTAGGACGTAATGGGCGGAGGGGGGGGATAGGACTAGTAATGGGCTATGGGGGGGCTAGGACTGGAAATGGGCTGATGGGGAGTTAGGACTGGTAATGGGATGGGGGGGGCTAAGACTGTTAATGGGCTGGGGGGGTTGCTAGGACTGGAAATGGGCTGAGTGGAAGGAGGGCTTGAACTGCAAATAGCTGATAGGGACGGGGGCTTGGAATGGAAATGGGTTGTGAGGGGGAGGGAGCTAGGACTGGAAATGGGTGAGTGGGGGGGCTAGGACAGGAAATGGGCTGATGGAGGGGCTAGAATAGGACTGGAAATTGGCTGTTGGGGGTGCTAAGATTGGAAATGGGCTGTGGTGGGGGTGACTCCTCTGTCCCTTTGAAGCCCTGTAATTCTATAGCTTTAGTATTTTTTTTACATATGGTGCCACTCCTTGTCCCCCTCTTCCTACACTGTCCTTTCTGAATAAAGTATAGCCCAGTATAATTACATCCCAGTCATTGTTGTCCATGAACCATGTCTCCGTGACTGCAAAGATATCCAAAGTCCACCTCTTCCATTAAAGCCTCAACATTTGGGATCTTCTTTCCCATGCTATGGGCATTTATACATGCCATTTTCCAGATGTTGCCCTTTTTACTCATTTCCATAGAGGTATTTAATGTTTCGCTTGCCTGGGAGCATTTTTCACCCAATCCCAATGAATCTAATTTAAAGTCCTCTTCAGTAGGTTAGACAGTCTGCTACTGAAGACATGTTGACCCTTCTTGGACAGATGGATGCCATCTCTGCTCTGCAACCCTTTGATCATCATCCCATGGTCCAGGAAACCAAAATGTTCTTGATGACACCATCCACATAGCCATGCATTCATCTCCAGGATGCGAGTTTTTCTGCCTCAGCATTTACCCTCAACAGGGAGGATTGAAGAGAACACAACCTGTGCACCTATCTGCTTTGCCCACTGTCCCAGAGCCGTGAAGTCACTTTTGATACGCTCAGAGGGATACCTAGCAGTATTGTTTGTGCTGACATGGATGAGCAACATTGGATAATAGTCAGTAGGCTTGATGAGTCTCGGCAAACTCTCTGTAATATCTTGGATTTTAGCACTTGGCAGACAACACACCTCTCTGGCTATCAAGTCTAGTCGGCAGATGGATACCTCAGTACCCCTCAGAATAGAGTCACCAACCACCACTATCCTTTTCTTCCTTATGGTCAGTGATTCCGCAACTTTGGGATGCTTCAGCTCCGAGTCTTCCCTTTTCTGTTATGTTTTCATCTCCTCCACTTCCAGGGCTGCATACAGGTTCTTCAGTTCAAGGGCTGGAGTATTGTTGATTCTGCAGGCTCTGATGACTCGTGTCCAACTCTCTTCATTCCATAGCCTCCCATCTTCACCTCTGTCAGAGGCTTGGATGTTTCAAGAAGCATCTTATCAATATACTTCTCGCTGTCTTGAATGCTTCTCAGCCTCGCCACCTCTTTTCTGAGCTCCTCCACTTGTTTCATGAGGGCTTTAACATACAGCCATCCTGCACATGGAACTGGTCTTTCAACTGGCATTGGGCTCTCTGTCTGGACAGAGGCAGTAGTTGTAATGGGGACAATAGCTTTAGCAATATGAGTTTTCCTAGCCATCGTTCAGTTGGTGGAGGCTTTGGTACCTGTTGAAGTAAAGGAGAGAGACCTACCAAAGTCCCTAACTTTTTCTCAGTTGTCCTTTAAGAGAAAGTGCAGTTCACTTCTTTTATGTGTGCTCTAACAGTGCTGTTCTATGTCCCTGTGTGTAGCTAATTGGTGAGCTGCCCTATAAAGCAAGAATTCTCAAATGGGGTGGGTAGGGAGGAATCTAATACTTGATGAGGTCAGTGGCTTCAAAGAGCTTACTCTGAATGGAAAGCTGGAAAAAGAAACAATGAACAGACAGAGCTTTACCCAACATCATAAAAATGTTCCCTTTTGCAATACAGTAAAAGAATTAGCTTTTAAAAATGAAGACCAAACCCCCTTTAAGAACTCTCAGGCAGACAGCTTGTATTTAAAAGCCACACAGTATTACCTTTCCTACAATTGAGACCCTGTTAGCAATGCCAGTACTTGAAAGGGCCTGTAGACCTTTATACAGCACTAAGCTGCCTAGCTCCTTTGCAAGCTAATCAAGGACCACTAATATCTGATAAGGTCAGATGCTTCAAACAGATTGCTCTGAATAGAAAGCTGGAAAAAGAAACAATAAACTCTAACTGGCAGAAGTTTACCCAATGCTAAAAAAATTCCCCTTCTGCACTACAGAAAAATAATTTGTTTTTTAAAAATGAAGCCTAAATTCCTTTAAGAGCTCTCAGGCAGAGAGCCTGTATTTAAAAGTTACACAGTATTACCTTGCCTGCAATGAAGACCCTGTTTTCTTTTGTGTAGTTGCTTTTCAAAATTTTCCAAATGTATCACGCCGAACATAGGCACGCAGGAAAGCTTTCTTGAATTTGAAATCTGAAGTCTTTGACTTAGGTGCCACCAACTTTCCATGTAAAGTTAGTTACTCGCCTGTAACAGGTATTCTCTGGGGGCAGCAGGAATCAGTCCTCACATATGCGTGACATCGGCACCAATGGAGCACTCACAGAAGCATCCCCCCAGCTTTCAAAGAAAGCCTCTGGGAGATGCCACCACACGTGTGGTCCCCTTCGCGCCCAAGGGTGCCATCTTGCTCAGTCAGATGACATAGCTAAAAGACAGCAAAAATAAAATATGGTAAAGGAGCAACTCCAAGGGGAGGAGGGAGGGTTATGAGGACTGATTCCTGCTATCCCCGGAGAACACCTGTTACTACGCTTTCAACAGGAACAAGCAGGAAGTCAGTCCTCACATATGGAACTCCCTGGCTACAAGCTACTGAAAGCCCATAGCAAAAAATACGGACTCCCTCACAGGGAGCCACAAGCAGCAGCAATTAAGTCCGTGTCAACAGACCATAGTAGGACAGAAGAAAACCAGCACTCCGGTAGCCTAAACACAGAAGGATTGAAGGGTAGGAGTTGCCTAAACCCCGAAAAGATAATGGAGCACAGCCTAGCCGAAGGCACTGTCCCACGGAGACTCCCTTTCCAGGCAGTAATGGCCTGCGAAGGTATGGACTGAAGACTAGGTGGCGGCCCAGCAGATGTCCACCACCAGGACAGAGCACAAGTTTGCCACTGAGGCCGCCATGGCTTTGACACGGTGTGTTGTGACACGGCCTTCCAGTGGAAGCCCCACATGCTCTTAGGCGAGGGCGATATAGTCTGCCACCCAGGTGGACAGCATAGGCTTGATCACTGCCTCCCCAGGTCTACTGGGGTCGTATGAGAGAAAAGGCTGAGCAGCTTTGCGGTGGTCCTGAGTGCGTTGTATACAGAAGGATAAAGTCCTCTTACAGACCAAGATGTGAAGGACTGTCTCCACCCTACTGAAGTGAGGTCTCTGAAGGAAGGTAAGGAGTACTACTTTCTGGTTGAGATGGAAGGATGATACTACCTTCAGCAGAAATTTTGGGTGCTTGTGGAGCACCACTCTGTTCTTCTAGAACCTGGTATAAGGCACCTCCACCGCTAAGGCCTGAAGCTCGCTAACCCTATGAGCAGAGATGAGAGCAACCAGGAATACCACCTTACAAGAGAGATAACATAGGTGGCAAGTAGCCAGAGGCTCAAAGAGTGGACGAGTGAGCTGCCGAAAAACCACGTTGATGTCCCATTTGGTTGCCGGAGGGCTAACTGGGGGCTTTGATAAGAGCAGACCCCTATGAAAGCGACTCACCGACTGGACCAAGAGAGGCTTGCCATCCACCGGGTGATGGTGCGCCGCCATGGCACTAAGGTGCACCTGGACAGAGTTAGACGAGCTCAGATTGTGAGAGGTGAACCAAGTATTGTAACACCAAACCCACCAGGCAGGAGAACAGCTCAGCCCCGTGCTCGGCGCACTAAGCTGAGAACCTGCGCCATTTGAGAGCATAAGCTTTCCTAGTAGAGGCCTTGTGAGAGGTCAGCAAGATCTTCTCTACCTGACCTGAGAGGTGGAAAGGGGCCTGGGTCACCCTTTCAGCAGCCACGCTGTCAGCGACAGAGACCCCAGGTTAGGGTGCAGAAGAGAGCCCCCTTCCTGAGTCAGAAGTCCTGGAAAGTTCCCCAATGGGATAGGGGTCTCCACTGTTAGTCGGAGGAGCAGAGGGAACCATGGTTGCCTGGGCCACCAAGTGGCTATCAGGATGAGCGAGACCCTGTCGCAGAGGGTGCTGAACAAGTTCTTGGCAATCAGCGGCATGGGAGGGAAGACGTACATGAGGCCCTCTGACCATGGGACGAGGAATGTGTCTTCTGCCACCCTGGAGGGGTGGGCCTGCCGGGAACAGAAGTGGCTTTCCAAATATTTAGACCTTCCATTATTGTTTTTGAACACTCAATATAGGGTCGTCCTTCAGAGTGTAAAATGACCAAATAAATGTAACTAAACACTCCAAATATCCTCAATGGTAGTCAGTATTCACTAATAAAACACTGGCCTTACTCGGCTTCAATCCACAAACTCAGTTTTATCAATTTTAAATGGGTCTCAGACTTGTGGATGATAAGCCATGTTACAAGGCTCATATGTCCCGTTTGCATCAATGACCCAAATGAATATATATCAAAATTCAATGAAATGGAACATATCTTATCTGAATGAAATGCCTTGTCACAATGTTGCCAGCACAATTCCCCGACGCAAACAAAAAGTACTGCTATCAAGTTTCACTACTCGTTTCTTCAGTGGTTTTGGTCATCGAAAACTGTGGCAATCTGTGATAGTTCCACATTTTGCAAACATATCTCCGTATTTCAAGATGAGGAGAACTGGTGCTGCCCACGTCTAAAGATCGCTGACATTCTTACTCGCAATGATCCCCGACTCCCAAAACAGAAGTGGGGCAACTGGAAGTTGTCTGGGCTGGCGAACAGGTCCATCATGGGTTTCCCCCAGACCTGGAAGAGCCGGTCAGCTACCCTGGGGTCCAGCTGCCACTTGTGTGGCGGTAAGACCGTGCTCAGCCTCTCAGCCAGCAGGTTGTTCTGGCCTGGAAGGTATACTGCCAGCAGGAGGATACCCTGTTTGATTGCATACGAGCAGAGGACCATTACCTCCCGACAGAGGGCACAGGACCCCGTGCCCCCCTGTTTGTTCACATAGAACATCGCCACAGGTTGTCCATCTTGACCAGCACCGGCTGATGGAGCAGGTGGTGGCAAAACGCTCGCAGGGCTAAACATATCGCCTGCAGCTCCAGGAGGTTGATCTGCTGGGTGCTCTCATCTGGTGACCAGCTGCCCTGGGTGTGGAGCTCCTCGCAGTGGGCTCCCCAGCCGAGCAGGGAGGCATCCGTGGTGAGGACCTTTGAGGGGCTTGGGGCCTGAAAAGGTATGCTCACCTCAAGATACTGGAGAGACACCACTAGACCAGAGAGTCCGCCAGTTGGCGGGTTACAGAGACTCTGTCTCGGAGGCGCCCTGTGGCTTGAACACTGGTCCCGGAGACACCACTGCGCCAGCCTCATGTGGAGGCGATGTGCCCAAGAAGGCACAGAAGAAGCCATGCAGGCACCGAGGGCCGGTACTGTATGTCCCGTGCCAGAGTCCTGAGACGCTCGGCTTGGTCCCTGGGCAAGAAGGCCTTTGACTGGAGGGTGTCCAGCTTTGCCCCGATGAACTCCAGACATTGTGTCGAGAGGAGGTGAGACTTGGGGTAGTTTATGACAAAGCCCAAGTGCTGCAGAACTGGATGGTGCATGTGGCGGTCTGCTGCACCTTTGAGGCTGTGTCTCCCCTTATGAGCCAGTCTTCCAGGTAGGAGAAGACAAAGACCCTCTGGAGATGGAGGAAGGTGGCATGACCGCCAGGCATTATGTGAAGACCCTTGGGGCAGAAGCCAAGCCGAAAGGGAGCACCCTGTACTGATAGTATCTGCCCCTCACTATGAACCGCAGGTACTTCCTGTGGTTGGGGTGAATGAGGATGTGGGTATAGGCATCCTTGAGGTCTAAGGAGCATAGCCAATTTCCTTGCTGGAGGTAGGGCAGCATTGTTACAAGGAAGAGCATCTTGAACTTCTCCCTCACCAGGAATTTTTTGAGGTTATGCAGGTCAAGGATAGGCCTTAGGTCCCCTGTTCCTTTTGGCATGAGGAAGTACTGAAGTAGAACTCCTTGTCCTTGAGACAGTGGGGCACTGGTTTCACCGCTTTGTCCTCGAGAAGACCTGCCAGCTCCTTCAGTAGAAGGTCCCGATGGAAGGGAGACTTGAGGGGCTCTCCCAGAAAATAAGGGGGAGGTGTCTGAGTCAAGTGGAACAGCTAACCCTCCCTGACCACCCGAAGTGCCCAGGAGTCGGTGGTGATGGCCAACCACCTCTGAGCATAGTGAACCAGACTTCCCCCTGTGGGCTGCTGATCTCCTTGGGGTAGAGAGGTTATGCTTAAGGAGTCAAAAACTCCCCCCTGGCCGCGCTGGAGCTGGTGCCTGGGGTTTTGGAGCCTTCTGCTTATGAGGGCCATGCCCATGCCCCTTGGCCTGCTGACACTGTTGGGGAGCCAGGGAGGCCTGAAAAGGTGGGTAGTTTCTGTAAGCAGCCACTTTCCTCAGATAGAAGGACTTTTTACCCGAGTCCTTCTGTTGGGGAGGGGCAGCAGTCTTTTTAGAGAGCCTGGTCCTTTGTCTTGAACTCGTTCTCCAGCTCAGCATCCTTGTCGGTCTTGGGTTTGCCAAAGAGGTTCTCTCCTTGGCAGGGGACCGACCAATTTGTCCTGAACCCAATGCTCGAGGTCGGACAACTGTAGCCAAGCTTGGCGTTGTGCACCAATGCCAGCCGCTGCTACTCGAGCTGCCGACTCAAACCCGTCATAGGCTGCCCGAGACAAACTTGGAGCACTCATGGGCGTCCTTGGCCAGGTTCTTGAACCGCTGCAGGGGTTCCTCGGAGAGACCAGATGAGAACCCGTCGAGTTCTTTTGCCAGGTCTCTCAGGTACATGCCCATGTACAGCTGGTAGACCTGGATGCGGCTGATGAGCATCGAGCCCTGGTAACCCTTTCTGCCGAGGGCATCCAAGGTGCAAGCCTCCCTACCGGGGGGCATGAAAAGTGCATCTTTTGGCTTTTCAACCGACGCATGGCCGACTCCATCACCATGGAGTTAGGCGGCAGCTGTGATTTCTGGAAGCCCAGGCTCCGGCGGACTTGATACTTTGAGTCAAGCCGCTTGCCTACCACCAGCATAGACACCGATGTCTCCCACATACGGAGCATCAGCCATTCCAGGATGGGAGGGATGGGCAGCATGAGCAATTCCCTCAGAGGGGCCTCGTACTGAAGAATTTCCAACTCATCTGCCCAAGGGTCCTCCTCTGACTCCATAGGGAACACCAGGGCCTTAGACATATCCTTGGCAAAATCAAGGAAGCCCATATCCTCCGGTGGGGACCGCCATTGATGCTCCAAGATGGGAGAGTCCAACAGGACATCGCAGTGGCGACAGGTATCGGGGGACTCCTCATCCTCCGTCTTCCACTTGGAGTAGTCCATCAAGGACTCGTAGGAGGGTGGCTCCATGGCCTCGGGACTCCCGATGCTCCACAGCCGGTGCCCGGCACACTTGCCAAGGATGATCACGGTCCTGTCGAGGGGGAATCAGATCGAGACCTAGGCCGAGGCTCGACTCGAGGCCAAAAGACCTCGAGGATCGTCTCGGCCTCTGGAGACGAATTAGACATCAAGGGCCCGATGGTCAGAGCAGATGAACCGGTCGTACCAGACAAAAGCACCCACTGCTGGACCATGAAGTAAGACAAACTGCGCTCCAGGGCTGCCATTCTGAACTCCAGGCCAGAAAGCTCCGCAACCTTTGGCATGGGCATCGAGGGACTCGGGCCTGGCGCCTGCTTCCCGAGGGGTAATCCTCAAAGAGGATGGTGTCTGGGGACCAAGGCCAGTCTGAGGTTGACTCCTTCCGGGGGACCTTTGCAGGCCACTCCTTCTCCGATGCCTCAAATTTATTTATTTATTTAACTGCATTTATATCCCGCTTTTCACCGGGTCAATGAGCGTCTCGGAGGGTTTCTTCTTCTTCCTGGGTTCCCTCGAGGGAAACCCTCTTTCTGAAGAACCACGGCAGGACTCGGGCTTGGAAGGATCCACCTGAGGCATCAAGGCTTCAGACGAGGCCCTGGCCTTTGTAGGCACCGGGGACTTGGGGAAAATCTTATCGTGCTGCTGATGAAGGCTCTTGAGGGCCTTGCTGGACATCCTCTTGCAAAGCCTGCATGCTGTCGGGTCGTGGTCAGGCCCGAGACAGTGGAGACAGCAGTCGTGTGTGTCGGTTAAAGACATAATTTTTGAACACTGATCACACTTCTTAAAGCCATGGGGGGAAAAAGGTATCCCTGCGAGGTCAAAGACTCACCAGACTGCCATAAGAACATAAGATATGCCATACTGGGTCAGACCAAGGTCCATCAAGCCCAGTATTCTCTTTCCAACAGTGGCCAATCTAGGTCATACATACCTAGCAGTTTCCCTTAAAGACACAGGTTCCATAAAGCTTGTATTGGGTCAAGCATTGATATCCTGGGTCCCTTCTTAATAATGGTTTATGGACCTTTCCTCAGGAACTTGTCCAAACCTTTTTTAAACCGAGCTACACTATAACAAATTCCAGAGTTTGGTTACACGTTGAGTGAAAAAATATTTTCTTTTATTAGTCTTAAATAGTTTACCCTGTAGCTTCATTGCATGTCCCCTAGTCTTTCTATATTCTGATAATGTAAACAATCGATCTACTTTTACCCGTTCCACTCCGTTCGTTAATTTATAGACTTCTATCATATCTCCCCTCAGCCGTCTCTTTTCCAGGTTAAAGACCCCTAACCTTTTTAGCCTTTCTTCATAGGGGTATCCTTCCATCCCCTTTGCCATTTTGGTGGCTCTTCTCTGAACCTTTTCTAATAACGTTTTATCCTTTTTAAGATATGGCGACCAGAATTGTACACAATATTCAAGGTGCGGTCTCACCATGGAACAATATAGAGGCATTATAATATCCTTTGTTTTATTTTCCATTCCTTTCCTTATGATACCTAGCATTCTATTTGCTCTCTTGGTTGCCGCTGCACACTGGGCCGAGGGTTTTAACATGGCAAGCCACTTAACCATCCATTGCCTCAGGTACACTTAAGGGAACAAGGGAATTAAAAAGTGCCTGTTAGTAAATACATACATGTAAACCGCTCTGATGCGCAAGTAAAGGGCGGTATATCAAGTGCCTAAAACCATAACTATAAACCATAATATGTTATCCACAATGACGCCTAAATCTTTTTCCTGGGTGGTGGTTCCTAATGTGGAACCTTTCATCGTGTAACCATAGTTTGGGTTGTTCTTCCCTAGGTGCATAACTTTGCACTTGTCCACATTAAATTTCATCTGCCATTTTGATGCCCAGTCTTCCAATTTATCAAGATCCTCTTGCAATTTTCCACAATCCTCGGGTTTTAACAACTTTAAATAGTTTTGTGTCATCTGCAAATTTGATAACCTCACTCATTATTCCCTTTTCCAGGTCATTTATGAATATGTCAAAAAACAGCAGACCCAGCACAAATCCCTGGGGTACACCACTATTCACCTTTCTCCATTGGGAAAATTGGCCATTTAGCCCTACCCTCTGCTTTCTATCTTTTAACCAGTTCCTAATCCACAATAGTACACTGCCTCATATCCCATGACTCTCTAGTTTTGCCAAATGTCTCTGATGAGGGACCCTGTCAAAGGTTTCCTGAAAGTTCAAATACACTATATCAACCGACTCACCTTTGTCTACTTGTTTATTCACACTTTCAAAAAAACATAACAGATTAGTAAGACAAGATCTTCCTTGTCTAAAGCCATGTTGGCTGTCTCCCATTAAGCCATGACTATCTACATGTTCAGCAATTTTGTTCTTTATGATGGTTTCCACCATTTTTCCCGGTACTGATGTCAAGCTCATGGGTCTGTAGTTTCCCGGATCACCCCTGGAACCCTTTTTAAAAATTGGCATTACGTTCGCCATCCTCCAACCTTCAGGTATTACATATGATTTTAATGATAGTTCACAGATTACTAATAGTAGGTCTGCAATCTCATATTTCAGTTCTTTCAATGCCCTTAGATGTATATCATCCGGCCCATGTGATTTGCTACTCTTCAGTTTATCTAATAGTTGTAATACATCTTTCCGATGTATCGATTCTTCCAGACCTTTAAATACCACTTCGGTCATGGGTAACATCCCTACATCTTCCTCAGTAAAGACCGAAGCAAAGAATTCATTCAGTCTCTCCGCTATCACCTTGTCTTAGTGCCCCTTTAACCCCTCTATCATCTAATGAACCAACTGACACTCTCACAGGTTTTTTGCTACGAATGCACTTGAAAAAGTCTTTATTATGCGTTTTTGCTTCCACAGCAAGCTTCTTCTCAAATTCTCCCTTTGCCTGCCTTATCAATGCCTTGCATTTAACTTACCAGTTGGGAAAAAAGACATGGAGACGCCAGAAAATTAAAGAATGAAAAACTACAAAAATAGACCCGAACTCAAAGCCAAGGCAGCGAGGTCAGGTGGCGGGAAGAGTACTGTTGTGATATCGTAGGAGAGTATGAAACTCGGAGAGAAACATCAACTTTCTCCGGGGACAAGCCAGATAAACGTTTGAAGGGCTCCACGGTGGCATCTCCCAAAGTCTTTCTTTGAAAGCTGGGGTGATGCTTTCATGAGGGCTCCATCGGTACTGACGTCACACATATGTGAGGACCGACGTCCTGCTTGTTCCGGGAGAATGTATGATTTAACCATCATTTTCTAGCATCCTCTGCTTCTAGAGCAGTTTGCTTTAGCGAGGAAGAAGAATGTAATAATTACTTGGGCATGTTATGATTACAACTTAACTAGGGAGGAAAATCGAAATAGCTTCTTGATGATGAAAGGTTTTCTTTCTTCTTTTGATTTCTTTAATTTGATTTCTTTATATTTATTTTATTTATTTATTTAAAGTCTTTTTTTATACTGCGCTCTTTGGAATCAGTGCGGTTTACAGTCAACAATATCCGTACAGTGCAGGTGGACCTACACTGGACTTACAATGAACAGGTGTATCAACATGGGACTAACAAGGGTAACTATTTACAGGCTGAGCGCTCGGTCACAGGTGACCGGGTCTGATTGCAACTATTTACAGGTTGCATTTGTTCTCCTTAATGTTGGCTAATTGGATATCACTCTTGCTTCCTTTTATTTTTTTTATTTTTTGTCTATGTGTTTATGATATGCCATCTAATCAGTAGCCCTGAGTGAATAGGAAAAAAAAGAGAGAAGAAATTGTCAGACAAGAAAAATGGTTAGAGTATGCCTGAAACTAAACTTTTCTAAAAATATATGATTGAGTATCTTCAAATTCAAAAATAAATATTTCTGATTTTGTAAAGGCTACTTTCTGTTTACTAAATCCTCAGAACAGGAAAAAAAATAAGGGGCCCGATATTGAACAAAGCAGCGATGCAGGCCCTACCCGGCTAGCAAGCATAGCGGCAGGCGTGTAACCCGTCATAAGCGGGCAAGCACAAGGAGGTGATTTTGGAATACCCGCGTAATAACAGAACACCCAAATACCCGGGCAGATAACAGCATACGGTACATACTGGCAAACCCATGTACCGAGCTGCCTGAGTACCCATGCATACACAGTCGACCCACGGGCGCTGCAGCTAAGTAATGCACCCGAGCAACATGCCTCCGCGGTAAGTGGGCATATAGGTTCCCGGCCCTCACACCTGTGACTTACTTAGGTAGCACGGTCCCCGCGTATCAAAATCCCTCGTCAACTTGTTGTACAGCTAGGACGGTGTATGGCGGCATACCCGGAAGTGGATTTTCGAAAGTGTGGCAGTTAAAATGCTGCACGAGTAGCAGACATGGGTTTGGATGGGGCATGGTCTGCCTGGGCATCATAACTGCACATGTAGAAAAGGGATACACGGGAAAGCTACCACCACCATAGCATTTGAGCAGCACAATGACTAACCAAGCGCCTAAGGGCCCAAAGTGCACCAGGAAGGCCAACTTCACACCCTCAGAAACCTCCATGGCTCTGGGGCTCATAATTCAGTGACAGGCCACCCTCTTTGCAGCAGAGGATGCTGGACCACAGTAGCTGGCCTTTAGGGACATAGCCAGGAGGGTGAATGCTGTCCATCACCACAACACGGACATGGAGGATATGAAGACAAAGTGGCAGGTGGTACAGCAGGGGCAAAGGAGAAGAGGGCCAACAACAGCAAGCTGCCACCAGAGTGCCAGTGCAGACTCAGCCACCTTGAGGAACAAGTCCTCCAGTGCAGGGATGAGGTCTCCGTCACTGGGATCAGCAGCTTCAATAGCTCCGCTCCTATCTCATAGAAGGGTGAGTGGTACTTGCCCCACACCCTGTGCATCACTGTGACAGTGTTGTGTTTGGTATGCCCCTGTTTATGCTGCATCATAGGTGTGCCATTGCCACCATGCCCTTCATGGTAGAATGGCATGGGCAAGCTGGGTCTCAGGTCTCACGCCACCCCCCCCCCCCTTGCATTCACATCCATGTCTGGCCTCAGTGTCACATGCATGCCGTCAATGCTGCTCAGCACTGATGGAAAGCCAACCAGGTCATAAAAGACCTGCATCATCATCTACTGCTCCAGCGATGTCTGGAGGAAGGCTATGAGGTGGCCCATGAGACGCGGAAGTACTCCTGTGATGGCATGTATGCAGTGACTTGCTGTGGACTGCATGAAGCCAGTGGTTGCTCCAGCAACATGCTGAAAGCTCCCTGTTGCCAGGAAGGCTTGGGCGTTGGTGATCTTCACAGTCACTGGCAGTGCCTGGCATCTTGTGTTGGCTGGCTCCAGGTCCCCATTGACTCTGGTGCACAGCTCCGTGATGGTGCCTCCATCCAGCCGATACTGTTAGTACACCTCCTTCTCGGTCAGTTGCAGGTAGCTCACCCTGGGCCTGTGCACCCGGAGGGCATGGTACCTGTACATGGGGTGCTGGACCACTGCCTGCTTCTGTCTCCCTGCAGTTAGCCGCATCCTCCTCTGTGGCCAGGCACGATGAGTGCATTTCCACCTCTGGAGTGCCCACATGGCATCCACAACTGTCCTGCACAGGTTTGTGCACTCCATGGGTTGGGAAACCTCTCTGATAGCACCTCTCTCTTGTATGGATTTGCTTCACTAAGTGCGTACGGTGGTCCACGGGTAGCGTTGTGGTGTCCTATGCATCAAAAACCCTTGCCTAGCTTTACGTGGTTATAGCATCTTCTGGCGCCACCCAGCATGTCCGAATATCTGTGTTATGCGGGTATGATGGAGCCACTCCTCCGCCACGCCCTGTTTCACCCTCACGACTCGGCAGTTGCTGTTACCCGGTTATGGCGGATTTTCAAAACGAGTCATCTTGTTGAATATTTGGTGTACACGGTTATGGCGTCACTACACGGATAAGTCCCTACTTTCAACGTCCAGCACACGTCTAGCTCTTCGAATATCGGGTCCTTAGTGAAGAGACCATTCTAGATCTAGTTTTAAATTTTATTTGAAAACTGGAGATTTTCTAAGTCTTTCATGAGAGGAAGCTATTATATTATATATAAAACAATTGTAACCAGAAGGTAATATATCACTTATAAATAAAATTCTTTCAACTAAAAAAAATGTATCATGTCTGTCTTTTCCAGTGTCTTGCGCATGAAAAACAGTCATAACAATATCATTTAATCTAACACAGCATAATAAGAACACAAAAATGGCCTGTCTGGGCACTGCTCTTATTTGGAAGCATGACCCTTAGGCAGTAAATACAGCAGGACTATCTCTAAGGGTCAATCAGCACCATATTTATACAGATAGCCACTGGGGCATTAGCGAGTGAGAATGCCATGATATGGTGTGCACTAAGAATGAGGTTTTCCAGATGAAAGCCTGCAGGTCTTGGAGGATACAATGAACTGGTAGGGCGAATAACTTTATGAGAGCACTCCAGGAATTTAAGATGGTCTGATAGTTTTGTTTATTGGATGGCGTCTGGGAATCACTGAGTGCTAGTGCTCGGGAGAGCTTTTGCAGGAATTTGGGGTAGGAGTTGTCCTTTCTATTCCAGAAGTACTTTGGCCCTGGAACCTGACCAAAATGTTCTACTTCATCACAATCTAACAGACGACTCCCACCAAGACAATCGCTTGTACAGTACATATTTACTGTTGTATATAGTTACTCCTGTTACACTGTTCATCTGATTGTTTCACTGTTCAATGTACTCTTGAAGTTCAATGTAGACTGCTTTGATAATATGAAAGGTGGCATAAAAAAACCTGTTAAATAACTAAATTAAATAGTCCTCCAATAAGTCCAGCTGGTCTGCCTCCAGTAGCGGCAGAGAGCAGTCATCCCATGACATGGTGGATGCCTCGTCCCAATGTTTGGGAGCACTGAGTAGAGAACATGAGTCATGCTCCAGAAGCGAGGGTGTGTGCCAGTCCATCAGGGGAGGCCTGTGCACTGCCAGGGGGGCCCACTGGAATGGATGCTGCTGTGGGGAAGAGTCTGGAGTCTTAGCGTTTTCTTGGATGAATCTCCTGAGGAGGAGCAGAGCAGAGTCTGGGGTCCTTGCTTGGGGGCCTCTGCACCAGCTACGGCGCCTCAAGCGCTTGCGTACCTGGCAAGTTTTGGGGAAACTGCTAGGTACGTATGACCTAGATTGGCCACTGTTGGAAACAGGATACTGGGCTTGATGGACCTTTGTCTGACCCAGTATGGCATATCTTATGTTCTTATGTTGAGCAGGTCCCCAGAGGAAGCCCGCAGATTCTGACTCCAGATGGAGATTTTCTCTTGGCTGTGTCCCTGGAGATTTTGTGCCTGCTTTAGCTTTGCTTCCTCCCTGACGATGCATGCGATCGATCGCAGTGGAGACGGGCATCTCCCTTTTTGGTTTGCAAAGAGGATCCAATGATTGGAAGAGAAGGAGGGGAGAACCATGGCAAAGATGGCTGCTGTTAGAATAAACAGAGGAAAAGCTCAGGCTGGCTGATAAGGGTGATGTGCACAGACGTCTCTGAGCTAGGGGAGAGCAGGGCACTTGGTTCAGTTGGAGACTTCAACATGGAATGTGCCTGCATAAACCGTGCTTGTCTCTGGCGAAAGGAACAAAGACTGCTACTAATTAACACATTCCAGTGAGCTTTTATCATGAGATAATGGAGGTGAAATCATAATCCCCATAGGCTAGCAACAACATCCTATATTCTAATAATAAATAATCCCAGGCACCCAAAAGGGATATTATTTGTTCCTCGTCTTTTAAGTAAAACATTTTGAGAGGCAATTTTTAAATGCATATACCATCTCTAACTAGCTAAAAGTCCATGTAAGCTTATATTTTGCATATCTACTTCCAGTTGAGATAAGAGAGAGGATACCCAGGAGTATGTTCATGTTGTTGGAGGAAAGCATGTGTGCATGTGCTATTCTACCCCGCTTTCCTCCCCCAAGTATGTAGGCGCTATCAGTCAGGGCCATACCAAGCCATAAATCTGCCCTGTGTGACTTGCAAACCTGGCACCTCCCCATGACAGACTTTTGTCATTTGCTCCTTCCCCTCCCATGCCCAGCATAGCCCTTCTGCCCCATCCCCCCATGTCCAGCATCTCCTCATCTTAACCCACCTCCTCATGTCTGGCAGCCCCCCCCCCCCCCCACACACTGCCTTCCCGACCTGTCCTTGCCCCGCCGCTGCTCTTCCTGCTCCCTTGGCGGTGGCAGCGGACCTCCAATTAAAAAAAGAACACCAGTATTTCTGAATCCATGCTTGCATTGCTGATCTGATCCCTCCCTTCTTTGATGTATGCTTGCATCAGAGGAGGAAGGGACAAGACCAGCCATGCAAGTATGGAGTCAGAAAGACCCATGTTTTCTTTTTCAATTTGGAGGTCCGCTGCTGCCAAGGTAACAGGAAAAGTGGTGGTGGGGCAAGGTCAGGTAGCGAGGGGGGGGGGGGAACAGTGACCATCGGTCAGCAACCCTAAACGCGCCATTTCTTTGCGCCCTGTGCGACTGCACTGCTCACACAGGCCCAGCTACGGTGCAGCTTCCAGTGCACATACTTGTACCTGGTATTATTGTAAGGTAAGTACTGTAAAGCACAGTTACTTACCTGTAACAGGTGATCTCTGGGAACAGCAGGAATTAGTCCTCACATATGGGGTACGTCGGAACCGACGGAGCCTGCGCGGGAAAGCTCCCCAGCAAGGAAGCTTTTGGGGCCTCCCACTGCACATGCGCGCTGCCTTCCCGCCTTCCTGACCAGCTCTCCTCAGTTCGAGTTTATAGCTGAGACAATAGAGAGAGGAAAGGAAGATAGATAGAAGATACAACTCCTAGGGGAGGTGGGTGGGTTGTGAGGACTAATTCCTGCTGTTCCCAGAGATCACCTGTTACAGGTAAGTAACTGTGCTATCTCCAGGAACAAGCAGGAATAAGTCCTCACATATGGGGACTCCCTAGCTAAGATGCCTGGGAGATCCCCTTCCAAGGGTTCGCCATCTTCGTATGGATCTCAGGCATCCATCCTGGGAAGGTAGGCAGGAGTTGTTCAAGTATGGAACAGGTGTTTGAGGACAGCCTGACCAAACAAGGCATCCCGGCGGGAGTCCTTGTCCAAACAGTAATGGGCTGTGAAGGTATGAACCGAGGCCCAGGTGGCGGCTCGACAGATCTGATCTATGGATACAGAGTGAAGATGAGCCATAGAAGTGGCCATGGCTCTCACATTGTGAGCTGTGACATGGCCTTCCAGAGAAATGTTTTTACTCTGGTAAGCAAAGGAAATACACTGAGCAATCCAATTGGAAAGTGTACGTTTGGAGACTGGAAGTCCCAAATGAGAAGGATCAAAAGCCACAAAAAGTTGGGAAGACTTTCGATGTGGCTGAGTCCTGTTGAGGTAAAAGGCAAGAGCTCTTTTACAATCTAAAGTATGAAGGTTCCTCTCTGCACTGGATGCATGAGGAGCCGGAAAAAAGACAAGTAGATATACCTCTTGATTAAGATGAAAAGGCGAGACCACTTTGGGCATAAAGTGGGGATTCGTCCTAAGGACCACCTTATCATGATGAAATCTGGTATAAGGTGGATGAGCCACTAAGGCCTGTAGTTCACTGATGCGGCGAGCCGAAGTTACTGCAATAAGGAAAAATGACCTTCCAGGAAAGAAATTTCAAGGAGGTAGAAACCAACGGTTCAAAAGGTGGCTTCATAAGCTGACCTAGAACTAGGTTCAAATCCCATGCTACCGGAGGAGGCCGGATGGGAGGTTTAGTTAGAGTCAGGCCTCTCATGAACCGTGAGATAAGAGGATGAGAGGAGACAGGTTGTCCATTTATAGGTTGTAAAGATGCTGCAATAGCACTCAAATGGACTCTTACTGAATTCGTCTTAAGGCCTGCATTGGAAAGATGCAGGAGATAGTCTAATAGAGAATTTAAAGGAAGTGCTAGAGGGTCAAGACCCTGTTGAGCACACCAAATGGAAAAGCGTTTCCATTTGAAAGCATAGGAACGCCTCGTGGAGGGTTTCCTAGAGGCATGAAGGATATCTTTCACTGGTTGAGAAAGATTGAAGTCATGAAGGCTTAGGCCTTCAGTAACCAAGCTCTGAGGTGTAGGGACTTGGGGTTTGGGTGCCACAAAGTCCCTTTCTCCTGAGAGAGAAGGTCTGGCGCAGCTCCCAGGTCCAGGGAGGGTCTCTGGGAGAGATGCAGAAGTAGAGGGAACCACACTTGGCGTGGCCAGCGTGGAGCTATGAGGATCATCGATCCATGATCCCTCTGGAGTTTGAACAGAGTCTTGGGAATCAAAGGAATGGGTGGAAAGGCATATAGGAATTCCTGACCCCAATGTAGGAGAAAGGCGTCGTTGGCCTGAGCTCTCTGACACGGAGTCCTGGAACAGAACTGGGGAAGTTTGGCATTCCACGGACTTGCAAAGGGGTCTATGTCCGGGGTTCCCCATTCCTGAAAGATTCTGTCTATCTGGTCCATATGTAGGGACCATTCGTGTGGAAGCAGAACTCGACTGAGTCTGTCTGCCCAAGAGTTTTGAACCCCTGGAAGATACACTGCCAGAAGATGAATTTGATGCTCTCTGGCGAAGGCCCATAATCTGAGAGCTTCGTTGCAAAGCGACAGAGAGCCTGTCCCTCCTTGTTTGTTTATGTAGAACATGGCCACCTGATTGTCTGTATGGACTAGGACGGTCAGGTTGACTAGGAGGGTATGGAAGACTTTGAGGGCAAAGTAGATTGCTCGCAGTTCCAGGAGGTTGATGTGAAGGGTGGTCTCTTGTGGAGACCAAGCACCCTGAGTGGAGAGGTGTTGAAGATGGGCTCCCCACCCTGTTTGGGAGGCATCTGTTGTGAGGGTTGTTTGGGGCAACAAAGGTTGGAAGGGGGCCCCCAACAACAGATTCTTGGTGGACATCCACCATTGGAGGGACCAAAACAGATGCTTTGAGATGAGTATTTGGTCGGAGAGCGCTCCTGATGCCTGAGTCCACTGGGTGGCCAAGGTCCATTGAGCTGCTCTCATATGAAGACGAGCGTAGGGCACCACGTGTACCGTGGAGGCCATGTGGCCCAGAAGTCGCAGCATTTCTCTGGCTGTCAAGTGACTGCTGGACTGAGCTTGGGAGGCCAAGCACACCAGACGTTGGCCCCGGACTTGAGGTAGGTAGGCCCTTGCAGTGGTGGTGTCCAACTGGGCCCCTATGAATTCCAGAGACTGAGTAGGGATAAGTTGAGACTTGGGAAGGTTTATCACCAGTCCCAGATACTGCAGAATGTGCCTTGTGCGGTCCAGGGAAATCTGGGACTCTGACTGAGATGGAGCTCGGATGAGCCAGTCGTCCAGATATGGGAATACAAAAATTCCCAGACCTCTTAGAAATGCGGCAACAACTGCCATGCATTTGGTGAACACTCTTGGAGCAGAGGCTAGACCGAAGGGAAGTACTCTGTACTGGAAATGTTTTCCCTGAAACAGAAATCTTAGATATTTTCTGTGGGATGGGTGGATGAGTATATGTGTGTACGCATCCTTGAGATCTAGAGAACAAAGCCAATCCTGACTCTGAAGGTATGGAAGGAGAGTGCCTAGAGAAAGCATTTTGAATTTCTCCTTGTACAGAAATTTGTTCAATTCTCTCAGATCTAGGATAGGTCTGAATCCCCCTGTCTTCTTTGTTATGAGAAAATAAGGGGAGTAGAATCCTGTCCCTTGTTGAAGAAGAGGAACCTCTTCTATTGCCCCTTGGGCAAGGAGAGAAGAGACTTCCTGATCCAACAGGCCCAGGAGAGATGGGGGAGAATTGAAGTGCCTCACCATGGTATATGGAGGAAGGTTGGAAAAATGAAGTTTGTAGCCCTCTCTGATGATAGAGAGGGTCCATTGCTCTGATGTAATTTGCTCCCATCTGAGAGCAAAGTGAGCTAACCTTCCGGGAATGGTGAGGGGCTCTGGTTGTTCTAGAGCCAGAAAGGTTAAGTTCTCTAGGGGCAAGTCAAAACCCCTGAGGGGGTTGAGCCTGCTGAGGAGTGGCAGACACTGCAGGCTTTGACCTTGCCTGTTTAGGCTGCTGACGTTTAGCAGCAAAGCGAGGCTGAGAAGATTGTTGGCCAGTATTTGTGGAAAATCTGGCCTTCTTGTAGTAAGGCCTCTTGAAAGACTTTTTCTTGGCAGGAGTAGAGGTAGACTTAGAAAGTCTATCTAAGGTGGCATTTTCTGCGTCCATTTGAGTGGCTTTAATTTGCCAGTCTTTACCAAATAAGTTCTCACCTGTACAGGGCAGATTCCGTAAGCCATCCAGGACCCAGGGTTCTAGGTCAGAGGCCTGGAGCCAAGCAAGTCATCGGGCTGCAATGGCAATGCCCGAAGCTCTACCGGCACCTTCAAAGGAATCAAAGGCTGCTCTGTTGGAGAACTTAGAAACATCTAGAAGCTGTTTCACTATAGAAAGGAACTCCTCCTTCTTATCCTCAGGGATAAAGGGGGCAAAAAGCCGTACCTTTAGGGCAAGCTCTCTGAGAAACATGCCCATATACAGACTGTATGAATTAATCCTGGCTATAAGCATACTAGCCTGGAAGATTTTCCTACCAAAAGAGTCTAGGGTCTTACATTCTCGCCCTGGAGGGGTAGAAGAGTGCCTTTTGGTACTCTTAATCTTTTTCAGCACAGACTTCACCACAATGGAATGGTGAGGCAGCTGAGTCTTTTGAAAACCAGGAGAAGGAGGGACCCGGTACATGGTGTCCAACCTACGAGAATAAGGAGACAACGTTAGAGGAGCCTCCCATAAGTCCATCAAGTGTTCTTGAAGGATTTCATGGATAGGCAGGGTGACTGCCTCTTTAGGAACCTTAGGGTATCCTAAAATATCCAGTTTCTTTGATCTAGGTTCTTTTTCAGAGGATGTGGTAATAGAAAGTCCTTTAGCTAGTTCTATAATGAAGTCTTGAAAGGACAAATCCTCTGGTGGAGACATTCTCCTCTTTGGGGAAGAAGGGTCTTCAGGAAGAACTAGAGACAGCTCATCAGAGTCCTCAGAGGAGTCAAAATCCTCAGAAGAATCAGAGTATCCTGTATTTGCTTCCAACGCACGATACGCATACCGATCGGTATCGACATCGGGCGTACCGGGTATGGGATCGGTATCGGGTGAAAACCCGGATCCGGCATGCGGAACCGATCTGCGTTTGGAAGACGATGGTCTCGGTTCCGGTATGGAAGACAGTACCGGAACCGGACCCGGAACCGCTAGGTGCGGTACCAAGGGCGTCGCAGCGTTAATGAAAGCCAGAACGGCCTGCTGCATGGTCTGGACAGTATTGCCCATAGACGCCACTGCTGCCTGGATGTCGGTACCGGCATGGGCCGGTACCCCAGAGCAGTCTAACAGGTGATCAGTCGAGGCCGTGCCATCGATGTCAACCTGTAACCCCACAGATGGTGCTTTGGAAGCCAGAGCTTCCTGCCGGGGTTGTTTGGCTGGGGCATGGTCCTCAGATTCAAAATTGAGAGCCTCTCGATGCTTTGAAGGAGATTTGCTCTTTGAGGACCTGCCCGAAGAAGGTTTGGTTACCTGAGATCCATCCGGAGAGGAAGACCTGGATGACTGTGATGCTGGATTATCTGAAGCAAACAGCACATGGAATTTGTTGGCCCGGTTCTGCAAACCACGTTTAGACATCTGGGAGCAGGATGGGCAGTCCGGAATGGAGTGGTCAGGTCCCAAACATTTAAGACACCATTCATGGGTGTCTGTGACAGAAATAACAGCACTACACTTGGTACACTTCTTAAAACCAGGGGCTGGTTTCTCCATGAGGAGAATTTATGTAGGCCTGAGGCCTAACCGAAGTCACCAAGTTGTGCAAGATAAAGGTTTTGTTTTTTTTAAAAGAAAAGAAAGAGACCGGCGGTACCGGTTTCGGTATGGGGAAGGCAGGTACGCGGTCTAAAGAAACAAACTAAAACAATAATTTCTTCAGCGGTGACAGGAACATGACCTGCTGGCTCCGCGGAAAAAGAGAAACTGAGGAGAGCTGGTCAGGAAGGCGGGAAGGCAGCGCGCATGTGCAGTGGGAGGCCCCAAAAGCTTCCTTTCTGGGAAGCTGGGGAGCTTTCCCACGCAGGCTCCGTCGGTTCCGACGTACCCCATATGTGAGGACTTATTCCTGCTTGTTCCTGGAGATAAGCATCATACACATTGCAACTACACAGGCTACTCAATGTTTTATCAACAAAGATTGTATTCTGTATGATCTACCATTTCAACAATGTTCAAACTTAAACAATACGGTCTATCTTATCACTGAAGATCTTGCCAGGCAGATGCAGAGGTTTGCAGCTTTCAAACAAAAAATATCTAGGTAACCAAGGACTAGAGTGGCAGGCAATCAATGGACAAGGTATAAGATTATATATATATATATATATATATATATATATATATATATATATATTATACACACACACATACATATACATTAGCTACAAGCTATACAGGCAAAAAGGCAGGGTTGATGCAGGGGTATCTGACGCTGTACACCTCACCGCCCCCCTACTCCCCCACTGAGATTTTTATCATTAAAATCAACATCATCGAAACGTCATCCCTCTCTCAAAAATGCTGAAAAAAATGCATAATTGGAAATAATAGGACAGATATTCAGTGGCAGTGGCGCTAACCTCGATAGTCAATGCTGGTGCCATATCCGTCCACTGGCAATGAATATCTGAGTGTGCCGCATGGTGCGAAACTAACTGGGCAGCGGTGATATTGGGCCACTTCCCGGTTAGCTCCCAAATGGGTATAGATAGGCCAGCTTTCCCTGTGTCTATCTTTACCCACGGGTCGCTAACCGGGCAGCGGTTCGATATCGCTACAGCCCGGTTGGCGACTGGTGCTGCCTCCACTTCACCCCAGAATGCCCACAACATGCCCCGAAGCTACACAATTAGCATCAGGGAATGTAGCGGCGGAACCCATAGATATTCAGCGGCACTAACCATGTTATCACTCTAAGCGGCATTTAGACGGTTTACAGGTCTGTAAACCATGTAAATGCCTTTGAATATTGAGCACAATACATTTAAATATTAAACTTTGCATTGAATATATATGTGTGATGTGCATGAACACTCTTGCTGCAGGTAAAAGGTACTGAAGGCTCTTTTGAATTTGTGTGGCTATCAAGATGTATTGTTTTGCTTTGACTGCTGCTGATCTGCATCCTCTCTGTTTCGACTACCTAGTCTTGCCTAATGGTTGGGCCCACCCTGGAATAAGAGCAAAAGTAGAACAAATTGGGACGATATTTTAAAAAAAAACCACTTGTGCAGCCAACAAAAGGTGCCAACACATAAGCAGCTTTTAAAAGTTCCCACTATGCTAAATGTTTAAAATGTACTTTATAAGTCATTATAAAGGTCAAAATTTAAAACATACAAAGAAACGAGAAGCTAGGGGCATTTAAAAACACAGATGGAAGCAGCAGGAGAGGAGATGGATCATGGACAAAGGACCAACACACAACATGACTATGCAAAAGTCCAATTTATTAAGGCCAGACTTGGGTCTGACTTTGAAAAACTGCCCTATTTATAAGTTCTATTTTCAGGGGAAATCATGCAATGCCTAGAACAGCAAGGGGACCTGAAACAACTGGGCAATCTTCTCGGCAGGAAAAGGGAATGCACAAAATCACGAAATAAAAAAATGAGAGAAAAATAAGTAGACATCACTCACTGGATTACAAGCAACAAAGATACTTGAAGCATTCTGTTCATTTCATTTTAAAATACAACCTCAGTCTTAAAGAAAATACAACTCAGGTATATCAGAGGTCCGAAATCCCTTAAGGCCTTATACTTGTTGAGAATTAGGTTATGGTGCCTCTTTCTGGAGATTTACCATAACCCTTACATAGTGTTTAATTTGAAATATGAACTGTTAAGAAACACATAATTTAAATTAGTAAAATGTCTAGAAGGTAATTCTATAAGGGGTGCACAGAAAGTAACATTATTTATGTGCATAACTCCAATTTAAAGGACTTGCGCACATGAATGGGCATAATTTTAGATGGTTGCTACTGTGTAAGCGCACATTGAAGTCCCCTCGCGCATACTTTCAGTTAGTATGTGCACATGTGCAGAGCTTGGGGAAGCCTAAATTTACATGCGTAAGTTCTAGAATTTGATAGCTTACACATGGTTTGCTCCAAATCTAGAGCACAGTAATTTATACCTGCTCTAGAGCAGGCATAACTGCCATGCCAAGGTTAAGGTGCATCGGTACATCCTTATTTTATAAAGTACATGCATATTTCACTTTATAAAATAGCCCACATACACATGAGATAATGTGTGTTAACTGCACAGGAAAAGCATATGTTTATGTTTATTTAGATTTGATATACCGCTCAGGCCAAAAAAGGCATTAGAGCGGTTTACAATACTATATCATTCGAGGATATTAGAAAAGAACGCCATTTATAAGATAGGACAGAATAGAGGACAGAGACAGTCAAACAGATAAGAGGAAGAGAAAAACACGGAACAGCAAGTTACCACGATATAAACGCACCACAACCCGGTCCATGCCATCAATGTAAACTCCAGAAACAGACGCCACGGACCAACGCCAAAGGGCCCTCTGGCGAGGCCCTCAGGCGCGGCGTGCCCCTGAAACGGCGGTTCTTATGCCGTTGATTATGGCTGCTGATTGGCGGGCTTGGGGAGGAAGGGGGAGCTCCTGCTCTCACCCCCGTCGAGATCGCTGCTCTCCTGAAGCCCCTGAAACAGCGTTTCTTATGCTGTTGATCATGGCTGCTGATTGGTGGGCTTGGGGAGGAAGGGGGAGCTCCTGCTCTCACCCCCGTCGAGATCGCTGCTCTCCTGAAGCCCCTGAAACGGCGGTTCTTATGCAGTTGATCATGGCTGCTGATTGGCGGGCTTGGGGAGGAAGGGGGAGCTCCTGCTCTCACCCCCGTCGAGATCGCTGCTCTCCTGAAGCCCCTGAAACGGCGGTTCTCCAGGAACAGCATGATTCAGTCCTCACCTATGGGCGACGTCGGCACCGACTGAGCCTGTGCGGAGCATTTCCCCAGCTTTCAAAGAAAGCCTTTGGGATATGCTACCTCACATGCATGGTCCCCTTTCCGCCCAAGGGTGCCATCTTGCTCAGTCAAATGATAACTAGACGGCAGTAAAAACAAGGTAGGTAGGCAACTCCCAGGGAAGAAGGATGGGTTGTGAGGACTGAATCCTGCTGTTACAAGTGAGTAACTAATTTTCTCCAGGAATAAACAGGAAGTCAGTCCTCACATAGGGGACTCCCTAGCTCTAGGCTGTCGAGGACCGAACCACGACAGCACCACAGTGACCAATCAGGTAACCGTGAGCTGCAGAAGGTGAGTCCCCAATGACAGACTCTGCAAGACCCTATCATCCAGCAACACTATCATTCTGGTAGCCTGAACACAGAAGGGTCGGAGAGCAGGAGTTGCCTACACCCCGAGAATATTACAGAGTACTGCCTGGCCAAAGGCACTGTCCCTGCGGAACTTGTTCTCCAGGCAGTAGTGAGCTGCGAATGTGTGAACTGAAGACCATGTGGCGACCTTGCAGATCTCCGTCACCAGTACTGAGTGGAGGTTGGCACCGACGTGGCCATCACCCTCACGCAATGAGCTGTGATCTGGTGCTCAAGGGAGAGGCCAGCTCGCTCATAGGCGAGGGCAATACAGCCAACCACCCAAGTGGACAGAATTTGCTTAGTTACAGGGAGCCCAAGTCTACTGGGGTCATAACACAAAAAGCTGAGGAGCTTTATGATGGGCCTGAGTCCGCTGTAAGTAGAAAGACAGGACCCATTTGCAATCCAGCTTATGGAGTACTAGTTCCTCCCTGCCAGCGTGAGGCCGTGAGAAGAAGGTGGAGAGGACCACCTCTTGGTTGAGGAGGAAAGGAGATACTACCTTCGGGAGAAATTTGGGGTGTGTGTGGAGCACTATCCTGTTCTTATAAAACCTTGTATATGGTTGATCTGCCACCAGGGCCTGGAGTTTGCTCACTCTTTGAACGGACGTAAGGGCCACCAGAAAAGCCACTTTCCAAGACAGGTACTGCAGGTGGCAAGTGGCTAGGAGCTCGAATGGTGGTTTGGTAAGCTGGGAGAGCAGCACATTGAGGTCCCACTCCACCACCAGAGGGTGGAGAGAGGGCTTGGATAACAGGAGGCCCTGGATGAACCTGGAGACCAGGGTCTGACTTGAGAGGGGTTTTCCCTCGATAGGATGGTGGTGAGTGGTTATGGCACTCAGATGCACCCTCGCTGAGTTAGATTTCAGCCCAGTGTGCGACAGGTACAGTAGGTACTGAAGTACTAGTTACATATGGCAGGAGAAGGGATTCTCCTCCTTTATCGTACCCCAGGCAGAGAACCTTCTCCACTTAAAGGCATCTGGTGGAGGGTATTCAGGAGGCCAGAAGGATCTCCTCGACTTCTACTGGAAGACTGAAAGGGGCTAAAGCTATCCTTTCAGCAGCCATGCTATTAGCATTAGCGACCCCAGATTGGGATGCAGGAAGGAGCCTTCATCCTGGGACAGGAGGTCCAGGGCATGACCCAATGGGACTGGGAGTGACACCGACAGGGAAAGCAACAGAGGGAACAAAGACTGCCTGGGATACCTGAGGGCGATCAGTATAACTGACTTCTTCTTGCTCTGGACCTTGAAGAGGCTCCTGGTGACCGGGGGGGGGGGGGGGTGTCAGTGGGAATGCAAAGAGTATGCCCTCGGACCACAAGATCAGGAAGGCATCTGCCGCCATTCTCCCTGGGAGCGGCTGATGCGAGCAGAAGCGAGGCAGCTGCATGTTGTCCGGGGAGGCGAATGGGTCCATCATGGGCCTGTCCCAGAAGTAGAAGAGCTGCTTCGTCACCCTGGGGTTTAGGTGCCACTCATGTGGATGAAGGACTCTGCTTAGCCTGTCTGCTAGGCAGATGTTCTGGCCCAGGAGGTACACGGCTCGCAGAAGCATGCTGTTGTGTGCTGAGAAGGAGAGGAGGGCCACCACCTCCTGGCAGAGGGAATATGATCCCATGCACCCCTGCTTGTTTATATAAAACATGGCAACCTGGTTGTCCATCTGGATCAGCACAGGTCGGTGTCGCAGGCAGTGGCAAAATTCTCGTAGGGCCAAGAAAATTGCCCTGAGCTCTAGGAGACTGATCTGTAAGAGTGACTCCTCCTGAGACCACCTGCCCTATGTGTGGCGGTCCCCACAATGTGCTCCCCAACCCAGGAGGGAGGCATCTGTGGTCAGGGTTCTCTGTGGTACAGGTACCTAGAAGGGCATTCCTGCTTAGAGGTGTTGAGGGACTTGACCAGTTGGCGGGTAACCATGACCCTGTCCCAAAGTCAGCCCATCGCTTAAGTCCACTGTGAGTGGAGGCATCATTGGCTGTCTGCATGTGTAAGCGGGCTAAGGGCATGACGTCAACCATCAAGGCCATATGGCCCAGCAGGCAGAGACAGCGACGAGCCAGTACTGACCGGCAGCATTTTACCTCTCCTGCCAGTTGTTTGAGGCATTCTACCCTTTCTCTTGGGAGAACCTCAACCTATAACATGTCCAACTGAGCACCTATGAACTCCAGACTTTGGGCAAGAGAGAGATGGGATTTGGGGTAGTTGATGATGAACCCCAGGTGCTGCAGAAGGAGGTTGCTCGCTCTGCAGCCTGACTGAGCTCTGAGGCCGTAACGCCTCTGATTAGCCAGTGGTCTAGGTAGGGGAAGACGAAAGCTCCTTGTAGGCGCAGGTGGGCGGCTACCACCGCCAGGCATTTGGTAAAGACCCCTGGCAAGGAGGCCAGACCGAAGGGTAGCATCCTGTAATGGTTGTGCCTTCCTTCCACCACAAACTATAGGTACTGCCTGTGGGAGGGATGGATCAGGATGTAAGTGTATGCATCCTTTAGGTCTAAGGAGCACAGCCAATCTCCTTGGTGGAGGTAAGGCAGCAGTGTTCCAAGGGAGAGCATCTTGAACTTCTCCCTCACCAGAAACTCGTTTAAGTTTCTTAGGTCTAGTATGGGCCTGGGGCCCCCATTTCTCTTTGGGACAAGGAAGTACCCGGAGTAGAAGCCTTTTCCCCATAGGTATTTGGGTACAGGCTCTACTGTGTTGTCCCTGAGCAGACCTGTGAGCTGTGAGAGCAGCTGGTCTGGTGAAGGAGAGGTCGCAACGGCTCTACTGGGAAGAACTTGGGTGGTACCTGCTGTAGGTGGAGGAGGTATCCCTCCCTTACCATCTGCAATACCCACTGGTCCGAGGTGACCTTGGCCCACCTGTGGGTGAAGCATGCCAGGCAGCCCCCTGTGGGCTGGTGAAGGTTTCCCGGGGGAGGAAAGACCCTGCCCTGGGAGTCAAAATCTCCCCCTAGGTTGGGCTGGAGCTGGGGCCTGGGGCTTCTGAGCCTTGGGCTTCTGAATTCCATTACCTTGTCCCTTAGGGTGAGAACCCTGTTGCTGGCCAGAGAAGGGCTGGTAGTGGTGACTCTGTTGCAAGTGCCCCTTTTTCCTTGGGAACAGGGGTCTTTTCCCCAAGGGTTTCTTATGGGGAAAGGAAGAGATGTTTTTTGAAAGCCTCTGGCGGGTCACCACATCGGTCTCTATCTCGGCCGCCTTGTCGGCCATAGGCTTGCAGAACAGGTTCTCTCCAGTGCAGAGGACATCAAGCAGCTTGACTTGGACGCATTGCTCGAGGTCCAAAGACAGCAGCCAGGTTTGGCATCAGGCATCAATGCTGGCCACTGCTATTCGAGCTGCTGACTTGAAGCTGTCATAGGCTTCCTGGGAGAAGAACTTATAGCAGTCCTTGATCCCGTAGGTCAGAGCTTGGAACCGTGGAGGGGTTTCCCGGCGAGCCCCGCTGAAAACCCAGACAACTCCTGGGTTAGGGACTTCAGATACATGCCTATGTATAGCTCATAGGCCTGGATTCGACAACCCAGGGGGGACAGAAGAGTGGCATCCCTTCCAGGGGAGACAGAAGAGTGGGTCTTCTGGATCTTAAGTTTTTGCATGGTTGACTCGACAACTATGGAGTTATGTGGGAGTTGGGGATTGCGAAACCCTGGCCCTTTCTTGACGCGGTAAATGGCGTCGAGGCGCCGGCTGACTACCATTACCGACATCGGGGTCTCCCACATTCTCCACTAGCCACTCGAAGAACAGCTGCACAAGTACTGTGAGAGTTTCCTTGGGTGGAGACTCGTACTGGAGAATCACCAGTTCTTTGGTGAGTGGATCTTCCTCTGCCTTGGTTTACACTGAGAGGGTTCTGGCCATATCCTTGACAAAGTCATGGAAGGCCATGTCCTCCAGAGGAGAATGGCGCCAGGGGAGACGAGTCCGAGGGAATGTCTCAGTGCCGTCTAGTTTCCGGGGATGCCTCGTCGTTGGTCTCCCACTCGGAGTCAAGGGGTGACAACAAATCTGAGGCCCTGCGACTCCTTGCCTTGAGGCCAGCTCCAAAGGCTGAGGGCCTCCTGAGGACATGGGGTCTGAGTTGCGGAAACTGTCCAGGGAGAATCGGATGCCCAAGAAACGGGACCAGGAACTTGACCGGCACCAAGGATTTACCTGAGGCCAGTGGCACTCAGAGCTTGGTTCGACGACTGGTGACTCCTCTGCAATCGGAGGCCTAGTCATCAGGGCAGTTGATGCGGACAAACCAGCCATCATTGACTGCTGCAGGGCCAGGACAGCAGTGATGTTCTGCTCCAGGGCTGCCATTCTAGTTTCCAAGCCAGAAGGCTCCGCAGTTTTCAGCGCGGACACCAAGGATCTCAGGCCTGGCACCGGCACTCTTGAGAATGCATCCTTGACAAGGACTATGGTCTCGAGGAACCTCGTATGATCTCCGCCGGCCGAGGAATCCTTTTTAAGGACCTTGGTAGGGTGCTTCTTGGAGCTGCCTGTGTCCCTCCGAGCAGTTTTACTGGGTTTCTCTGGTGGAACCTCGACAGACTTTGAGGATTTTTTCTTCTTTCTCTCGGGATCCGGGGTCTTCTCGGAGGAGCTGCCGCCGCAGGACTGAGGATACTCAGGCTTCACGGGAAGTGCTGGGCTTGGAGCACAGCATCAGGGAGGTTGATGCCGAGTTGGACCTTGGGAACAGTTTCTCCTGCAACTTTGACCTCTTTTTATTGGTCTTAGGAGTCATGGCCTGGCACAGGTCACAGGAGGTGCTGTCATGGTCCGGGTCCCAGGCAGTGTAAGCAGCAATCATGGGTGTCAGTGACTGACATGGTTGACTGCAGCGGTCACATTTTTTGAACCCACCGGGGGACATGGTGAGCAACATCCAGCCGGGATAGATGACCCAGGGTGAAAAAAGGCGAGAACGCCGGCCGAGGCAAGCCTTAATCCAAAAAAAAAAAAAAGGGGGAAAACAGCCGAGAACAGCACCGGGTCCGGCGCCACCTCGAGGCAGGAAGAGGAACCAGTATGCAAACCGGGAAAAGCTAACTTTTAAAGATATAGCAAGGAGTTTTTATGGGGAAAGGGGACAGACGTCCATTGGGCTCCGTGAAAAAAGGAGACTGAGCAAGATGGCACCCTTGGGCGGGAAGGGGACCACGCATGCGTGGTAGCATGTCCCAAAGGCTTTCTTTGAAAGTTGGGGAAATGCTCCGTGCGGGCTCCATCAGCACCGACATCACCCATCTGTGAGGACTGACTTCCTGTTTGTTCCTGGAGAATCATAGAATTGCCCTCATATTGTTTATTTATGCAAGATGCAGCATATGGAAGAACTTATTGCCATCATGTTTTATTGTATTATAAAACAAATGTTGCAAAACACAATAGGGATGATTGATGTATGGAAGTTTCACAATCTGGGATAAGCATTTCACAACACAGAGCCAACCGTATCTATTACAACTGACACGATCAGCTGCAGTTACTTTACTGCTCCTTTTGAAATTATATTGTGCAGTTTCTCATAATTCTTGTGGTCTAATGATAAAAGCAGACCATGTTCATTCAATATGATGTGCAAATAGAAGAAAAAGCAAAAAATGAGTAGTAGATAGATCTAAGTGTACTGAAGAATGGAAAGAAGCCCGCCAGCAAGTTAACATATCAATTTTTATGGCTTAAAAAATAAATGCAATTTCCTGCTTTTACATATAATTTGGTATGTTGCTTTCCAGCATACTTGGTTGTATTTTTTAGATAATTCCTAACCCAAAGGAGAATAGCAGCCAGCTCTTTACTGGACAGAAATTATAAACAAAAGAGCATTGAATAGAGCTTCTAATCTTGGAAAGAACAATCTGGTTTATGGAAAGAAGCTAACTGGGGACTTAAGTTTTGTTTATTGTTTCTGAGTCTTCTTCTTGGAAAGGAAATGTATGTGAACCTTTGCAGTTCTTGAAGGCTGGAGACTGAGATGTTGCAATGTGTATGCATGGCTTCCTGGAGACCCCACAGGCATGGAGTCAGAATATCCGCATTGAGTGCGTATAAGAAAAATTTGCATACAGTGGAGACCAATGTTGCTGGGATGCTGCACAGGAGTCCTCCATTCAAGCAGCTGCCGGTAGGGGAAGGTGCTGTGATAACTGCATTTTAAATCGCAGTATTGTAGCACCTCACTCTACTGATATTAGCGCAGGTGGAGGATTCCTGCGCAGTTTGATGGGAATATGTTGGTGGAGACAGTGCATGCAGATCTCTCTCATGTATAGTGTCACAGGGCCTACCTTGGCAGCGTACTGGAGCGAGGTAGGTGGGACATAAAAACATTTAAGGTTGGGTTTGGCCAATAACTTACAGGGCCCAGGGACTTTCAGCACTGGTAGCATCCTTTGTTACCAAAATCCCACAGAAAACAAAAGGTCCGAGTGGAGGGAAAACAAAAGGCATTTTATTTCCCTTTCATGCAAAAAGGTTCATATGCTTGGACACAAAAACGTCAAACACAAATTCCTTAATTCAGGTTAAAGAAAAAGAAAGCATTAAAGGAAAACTGTTATCTTCACAGTAAATGGTATAGCAGGCAAACAAACAGTCTCAACTCCCAAGACAGAGCTTAGTTGCTTAGTAAGGACTCCAAGCTTCCTGTCTTACAGAAGCTACAGTCCATCTCAGTGTCTGATGCAAATTCCACCTGCATCGGTTCCCCTTCTGAAGCCTCTGAGCCTAAGTCAGTATTTGTTGGTAAGTTGTAATAAGGCTTTTTAAATATCTTCTGCACAACCTCCCAATGCTCAGGGTTGAATACAGGGCGTCGGTCCTGCGCCCTCAGATACTGGGAACTGTCTTCCTTTTGCAAGTGTTTTGTCTTTGCTTTCTGTAAAGCTTGGTCACTAACAAGTCTTTTAGTTGGTGCATGTTTCTTGCACCTTATCTCATAAGTATTCTCACAAGGATAATATTCCTGTGCTCCCTGTACTCCCCATACATCAGCAGTTTGTACCCTGCTTTTAGTTAAATATGGGTTACCTTTTCTTCTGGGCTTGTCTGCTCCAGGTGAGGTTTGAGGCCTGCTCCAGTTGGGATCCTGCCTGGCCTGAGAAATAGGCCTTGAGCTCTCCAAGCGTCTGGCTGTTGGCTTTAGACCACAGTCACAGCCACGCCTTTGCCTCTCTGTACCACAAACACTACCTCTGGCTGGAGTTGTCCCACCTTCTCCACGGGGACTCCTTTCTTCAAACCTCTGAGGCTGCTGCTGCCTCCTGCGAAACCGTTGGTCAGGGATTACTGCTCCTTCTGGATATCCAGCCCATTCACTCGGATGTCCTGCCCAACCTGCTCTTTCTGCTGGTTCTCTTGGCAGTCCTCCTTTCCCAGGCCGTCCTGCCTGTGCCTTTCTCCAGGGCTGTCCTGTCTCCTCAGGATATCCTCCTTTCCAGGGTTGTCCTGCCAGTTCTCTTCCTGGCCGCTCTGCTCCTGATTCTGCTTCTCCTGACTCTGCCGGTTCCGCTCCTGGTTCTGCTTTCCAACCTTCCAAATTCCCTTTAAAAGGCACTCCTCTCTTTCTTGATTGGAAGCTGGCTGGCATTACCTCATGACCTAGGAGGTGTGGTTCCTCTGTTCCTCGGAGGTCCCTCCTGCTCCCCCTATGTGGTTCCTCGCGATATTGCAGGTTGTGCTTGACTTTTCCTGCATTTAAAACATTTTCTTCCCTTCTCAGAGGGTCTGCAGCATCACAATAGTCATTGCGAATATCCTGAAAATCCAAATAGCTGTGGAGTTCTCAGGACAGGGTTGGGAAGCTCTACAGTGTGTTGAATCTTGTGGGAGGTATTCCTAGCTTGTTTTAACTAGGGAGACAGAGTAGCATAGCAAAACAGAACACAGTTCAGCCCTTACCAAAAACAGGACTGGGGAACAGAGCAGTCAATTGGCTGATGGAAATTTGCAGAAAATGTTTATCATCAAATTTTTAAGAGTAGCTTTCTTTTGAAATTCAAAATTTATTAAATAAAAATAGATTTATTAATAAATCTTACATACCACATCCCTAAGCCAGGTCTGAGAGAATATTTAAAGAAGAAAGTGTAGTTACTCACCTGTAACAGGTGTTCTCCAGGGACAGCAGGAATCAGTCCTCACATATGGGTGATGTCGGCACCGATGGAGCCATGCGTGGAGCATTTCCCCAGCTTTCAAAGAAAGCCTTTGGGGATGCTACCATGCATGCATGGTCCCCTTCCCACCTAAGGGTGCCATTTTGCTCAGTCAGATGACATAGCTTAGGCAAAGACAAAAAGGTAAAGAAGGCAACTCGAAGGGGAGGAGGGGGGGTTGTGAGGACTGATTCCTGCTGTCCCTGGAGAACATCTGTTACAGGTGAGTAACTGCGCTTTCTCCAGAAACAAGCAGGAAGCCAGTCCTCACATATGGGACTCCGTAGCTGCAGGCTGCCAGGGCACGAACCACAACAGCAGCAGCGGCGGTGACCCAAGGGAGGTCATGAGTTGCAGAAGGTGATGCCAAGAAACTCTGCAGACCCAAGCGTCCAGCATCATCATAACTCTGGTAGCCTGAACACTGGAGGGTTGGAGGGCAGGAGTTGCCTATACACCGAGAATGCTTCTGATCACTGCCTGGCCAAAAGCACAGCCCCTGCGGGACTAACTCTCAAGGCAGTAGTGGACTGCGAACGTATGGACTGAAGACCACATGGCAGCGTTACAGAATTTCTAGCACCGGCACTGAGCGTTGGTTGGCCACCCATGTGGCCATAGACCACACGCGATGAGCAGTGATCCGGCGCTCTAGAGAGAGGCCAGTTCGCTCATAAGCGAGGGCAATGCAGTATGCCACCCAAGTGGACAGCATTTGCTTGGCCACAGGTAGCCCCAGTCTGCTGGGATCATACAAGATGAAAAGCTAAGGAGCTTTTTTATGGGCCTTGGTCCTCTGTAAAGAAAAGGACAGGGCCCTCTTGCAATCCAGGTATGCAAAACAACCTCCTGCCTGCCGGCGTGCGGCCATGTGAAGAAGGTGGGGAGAACTACCTCCTGATTGAGATTAAAATTGGATACCACCTTTGGGAGGAATTTGGGGTGCGTACAAAGCACCACCCTATTCGTATAGAACCTGGTATAGGGTGGGTCAGCCACCAGGGCCTGCAGCTCGCTTACTCTGCGAGCAGACATCAACGCCACCAAGAAGGCCACCTTCCAAGAGAGGTGTCTCAGGTAGCAGGTGGCCAAAGGCTCAAACGGTGGCCTAGTGAGTTGGGAGAGCACCACATTGAGGTCCCGTTCTGCTGCTGGTGGGCAGAGAGGGGGCTTGGATAGCAGGAAGCCCCTGAGGAATCTGGAGACCAAAAGCTGGTCTGAGAGGGACTTCCCCTCTATCGGGTGATGGTTAGCCGAGTTAGATTTCAAGCCCGAGTGTGAGAGATGCAGCAAGTACTGCAGAACAAGCTTTACCTGACAGAAGAATGGATTCTCATTCCTCTCTGCACACCAGAGAACCCCCTAGTCTTGAAGGCGTAAGCCCTTCTGGTGGATAGCTTCTGGGAGGCCAAGAGGATTGAGAATCTTGTCTAGGTCCTTCATAGCCATTCTGCCAAGAGCAATGCGTCAGATTTCTTGACTGCTTCTCCTTTCTTTATTGATTGTTGATCGAAGTAGGTTAAAGTTGTCAACAATTTCAATTTCTTCTCCATCAATGATGAACTTATTGATTCTGTCAGTTGTCAGGATCTTTGTCTTCTTAACGTTAAGGTACAGGTCCATTTTAAGACTATATTCCTTGATCTTGAGAAGCAAAAGTTTCAGATTGTCTTCACTTTCATCCAGTATTGTGGTGTCATCAACATAGTGAAGGTTGTTGATGAGTCTTCCGCCAATCTTCATACCTCGATTGTCTTCATATAGTCCTGCATCTCTGATGATTTGTTCTGCATATAAATTAAACAGGTAGGGGGAAAGTATGCAGCCTTGTAGTACACCTTTGCCAATTTTAAACCATTCTATTTCTCCTAGTTCCTTTTGAACTGTTGCTTCTTGATCAATGTACAGGTTGTGCAAGAGAACTATCAGGTGTTCTGGTATACCCATGTTTCTTAATGTGGTCCAGAGTTTCTTATGGTTTACACAGTCAAAAGCCTTGCTGTAGTCAATAAAACACATATGAATATCCTTTTGGTATTCGTTTGTCTTTTCAAGGATCCATCTCACATCCGCAATGATGTCTCTTGTTCCTCGCCCTTTCCTGAACCCTGCTTGTATTTCAGGCAATTCTCATTCCAGGTATGGCTGTAGTCTCTGCTGAATGATCTTGAGTAGAATCTTGCTGGCATGTGGGATCAGAGCGATAATTTCCACAGTCAATCGGGTCACCTTTCTTCAGTATTGGTATAAACACAAATCTTTTCCAGTCAGTTGGCCATGAATTTGTCTTCCAAATCTCCCGGCAGAGCCTTGTAAGTATAGTAACAGCTTCAACCGATTGCTGAAGTACTTCAGTGGGACTGCCATCAATGTCCAGTGCTTTGTTCTTTGATAAGACTTTCAGTGCTGCTTCGATGTCTTCTTTCATCACCAATGGTTTCTGATCATAAGGTACAAGTTGAAACGGCTGTTGGTCCGCTTGATCTTTATAGTACAATGACTCTGTATATTCTTTCCGCCTTTTCTTGATCTTCTCAGCATCATTCAACATGGATACATGAGCATCTCGCAGCATTCCAATTCGAGGCTGGAATTTTTTATTTAATTCTCGTAACTTTATGAAAGCCAATCTTGTTCTTCCTCTAATGGTTTCTGATTATATTTCCTTGCATGCTTCATTGTAGTACTTCTCCTTGTCTCATCTTGCTGCACGTTGGAAATCTCTGTTGAGTTCTGTGATTGCCTCTCTTTCTCCTCTGGCTTTAGCTTCTCTGCATTTCTGGGCAATTTTCAGAGTTTCTTCAGTCATCCATTTTGGCCGTTTTTGCTTTTTCACCTTTTGCAGAGACTTTTTGCTTTCTTCCAACACAACCTTCTTGATGTCATTCCATAACTCTTCTGGAACTCTTTAATTTGCATCTAAAGCAGTAAATCAATTTTGCAGGCAGTATTTAAATTCCAGTGGTATATTCTCAGGGTCATATTTTGCTACATTCATGAGTGGCTTGCACTTTTTCAACTTCAGCTTGAGTTTGCATACTAGTAGTTGGTGATCTGTACAACAGTCAGCTCCAGATTTTGTCTTTGTTGATGTTATTGAGCTTTTCTATCATTGTCTTTCACAGATGTAGTTAATTTGATTCCTGTACAATCCATTGGGTGAAATGCATGTGTAAAGTTTGCACTTGTGTTGATGGAAGAAGGTGTTCGAGATGAAAAGATCACTGGTCTTACAGAATTCTATCAGTCTTTCTCCAGCTTCATTTCTGTTGCCAAGTCCATATTTTCCATCCTCTTTGCCTTCCTCTTTGTTTGCCAACTTTTGCGTTCCAGTCACCCGTGGCTATCAGCATATCCTGTTTGCATGTTATGTCAATTTCAGCTTGTACTTGTTCATAGAATTCATCAACTTCATTCTCTTCTGCAGCTGTTGTTGGGGCATATATCTGAATTATAGTTGTATTGATGGACACTCCTTGTAGATGAATAAAAGTAAGTGTTCACTGACTGCACTGTATTTCATTACAGCTCTTGCAAGTTTCTTCTTAATTATAAATGTGACGCCATTTCTTCTTTGTCTTTCATTTCCAGCATAGTAGACCATGTGATCATCAGATGCAAAGTGACCAATGCCAGTACATTTCAGTTCGCTGACACCCAATAGATCAATTTTTACATGTTCCATTTCATTCTTGACCACCTCCAATTTCCCTTGGTTCAAGCTTCGTACATTCCATGTCCCACTATGTAAGACATCTTTGCAACTTCTCATTTCATGCACAGCTACATCAGCAGATCTAATCACATCATAAATGCTGGCTTTACTTTGAGAAGTCTTCAGCTCATCCCCAGTAGCCAGTTGAGCACCTTCCAACCTGGGGGTCTCATCTTCCAGCACTATTGTGCAATTTGTTTTGTGAATATCCATTGGGTTTTCATGGCAAGATACAGTAGCTTTTCCAGGTCTTTCTTTCACGCAGGTAATTCTAGTGTTATTGCAGTTGTCACAGAAATGTGATCCTCCGCCGCCAACACCGTCCCATTCTCCTACTGCTCAGATGGGTGGTTTGTCGTAGTCTGGCACCTCAGCTGAGACCTGTCTATCTTGGGAGACTTCTCCAGTATCTAAGCTACTTATAGCTTAGCTCTCAGCCATCACATCACTGATGCACACAAGCCCACACAGCACGACAAGCTGCAAACCAAGTGAGGGCTTAGAAACTACATATCAGCATTTCTACAGGGGAGTGAAGTTCATTACAGTCACGATATGTGCAAAAACTAAGAAAACATCCAATACCCAACTCTCTGATAAATAAATATTAAATAGGAGAAAAAGGATCTCCACTAAAAATCATAACTTCTTATTGTGTCACTGTCAAATGATGTTATTGTATCTCTGTGAGGTCAGTAGAGCAGACCAATTAGCCACTGCCAAGTCAGCAGTTGTACATAGGGCCAACAGCAGAGGTAAGGTAATAGATGCTACATTGTCTGGGTAAGCCCAAAGTCACGTTTGTCTAATACAATTGTCAGTATCTATTTTCTTCCAACAACATAGTGTTATGATTTCGTTGAAGTGGCAGCATTTAAAAAAACTTATTTTACATGATGCTGACGGCCAAAGTTCACTCACCCATTGCCAGAGTTTGCTGCAATGTTGTATTTAAAAATCAGAAAATTTGTGGTGGCTCTAAAAGAAATGTGGGTGCTACTTGGAAATTTCTATAACAAGGATTAAATTACTGGCAGAGTTACAATAGCCAGTATGTTTTGTCCATGCTGAAATATAACCAAATGAAAAAAAGCACCAATTTTTCCATCTTCTTGAAAGGATTTTTTCCAGCTCATAGGCAATTTGCAAGAGCTTTTTTCCAAATCTATAAGCAATAGTACTGCCTGCAGTATATTCTTGCTCAACATTAATTTGACAATGGTTGGCAGAGGTGTTGCTAGGTACTTAAAAGAACCAAGGCACAGGTCCACAGATCCTCCTGCCCCTCTCTCCAGCCTACCCCCACCTCCTTTCTAAATTTGGAAATTTTCAAAAGACCAGAAAAACCCCAACAAATTGATTTTTGTTAACCACCTTAGAAGCAGAAGACTTCCACACCCCAGAAATACAATGCTGGCAAGTTTGGCAACACCAACATAATATTCCCTACTTCTGCAAGGACAACAAGAACACTTCCTGCCTCCATAAAACAACAGGGGCTTGGTGGCTTCAAAATAACATGTTCCACTTCAACCAGGCAAAAGAAAGAAGATTGTTCTCTTAGTTCCTTTACTTACCTGCTGTGGTCCTCTCCATCTCATTCAGGGACTCTGCGTTATCATAGTTAGTTTAAGAGCACTTTATGAGTCCATGGAGCTGCATCTGCCTGTCTGTGGAGGAACATTATAGGATATCCCACATTCTCGTGCATTCTCTGAACATTGCCTGACCCCGTGATCCCTCCTCTCAATCCCACACTCCTTTCCGCTTCTATATCCCTTTCACACTTTCAGTCATCTCCTTTCCTTCACCCCCATTTGCTCTTCCTCACTCTCCATTGTTCATTCCTCCACCTTCCTCCCCACATTCAGCCCCATGATCTTTTCCTCCCACTCCATTTCACCACTCATCCCTCACAAACTCCCCACTCATTCTCCCATGCCCCATCACTCATCCCCATGCTGTTCCTGATACTCGCTCTCTTTCTCTCCCTTTTTTTATTTATTAACGTCTTTATACTGCCACTTCCAAAGATCAGGGGCGGTTTCCAGAGAACAAAACATAACAACTTTACATTGTAACATTAAAATGGAACTCATTAACTTTACATTATGGCAATGTTAAACGGAGGTGAACATCATTATAATATGTTAACAATCAACTTATATACAATAGTATAAAGGTGCCATCTGAATACCAGTGAGCAGGAAAATATTTAAATCTGTTGCGCTTGTGAACGAGTTATATGATTACCATAATGCTTTATGAACAGTAGTGTTTTGACTTTCTCCACTTACCCCCTATGCTCGTTTCTTCGCCCTCAAACACACACTCACTCCAAGGCTCACCTTCCCATGGGTTTAGAGTAACTTGAAAGTCAGCTCGCCAGTCTTCAGCCAGAGGGGCTGGGAAATCCCCACCAACACTTTCTATCATAACCGCCCATCTCCCTAGCACTTAGAACCATCCTTGAGCTACTCCGTGCTGGCACAGTGAGTTTGTTTAAAACTCCTAGCCAACACTTGAATTTTAGAGCTTGGCTCTTTAATTGGCTCCCCTTGGATGTAGTTTTGCTAAATCCACCATTTACACTTGTAACTGCCCCAAAAGAAGACGATCTTGCATATCATGACACCACCCCATAAAGAAGTGCATTTGGCCCTTTTGAAGAAGCTGACTGTGCTTGCACAGGTCAGTGGCAGCAGCAGAATGATCTTCAACGGCTTCTTCTCTGCTTTCAGGAGATTCAGGACATGGGGCCACTTGTGCCCAATGCTAACGACACTAATTAGCCATATTCCTTTTCCTTAATAAGGTTTTGTTTTCATCTGTTTTATTTATTAAATTAAATTTCGTTTATGTCTTTCTACAAGCTACCCAAAGTAAGCTACATCAAACAGCAAAGGGATACTGGGGGAATATGACAGAGACGTGAAAAATACAAGCATTTATAGTGAAAAGGGATTTCTAAAACAAGGATATGATACAAAAGTGCAGTGAGTAGGCTGAGAAGTATGAAAAGCATTTCTTCATAAAGATGGTACATGTGTAGCAGCAAAGCGCAGACAAACCAATGATACCAGGAGTCTGTTCAGAAGGTCCAAATCATTTATTTGTGCACAAGTCTCAAGCAAGTCAAATTCAAAATGGCTGAGCAAAGTTTTCAAGCATTACAACAACTTTTATAGACTTTTGTTCCATTCTAGGTATAGAAAAACATTTCATTGGTCCCGGTAACCTCCCGTACCTCCCGTACCTCTTCCATTGGTCCCGGTACTGATAAGTTTATCCAATTATGTCCCTTCTGTGGGCATGACACCTGCCTGCCCCCCCTCCAGTCCCAATTACAATGGTCAGTTCATCAACTTGTTACTTTCACACTCTCAAGGTTATAGAACCAATTTGTGCCTGTAGAAGAGCAAGGTTCTGTAACTCATCTGTCAGCACTCCTCATTATTTCTTTGCAGATGTACTTTTTCTTATCAGTAACTTTTAAACATGTCTTTTCTGTATTTTTCCATTTCTCAGTTCTACAGTTCTGCTTACCTAAGCTAATTCAATACTTCTACTGAGTTCTATCTTACAATAGCAGCATATTGGGGGATGTGCAATCCTATATGCCTCTCCACAGGCCTCATTTACAGGTCAAGCTAGCCATGCTGGCCTGCCTATGTCAGACACCGTGGGTCACAGGCCTGCACCTGCCACATTCCCCCCTTTGATTAATCTCACCCTATTACTCAATAAGGTGTGAGAATTAAATCACCTTTTTAGAAGAATCACATCATTGACGGATTTCTACTAGGACTAGCTTTATATAAAGCCATTATTTTAGTTGCGGTCTTCCGCTCTACTGTACTTTCAATAGCACTATGAATGGAACACATACAACATGGGATTAAACATGGTAATAAGAAAATAACAGCAACAAGGATTAGTACTAAAATAATGAAAGTCTTAAATCCTCCCAGCCAAGAGAAAAGGTTAGCAAACCAGTTAGGAAATTTCAATGCGTGCCAAGTCTGTACTGGCACATAAGCATGTCTTTGCATATCTTTAGCAATTTCTTCAACTACTTGACCTTTATCATCTATTTTCAAACAGCAATTAGTTAAATTCAGCTTACCACATACTCCTCCTTCAGCTGCTAGTAAATAATCAAGTGCTAAGCGATTCTGGTATATAGCAGTGTGCATCTGAGTACTTTGTCTAGCTAAGAGCGTAAGAGCATGACTAGTTTCATTGGTTATTATTTCAACTACTGCTTGTAAGCGAATAATACGATTAATCATATAAATTGGGGTACGATAACCATACATACCATCATCATTCCAAGTGGCAGGTCCATAATACTCAATAATTCTTTCTGGTGGCCAATCACCCTGCCACTTTTCCCATTTGCCTATCTGTAAGGCTTCTCTTTTCTGTCTCGATGCTCTTTTGTGTCTGTGGGTAGTGTATACAGGGTATCCTAATTGTTCTCCATGTTCAGTGTTTAACAGGAAGAAAGAAGGTCTGATGGTTCCTAAGACACATGCTCCTCCCCAGTGTGGCGGGAGTTGTGCATATGCTCGGTTTCCACAGATCCAATATAGGCCAGGTGGGGCTTGCCAGGCTTGGACTTTGGCAAGGTTAGTCCATAGACCTGCAAGTTCAGGAAATCTAGCTAATGGGTTAGGAGGTTCAGGATGTCTAATTCCTGACCACCATGCTGTCTTTTTGGTCGTGGCATTATAGTATTTCTGGCTAAGACAGACCAGCTGTCCTACCTTTTGGGTGAACTGGGGTCCAGTTCTGGCATAGCAAAGACGTCCAACGATTGAGTGCGCTAACACCCATTCACTGGTAGTCTTGTGTAATTCAGTCTGGTTGTAAATCATGGAATAATTCAATTCTTGGGCTTCCCAGGGCCATTGGTCTCCCATTTGGGTTCCGCCACAGAAATAACAATCTGTGATCTTAAGACTAGATACTACTGCTCCGGCTAATTCTAGAAACAAATTCTGTGAAGGGTGAGGGATCTCAAACTTATTTACATGCATAGCTTCATAAAAGGTATTATGAATATGATATTTAGATGACTTGTGGGCTTGAGTATTCAATCTGATATACACAATGGTCCCTGGATCTATTGCTCCTCCAGCAATGCGTAAACCAAACTTGTATCCTTGTTTCCATGCATGGGGATTATGTACACGCAAGTGTAAGGGGTTGCAAGCATCTTTCTGACATTTATCATTTGTGGTTGGCTTGGTTAGAGTAGCCATCCGCTTATCTATTTTCTCATCAGTTATACCAGTGTTCCAGGTAGCATAGAAAACACATCCCCAATACGGGCAATAGTAATCTGCCGCTGTAGCAGTACTATAGCCTGATCCCGTTTTACCTGTACACTTCCACCAATTTGTGGCACCTTCTGGACACATATACTTATGGTCATTTCGATACGCTTTCTCCCATGTACCACAGGTGGACTGACTATCTCTATTAATGGCATTACATGCATCAAAATTCAAAACAGCAGGTTTAGTAATGTCCTTAAGTGGTGGTGTAGCAGCTAATATAGGTCCATCTGCATCCTTCCATCTTATTTCCAACGTGTAATAGGATGGATTCTGATGCGGATTGTAGCATGCTTTGATTTTGCCATGAGTGCAAACATTTAGTTCAGTGGTGTTATAAATACACCGAGTTATTGTTCCCTTGCAGGTATAGTAAGAATGGTAAAGCAAAGTCTGAGTTACTTTCAGTCCAGTTCTAGTAGAAGTAATGCAAGCAGTGCATGGAGGTAAAGCATAAGTCAGTTCAAAACCTCCAAAGAAGGCAACCAAGGCAAAGCAAAAACAAAGATACATGTTGATGTTGATTGGAGTTCTTCTGAATCCTCAGCTTGCTGATCTTGATCACGACGGTCTATTATTCTTCGTCCCGTTTGCTAATGAAGCAATTTAATGGGTGCTGAGTGTTGATTGAAGATCCTCAAGATGTCCAGTACACATTAACCAACTTAGCAATTCAGTTGGCTTGTGAAGTCTGGCTTAGTCAATGTAGTCTCAAAGTAGTGTGTCAAATCACACACAAATTGGGTTCGTTGAAACAAAACTGTTGCTGCATGGAAAACAGCAATCCTCTTCGAAAGACTTGGCTACTGCAAAGCACTTGTGATGAAGTGTCTATGCTGCTGGTTGCCGTCTCAAAGTAACTCGCAAGGGTACATCAGGGTGCTGTTCTGCTGTCCACTGCTCTGGTTCAGGATCGGCGGCGGGCTTGACTCTGCTGTGGTGGATCCAGGCGTCGATCTCGGCTACCTTTACTGCAGTTGGGGTAGACAGGATGACGGTGTACGGTCCCTTCCAATGGGGTTCCAATGGTATCTTCTTCCAATCTTTGATCCACACCGAAGTTCCAGGCTGGTAGGGATGCAAGGGTTCCGTCAAGTTGATAGGCAACTGGTCTTGGATCCACGTATGGAGAGTCTGCAGAACAAAACTAAGAGCTAGGAGTTCTTGTCTGGTTACTTCTGAACCAATCTGGGCTAAACTTCCTTTGACTCCCTGCACTATTGGTGGGGGTTTACCATACAGAACTTCAAAAGGGGAAAATCCTGTTGACTTTACAGGGGCTGAGCGTATTCTGAGTAAAGCTATGGGGAGCACTTGGGGCCATTTCAAGTGTGTCTCCTGACAAAGCTTGGACATTTGGGTTTTCAAGGTACGATTCATTCGCTCAACTTTCCCTGAACTCTGGGGTCTGTATGCAGTGTGGAGTTTCCACTGTATCTGCAAAGCTTTGGCTAACTGCTGAGTAACTTGGGAGACAAATGAGGGTCCATTGTCTGACCCTATTACTGCTGGGATTCCAAATCTGGGGACAATCTCTCTCATTAAGACTTTGGTAACTTCTCGGGCTTTCTCAGTTCTGGTTGGGAATGCTTCTACCCACCCAGAGAAAGTACAAACTAATACTAATAGATAATGGTATCCATTGGCTTTTGGCATTTCGGTAAAATCAACTTGGAGGTTGTGCATGGGGGTGACACCTCCTGACTGAACTCGGGGTGCTGTAATAAGGCCTTGTTTGGCATTATTTTTGGCACAAGTTACACATTGACGTGCTACTGAGGCTGATATGGTTGTCATCAGAGGGATGTAGAAATGTGGTCTGAGTGCTTTCTCCATAGCACTCTTCCCATAGTGGGTGGCTTCGTGGAAAGCTTTGACAAAGGATGGTCCTAACAGTTCAGGAATTACTATTCGTCCTGGAGGTTGACTGCCCTCTTCTGGTGGCAGCTCAATCCATCCATCTCTCAGTACTCCATTTTCTCTGTCACAATAGTAATCCAATTCTTTGGTGGTATATCGTGGGGTCCATAGATTCAAAGGTACTGGAAACAATGCTGCTTGCATTGGCATAGCTTGTGGGGCAATTTGTCCTGTCATAGCTGCTTGCCGTGCTGAGGCATCTGCAAATCTATTTCCTCGGGCAACTTCTCCTTTTCCTGCTTGATGTCCTCTGCAATGCATGACAGCTACACGTGTTGGGGCCCAGACTGCATCAAGTAACATCAATATCTCGGGACCATATTTGACTGATTTTCCTCCGGATGTGATGAGTCCTCTTTCTTTATAGAGAGCTCCATGGGCATGCAAGGTGGTGAAGGCATATTTGGAATCTGTATATACATTTAGCACAAGTTTTTCTCCTAATAGCAATGCTCTGGTGAGTGCTATCAATTCGGCTTTCTGGGCTGATGTGCCTGAGGCTAGAGCTGATGATTCAACTACTTCATGTTGAGTGACGACTGCATATCCGGCACAGCGTCGTCCGTCAAGGATGAGACTGCTCCCATCAACATAATAGATCTGGTCGGGATTGTCTATGGGCACATCTGTTAAGTCAGGTCGACTGGAGAACACAGTTTCCATGACTTCGATACAGTCATGTTCTGGGGGTTCTTCACTGATGGGTATCAAGGTAGCTGGGTTCAAGGCATGGCTCACTTCAAGTTGTATCTGTGGGTTTTCACATAACATGCTCTGGTACTTCAACATTCGGGAATTGGTGAGCCAATAATTTGCTTTTTGTTCCATAAGGGCAAGGACTGCATGTGGCACAGTGACTCGGATGTTCTGTCCTAGTGTGAGCTTGTCTGCTTCGCTCACTAGTAGCGCTGTAGCTGCAACTGCTCTCAAGCAAGGTGGCCATCCTTTGGCCACAGGGTCCAATTGTTTCGATAGGTAGGCTACAGGTCGCTCCCAATTTCCTAATTTCTGAGTCAACATGCCTAGGGCATTTCCCTGTGCTTCATGTACAAACAAGTGGAAAGGTTTGTGGACATCTGGTAGTCCAAGTGCTGGTGATGACATCAATTCTTCTTTTAACTTCTGGAAGGCTGTGTCCTGCTCAAGTCCCCACTCCAGTGGTGACTTTTCTTCTCCTTTTGTGGCTTCATACAGTGGTTTGGCAATTTGGGCAAAGTTGGGTATCCAGATTCGGCAATATCCTGCCGCTCCCAGAAAGGCTCTGACCTGCTTTCTGGTTGTTGGAGTTGGAATTCTGCATACTGCTTCTTTTCTTTCTCTGCCTAATCTTCTGCTTCCTTGGGTAATACGAAAACCCAAGTATTTCACTTCTTTTTGGCATAGCTGTGCTTTGGCTCTGGAAACTTTGTATCCAGCTTCATCTAGTAACTGCAAGAGGTCTTTGGTGGCTAGTATACATTCACTTTCTGATACGGCAGCTATCAACAGATCATCCACGTATTGAAGAAGCACTCTCTTCCCCGGGGCTACTGGATAGCTTGAAAGGTCTTGATTTAGTGCAGCACTAAAGATGGTAGGTGAATTCTTGAATCCTTGGGGTAATCTTGTCCAGGTAAGTTGGCCCCCTCTTCCAGAGATGGGGTCCTGCCATTCAAATGCAAACAATATTTGGCTTACAGGGGCTAATCTTATGCAAAAGAATGCATCTTTCAAATCCAGTACAGTGAAATGGGTAGCTTCAGCAGGTATCAGTCCTAGAAGAGTGTAAGGATTAGGTACAACTGGATGTATGGTTTCAGCTGCATCATTTACTCTTCTCAAATCTTGCACTGGGCGATAATCATCTGTCCCAGGTTTCTTTACTGGCAAAAGTGGGGTGTTCCATGGGGATTGACATACTTTTAGTAGGCCATACTCGAGCAATCTTTGTAGGTGGCGATGGATGCCTTTAATTGCGGCTCTTGGGAGAGGGTACTGTTTGACGTGCACTGGTGTAGCACTAGGCTTGAGGGTTACAATCACTGGAGCTATATGCTTGGCTAGGCCTGGGGGACTGCCTTCTGCCCATACTCCAGGTGGTGCATCGATGTTCTTTAAAGTTTGTTCAAAATAGGTATCTTGGATGGAGTCATCAATGTAATACCTCCATTCTTCTTCTCGGGGAACTGTCAGCAGCATTACTCCTGCTGGTTTGGTTTGGGAATTTACTGTCATTTGCATTTCTCCTTGCTCAGAGAAAGATATTTGTGCTTGAAGCTTGGCTAGCATGTCTCGTCCCAGTAGTGGTACTGGACATTCGGGCATGTAAAGGAATTGATGAGTTACTTGCTGTCCTCCTAGACTGCATATTCGATTTTGAAGAAAAGACTTTGTGGCCTTGGCACCAGTTGCTCCTATAATGGTGACTGCTTTTGTAGTGAATGGGGCTATCTTTTTGTCTATTACTGAATGCTCTGCTCCAGTATCAACCATAAAGTTCATAATTTGGTCTCCTATTTGTATTCCGACCATAGGCTCCTGGAGACCTAAAGCAAACTTGGAGCCCGGTCTGTCCTAATCCACGTCATCCTCATCATGGGCTGGTGTGGCCAATGCTTGAATGGCTCCTCCTCTCTCTCGCTGGTATTGTTCTCGATTGGCTCCTCCTCGGCCTCGGGGACGGCCTCGTCTTTCTTCTCGCCACTGATGATCGTTGTCGTCATCTTGCTGGGCGTCTTCGAGTTGCGGGCACGTATCTCTCCAATGTCCTTCCTCTCTGCAATAGGCGCATTGGTTCACGCCTAGTCTCTGGGTCCGGCCTCCGCCTTGACCCCGCCCTCTTCCTCTGCTCCTTCGACTAGGGACACCTCCCCTTTTCTTTTCAACTATGGCCGCAGCCAAAAAATCAGCTCTCTTCTTCATCTTTCTATCACATTCTCTCTGTCTTTCAGTATCACGATTCACATACACTTTATGAGCGACTTCCAATAACTGTGTTGCATTCATGCCCGCAAACCCTTCTAATTTCTGTAATTTACGTCTAATGTCTGGTTGAGACTGGTTTACAAAAGCAGAATTCACCATACATAAACTTCCTGGTGCCTCAGGATCATAGGGAGTATACATTCTGTATGCTTCAGTTAATCTTTCGTAAAAATCAGCTGGGCTCTCATCTATCCCTTGGATAACTCCTGCAACTTTGGAAAGGTTCATAGCTTTCTGGCCCCCCCTTTTCAGGCCTTGTAAAAAGCCTTGGCGAAAACGGGCTAGGGCTGTGGATCCTTCATCTGCATTTGGATCCCATTGGGGGTCTTCATTCGGGAATTCTCTGAGCTGCTTCCCTACGGTCTATTATATTCTGCCCCTGTGCCGGAGCTACAGGGTTTTCTGCCATCCATTCGATAGCTGCTTTTCTAATTCTCGCTCGTTCTTCTGTAGTGAATAGGGTGGTCAGGAGCTGACGGCAATCTGGCCAAGTGGGTTGGTGAGTTTCCATAATACTAGTTACTAATTCTGTCAGCTCCTGGGGCTTACTAGTATAGGAGGCATAATGCGACCTCCAATTTAACAAATCAGTTGTAGAGAAAGGGATATACACATAAGTTAGGGGTCCCGCTACCACTTCATCATTATCATTCTTTACGGGCACTCCCGGGACTTGCCGTAAGGGAAACAGTTTGGCTGTCACAGGCGTCTTTTGGGATCTAAGGGTTATTGTCGTTGCCTTTGCAGGAGTCACTTTCTTTTTCTCAACAGGTTTTGCTTTGGGTTTCTCTCTCACTGACGTGCTAGTGCTAGCGCTGGCTTTCTCGATTATTTGTACACTGTCCTCCTCTTCTGGGGAATTCTCTCCTTTCTCCTTCTTCTATCTCCACTTCTGACTCGTCTTTTATGTCCTCCTCTTCTCTTTCCACTAATTCTTCCTCTTTCTCTCCTCCAGGAGGGGGATCAGGGGTTGGGTCCCGCCTCGGCTCTGGCCGTCTCTGGGGTTCTGGGGCAGGACGCCGGGCTACTCTTACTGGACCTGGGGTTCGGGGCTGCCTGAGGACTATCTCTGGGGAATCAGGATCTACCAAGATGGGCTTCTTCTTGGCTTTCTTATCCTGCTCTTTCATTCTAGGCTGTTCCGTTTTCTGTCTAGAATCTGTTTTAGCTAACATTATTCTGCACTGTTCCTCATAACAGCGCTGCGCCCAGGAGGGCGGATCTTCACAAATACTTAACCAGGAATCTATATAGGGGTACTGATCGGGGTGCGCTACCCGCACTCTACGGTGTATTGACTGAATAATCTCTACAGTGAACGTTCCCTCTCGGGGCCAGATGGGGTCTAGATCGGGCCACTCCCTAGTACACAAAATCTGCAAACGGGCTGCTGTCATTTTAATACCATAATCTCCTGAATATCCCTCTTTAAAATGTGCGATCATACATTCTAATGGAGTGTTTCTAGTTGACCCCGCCCCTCCCATTTCGATGTGTGCGCGCAACAACAGACAGAAGGGAAAAGGAGGGCGGACCGTGGGTAAGGGGTCCTCACGGCCCTGGAAACGTATAGGGAATACAAATAACAAGACAAGACGACAATCGCTTCCCCCTTTTCGCGACCTGAACGCGGTCGCCCGGTCAGGAAATGCGCTAATCAGGGGTCCGCCTTCACTTGGTCCGTGCTGCCAGACCTCTCATTCACACTTCGTTCACACAATCATGCTAGCAACGTATCCCAGAATGCATTCGTTTCTATCTGTGCTGACTAGTCTTTTCCCAATTACAAAAAGGATGAGGGTTTCCCCCAGCGAATTCCCATGCCAGGTTACTCGGCTCTTCCTTGAGAGTTGATCATGCTCTCTTACCAATTCCCAATATCTCGAGATTACAAATTCCAAATTCCAATGGCAGTACTGCTCTTTCTATTTCTGTCTAGACCCAAAATCAAAACTATACTCACCGGATCCGGTCCTCAAACTTCCCAAGCAGGCGCATGAGTTGGACCTCGGACTCCCCTCACTCGGGTTCGAGGCGTTGGCTCCAACCGGGCCCGGCACCCGCCGAGGTCCGACCAGCTCCCTCCGATACAAGGGACCGGCGGCGCCAGGGAGCGGCCCTCGTCGGAAGGGCGCGATCCCGGCAGGACCAAGCCTATAGAGGCGGAAAGTCGTGGTATATTGCCCTATATACACTTTGATTCCACAACTTCCCGGCCAATGCACCAAGGAATATGTAGCAGCAAAGCGCAGACAAACCAATGATACCAGGAGTCTGTTCAGAAGGTCCATATCATTTATTTGTGCACAAGTCTCAAGCAAGTCAAATTCAAAATGGCTGAGCAAAGTTTTCAAGCATTACAACAACTTTTATAGACTTTTGTTCCATTCTAGGTATAGAAAAACATTTCATTGGTCCCGGTAACCTCCCGTACCTCTTCCATTGGTCCCGGTACTGATAAGTTTATCCAATTATGTCCCTTCTGTGGGCATGACACCTGCCTGCCCCCCCTCCAGTCCCAATTACAATGGTCAGTTCATCAACTTGTTACTTTCACACTCTCAAGGTTATAGAACCAATTTGTGCCTGTAGAAGAGCAAGGTTCTGTGACTCATCTGTCAGCACTCCTCATTATTTCTTTGCAGATGTACTTTTTCTTATCAGTAACTTTTAAACATGTCTTTTCTGTATTTTTCCATTTCTCAGTTCTACAGTTCTGCTTACCTAAGCTAATTCAATACTTCTACTGAGTTCTATCTTACAATAGCAGCATATTGGGGGATGTGCAATCCTATATGCCTCTCCACAGGCCTCATTTACAGGTCAAGCTAGCCATGCTGGCCTGCCTATGTCAGACACCGTGGGTCACAGGCCTGCACCTGCCACACATGCATAGAAATATTTTCACAATGGAAATGGGGGAAAACAGCATCAAAATTCAAACAAATATTCTTAAAAATAAGACTATGGACAGAACCAACCCTAGCTCTTACAGACCTATAGTGAACATTCCACTATTATCCAAAATAATCAAGAACACTGTCCAAATACAATTACAAGATCATATTGATCACAACGCCCCCTTTGATAAACATCAATTTGACTTTCGACCCGACCATGGAATCGAAACGCTACTATTAACCCTCCTAGACAAACTTATTCTCGGCTTAGACAATACAAAGAAAGCATTTATCCTAGTCTTTATAAACACTGCCTCAGCTTTTGACAATGTCAATTATGACATCATGGCCAATAGACTTCAACAAATCGGCATCACAGGCACAACACTTCAATGGTTCAGATCTTACCTAGAGGATCGCACACAAGTCTAAATAGTAACGGAAACTTTACTACAATTTAAACAGGAACAAAGAATCCCACAGGGCTCAGCACTATCCGCACTATTATTTAATCTATACCTACAACCTATATGCAACATATTCAAAGAATTCAAAGTAGGATATCATATTTACACTGATGATATTATGCTATATGTCCCTATCAACATCTTGAACCCAAATGAACACCCACTCACCGCTTGCATCAAAGAAGCCCAATCTTGGCTAAACTCAATAAATCTCCGGATAAACTTTAACAAAACAGAAGTACTATACATAACCAGGAATACAAAATTTGCTCCCCCTCTGAGCTTCTCAACACATGAAACCGACATCCCATCAGAAAAGAAGTAAAATACCTAGGAGTAATTTTAGTCCATACCCTTAACATGGAATCCCACTTAAAACTAATCACTAAAAACATACTTTTCAAACTAAGAATACTCCAGCATCTGTTACTCGACCCACATGACTTCAGATCAGTTGTCCAAGCTCTTATCACACCACACCCTGACTTCTGTAATAGCCTACTCCACGGGCTATCAAAGAAAACTATTAATCAACTTAAAACAGTGCAAAATGTTGCAGTCAGAATGATACCCGCATGAACATATTACCCCCATCCTGCACATGCTACACTGGCTCCCAATGACAAGCAGAATAAAATTCAAACTTCTGATGACCACATTTAAACTAATTAACAGCATATCCCCCTCATTCCTCTCTACACTATTACATCCAGCAACAGACACGAATAATAAAAGAGGATGCCATATGAACACAATCAAAATACCCTCAAACTACTGAAAAATCAAAAGCCATGAGTAAAGCGTAGTTACTTACCTCTAACAGGTGTTCTCCAGGGACAGCAGGAATCAGTCCTCAAATATGGGTGGTGTCAGCGCTGACGGAGCCCTCATGCGGAGCAAATTCCAAGATTTCAGAGAAAGCCTTTGGGAGTTATCACGCATGCGTGGTCCCCTTCCCGCCCAAGGGTGCCATCTTGCTGTCAAATGACATAGCCAAAAAGACGGCAAAAAGAACAAAATATAACAACAATAGGACTACAACTCCAAGGGGAGGAGGGAGGGTCGTAGGACTGATTCCTGCTGTCCCCGGAGAACACCTGTTACAGGTGAGTAACTACGCTTTCTCTGGGAACAAGCAAGAAGTCAGTCCTCACATATGGGACTCCCCAGCTATAGACTACCGAGAACCCATAGCTAAAACTGGCCCCCTCTACGAGAGCCGCAAGGAGCCGCAACAGCAATGAAAACTAAGGGAACAGCACTCCGGTAGCCTGAACACAAAGGGGTCAGAGGGCAGGAGTTGCCTAGACCTCGAAAAGGTTACAGAGTACAGCCTGGTCGAAGGCACTGTCCCGCCAGGATTCCCTGTCCAGGCAGTAATGAACTGCGAAAGTCTGACTCGAAGACCAGGTGGCAGCCCGGCAGATGTCTGCTAAAGGAACAGAGCGGAAATGAGCCACTGAAGCCACCATGGCCCTGACCCTATGGGCTGTAACGCAACCCTCAATAGGAAGCTCAGCTGCCCTGAATGCCCAGGCAATGCGGTCTGCCACCCAGGTGGACAGCGTACGCTTAGATACCAACATCCCCTGGGGTCGTAAGAAACGAAAAGCTGAAAAGCCTTCCGATGCGGTTGCGTACGCTGGATATAGAAGGCCAATGCCCTCTTACAGTCCAGGGTATGCAGGATCGACTCTGCCCGACTGGCATGCGGCCTGGGAAAAAAGACAGGCAGAACCACCTCCTGGTTGAGGTGGAATGAGGAGATTACTTTCGGAAGGAACTTGGGGTGCATGCGAAGCACCACCTGGTTCTTATGGAACCTGGTATAGGGTCTTTCCGACACTAGGGCCTGGAGCTCCCTCACCTGCCGGGCAGATGTGTGTGCCACCAGGAAAACTACCTTCCAAGAAAGATAGCGTAGATGACAAGTAGCCATGGGCTCAAAGGGCGGCCTAGTAAGCTACCCTAACACCATGTTGAGATCCCACTCAGTCGCCAGGGGGCGGACCGGGGGTCTCAAGAGAAGTAGGCCCCTCAGGAACTGAGAGACCAAAGGGTGGAGAGAGGCTTCTCATCCACTGAAAGGTGATGTGCCGCAAGGACACTGAGGTGCACCCTGACAGAGTTGGACTTGAGGCCCAAATCAGAGAGGTGGAGAAGGTATTGTAGAACCACCCCTACCAGGCAAAAGAAAGGATCAAACTCCCACTCCTTGCACCACACCGCAAACCTACGCCACTTCAAGGCGTATGCTCGTCTGGTCGACAGCCTCCGTGAGGCCAGCAAGACCTCCTCAATATTCATTGGAAGGAGGAGCGGAGCGAGAATTACCCTTTCAGCAGCCACGCCATCAAGTTGAGTGAGCTGAGATAGGGGTGCAAAAGAGAACCTCCCTCCTGAGACAGGAGACTTGGTGTGGACCCCAAGGGGATCGGGGCCTCCACTGCTAGCTGAAGAAGCGGGAACGAGGGTTGCCTGTGTCACTGAGGGGCAATAAGGATGACCGAGGCCCTGTTCTGGAGAATCTTGAACAGCGTCTTGGCCACCAGAGGTGTCAGGGGGAATGCATACAGAAGCTCCCCGGACCATGATATCAGAAATGCATTGGCGGCCACCCTGTGCGGGTGCGGTCACCTGGAGCAGAAAAGGGGCAACTGGTGATTGTCCGGGCTTGCAAACAGGTCCATCACCGGCCGCCCTCAGGTCTGGAAGAGCCAACTGGCTACCCCGCGGTCCAGCTGCCATTCGTGGGGTTGGAGAATCCAGCTTAGCCTGTCTGCTAGCCAGTTGTCCTGGCCCAGCAGGTAGACTGCTCAGAAACGAATGCCATGCCAGGCTGCAAAGGTGCAGAGGTCCAGGGTTTTCTGGCATAGGAGGCGGGACCCCATGCCACCCTGTTTGTTCACATATAACATGGCCACTTGGTTGTCTGTCTGGACCAAGACAGATTCTTGGGCCAGGAACTGCCTGAAAACTCCTAGCACTAGGTGGATGGCACGTAGTTCCAAGAAATTGATTTGTTGAGCCTTCTCGCTTGGGGACCACAGTCCCTGAGTCCGGAAACCCTGACAATGGGCTCCCCAACCCAGCAATGATGCATTTGTTGTCAGGATCCTTGTGTGCAGAGGGACCTGGAAAGGCATTCCCGCCCCTAAGTGATGCGGTTGGAGCCACCAGGCTAGAGACCGTACTAGACGTTTGGATACTCTGACCCTGTCCCAAAGGCGTCCTGAGGCCTGAGACCACTGGTCCCTGAGGCACCCCTGAGCGGTCTGCACTTGGAAGTGGGCATCAAGGGTCACATGGACTGTGGAAGCCATGCCTGAGGAGGCACAGGAAAAGCCTTGCTGACACTGCAGACTTGCAGCTCACCTGGCCTGCCAGAGCCATAAGTCTGCTTGCTCTGTCTGCAGGCAGATAGGCCCTCGCTTGAAGGGTGTCGAGGCTGGCCTCAGTGAACTCTAGCTGCTGAGTTGGAGTGAGGCTGGACTTGGGGTAGTTTATCACAAATCCTAGGTGCTGCAGCACTTGGATGGTGCGAGTTGTGGCCTGGTGGACCTCGGTGGCCGAGGAACCTCTGATGAGCCAGTCGTCGAGGCAGGGGAATACAAAGACTCCTTGGAGCCTGAGAAAGGTGGCAACCAGTTAGGCACTTTGTGAACACCCTGGGGGCCAAGGCAAGGCTGAAGGGGAGTACCCTGTACTGGTAGTGATTGCCCCCTACCACAAAGCGTAGATATTGCCTGTGGTTTGCATGTAGTAGGATGTGTGTATTGTCATGCTGCCGCCCCAGAGGCCAAGGTTGGTATGGGCAGGTCAGATGGACATGAGAGTTTTTTTTATATATTTTGAATTTGGTCCTTCTGTAAGAGGTCTTGGTAATGTTCCCAGGACCTACCGGGGGCCAAAGTTCAAGAGAACACACTAGCCAGAATGTAGGGAAAATAAGGCTTTATTTCCCTTTAAGCACAATGGTTCAAGTTATGGGAGACTACTTCAACAAACTGAAAGAAACCTTGCTTCAGGCAAAAAAAAGAAAATATATTCACATTTGCTTTGTTTAACTGTTGCTTCACAGTACTTGGCATAAACAAACTTTACAGGCATTCGCTACTATTCACTGTTTTATGTTTCATGCACAGACCTTAGGCTACCTGCCTGACAGTAGCTACAGTCCATCGGGGTTTCAGGTGGGTCTTCGTTGAATTCCACCTGCATGGGCTGAGTATCAGACAGCTGGGAATCAGTGTCAGTAAACTCTTGAGGAGTGTACTGAGGTTTCTCATATAACACATTTACTAGCTTCCAATGTTCAGCATTCAAGTCAGGGCCGCGCCCATGTGAGTGTTTGTTATGGCAGTTACTTCCCCTTGCAGGCTGCCTTATGTTATACAGTCTTTTTACCAAGGGCTTGTGCCCTGTTTCACCAACAGTTTGATAGGGAGGATATACTCCAGTATCTTGTGTTTCCTTTCTTCTTAACTTATATTGCTTATCAGAATAAAAAGGTATTTTACCTTGTTTATTTGAGTCCCATGGCCTGGTCCTGCTGTAGTTCAGCGTGTCTTGAGCAGTAGGCTTTTCACACTCCAGCTGGCCTTCATGCAGAGTCACCACTCTCTCACATTCACACCTTTTACCATTTGAATAAGGAATATTATCATTTGCAGCAAAGACTTCATCCTGGCTCAGATAATGCTTACTGTGTCTTGCATTTACTGCTGCCGGTTCTTCACACCAAACTCTGGGGTTTATTTCTCCCCTTGTGCCTTTCTTTCCAGTACCTCTCAACCAAGGACTCCTGGAACTCTGTGGCCTCGGATTCACTATGCCCTCCTGCCAGGAACTCCTTCCTCTCTGGTGCTCTGGACACTCCTTATGGTGCTCTCCTCCTTGGTTCCTTTCCAGAAGCTCTCTGTGGTGTGACTCTCCGTGGTCTGCTTTTCCTTGATAAGCCTCTTCTTGACATGCCTCCTTTTGGTAGGCCTTCCTTGGTATGCCTCTCCTTGGTCTCTCTCTCCCTGGTCTGCCTTTAACTTGTCCTAGTTCCTCCTTTTCAAGTTCCCAGCCTTTCTTCAGGGGAACTCCCCCTTTTCTCCATTGGCTGTTAGGTTGCATTACCTCATCAGCTCTGAGGTGCAGTTCTCTGGGCCTTGGAAGGTCACTCCTGCTCCCTCTATTGGGCTCCTCATAATATTGCAGCTGATGATAAAATCTTTTTTCAGGATTTAAAACCCTTTTTTCTCCATGAATAGGCTCTGCGGTACCACAGTATACATATCATTTAGATCTAAGGAGCATAGCCAGTCTCCCAGGCAGAGGTAAGGCAGCAAGATTCCAAGGGAGAGCATATTGAACTTCTCCCTCACCAGGAATTTGTTGCGGTTGCGCAGGTCGAGGATGGGTCTGAGGCCTCCTGTCCTTTTTGGTACCAGAAAGTACCTGGAGTAGAAGCCCCTTCCATGCAAGTGGTGGGGCACTGGTTCCACCACCTGATCCTCGAGAAGACCTGCCAACCGCCTCTCTCCAGTTCGAGTTTTAGAGCTGAGACAAAGAGAGAGAGAGGAAGGAAAGAAAGATAGAGAGATACAACTCCTAGGGGAGGTGGGTGGGTTGTGAAGACTTATTCCTGCTGTTCCCAGAGATCACCTGTTACAGGTAAGTAACTGTGCTATCTCCAGGAACAAGCAGGAATGAGTCTTCACATATGGGGACTCCCTAGCTGCAGATGCCAGGAGAAGACCCCAGGTTGTGTGTCCTTGAAAAGGACTCTACCTCCTCCCATGGATCTCTGGCATCCAACCAGGGTAGGTGGGAAGGAGTTGATTAGGAATGGAACAGGTGTTTGAGAACAGCCTGACCAAACAAGGCATCCCGGTGGGAGTCTTGTCCAAGCAGTAATGGGCTGTGAAGGTATGAACCGAGGCTCAGGTGGCCGCTCGACAGATTTGGTCGATGGACACAGAGTTTAGATGAGCCATTGAGGCTGCCATGGCTTTCACATTGTGAGCTGTGACATGGCCCTCCAGAGAAAGGTTTCTACTCTGGTAGGCGAAAGAAATACACTGAGCAATCCAGCTGGACAGTGTTCTCTTAGAGACTGAAAGTCCTAAATGAGAAGGATCAAAAGCAACAAAGAGTTGAGAAGACTTTCTATGTTGCTGTGTTCTTTGTAAGTAAAAAGCAAGAGCTCTCTTACAATCCAAGGTATGAAGATTCCTTTCTGCACTTGATGCATGAGGTCCTGGAAAAAAGACAGGTAAATATACCTCTTGGTTCAGATGAAAAGGCGAGACCACTTTAGGCATAAAGTGTGGATTGGTCCTGAGAACTACCTTATCATGATGGAACCTTATATAAGGTGGATTAGCCACCAAAGCTTGCATCTCACTGATGCGGCGTGCTGAGGTGACTGCAATGAGAAAAATAACTTTCCAAGAAAGAAATTTCAAGGAGGTGGTGGCTAAAGGTTCAAAGGGTGGCTTCATGAGCTGGCCAAGAACCAGGTTTAAGTCCCATGCCACTGGAGGTGGTCTAATGGGAGGTTTAGTTAAAAGAAGGCCTCTCATGAGTCTTGCTATAAGAGGATGAGAGGAAATAGGTTGTCCATTGAGAGGCTTGAGGGACGCTGCAATAGCACTCAAATGGACTCTTACTGAATTTGTTTTCAGACCTGCATGGGATAGATGCAGGAGATACTCTAGCAGATAATTCAGAGGTATTGCAAGAGGATTTAGACCCTTCTCTGAACACCAAATGGTAAATCTTTTCCATTTGAAAGCATAAGAACGTCTAGTAGAAGGCTTTCTAGAGGCATGAATAACATCTCTGACTTGCTGAGAGAGATGAAAATCTTGAAGGTCTAAGCCCTCAGCAACCAAGCCCTGAGATGGAGCGACTGGGGGTTTGGGTGCCATAATGTTCCCTCTTCCTGGGGTAGAAGGTCTGGTGCAGAACCCAAGTCCAGGGAGGGAGCTTGAGAGAGATGCAGAAGTAGAGGGTACCACACTTGGCGTGGCCAATGTGGTGCTATGAGGATCATGGTCCCTCGATCTCTCTGAAGCTTGAATAGTGTTTTGGGAATTAGGGGAATTGGTGGAAAGGCATAAAGGAAGTCTTGACCCCAGTGAAGGAGGAAGGCATCCTTGGCCTGAACTCCCTGACACGGAATTCTGGAACAGAACCGGGGAAGTTTGGCATTTCCACGGACTTGCAAAGAGGTCTATGTCCGGGGTTCCCCAAATTCGAAAAATCCTGGCTACTTGGTCCATGTGGAGGGACCATTCGTGTGGAAGCAGAACTCGACTGAGTCTGTCCGCCCAGGAGTTTTGAACGTCTGGAAGATATACTGCCAGAAGATGGATGTGATGCTCTCTGGCGAAGGCCCACAGTCGCAAAGCTTTGTTGCAAAGCGACAGAGAGCCAGTCCCGCCCTGCTTGTTCACATAGAACATGGCTACTTGGTTGTCCGTATGGATGAGAACTGTCCTGTAGCTGAGCAGGGTATGGAACACTCTGAGAGCTAAGAATATTGCTCTGAGTTACAATAGATTGATATGCAGAGAAGTCTCCTGTGAAGACCAGATGCCCTGGGTGGAGAGATCTTGTAGATGAGCTCCCCAACCCTTCGGAGAAGCATCTGTTGTGAGAGTTGCTTGGGGCAGTGGTTGCTGAAAGGGGGACCTCAGCAACAGGTTTTGAGAGGACTTCCACCACTGGAGAGACCAAAAAAGGCGACTGGAGTTTGCTATTTTGACAGGCAACCTGATGCCTGAGTCCATTGGGTGGACAAAGTCCATTGAGCTGCCCTCATGTGAAGGCGAGCATATGGAACCACATGCACTGTGGATGCCATGTGGCCTAATAGTTGTAACATCTCTCGAGCAGTTAATTGGGACTTTAACTGAATCTGGGAGGATAATTGCACTAGATGTAGGCAACGGGCCTGAAGAAGATAGGCCCTTGCAGTTGTGGTATCCAGCAAGGCCCCTATGAACTCCAGAGACTGAGTAGGGGTGAGATTGGATTTTGGGATGTTTATTACTAGTCCCAAATACTGAAGGATACGCATTGTGCAGGTTAGGCAAGTCTGGGCCTCTGACTGGGATGGGGCTCAAATGAGCCAGTCGTCCAGATATGGGAATACAAATATTCCTATAATGCGGAGAAATGCAGCTACTACTGCCATGCATTTCGTGAACACCCTTGGTGCAGAGGCCAGACCGAAAGAAATCACCCTGTATTGGTAGTGCTTTCCTTGAAAAAGGAACCAAAGGAACCTTCTGTGTGTTGGATGGATGAGGACATGGGTGTACGCATCCTTGAGATCTAGAGAACAAAGCCAGTCCTGACTCTGAAGGTATGGAAGCAGAGCCCCTAGAGAAATCATTTTGAATTTCTCCTTGAACAGAAACTTGTTCAATTCTCTGAGATCTAATATGGGTCTGTAGCCCCCTGTTTTCTTTGGGATAAGAAAATAAGGGGAGAAGAACCCTGAGCACGGTTGAAGAAGAGGCACTTCTTCTATTGCCCCTTGGGCAAGAAGGGTAGTAATCTCCTGACCTAGAAGGTTGAGGAGAGATGTTGGAGAATTGAACTGTTTCACCATGGTGTGAGGAGGAAGGCTTAAGAAATGAAGCTTGTACCCTTCCTTTATGATGGAGAGGGTCCATTGCTCTGCTGTGATTTGCTCCCATCTGGAAGCAAAGTAAGTCAACCTTCCTGGAATGGTGAGGGGCTCTGGTTTTTCCAGAGCTAGAAAGGCTAAGTTCTCTAGTTGCAAGTCAAAGGCCCTGAGGAGGTTGAGGCTGCTGGGCTGTGGTAACGACCTGCAGAAGATGTCTGCCCATGAGCAGGATAATATCTTCCCTTTTTAGAAAAAGATGTCTTTTTGAACAATCTTTTCTTAACAGGGGCAGAGGTATACTTTGAAAGTCGATCCAAAGCAGAGTTCTCAGCATCCATCTGAGTGGCCTTTGCTTGCCAATCCCTGCCAAACAGGTTTTCACCTGTACAAGGAAGGTTTCCCAACTCATCTTGGACCCAGAGTTCCAAATCAGAGGCTTGTAACCAAGCAATTCTGCGTGCACCTATGGCAATAGCCATGGCTCTGCTTACACACTCAAAAGAGTCAAAGGCTGCACGGTTGGAGAATTTGGAAACATCTTGGGCATGTTTGAGCCAAGTGAGAAATTCCTGCCTTTTATCTTCTGAAATAAAAGGAGCTAAAGTCTGCAGATGATCTGTGACTTCTTTTAGAAACATCCCCATATAGAGACTATAGGAGTTGATTCTGGCAGCAAGCATATTGGCCTGGAAAATCCTTCGGCCAAAAGCATCTAGAGTCCTACATTCACGTCCTGGAGGGTTAGATGAGTGTCTCTTTGCACTCTTTATTTTCTTCATAGCAGACTCAACCACAATAGAGTGGTGAGGAAGCTGAGTCTTATGAAAACCAGGACAGGGAGGGACACGGTACATGGTGTCTAACCTACGAGAATGAGGAGAGGTGGTGAGAGGAGTCTCCCACATGCCCAACATGAGATCATAAAGAATCTCATGAATAGGTAAGGTAGCTGCTTCCTTAGGAGCCTTAGGATATTGCAAAATATCTAATTGCTTGGCTCTAGGCTCTGACTCAGAGGCCACCATGATGGAGAGGCCTCTAGCCACTTCCCTAATGAAGTCTTGAAAAGACAAGTCCTCTGGAGGAGACATTCTTCGTTTTGGAGAAGCAGACTCTTGAGGAAGAAGTACCGGTGCATCGACAGAAGCCTCCGACTCATCAGAGTCTTCGGAGGAATCAAAGTATCGCCTCTCTGGATGCTCCTGTAAAGCACAATACGCATACCGAGTGGGATCGACATCGGGAGTAAGCGGTACCGGTTCGGTACCGATGGGCATCATAGGACAGGGTACCCTTGCAGTCGACACCGAAGCCGATGTCGATGCAATCGGTACCGGCACCAGGAATGGTGCCGGTGCCGGGGTCGGTACTGGCAACGGAGATTGTTGCGGTACCGGAGGCGTCGAAGCCTGCATAAATGCCGTGAGGGTGTGCAGCATGGACAGAATTTTCTGATCCATCGACGCCACCAAAGTCTGGATGTTGGTACCAGTGGAGGCCACCGGTACCCCAGAACACGGCAACAGGTGATCGGTCGAGGCCGAGCCATCGATGTCAACCTGTGACCCCATAGACAATGCTTTGGAAGCCGGAACTTCCCACCGGGGTAATTTTGCCAGAGCGGAATCCTCGAGGACAAGCCCAGAGGCATCTCGAAGCTTAGAGGGAGATTTGCCCTTCGAGGACCGGCTAGATTTATGTTTGGTTACCTGAGATCCATGGGAGGAAGAAGAAGCCCTGAAAGATGTCGATGCCACCGAGGCTGCATCAGAGGGAAACAGGGTACTGAGCTTGGCTGCTCGGTTCTACCGACCTCTTTTAGACATCATGGTGCAGGACACACATTCCGTGATGGAATGGTCAGGACCCAAACATTTCAGACACCAATCATGGGTGTCGGTGACAGAAATAGTACCGCCACATTTTGTGCACTTTTTGAACCCGGAAGCGGGCTTCTCCATGAGGAGAAAATATTTAGGCCTAAGGCCCAAACTGAAAATGCACAGCTGAATAAAGAAAAGGGGTTTTTTTTGAAGAAGAAGAAGAAAGAAAAGAAAAGACCGGCGGTACCGGTCTGACGTCGAAGGCAGACGCGACACAGAAAAATAAAGAAAAAAAATAAAGAACTTCTTCTGCGGTGACAGGAACACAACCTGCTGGCTCCGCGGAAAAGAAGAACTGGAGAGAGGCGGTTGGGAAAGGCGGGAAGGCAGCGCGCAGGCGCTGTGGGATGCTCCCAAAAGCTTTCTTACTAGATGCTGGGGAGCGTTCCCGCACAGGCTCCGTCGGTACCGACGATACCCATATGTGAAGACTCATTCCTGCTTGTTCCTGGAGATACATAAAATCATCTCCAATGAGTCAGTTCCATGCCTCTCCCTTCTCCTTCCCTTCTCCACTAACACTAGAACCTGCCGTTCTATTACCAAAAACCTCCTGACTATCCCAACAACCAAAAGATATTGCAAACAATCTATCAGTAACAGGCCTTCTCCCTTTATGCCCCATCCCTATGGAACTCTCTTCCTCATGAGCTGCGGAACTACCCAACCCACTCTGAGTTCCGAAAGAAGTTAAAAACTCTTCTTTTCCTTGAACATTTCTCCCTGCCACCTTAGTACCTAACTTTCTACTGCCACTTCCCCACTCCTGCCTTCTCTAATTCTCTAAATCTATTCATGCAGCCATTTGTATCCCGGTATGTACCGCTGTAAATAGTTGTTCATTGTTCTTGTAAAACGTTTGCCTTGTTACCCTTATTTATCCGTTACTTTGTTCCATGTAAACAGTTGAAACATACTGCCTTTATTGTTTTATGTAAACCATCTTGATTTGTAGAAAGATGGTATATAAAACCTGTTAAATAAATAAATAAATAAATATCAACTTCACACATCGCATTTTTTAAACCCACTGGCAGCTATCGGGGAAAAAGGGCCCCTGCAAGGTCGAAGACTCGGGCTGCCAGTGAAAAAGAGAAAAAAAGGTGCGAACGCCAGTCACAAAGGACAAAAAACAAAAAATAAAGACGGACCTGATACCGGCGTACCGAGCTGAAGGCAGGAAGATGTACCGGTGTAGACCGGAAAAGACAAAAAAACAACTTTTTTCTCGAGGACACACAGACTACGTCTCAAGGGCTCCACGGAAAAAAGGAGACTGAGCAAGAAGGCAACTCCCAAAGGCTTGGGCGGGAAGGGGACCGCACATTCGTGATGGCAATGCCCAAAAGCTTTCTCTGAAAGCTGGGGATTTGCTCCGCATGAGGGCTCCGTCAGCACCAATATCACCCATATGAGAGAACTAACTGCCTGCTTGTTCCTGGAGAACAGATCATTGTCATATATCGCCCCTTCCCTCTAGAAGTCCCTCTCAGAAACACTCAGAGCTATTAAGCACCTTCAAACATTCAGGAATCAGATTAAGACATATCTGTTTATTGAAAACTATGGCAATGACATCTTAACCTCACAAAACTCGCAGAAAACCTCTTCACAATGCACCCCCACCACAACCAAATGAACAACCCTACATAGTCATCTCTGTGCAAAAACATACTGTATTGTAAATAGTTAACTCTGTACACAGTTGATAAATGAACCCTCCCAAGTTTGATAACCCTCTGATGTTAATTACCCCCTAATTGTTTAATGTATAAGTTGAGTTCTAAGTAAACCGCCCTTGATCATTGGAAGGGGCGATTTATAAAAACTTTCAAATAAAATAAATAAAATATAGGGCAAGCACAGAGGAACAGTGAAATTAAGGTCAATTAGGATTTGTTGAACCGCAGTAGGTACAGAAAATGCAAGAATAGGCCTAATGGTTTTTATTCGCTATCAGTTTCTATATAAGAACATAAGATACAGTATGCCATACTGGGTCAGACCAAGGTTCATCAAGCCCAGTATCGTGTTTCCAACAGCAGCCAATCCAGGTCACAAGTAATTCCCAGGTTCCACAAAGGTACACAGATTTCACATTGTTTATCCCGGGGTAAGCAGCAGATTTCTCTCATCCTCTTTAATAATGGCTTATGGACTTTTCCAAACCTTTTTTAAACTCAGCTACACTGACAGCTTTACTATATCCTCCGGTAACAAATTCCAGAGTTTTATTACATGTAGAGTGAAAAAATATTTTCTCCTATTAGTTTTAAACTGGCTATACTGTAGCTTCATTTCATGTCCCCCAGTCTATCTACCTTTTGAAGGAGTAAAAAAACGATCTATGTTTACCTGTCCACTCCATTATAGACCTCTATCAAATCTCCCCTCGGCCGTCTTTTTTCCAAATATTAAATCATCATATTTAATAATTTAACTTGACTCCAATTTTTCCATTTTGAATCTTACATATTACCTTGTCTCAGTGATGAATCCAGCTTTTCACAGGGTCTTTTCCTCTGGGACAGCTTCCTGGAACAACCACTTTTCTTCCAAAGTGCAGATGAGGGAAAGAAATCTTCTTACAGCTTTAAACTTGACTTTTATTTGTAATCCACAACAAGTAAATCCTCTTGGTGCAAGAGCAATCCTGCCAACTACGCCATTTGTCAGACGGCTGCCTAGGGTGAGAACTTACACAATCTTGACGATGCATATATTCATATGATTCTTGCAAGGTATTGTGGGTATTGTAGTTCATTCACTCCCAAACACAGCTGATGACAATAATTTGAGTTGTGAAACCAAGTGGTAAGATCAATAAAATACTTCTTTATTGATGGGGTTTAATTCACCCAGCACATGTATGCTTGATAGCACTATAAATGAGGTTACTTGCTTGCAGTGTTTAAATGGATAACAAAAAGTCACAAAGTAAACCAGAAACAACCTTCAGCTTGTCAGGCAATTAGCTAATGTTTTCTTAGCAAATAATTACCAAATACAAAGGCACAAGGAAAACAATAAACTTTGCTGGTTAGGTTAACTTCTGCTTATTTTCCACGCAGATCTCAGCAGTGATTCTCCCTTGCTCACACACACAATCAGGTGCAGCCCTAATTACTATCAATGGACCAGCTGAAAGCCTTTAGCTGGCTGGCTGCAACTGTGTGAGCCCAAATCCTGCTTTAAGAGCTGTTTGCAGTGGAAATAAAGAACAAAGTTAGGTTTCTTTGTGATGGCTGATGTGTTTGCTCATAGAAAACTAGCAATAGCATTTAGATAAAGAACAGTCCATGTAAATAGTTTCATCTGCTGTATTTCCCCCTGCATCAACAATCATAGGGTCAATATCATACATTGGCACAGATGAGTCTTTCATTAAGGCACTATCATGAGAATGCTTATTCCCTTGCTGCCATTCTCTGTTATAGATAGGGTCTGGATCAGTGTTCATACCTGAGCCTCTCCTGCTATCATTATTCCTCTCTGTATAGCCTGGCCAATATGTAACCCAATTCTGATGTCCAGCCTTCCAATCTTGATCCCTGGACACTGGATCTTCTCTCACATACCTTCTGGCCTTGGTCTGAAAGTCCCTTCCACATGCAGTCTTCTCTCTTCCAGGTAGCCACTGGTGATTCCTATCTCTGCCACTCCATTCCTCTGGCTGAATCCAGTCCAATGGACTCTGCTGGCTTTTGGAATACCTCCCAGTATGAGTACTGCCTTGGAATCTCCCAGACCTTCCAATGGCCTTTCTTCTCTTCCTTCCAGAGAGTTTCCTTCTCTCTATCTGCTTGGCTTGGCTTCTGTTTCTCCAGGTGATACTGGTGCTTGTAGCCGTTGCTGTCTCTGTATCTCTTCCTCCCTCTGTAGCTGTTATCTGAAGAATAAGCTCTACTCTTATCCTGTTCTAATGTGTGCTGCTCCCTAACACAGCGCAGCTGTCTTGAATCAGGCCCTGCCCTTTGAGATGAGTGCTTAGGGATTACCTCATAGCTCTCTTGATTGCACACACATTTTCTTACTTCAGCCTCCCTCATGGCTGCTGGAAACCTGGTGCATTCTGGGACTGGTAGTCTTTTATGTGAAAACTCTGTTTTCTTGCTTCTACCAGAACTGACAGGTTGCTTGTTCAGAGTCACATCATCTTTTCTATAGCTCCTACCTGAGCTATGATAAGCTTCCTTATCACATACCCCCCTGCTTAAGTTATTACGGACTGGTTTTACTGGTGAAACTTCTTCTCTACAGTCCGTAATACGGGAAAGTGCATCCGCATTCTTGTGTAACTTCCCGGCACGATGTTCAACCTGAAAATCAAACGCCTGTAAGGCCATGTACCAGCGTGTCAACCTGGCATTGTGGTTCTTCATTTGCTGCAACCACTTAAGTGGGGCATGGTCCATGACCAACTGGAACTTTCTCCCTGTAAGGTAAAACCTTAACGCCTCCACTGACCACTTGATAGCCAAACACTCTTTTTCTATCGTGGAATACTTTTGTTCAGCCAGTGACAACTTCCTGCTCAGGTACATCACAGGATGCTCCTCTCCATCATGGCACTGGGATAGGACTGCTCCTAGCCCTACATCCGATGCATCGGTTTGAACCAGAAAGGGTTTCTTGAAGTCTACTCCTTTCAGTACCGGTCCTCTACACAATTTTTCTTTTAATACTGAAAACGCTTTTTCAGCTTCTGGTGTCCACTTTATCTGGTTTGGACAATTCTTTCGCAGCATATCCGTGAAAATGGCACTTTTCTCTGCGAATTGCGGTATAAACCGGCGGTAGTATCCAATAAGTCCTAAGAAACTTCTTAGTTGTTTCTTGGTTGTTGGAGGAGGAAAATTCCTGATGCTATCTATTTTGCTTAATAGAGGTTTAATTTTTCCTCTTCCCACTAGGTGGCCTAGGTATTTTACCTCCCTATTTGCAAAGGCACACTTCTTCGGGTTTAAAGTGATTCCCGCTTGCTTCATAGAGCACAAGACTGCCCTGATCCTCTTCAAATGCTCCGCCCAGGTGTTACTATGGATTATGACATCATCCATGTATGCAAAAGCATAACTTTGGTGGGGTCGAAGTACCTGATCCACTAACCTTTGGCAGGTAGCCGCTGCTCCATGCAGTCCGAAAGGCATCCTCTTGAACTGGAAAAGGCCAACGGGGGTGCTGAACGCAGTTTTCGGCTTCGACTCCCTGGTGAGCGGGATTTGCCAATATCCTTTTGTCATATCAAGGGTGGTTAAGTATTGAGCCTGTCCCAGCTGGTCTAGCAGCTCCTCAATTCTTGGCATTGGATATGCATCAAAAACTGATATGGCGTTTACCTGCCGGAAGTCAATACAAAATCTTAAGGATCCATCAGGCTTCGGCACCAGGACTATGGGGCTATTCCAGGGACTCTTTGACTCCTCTATTACCCCCATGTCCAACATCTCCTGGACTTGTGCCACTACTACCTCCTGTCTTTTGGCTTCAGGCAAGCGGTATGGCCTTTGACGAACCAATTTCCCAGGTGGAGTTATTATTTCATGGGCCACCAAATGGGTCTCCCCAGGTATGGGTGTCAACACATCTGGGAATTCCTTAAGCAACTTCCTAATTTCTTCCTGTTGTACCATTGTCAGGTCCTCACCTATTTGGGGCTCTGATTTTTCTTTACAATCAGATACCTGGGGTCCCAAATCTTCCTCTTCACTCACCTCCCTCTCTCGGGCACAGGTGGCAGCTAAGCTTTTAACCCCTTTGACATCAGTAGAACCAAAGCCTTTGGCTCCACGTTCAGAATTCTCTAGGGATGTGACCTCCTCCACAGGTGGAAAACCCAGCCTCTCACAAATCAATTGGGCAATTTTGTCTCCTGTCTTCACATGATACTCATTCTGTCCAAAGTTAAACAACAGAACTTTAATATTGCCCCTGTAATCGGGATCAATTACTCCCGCACCCACATCGATGAAATATTTAAGGGCTAATCCGGACCTTGGGGCTACTCTCCCATAACATCCAATTGGTATTTCCACTTGGAGACCGGTGTCAACCAGGGCTCTCCCTTGGCTAGGTACAATCACATTTTCTATGCTTCACAGGTCAAACCCAGCAGACTGAGGGGTTGCCCGCCTAGGAGCTTGGGCCTTCTCAGAGACCTTATGGTACTTTAGGACGAATATCTGCTTTGGGGTAGCTTGGTCTTCTGGACGCTTAACCATCTTTTTAGCTGGGGTCTGAGGACTTCCAAATAAAGGCCCGGGAGCTACTACCATTAAACCTTCTCCCTCCTTTTTTCCTAGTCCTTCCACTAGACCCTGCTTAAATCTTGGCCAGTCTCTTCCTAGAACCAAATCAAAAGGTAGCCTAGGCACCACTGCTAACAGGACTTCCTCTTGTTTCCCTAGGCACTTAACCTTTAGCCTATAGGTGGGATATGATGATGCAGCACCATGAATGCATCTGATGTGAACTTGGCTTTCAGGGGTTCTAGGCACAAATCTTTCTTGGGCCTCTATCCTCTTCCAAAGCCTTTTTGACATCATACTCTGGTCTGCCCAGAGTCTAATAATGCATTTGTGGTAATTCCTTGCACATCAACCATCAAAAGAAATCCTTCCTTGGGCTGTTTTAAATCCAGACCCATTAAACTAGTGTGTGTCTGGCATCTCTTCTCTAAGTGTCCCACTTCTCCACACTTGAAACATTTCTTTCTATTCCACTGTGTCATCTGGTTTGATACAGTACATTCATTTTCAGAAACATTCTTAATTATTCCTTTTTCTGATACAGCACATCTAGCCTCAGCATCCCTCTTTAGAGGGCCACCCATTCTATGGCAAGCCTGCGTGGCTTCCAAGAATCTCTCTGCTAGCATGGTTGCCTCTCCAAGATTTTGGCAATTTTGCTGTATAAGAAAAACATTCAAATCTTTAGGTACCCCAAGCATGTTCAGGTTTCTCAAGTCCAAGATGGGCCTTAGGCCTCCTGTTCTTTTTGGGACCAGAAAGTACCTGATGTAGAACCCCTTTCCTTTTAGGTGGTGTGGTATGGTCTCCACAGCCCTGTCCCTGACAAGGCCTGCAAGTTCATGCAGTAGCAGGGCCTGGTGCAGGGGAGTCTGAGGGGGCTCTCCTGGAAAGAAAGGGGGAGGCGTCTGGTCCAGATGAAGGAGGCAACCTTCCCTGATCACCTGAAGTGCCTAGGAGTCGGTCATGATGGCAGCACACCGGTGGGCAAAATGAATCAGGTGCCCCCCCCCCCCCCATCGGAAGCTGGTCCCCCATAGGTGGAGACTATGCTCTGGAAGTCAAAACCCCGATCCAGTATGGGCTGGAGCTGGTGCCTGGAGCTTGGGCCCCTTATGCTTATGTGGGCCCTGGCCTGCTCCCTTGCCCTGATGACCTTGCTGAGGGGTCTGGGGGGCCTGATATGGGGGATAACCTCGGTAAGGCTGTCCTTTCAGGTGGAAGGGAGGCCTTTTCCCCGATGGTTTCCTCTTGGGAGGAGTGGAGGTGTTCCTCAAGAGTCAAGTCCTGCTGACATACTCTGTCTCAATCTCCTTTGCCTTGTCCTCCATCGACTTGCCAAGGAGGTTTTCAACAAGGCAATGGATATCGAGGAGTTTTTTCTGGACCCATTGCTCAAGGTCCAATGCCTGCAGCCAGGCCTGGCATCGTGCACTGCTGCCTGCGGCCACCCTTACATTGGACTTTAAGCCATCGTAGGCCACTCAAGACAAATATTTCGAGCACTCCCCGACAGACTTTGTGAGGGTCTATGATGACACAACCACCATGGAGATGTGAGGGCGTTGCACCTTCCTGAAGCCGGGTCCTCATTGGACCCGTTACATAGTGTCCAGGCGTTGGCTCACAATCGGCACCAATGCCGGCATTTCCCACATTCGGAGGAGGTGCCTGAGGATGGAGGGAACGGGGACCATGAGAGCCTCCTTGGGTGGGGCCTCATATTGGAGGATTTTGAGTTCCTCCATGAAGGGGGTCCTCCTCTGACTCCATAAGAACATAAGAACATAAGATATGCCATACTGGGTCAGACCAAGGTCCATCAAGCCCAGTATTCTGTTTCCAACAGTGGCCAATCTAGGTCACATGTACCTAGCAGTTTCCCCAAGAGACACATGGTGAGTGACATAGTGAGTGACAGCGCCTTCGCCATTTCTGGACAAACTCGAGGAACGAGGTGTCCTTGGGCAGGGACTGGTACCTCAATGCTGGGTGCCATCTTGCTCAGTCAGGTCCCTTAGCTCAAGCCCTATCAAGCATATGGCAAGGGAAGGACAAAAATTCAACAACTCATCAGGGGAGGTGGGAGGGTAGTGAGCACTGATTCCTGCTGTCCCTGGAGAACACCTGTTACAGGTGAGTAACTATGCTTTCTCCAGGAACAAGCAGGAAGTCAGTCCTCACTTATGGGACTCCCTAGCTACCAAAAAACGCCTCCACGAGGCCGTGGGCAGAAGCCGAAGCCTGAAGGAACCCGAGTCCTCGAGTCTTCGAGATGAAGATCTTGGTAGCCATGAAGAAGGGTCGGAGGGCAGAAGCTGCTTATACCCCAAACAGGTTACGGAGTACAGCCTGGCCAAAGGCGCTGTCCTGGCGGGACTCCCTCTCCAGGCAGTAGTGGGCAGCGAAAGTATTCGCGGAAGACCAGGTCGCTGCCCAGCAGATGTCCATCAGGGGCACGGAACGCAGCGAAGCCACCGAGGACGCTTTGGCCCAGATCCCATGTGTGGTGACTCGATGATCTAGTGGGACGCTCACCTTCGCGTTGGCGAAAGCGATGCAGTCTGCCATCCAAACCGAGAGGGTGCGCTTGGTGACTGCCTGCCCCGGCCTATTGGGATCGTAGGTCACGAAAAGCTGGTCAGACTTGCAATGAGTCTGGGTACACTGCAAATAAAAGGCAAGGGCCCATTTGCAGTCGAAGGTGTGGATAGCCGTCGATGCCTAGTCAGCATGGGGCCTCGGGAAGAAGGTTGGCAGGACTATCTCTTGGTTGATATGGAAGTCCGAAACGACTTTAGGCAGGAATTTAGGGTGGGTACGGAGGATCACCCGATAAAACCTGGTGTAAAGGGCACCAGCCATGAGAGCCTGGAGCTCACTGACTCGGCAGGCCGAGGTCAGCGCCAGCAGGAAGGCAACCTTCCAGGACAGGTGCCAGGGTGAACACGTCGCCATTGGCTTGAAGGGCTGACAGGTGAGCTGCGTGAGTACCACATTGAGGTCCCATTCCGCCAGAGGAGGACGAATGGGCGGCTTGGAAAGCAGAAGACCCCGCATGAAGCGGGAGACTAACAGCTGCCCTGAGAGGGGTTTTCCCTCAATGGGGAGGTGATTAGCCGAGATGGCGCTCAAATGTACCCTGACAGAGTTTGACTTCAGCCCTTCTCTTGAGAGATGGAGAAGGTACCGGAGAACCCATTGAACAGGGCACGAGAAGGGGTCAATCTGGCGCTCCGAGTACCAGACGGAGAAGCGTCTCTACTTAAAGGCATAGGCTCGCCTAGTGGAGTCCTTTCTCAAGCCAAGGAGGACTTCCTCCTGAAGGGCCAGAGAGGCTAGGGAAACCCGTTCAGCCACCAGGCCATGAGGATAGGGAGGTTAGGTTCGGGTGCAGCACCCGACCCTCCTCTTGCATCAGCAGACCCCGGGTAGAGCCTAGGGGAACCGGAGGCTCCGTTGCCAGCCGAAGCAGGAGTGGGAACCAAAGCTGCTGAGGCCACAAGGGGGCCACGAGAATCAACGATACCCCATCCCGCTGAGCCTTGAAAAGAGTCCTCGCAATAAGGGGGAAAGGAGGGAATGCAAAGAGAAGGCTGGAGGACCAGTCCAGGAGAAATACATCGGGGCCCTCCCTGCTCGGGTGCGGCACCGGCCCGCAAAAGTGAGGGAGCTGTGTGTTCCGGGGACTGGCGAAGAGGTCTATCGCCAGTGTCCTCCAGCGGAGAAACAGCCAGTCCGCTACTCTGGGATCCAGCCGCCACTCGTGGGGGCGAAGGATTCTGCTAAGTCTGTCTGCCAGGCCATTCCCCTGACCTGGGAGGTATGTCGCCTTGAGGGACATCCTCTGTCGGACAGCGAAAGAGCAGATGAGGACCACTTCCTGGCAGAGGGAGCGTGATCCCGTGCCTCCCTCCTTTTTGATGTAGAACATCGCTACACGACCTCCCGCTGAGGTGTTCCTCGAAGGCCCTCAGGGCCCACCGAATTGCCCAGAGCTCGAGAAGGTTTATATGCTGCTGAGACTCCTTGGGTGACCATTGCCCCTGCGTGCAGAGTGGTCCGCAGTGGGCTTCCCACCCTAACAGGGAAGCGTCTGTCGTCAGCACCACATCGTGCTGTGGCGACTGAAAGGACCACAGGAAATTGAGGGGATTTTGCCACCAGCTCAGGAACAAGCGGAGGTTGGGAAGAACCCTGACGGGGTCCCTGAGGTGTCCGAGGGACTGGCTCCATTGGGCACTGAGACACAACTGAGCTGTCTGCATGTGAAGGCGGGTGTAGGGAACCACATGTATGGTCGAGGCCATGTGGTCCAAGAGATGTACAGTAGCATGGTCTGAGCAGTGACCTGGGGAGCACTTTGGACACGAGCCGCCAGAGCTCGGAGAAAGGTGGAGCGATCCACCGGCAAGGCGGTGGAAGCCTGCTGAGTATAAAGGCATGCCCAGATAAACTCGAGAGCCTGCACCGGCTCGAGGTGAGACTTTGGGTAGTTGACCAAGAACCCCAAGCTCTCCAAGAGGAGGACAGAGCGTGACATTGCTCGCCGAGCTTCCTCGACCGAGGAGCTCATAACGAGCCAGTCGTTGAGGTAGGTGTAGACTGGCATGCTCTGCAGCCGAAGGTAAGTGGCGACCACAATGAGGCACTTTATGAAGACTCGGGGGGCAGAAGCAAGGCCGAAGGGGAGCATCCTGTACTGGAAGTGCTTTCCCTGCACCCTGAAACGCAGATACTGCCTGTGTTGGGGGTGGATCAAGATGTGGGCGTAGATCCAAGGAGCATACCCAATTGCCCTGCCAGAGGAAGGGCAGCAGAACACCAAGAAATGACATCTTGAATTTCTCCCGTACCAGGAACTTGTTTAGCCTGCAGAGGCTGAGGATGGGCCGCGGGATGAGGAAGTACCAGGAATTGAAGCCCCGACCTCGAAGGTGGGGAGGAACCTTCTTGACTGCCCGTTGGGAGAGGAGAGAGTGTAATTCCTGCTGCAGCAGAAGCTAGTGTGCGGGGAGTCGAGGAGGCTCCACTGGGGAGAAACGGGGTAGAAGCCTGTCGAAGTGAAGGCAATAGCCATCTCAGACGACTTGGAGGACCCTAGCGTCCGAGGTGATGGAAGCCCACGATGGGGCGAAGCAAGACAGGCATCCCCCCACTGGCTGCTGCGTCGCTGGAGGGTGAGGGGCTATGCCCATGGCATCAAAACCCGAGTGGGTTGTGGGGGAGCCGGCATTTTGGCCTTAGGTCCCTTTAGCTTACGATGCCCCTGGCCAGATTTACCTTGCACTGGAGTGGTCGGCATGGGGCTAGCTGGATAAGGTGGATAGCCCCGATACTGGAGACCCTTTCTAGGGAAGAAGGGCTTCTTGGTTGGCTGATTCTTCCGAGGCAGGGTGGACGTTTTGCGGGAGAGACGTGTTCTGCTGACGAACTCCGTCTCAATTTCCGCAGCCTTCTCCTCCATCAGCTTGCTGAAGAGCTGCTCACCGAGACAGGGCACATTCAGGAGCTTCTCGTGCATCCATTGCTCCAAATCTGAGTATTGGAGCCATGGCTGGCAATGGGCCCCATTGCCCGCGGCCACCACCCGAGCTGATGTCTCGAAGCCATCATAGGAGGCTCGGGAGAGATACTTAGAGCAGTCCACAACGGACTTTAGCAGGGTGCAGAATCTATTGAGGGGTTCTCCTTCGAGGCCCACGGAGAAACCCCCGAGCTCCTTAGCCAAATCATGCAGGAACATACCAGTATACAGTTAAAATGCCTGGATGCGACAAGAGAGCATGGAGCCTTGGTAGGCCTTGCGGCCCATGGCATCAAGGGCTCTTGACTCTCAGCCGGGTGGTACCGATGAGTGCGATTTCAGGTTCTTTTGATTCCTCATGGCCAATTCCACCACCATCGAGATGTATGGGAGTTGGGTCTTTCGGAAGCCTGGCCCATGTTGTACCTTGTACATCATGTCAAGGCATTTTGCTTATGATGGGGACCAAGGCTGGGGCCTCCCACATGCGGAGCAGCAGCCGAAATAGAATAGGAGGTACAGGCACAGTGAGGGATTCCCTGGGCCGGGACTTGTACTGAAGAATGTCGAGTTCTTCAGCAAGAGGGTCGTCCTCAGCCTGGATGATCAGGTTAAGGGCCCGAGCCATGTCCCGAATGAACACCAGGAAGGAAGTGTCTTCGGGTGGTGAGTGCCGCTGGGATGTGGGCAGTGAGGGATCCGATGGAAGATCCCGGTGGGTACAGGTTTCGTGGGAGGTGTCCCCATCGGACTCTCAGTCCGAGAAATTGGTCGAGGAGTCCGAGCGGGCAGATCGCCCTGTCCAATGGCCAGTGGCCTGGTGTCGGAGGCCCTGGATGATCTTGCCTCTGAGGAACGGGAGGGCGAGCAAGACTGACGTCGAGGACCCTCATGAGGCCTGCAGCTCTCGGGGGTTTTCTGGACGGATTTGGGTGTCTGAGCGCGACTGAGCATGAGTGCCTGCTGGGAAGCAATGAACGTAAAAATGCTGCATTCCAGCGCCAGCATGCCGGACTCCCACGCAGGCGTGGGGCCCTGCGATGCCGATACCAGGGGGTCACCAGATCAGGCGTCGAGGAGGAGAGGGGGTCCTCACCAGGATGACCCTCAAGAGAATGGACGCCTTCACTGGAGGCCTCCGCTTCTGTGCGGGTTACCTTGCAGGGCTGCTCCTTGTCCGATTCTTGGGAATGCTGAAGGGGGCTAAGTGAACGGGCACGGAAGTGCTCGTGCTTGTCGGGAGCCCCAGACAGTGACTTCGAGGCCTTCTTCTTTTTCACTGTTCCACCTCTGGGGACCCCTGGTCGGAGTGCCGCCGAGAACGCAGGGCCGTAGGGGGGAACCCACTGGAGGAGAGAAGACCGAGGGCGCAACTGGGGACTCCGAGACGGCCTTTCGGAAAATGTCTTTGGACTTCTACTTACAGTTGAGCAGGGCCTTAGAGGACATTTTCTTGCAGAGCGAACAGAGCTCTAGATTATGGTCGGCTCCGAGGCACCGCAGACAACAGTCATGAGTGTTCGAAAGCGACATGTTCCTAGAGCATCGATCACATTTTTTTAATCCGGTGGCCATGGAGGCAAAAATGGCCCCTGCGAGGTCGAAGACCCACACGGCCAGCAGTTAGAAAAGAAAAAAGGGTGCAAAGCCCGTAACGAAAAATGAAAGAAAAAAAAGGAGTATCCCCGATAGCTCTAAAAAATAGAGTGGTGGAAGGATGGGTAGAGGACTGGTGCAACTGGAAAATACAGAAGCCTGTTAAGGCAAAAAAACCTGAACTTTTTCCGAGGGATGAGGATGTGCGTCCGAAGGGCTCCACGGAAAAAGGGAGACTAAGCAAAATGGCACCCTTGGGTGGGAAGAGGACCATGCATGTGTGGCAGCAATCCCAAAGGCTTTCTTTGAAAGCCGGGGAATTGCTCTGCACGGGCTCCATCGGTGCCAACGTCACCCATAAGTGAGGACTGACTTCCTGCTTGTTCCTGGAGAATTATCATAACACTCCGCAAGGAATACCTTAATTTATATAGTCCAACAATGAGGTAAGAAGTTACATGGGAAGAACTTGAAACTTATGGTGCTAAAAGGGGCATGAACTAAAAATATGAATGAACAAGCATAAACAACCATGATTTTATGTCACTGCTAACTAATAGTGAAAAAATAACTTTGCTGGTAAGACTGTTCCTTTCATTAATTCATATTTTGGACAATTAAAGACACATTTTACAAAGGACGTCCAAATGCTGTCTGGGACGTCAAAGCCAGAATGTCTGAAAAATAAAAGCAGGCAAATGCAAGTTCAGGCATGATTTCAGAAACATTGATGTGTCCTATATGAACATCTGTGCAGACGTCTACATATCCCAGAATAGCTTTTCAGAACAGAGATGTCTAACAACCCAACAGTCAAAGTAGTGAGTTAGGAGCAGGGTGGCCAGAGATCAAATCCTAGTGTAGGCCTTTGTGATCTTAGGCTAGTTACTTAATTCTCCATCTTCTCTAAATCCTTTGGAAGTTTTAAGGCCACAACAAGCACTTTCCTGATGCCTGTTCATTCCTGGAGCAGGTATAAACATGGACATACCTGCAGACATCCCCGTTTCTGAAATCTAATGGCAACATCTAAGTTCATTGCACCTCCCTTGAAATGCTTCTACCACGCCACTTGCCTACTTAGCCATCCCAGCACCGGAGACAGTTCTAAATCGAAATTACACTTACCTGGTAATTGTAGTTCCTTGAGTGACGACAGTTTAGTCCTCTACTTCTGGGTAGTGCACCTCCTCCTGCAGCTTGGAGACTGGACCAATCAGAAACTTCTCATCACTGGATGTAGCTAGCTGGAAATCCCATCAGCCCCCAGTGAACTATTGACAAAGCAGACTCACAGGAGCAACAAATAAGTAGCCACCTTTTCTTTTTTTTTTTTTTTTTTAAATTTGAACTATAAACAGGAACAAAACATAGCCTCCCCTTAACAGACAAAGGGGTGAGATACTCCATAGTGATACTCTTCTCCCCTGCCGAGTCCGGAACCACAGACAGAGGCAGAAAGGACAAACTAACAACAAGCGAAAAAAGAAACAACCGCACGTACTCACCTGCCAATATTCTTGTGGACTGAGAGCTCATGCCGAGCTAGACCTAAAACAGAGGGCGGGAAGGAGGACTAAACTGTCGTCACTCAAGGAACTACGATTACCAGGTAAATGTAATTTCCGATTTCCTTTTCGTTCCTCCAGTTTAGTCCTCTACTTCTGGAATGTAACAGAGCAGTACTAACAGGAGGGACCCTGCCAGCCGGCACGCAACACCGCCGACCCAAAACAGGCATCCCTAGCCGCTAGCACATCCAGCCGGTAATGTTTACTGAAAGTATGTAGCGACGACCATGTGGCCGCCTTACAAATCTCCACCGGCGGAACCAGACTGTGCTCTGCCCAGGAAGCCGCCTGCGCTCTCGTGGAATGAGCTTGAAGACCCACGGGCACCAAACGCCCCTGCAACAAATATGCTGAGGCGATTGCTTCCTTAATCCACCTGGAAATAGATGCTTTTGAAGCAGCCTCTCCTTTTCTGTGGCCTCCAAACAATACAAACAGGCGATCTGACTTACGAAAGGAGTCAGAGACAGACAAATAACGACTTAACACTCGTTTTACGTCCAAGCGACTCAAGCCTCAATCAGAGGACTGCCCTGCTTCCGCCTTCAGGACCAGGAGAGATACCGTCTGATTGACATGAAAAGGTGAGGACACCTTCGGCACGAAGGAGGGCACCGGTCTGAGCACCACCTTTTCCCGAAAGAAACATAGGAAGGGCTCTCTGCACGAAAGGGCTTGCAACTCGGAGATGCGCCTAGCCGAGCAAATAGCCACCAAAAAGACTACCTTAAGGGTCAAGTCCTTGACTGAAATCTGGGATAAGGGCTCGAATGGTGCCTTACCTAAAGCCTGTAAAACCAAACTGAGATCCCACACCGGGACAGAAATGCGGCGGGCTGGACGAAGTCTGGAAACCGCTTTCAGAAAACACACAACATCACCATGGGCCCCAAGAGCCATGCCCTGGATCTTACCTCTATAGCAGGCCAAGGCTGCCAATTGTACCTTTAAAGAACTGGCGGCAAGGCCCTTTTCGAAGCCGTCCTGCAAAAAATCCAGCACTACTGCCACAGACGCCCTGGCCGCTCGTACATGATGTCTGAAACACCAGTCCTCAAAGATTCGCCAATACGCACATAAGCGAGCGAGGTCGATCGCTTTCGGACCTGAAGTAAGGTTGAAACGACTGACCTAGAGTAGCCCCGCTGTCTTAACCTCGCCCTTTCAATGGCCAAGCCGTAAGCGAGAATCGATCCACCTGTGGCATCCGAAGGGGCCCCTGAATCAGGAGCTCCTGAGACAAGGGGAGCCGCCACGGAAGTCCGTCCAGTAGGCGTATCAGATCGGCGTACCACGGGCGCCAAGGCCAATCCGGTGCTATCAGAAGCACCTTGCCCCGATGGGCTTCGATACGCTGAATCACATGACCGACCAGGGCCCATGGAGGGAATACATAGAGCAGACCCAACGTCAGCCACGGCTGAATTAAGGCGTCGATCCCCTCCGACATGGGTTCCCTCCACCTGCTGAAGAACCGATTCGCTTTTGCCGACTGACACATCACCATCAAGTCCATTACCTGGACTTCCCACCGGAGAGTCACCTGAGGGAACACGTCCAGATGCAATTCCCATTCTCCGGCATCCACCTGGACTCTGCTGAGAAAATCCGCTGTTACGTTGTCTCTTCCGGCAATGTGAGCTGCCGATATGGCCTGTAAGCACGTCTCTACCCAGGCAAACAGCATCTCGGCCTCCTCCTCCATGGCTGCACTCCCTGTGCTGCCCTGCCGGTTGATGTACGCCACCGTAGCCACATTGTCTGACAACACTCGCACCGCTTGGCGTATCACTAGTATCTCAAACCGCTGAAGAGCCAAAAATACCGCTCTCAGCTCCAGACAGTTGATCGACCAGCTGCTTTCCTGCGTCGACCACTGCCCCTGAGCAAAGTGTACTCCGCAATGCGCCCCCCAGCCTGCCAGACATGAATCCGTGAACAGAGGGAGCCACTCTGGCTGCTCCAGCGGCATCCCCGCTTGCAAGGCCGCAGGGCACAACCACCACCACAGAGCCTGCCGAACGCGCAGCGGACAAGGAAGACGCTTGCTGAGCGACTCGGACTGATTGGACCAACGACGAAGCAGGGCCCATTGCAGCGGTCTCATGTGAAACTGGGCCCAAGGAACAACCTCCAGTGACACCGCCATGGTCCCTAACACCTGAAAATAGTTCCATGCTGTTGGCACCGACAGCTTCCTGAAGTTTTGCACTAGACTTCGAAGAACGTGCGCTCTGTGTTCCGTTAGAAATACCGACCCTCTCCGGGTATCGAACCGCACTCCCAGATACTCGAGAACCTGAGTCAGTGCCAAATGACTTTTGAGTGGGTTGACCACCCAACCTAAACTCTGCAGAAACTCCATCACCCTTTTTGTGGCTTGTATGCTCTCTTCTAGGGATTTGGCTCTTATCAGCCAGTCATCGAGGTAGGGATGCACTAGGATCCCCTGCCTCCACAAAGCCGCCGCTACTACTACCATTATCTTGGTGAAGACACGGGGAGCCGTCGCCAAGCCGAAGGGCAGCGCCTGAAATTGAAATTGTCCCCAAGGTAGGGCGAACCGCAGAAATTTTTGATGCGACGCTCTGATGGGAACATGAAGATAGGCCTCGGAAAGATCGAGAAAGGTGAGATACTCCCCCTGACAAACTGCTACAATGATGGACCGGAGGGTTTCCATTCGAAAATGTGGTACCCGGAGACACCGATTCACCCCTTTGAGGTCCAGGATAGGGCAAAGAGAGCCGTCCTTCTTTGGCACCATGAAACAGATGGAGTAGCGCCCCATGCCGTAGTCCGTGGGCGGCACTTGGATGATGGCTCCCAGCTGAAGGAGGTGATCTAAGGTTTGCCGAATCTGGAAGGCCTTCTGAGGTCCTCTGCAGGGAGACTGTACGAATGAGTCCTGCACAGGCACCGCCAGATCCAGTGCATACCCGTCGTGGATAATCTCTAAGACCCACTGGTCCGACGCTATGTGGGTCCAGGCGGAAAGAAACCTCCTCAGGCGTCCCCCGATCGATTGTCCTTCCGCCGGGACCCGCAGCCCTTCATTGGGGCTTTCAAGCGGAGCCGGGAGCAGCCACTGCGAAACCTCTGCTTACCCCCCGGAACTCTCAGAACCCTTGGGAGTGTGATACAAATCTTCCCCTTTGAGATCCCGCAAGACAGGGAGAACGAAACCTGCGAAAATCCCTAAACTGTCCTCGAACGGACGGGGAAAATTTTCCCTGCTTGGGTTTATCTTCCGGGAGTCTACCCCCCTTGGACTCCCCCAAATCCTTGACTAGCTTATCAAGGTCCTCACCAAACAATAATTTCCCCTTAAACGGAAGCTTGCCAAGCCGAGATTTAGAGGACCCGTCGGCCGCCCAGTTTTTCAGCCAAAGGGCCCTTCGCGCCGCTACCAGGGACGCCATACTATTCGATAAGGCCCTGATTAGATCGTAGTGCACATCTGCTAAATACGCTGATCCGGACTCTAAATGCTGGAGTTCCCGCATCTCGTCTTGCTCCAATGTTGTCGACTGCCTGAGGTGTTGGACCTAACGAAGGCAGGCCCTCGCCACCCAAGCACCACATATGGAGGCCTGCAAAGAAACCGCGTCCGCCTCAAAGGACTGTTTCAACAGACCATCCATTTTCCTATCCTGCGCCTCCTTCAAGGCCGCACTGCCTTCCACTGGAATAGTGGTCTTCTTCGTGACAGCTGACACCGCTGCATCAATCTTCGGGACGCGAAACCGGTCCTTGTCCTTGTCCGCCAAGGGATAGAGCTTATTCATAGTTCTTATCCCCTTCAGGCCTGCCTCTGGTTGGTCCCACTCGTTCTGAATCATCTGATCTATCACCTTATGAATAGGGAATACTACCTGCGTCTGGCGCACCGCCTGAATAATAGGATCCGCAGTATCCTCTTTGCTTGCAGTCTGTTTGGACGTGAGCCGAAGCGTCTGCAGGGCCTCCAAAATGAGGGCCGACAACTCCTCTCTCCAAAAAACCCGAATGATCCTCGCTTGATCCTCAGGCTCAGCTATTTCACCTTCTTCTAAATCCTCAAACTCGACCTCCATGTCAAGCTCCTGCTCTTCTTCCTCCTGCAACTCCACTTCAGAGGGAGAGCGCTCTGGCGGACGCGGCCTCTTCGGCCACCACATTCTCACGTCCCGCCAGTCCCGAGCGCATACTGACCGAGGGGAGAGGGGCCGATCCCGGCACAATACCTTGGCGTTTATGACAGAACGCCTGATGCATAAGTAAAACAAAGTCTGGAGAAAACTCCTCCATGTGCACTGACGGAATCCCTGAAACTCCAGATGCCCCCTCGACAGGCGGGGCGGAGGGCCCAGGCATCCAAGCCTCCCCCTCAGGCTCCGCCAGCACTTCTGACCGGGTTGAGACCGCCGCGTCCTCCATTTGATGTTCCAGACTGAGAGACATTTATTTATTTATTTATTTATTAACAATTCTTATATACCGCACTATTAGACATCAGCGCGGTTTACATTGAACAGAAAACATCCGACAGTTTACACATGTCTGGTCGTTACATTTAACAGGAAGTATAACTTGGCGAAATAGGGGAAACTAAATACAATGCAGGGTTATCTGATAAAGGATATCAGCACAGCACCCACAGACACCTGTCTCTGGAGTCGTATTCCTGCGGGTGCCACAAATCACACACTGAGACCTCGCTGGCATGGACAGAAAAGCCTAGCGGTCCCACTAGAAGGAGAAGGGAAAGCCGTACCCCCCCTTCCACACCTGATGTGCTTGCCTACAGTACTGACTTACTGTTTACTTTATTTTTATCTTATTACTACTTTTCTTCTTTTTTTTTTTAAAGTAAGTAATCCTCTGTGAGATTCAAGTCAGCAAAGCAAAATCCTTCTGAAGCACCCAGCCCCCGCAGACCTAAAACCTCAGAAGAAAACAAAAGCCAAAAACAGGAAAATTAAAGAAAAGGAGAAAGGCAGAAAGACAAAAAGAACAAATAAACCCCAAATATGCTGCTAGGGACTGTGGATGAAAGGCTCTGCCGGTGAAATATAGCCGCCGCTGTTGAAACTGCAAAGCTAAAATGGCCGTGGTTTCACTCAACGGTTTGGCGCGCTTTTACAAAGGGCCCCAAAGCACCGCATGATACAGCTACTGCGAGCCCCTGGCCTCCCTCGCTCTCCCTGGACCGTACCTGAAGGCAATGGCTCTCCTGTCAGCGTCCCGAGGCCCGATCGCTGAAACGGACCGGAACGCCGCTGAAAATGCTGCCGTCAAGTGAAACTGTCCCCGGAGCCAGCGCTGAAGCTCAGAAAGTCAGCGGGCTGCCGGGGGAAAGAGAAAAGAGCTCTACCCCATCCAATCTAGGGGTAAGAGATCCTGCGGCAAGCAAGATAGCCAGGGGAGACAGGAGACTAGGCAGGACAGAGTAGGTTATGGTTCCAAACCCCTTCTGCTCAGTTATGCTTTTTCTTTTCTTTTTTTCTTTTTTTAAAGAGACAGTATCCGGCTAAACCTAAGCAAACCAAATGTAAAGAAATCTGAAAGGAAATGTAAACTAAATAGCCTGCTCCTTATTGGTTTCTCCAGTGAGCCCAGCACCCAGGCTCACGGGGTCCTCCTGCTGCATGGAGACTGGACACACTGGGGGCTGATGGGATTTCCAGCTAGCTACATCCAGTGATGAGAAGTTTCTTATTGGTCCAGTCTCCAAGCTGCAGGAGGAGGTGCACTACCCAGAAGTAGAGGACTAAACTGGAGGAACGAAAAGGAAACATCATTTGTAAAATGGCTCTGGAGACGTCTCCATGATTTCAATGTCTACGCCACATCTGTGGACATCCAAATCACGACTAAGACTTTTAAAATGACCCCCTTAGTATACCAGAGGGGGAAGGGATACCTGAAAAGTAGGGTACTTATTCAGTAGAAATACACATTTTATCACTTGCATGTATATTTTTAGAACAATTATTATCCTGATAGGAGACAATAATACATTTAATAAGAAAATGTCAGTCAGTGCAATAGAAATCTGGTTTGTGCTCCCTCTGAAAAAACTTTCATTACAAAAAACAAATTGCCTGGGTGATATAATCTACAGGAGAAACTTTCTTAAGTATGCTAAGATGACGATTTTAAATGATTCCAGAGGCAAATGAATTCTGCTCTGTCTCATGTAATCCCAGGACAATGCTCCAGTTGCAGGTATCCTGTCTCAGGTCTGCCAAGAATACTCTTACAGTTATTAAACGTTACTTAACAGTGAGGATGCACGGTCTCCCAGAGATCTGTACCATAAATTTTACAACCTCTAGAAAGAGAGGAAACAGTTTTATGATTATTTTTCAACCTTATTAAAAATCAAAAGGAATGGGAAAAAGGCATCAAAACCAGTCACTTGCCTGCCTGCCTGCCTTATAATGTTAAACACACGGTTTATGAAAAAGTTCAACAGATGAGGTTGTAAGACTTCTCTAATCTAAATAATCACATGTGCCCATGGTCACAAGTTTACTAAAAAATTAAATCCTGTAATTTACCATTTTCATTAGCTAGGTCTGATCTTTTTAACCTTTCTTACTCTTATTGCAGAAATAAATAGTAAAAATTATGCCATCTACTTTTACGTGGACTGAAACTTTTTGTTTCATTGTGGTGAAGTTTTTTGCTCACATGTTGTTACTCACTTGTATTATGCTAGATATCAAATATAAAATGTCTGCAAATCCCTGCAGAATGTACCATTGCTTCTGACAGGGCTACTTTTTACAATATTCCTTGAGTACCTTGTGCCCCCTGCTGGGCACTCCCTTAAGTAAGCTGGGAGGAGCTCACAAACTAGGGCTTTAATTCTTGTCTTCCTTTTGGAAAGCGATAGCAAGAGATTCACCTCTCTTCAAGGCCTTGGGTGCAAACACACTTCCAGAAATTCTCAACAGACCTGCAAGTGGTGTTCCAAATTAGCAACATAAAATGCATTGTAGAAAGCTCAGGCTATTAAAAAAAACACAGCTCATTCCACTTTTTACCAGTCATAACATTCTTGGAAATATTTCAACATATCCTGGACAATTCTGAGCCTCTGTGCCTTCATACACCTCTAGGTCATTCCTTCAACCATGCGCACCTCCTTCCCTTACTATTCTAGGGGCAAAAAGACATCTTCGGTTCAGATTTGGGTTCCCCACACATCCAGGGGTCCCCATCACTGTGCCTCGCCATCCAAACTATTCCTCCTGCGTTCTTTTCCTTGGCTCCTTCCATTTGCTTTGCTATAAGCTCTACTGGAGCTGTTATGTCAGAGTCCAAAGGGAAGACCACAACTTCTGTTGGCTCTTTCGATGTTCCAAGGCTCTTTTTCCTTGAACAAGTAGAGGTCTTCCTTTGGTGTCAAACTCCTTCTTCACTAGATACTCACAATAAAAATTATTGCATGGATGGAACTTAGAACAAGGTGTCTTGCCCACTTTCTTGCTTGAATGCTCCCCACATATCTTCTCGCCTACTCCTCAACCTTCTATCCCTACTCCACACAGCCCCTTCTTTTGGAAAGTACCAACACAGGTCATACCACATAGGAGGGTCCTGCTTATACAATTCTCAAAGGTTTTTCTTTTGACACACCCTGCACAATGGTAATTTCTAGTGCCCTCAATGGTGAGAACATAATGTTAGCAAGGCAAATCAATAGATCCCCTTATGTAGTAAAAGTTCTACTATTTGTTGAGATGATAATCATACCTTTGAACATTTGTGTTTGCTAATTCTGAAATAGAGGCATATGCAGATGAGTGTTACCAAAAATCTAAGAGGATTCAGAACTGCCATAGTCTTGCCCTATCTATATTATTGGTGGCGATATGGTAAGCTGCTTCAATGATAAGCTGCTGGTTCCTTAGGTCTTCCTCGATGTGTTTTCCCCACTTTTTCTTCAGTGCTGCTAGAAGAACCTTGCAGTGGACAGGTCACTCTCGCCAGAGGAGTTTGTATGGCAGCCAACTGGTGTTCATTCTGCAAACATGGTCAAACCATCACAGTCTGCATTTTTGGATTTATTCTTCGACTGAAGGTTGATGGTCGCACCTTATCCGAATTGTCTCGTTTCAAAGGCGATCACAAAGAGATACACCCAAAATCTGTCTCAGGCAGCACATTTGAAAGACCTTGAGCTTGTTCGTCAGGTTTGAGCAGAGTCTATGTTTCCAATCCGTACAGGAGAATTGGCAATTGCCAAGATTGGAAGTGTATTGTGAACAGCACAAAGAATCCAGCAGCACCTACAGCAGCATATTAGTTGAGAGGATGACCTGCTCCCCAAATGCTAGCTAAGGATTAAAGAAGAAAAAAATATTGGTAAATTTCTTCCCATTTTCACAGAGTTAACACCTTCATTAACACTTATTTGCAAATACCAAAAGGATATCTATATGTGTTTTGTTGATAACAGCAAGGCTTTTGACTGTGCAAACCATGAGAAACTCTAAGCTGCACTAAGAAGCATGGGTATACCGGAACACCTGATAATTCTCTTGCATAACCTTTATATTGATCAAGAAGCAACAGTTTGAACAGAACAAGGAGAAACAGAATGGTTTAAAATCAGAAAAGGTGTACGACAAGGTTGCATACTTTCCCCCTACCTGTTTAATTTATATGAAGAACAAATCATCAGAGAAGCAGAACTGTATGAAGACAGCCAAGGTACGAAGATTGGGGGAAGACTCCTCAACAACCTTCACTACAATGACACTTCAGTGAAACCACAATACTGGATGAAAGTGAAGACAATCTGAAACATTTGCTTCTCAAGATCAAGGAATATAGTCTTAAACTGGGCCTGCACCTTAATGTAAAGAAGACAAAGATCCTGACAGTTGGCAAAATCAATAAGTTCATCATTAATGCAGAAGAAATTGAAATAGTGGACAACTTTAACTTGCTTGGATCAATTACACAGGTACACTAAAAAAAAATTTTTTTAAACTGCCTCTAATGTTTTGATTGATTTTTACGTTTTTTGGTGCGCTGAATCCAAATCTGGTAACCAATTTGCTCCATCACGTACAGATTTTTTGCTACATTGGGTTAGCAGTTTGAGGTGAACGTTTCAGATTGAGTGCGATCGAGATAAAAGTTTCTTGGATGAATTCTTTATACTAATTGTTTAGTAGTTATTCAAATAAGGATAAAGAAAATTGTAACAAGGCAGCACATAAGAATAGAGTAATGTCAACAAAACACACTGTGATGGTAGCAAAATTGCACTTAAAACAGCCACATACATGTGCACAAACATTGAGCATATAAGAGCGAGGTTAGACACAAAGCAAAGCAAAGAAATGTGCAAAAAATGTTGTACAGGTATGTATGTAAGAACAGAAAACGCAAACCGCACCATTGCAATACATGAAGACAAACACCCGATGGTGTGAAAATAAAATTCTAATAAATGAGATCCGACACTGTGGTAATAACTAGCAAATTTTTATTTCAAAGTTTAGTAAAAACACGATATTTGTCAACACAGTTTAGATTTTAAAGTCATTCTTGGGTCAATCAATCTCCTGGTGGGCCCGTTTCTTCTTCCCCCGAATGCTTCTCTTGGTGCGCTACTTGGCGTATTTTTCATCTGGGGTTTCCCGCAGCAGCAACCAGCAGAAATCAGCCATCATAGTGGTGTTCCATCTTCCTTGGTACCTTCTCTCTGCGTCCTTGATGTCCTGGTGAAACCTTTCACCTTGTTCTTCACTGTACGCCCCCAAGTTTTCGGGAAAGTAGTTCACATGGGAGTGCAAGAAATGGACTTTCAGGCTCATGTTACAGCCTTGTTCTTTGAAGGCATTGAGCATCCTGGCAACAATATCCTTATAGGTCTCATCCCGCCTGTTCCCCAAGAATTTGAGAACAACATCCTTGAAGGAATCCCAGGCTTCTTTTTCCTTCTCAGACATCGTTTCAGCGAATGCTCCATCTGAAATGAGTTTCCTTATATCAGGGCCAACAAACACTCCTTCCTTTAGCTTTGCTTCAGAAAGTCGGGGGAACTTTGAGCAAAGGTACCGAAAGCACTCACCATCTTTTGGAAGGGACTTGATGAATTGCTTAATGAGACCAAACTTAATGTGGAGAGGTGGTAATAGAATGTTATCACGAGGTACCAAGCTCTCATGAAGAGCATTTTTCTCACCGGGTCTCAAATACTCCCGAATTGGCCAGTCTTTTTTCCCCCAGTGTAGGTCGCGGGCCCGGCTATCCCACAAGCAAAGGAAGCAGGGATATTTGGTGAAACCGGATTGCTGCCCTAATAGCATGGATAGAATTTTAAAGTCTCCACAAATCATCCACTTATGCTCATCATAACGAATCTTCTGAAGAATCAGGGCCAAATTCTCGTATTTTTCTTGGAGAATAACAGAGTGAGCAATAGGAACTGAAGCGAATGTGTTGCCATTATGAAGAAGAACACCTTTTATGCTGTCTTTTGACGAATCAATGAACAGCTGCCATTCAGCAGGATCATACTTGAGTTTAAACTTTTCCATCACTCCGTATATATCGTTGCAAAATACCAAATCTTCCTCTTTGCTGAAATACTTCAAAAATTGTGTCTCGCGGTTGCGGTACCAATAAAAAGTTGTTCCTGGTGACAATAGATTTTTCTGTTTAAGCCGAGAACCTAGCAGTTGGGCAGCATCTTTTGGGAGTCCTAAATCCCGGACTAAATCATTCAATTCAGCTTGAGAGAAAAGTTCAGGTTTCGGATCTGGTTCAGTTTCAAACTCGGAAGTACTGGACTCATCGGGAAAAGCCATCTGATGAGTCTCATCATGATCAGAACCGTCCACACAAATATGATCCAAAGATTTTGGTGGTTCAGGCACAGGTACTTCGTTGCTATGAGTCATAGGCCTAATTGCTGAGGGAAGGTTGGGGTAACTTATTACGTTCTTATTTTTTAAGTTGTATCCCTTCACAATGCAAGAGCAAAAATAGCAGTCACTGCTGTGATCTCTTTGTTCACGCCACATCATAGGTATTCCGAAACGAAATGCTTGTTTTTTACCTTTCATCCATAAGCGTAGATCTTCTTCACATGTCTTGCACACTTTGTGAGGAGCCCACGGTTTGTCTTGATCGCCTAACTTCAAACCGAAATAGGTGAAATATACATTTTTAATAAATGCAGAAATGTTCCTCTGCTGCTTTTTCACGGTATATTCCCCACAAATAAAACAAAAACTGTCCGGAGAGTTGACGCAACCTCTGGCTCTGTGAGCCATCACAAATACACAGCACTGCAAACTACAACTGTAGTGAACCACTTCGGAATAAAGCTGGATTACGACTGAGCAAACAAAAGGTAATAATGAACTTGCAAGAAACTGAAATTTGACAGGAACGTTCATGTCGCAACCACCGTGTTTGAGCGAGCGAACGAGGCGAGGCGAACAGGAAAGAACATGCGCCAGCGCGAGTACTGGATTTAGCCCCCCGCCTCCCAATTGTCCTGTTAATGTATAAAATGAATACAAAACACTCTAAAATATCATGAGGGAGTGTTTCTAGTTAGTTAACCATTACAACCTCTATTTTGGGCCAAGAAAATAAACTGCAGTCGGCTAAAAAGAAATTATGTGAACATTCCTTATATGGGTAAGAAATCTAATTTTGCAAGAAAACGTGACATGATGGAACATTTTGGCTATTTTTCCTGGATTCAGCACCCCAAAATCTATAGGAATCAGTTGCAAAACTGGAGGCAGTTTTTTGGTAGTGTACCTGTGTTATTAATAAAGAAACAACAAGTGGTCAAGAAATCCAACAGCGCATTGTTCTTGGCAGAATGGAAATGAAGGGTCTAGACAAGATTCTCACGAGCAAAGATGTCTCTCCCCATGCAAACATTTGACTTGTCCAAATCATGGTATTTTCAATAACATCTTATGGATGTGAAAGCTGGACAGTGAAAAAGATAGCCATGAAGAAAATGGATGCCTTTGAATTATGGTGCTGGCGAAGAATACCGTGTATACTATGGACTGTCCAGTCAGTCCTAGATCAAACCAAAGCTTTCTTTAGAAGCTCAGATGACAAGACTTCAACTTTCATACTTTGGACACATCATGCATACAGAGAGATCATTAAAGAAAGACTTCATGTTTGGCAAAGCTGAAGGTCAACACAGAAGAAAATAGCCATCATTGAGATGGACTGAGAGAATAACAGCAGCTATCAACATTTATTTTATTTTAGTTTCTTATATACCGCACTATTTAGTATCAGCGCGGTTTACATGGAACAGTGAAACATAATGAACAAACGTTAGTTTTACAGAGAACAAGGAAATACAACTTGGATAACTTAGGGAAACATGCACATCAACTATTTACATATGTAGCAGTAATCTTTGCATAGTGGGTTATGAACCTACAGAAAGATATTAAGTATAGGGACTAATATGCAGCCTGACTGAAGACCAAACACAGTTTAGGACAATTATCCAGAGGGTTGCCATGAGTCGATACCAACTTGATGGTGCTTAACAATATCTCCTGATTTCTACTGTGCCTACTTTCTTACATAACTAATGCTCTTTGCCTTTACCCTCTTCTGCTGTAGTAAGCTATTACATCTGCTCTTGCCCTCAGCATCACTGAGGCTCTCCTTTAACTACCATCAATCTTCCAGCCTTCAGTGACACTGGGTCACTCACCATCTGTTCACCCTTGTCCTAGCAACACTGGCCATTTGCCCAACCTTACTATCATATAATATCAATCTTTACCATGGCTCTTCCTAAGAACACAGGTTTGATTATGGACTATTTAGCATATCAATATAAATTCAAGACTCTAAAGATATGATTTGTATGAGCATTCCCTAACATGCTTCATGTAAATATATCACCAAATATGCACAGGGCATCTGTTAAAATATATGATGTTCGGAAAACTGAATGAGTCTTCAAGGCTGTACTGCCAAACCACAAGGAGAAGCGCTTCCTGCAACAGACAGAAGCAAGTTCAATTCAGACAGCCTGTTTTAGGAAAGCCCAACATGGCGTGTTTCAGCAAACCTGCCTTCTTCAGTAAGGTAAGCCTCAAATGAATTAACAGACAAATTAAAACATAATCATGCATAAAAATAAAATAAACACATACAATAGCAATGATAATAAAACAAAATTACAGAATACATGAAACCAAGAATATTGGGCTTTTCTAATAAAGGCTGTCTGAACTGACCTCACTGCTGTCTGTTGCCATGTTGTAGCTGCGAGTGTGTGCGCTCTTCTATGGACCCGAAGCACTTCCTGCAGAAATGTCTTGATTTCCCCTTTGTATCTGTATAGAACTATATAAATAGAAACTAAGGGTTAAGAAAATAACAATTTGTTTGCCTTAATTGTTTATGAGAGTTCTCATTTCCTTCATCTGAACTTTCTAAATTGAAGCCTGCTTTTTTATTGCTACCCATGCTTCTCAGATAGAATCGGAGAGATAAGGTTTCCAAGTATGGGCCAAATCCAGTCTCTGTGATTGAAACCAACAGTGCTTAAAAGCAAAACACAACCCTAACAGTTTTCCTGTCTAGAGATATGCTACATTTATGTCTGGAATTGCTATATTGTTGAGGCCAGATAAAAACTAAATCACATTTTTCCCCAACAGTTAAGTTAGGGATATGGGGGCCTCTAAGCTTAATTTTCTGCAGCATCTTATCACATTAAAGGAGGACACAGTAAATAAATCTCATGGTGCAGTCGGTTACCTCAAAGAGTGCAACCTTGAGACAGTCCTTTTACTAAACTTTACTTGAAAGAAATGAAAACCCATCAAGCTAAGAACTGTATAGGTTTCATACATTTTATTAGTAGGAAAAGTAGGATACTGAATGAGAATGGTCATCCTTTTATTTTCCTATAACTATTAGAAATGAAACAAATATAAACAATTTTATAATTACATATTGCAGAGGCTTATATTAGCTTCCCTATATTTAAAAGGAAGAGGTTCAGTGAATGGTTTCAGCCTACGAAAAAGAGTTTTGGATGGCATTTTCTTCATTTGGAAGAATTCAAGCAGAGCTGGAAGCTTTTAAGTGATTGAATTCTTTGGATTCCAATTTACAATTCATTATGGGATGTAATCAATTAGTGACTGATTTTTTGGAGATCTGTATTTTTAAGTTTAATGGGCAACTCAATTACACTATATCAGAAAACAGTGGAGTGTAACAACTTTTGAAATTTCAGAGTTTCATCCTTTCGCTTGAAAGAAAGTCTACCTACTAATTAATTTTAGTCTCTTTGCCACATTTGTTTCTCTTCACAAGATTTCAAGAAGCAATAATAACACAACTAATACTGAAATGAGGTATGCTCCCTTAGTTAGTCATTGTATACCGAAAGGACACAAAGTGGAAGATTTAAAGTAGAGAGTGATCAATAACATGGATACTGACGGTGCAGGGAGTGGATGAGGATGTGTGTGTAGGTGTCTTTGAGATCCAAGGAGCACAGCCAATCTTTCCATTGAAGGAAGGCAGCAACGTTCCAAGGGATACCATCTTGAACTTTTCTTTTACTAGGAAGTGATTGAGATTGCGACGATCCAGGATGGGTCGAAAACCACCTATTTTCTTGGGAACAGGGACGTAGCAGGAGTAGAAACCCTGCTCTGTATGGGAAGGTGGAACAGGTTCCACTGCTCAAAATGCCAGCAGGGCCTGGACCTCCTGTTTGAATAGTTTGCATTGGCGATGCTCGAGAGAGTACTCCCCTGGAAAGAAGGTGAGGGGAATTTGCTTGAACTGGAGCAGGTAGCCCTCGCAGTGCCCAATGCAATGCCCAAGTATCGGTTGTTATGCTGGGCCAGCTGTAGACAAAGTGTACCAGCCATCCCCCCACTTGTGGCGGAACAGGGGTTGGGAGAGGAAGATGGGCCATGCTCCAAAGTCAGGAGTCAAAAAACCCCACCTGGCTGGGGCTGCAGTGCTGGTTGAGGCTTTGGGGCTTTCGGCTTGCACTGCTGCCTCTGGTTCTGACTCTTAGGCTGTTGCCCCTTGGGGTGGCTGGTACAAATAATAGGGGATATAAGTACTATAGGCCTTCTTTTTCTTAGGGTAAAAGGACTTCTTCCTGGAAGGGTCAGCGGTCTTCCTTGAAAGCCTGTTCATGGTGAGTTACTCCATTTCCAATTCTGCGGCCTTCTCTGCCATGGGTTTGCCAAAGAGGTTCTCTCCCCGACATGGGACATCAGCCAATATGTCCTGAACCCATTGTTCTAAGTCCGAGGACTGTAGCCAAGCCAGGCAGTGGGCACTGATGCCCACCACAGTGACCCTGGCCACAAACTCAAAGCTATCATAGGCCGCCCGGGAGCACGCCTTCATTTTACTGACCAGGCTCTGGAAGCGCTCAAGGTGATCCCCAGATAAACCAGCTGAGAATCTGGCAAGATCCCCTGCTAGGTCTTGCAGGTATATACCCATGTACAACTGGTATGCTTGGATCCAGCCACCAGCATTGAGCCTTGGTAGCACTTCCTCCCAAAGCCTTGGATACAGAGGAGTGTGTCTTGGAACTTTTAATCTGATGCATGGCCAATTCCACCACCATGGGGATGTGAGGGGGTTGTGCTTTTCCAAAACCATGGCTCTTGCGCACTCAATACATGGAATCGAGGTGAAGGCTCACTGTTGGCACTGGAAGATTTCTGATTCCTCCACCCAAGCTTCCTCCTCCACCTCACTAGTGAAGGGTAAAGCCTTTCCCATGTCCTGCACGAACTCGAGGAAAGAGAGGTCCTTGGGAAAGGACCTCCGCAGTTCATACAGGGGTGAGGGATTGGAGGGGACATTGTGGTGATGGACAGTCTCTGGCAATTCATGCTCGGTCTCCCGATCAGAGTCCGAGAGGAACTCAAAGTACTGCCTTCGATGGTGACCGCGATGGTTGTGCTTGGGAGGAGTCAGAGTCCTCTGCTCCCATCTGTTGTGCTGAGTCAGTAGCCCCAGAGAGTTCCCAAAAGGGACTGGGGGCTCCATTGCTAAGTGGAGCAGCAGCAAAAAACACAGGGGCCACCAGAACTAGCGGTGTTTTGTCCCAGACAACCTTGAAAAGGGTCTTAGAGACCAATGGCATGGGCAGGAAGGCATATAGGAGGCCCTCCGACCATGGATCAGAAGCTCCATTGGGTCTCCCTCATGTGGAGGCAGGCATCCGGTGTAACATGCACTGTGGATGCCATGTGGCTGAGCAAGAAGAGCCACGAGACAACTCACACTGTCTAGGGGGAGGAAGGCCTTGGTCTGGCAGGTATCCAACTGCGCCCCTATGAACTCCAAGCTTTGCATAGGAGTGAGATGAATGCGGTTTATTATGAAGCGCAGGTGTTCCAGGACACTGATGGTGTGGCCTGTGGCCTGCTGTACCTTGATGGCTGTTTCTTCTTTTATGAATCAGTCATCCAGCTAGAGGAAGACGAAGGCCTCTTGGAGGCGGAGATAGGCAGCCACCACCGCCAGGCATTTGGTGAAGACCCTGAGTGTGTGTAAGCATCCTTTAGATTCAAGGAGCATAGCCAGTCTCCCTGCTGGAGGTAAGGCAGCAATGTTCTAAGGGAAAGCATCTGAACTTCTCTTGCACCAGGAACTTGTCCAGGTTTCTCAGGACTAGGATGGTCCTGAGGCCTCCAGTTCTTTTCGGCCGAGGAAGTACTGGGAGTAGAGCCCCTTTCCCTTTTGGCAGTGGGGCACTGGTTCCATGGCCCTGTCCTCAAGTAGACCTGTAGGCTCCTGCTGTAGCAGGTTCTGGTGAAGGAGAATCATGGAGGGCTCTCCTGGAAAGAAAGAAGGGGGCATTTGGTCCAGGTGGAGGAGGTAACCCTCCCTGACCACCTGGAAGGCCCAGGCATCGGTGTGATGTTTGGCCATTGGTGGGCGAAGTGAACTAGGCATTCCCCTGTGGGCAGCTAACCTCATGAGGGCAGAGGGGCTATGCCCAAGGAGTAAAAAAATCCCCCCAAATGAAGCCGGGGCCAGTGTCGGAGCCTTGGGAATCCTCTGCTTGCGGGGGCCCTATGTGTGCTCCTTGGCATGCTGTCCCTACTGTGGGGCCTGGGAAAGCTGGTACTGCTGACAGCCTTGGTAGGCCGGTCCTTTCCTCAGGTAGAATGGCTTTTTCCCCAAGACCTTCTGCTTGGGCAGAGTGGTGGTCTTTTCAGAATGTCAAGTTTTTGTCAGGGTCTTGGACTCAAGTTCTGCAGCGTTGTCTGATATGGGTTTACCAAAACATTCTTCCCTTGGCATGGGACATCAACAAGTTTGTCTTGGACCCATTGCTCCAGGTCTGAGGAATGGAGCCAGACATGGCATTGGGCACCGATACCTGCTGCGGCCACCCGGGGTGTGGACTTGAACCCACTGTAGGCTGCTCGAGACATAAACTTAGAGCAGTCACAGATGCCTTTGACTAGGTTCTGGAACCATTGGAGGGGTTCCTCGGAGAGGCCAGCGGAGAACCCAGTGAGCTCCTTCCCCAGAGCCCTCAGGTACATACCCATATATAGTTGGTATGCCTGGATCCAACAAGCCAGCATCGAGCCCTGCTAGCATTTGCTGTCGAGGGTCCTGCCCTCCCTGCCCGGGGGCACTGACGAATGCTTCTTCTGGCTTTTAAGCAGACGCATAGCCAAGTCCTCCACCATGGAGTTGTGCGGAAGCTGAGCACTCCTGAAGCCCAGGCCCTGGCAAACCCGGTACATGGAGTCGAGTTGATGGCCGACTATAGGCACCGAGGCTGATGACTCCCACATTCGGAGGAGTAGCCCTTCCAGAATGGCTGGGATGGGCACCCTGAGTGACTCCTTTGGCAGGGCCTCATATTGGAGGATCTCGAATTCCTCTGTGCGAGAGTCCTTCTCCAAGTCAGTGGGGAATGTCAATGCCTTCGACATGTCCCACAGAAATTCGAGGAACGCTGTGTCCTCGGGTGGTGACCAGTGCCTGGTCTCGGGTGGAGACAGGTCCAATGGCACATAGCAGTGCATATGAGTGTCCAGCAATGTCTCATCCTCAGACTCCCAGTCGGAGTACTCGATGAAGGACTCGATGGCCAGCGATGGGTCCGGGTCCAGTGGTCAAAGGGCCAGGGCCCGGGTCCAGTGATCCATGGGCCTTTGGGGTTGTGTGGCTGGATCCACGAGCACTGGTCAAAGATGAGCGATGGCCAGAGGAACGGGACCGTGATCGAGACCGCTGTCAAGGATCAACTCGAGTCTGTAGACTTATGAGGATCAGCTTGACAACCGGGGAAGTCCTTGAAGTCGAGGTCCTGGTGGTCTGGGAGGATGAACTGGCTGAGCTGGACAACTGCGCCTGCTGCGTCTCCAGGAAGGCAGTCAAACTGTGTTCCAGGGACTCCATCCTGGACTCCAGTCCAGATGGTACTGCAGCTTTTGGCGCAGATGCCGGGATAGCTGGGTCCGGGGCCAGCGAGGAAGGGGAGTCTTTGACGAGGATGGCCTTGGAGGTCCGAGGCCGATCGCCGGTGGCCAATGATTCCTTCCTGCTCCAACACCTCTTGCCCAGTCGGTTGCTGCTGGGTCACTACGCGACTCCAGAGTCTTGGATACGGCGCTGGATCGTGGAATCACTGAGGACTCTGGGGCAGAGTCTGATTTGAAGAAAATTTGGTCATGCTTCTCCTGATGGAGTTTGATTGCTTTAGTGGACATCTGCTTGCAGAGGCCACAAACATCCGGATCATGGTTGGGACCAAGACAATGGAGGCAGCAATAGTGTGTGTTGGTGAGGGACTATTTTTAGAGCACCGTTCACACTTCTTGAAGCCGCTGGCCATCAGGAGAAAAAGTACCCCGGTGAGGTTGAACTGCCAGCCGGCTGAAAAAAAGGAGTGAAGCCGCGCTGGGAAAAAAGGAACTTAACTAGGGGAAAAAGGACGGTCCAAGACACGATGCTAATGCAAGCGAACTCAAAGGCGGGAAAGAAACCGGTCGCAGCTGTAGAAAAACAAAACACTATAGGATAAAATATAACTGCTTTTTCTAGGGGAATCAGACACGTCTGGTGGGCTCCGTGGAAAAAAGGAGACTGAGCAAGATGGCACCCTTGGGCGGGAAGGAGACCATGCATGCATGATACATCTCCAAAAGGCTTTCTTCAAAAGCTGGGGAAATGCTTCCGCACAAGGCTCAATCGGCGCTGATATCACCCATATGCGAGGACCGACTTCCTGCTTATTCCTGGAGAAATTTAGGATAGCCGTTTTGCTTTTCTAACTTTATGCAGATTGTTATTTGGCTAGCATACTGAGTATCACCACTATCTAGATAATTCATGATCTGTCCACAGACCACCCTAGTACTATCCAGACGATGCCAAAGCAGTCAGTAAGATATTCAGTGACACTATCCAGATAGTGCTATTGAATACTGCTAGATAACAGGTGCTGTTATTCGGCTAAGTGCCTTTGAATATTTATTCCCAAGTTACAAAGTTTTCTGTAATAACCCTATTTACATACCTAAGGCATGTAAAAAAAATCCTCCAATAACTCCATTATGGGGGTCATTAGCGGGGATGTACGTCTGGTTTGGACTACATTCCCCGCTAATCACTTGAAGTCGATTCTGTCCCCAGAGCTCCCCGCACGTACAGAGGAGATGTGCGGTAGCTCTGGATGGGGGAGGGAGGGGGAGGGCCGGAGGAGGAGTGTGGGTGGAGTGGAGACAAGACCACGTCCCGAACTTACAAGGCCTATTCCATTCACGGCCCTGTACGTCCGGGGGGAGGGGGAGGGGCAAGGATAACCGGGAAGCTTATTCCACTTCAGAGGTGGAATAAGTCCTCCCGCTGGAGGTGATCGGAACCAGCGGGCCCCGAAAAGAAGGTGAGCAGCAGAAGGAGATTCCCCGCAGTTTGGCCCCAGCCATGGAAGGCCCCTCCTGGGATCGGGCAGCGGGGAAATTGTCTAAATGCGGTGCGGGGCAGCAGGGCTCCTGCATGGTGTCCCGGTGCCATGGCGATGGGACGCTGTGGCACCAGGACTCCATGCAGGAGCATTGGCTGGGTTAAGCGGGGTCATTGCCGGACATGAAGCGCTTCTGAATCGGTGCCCATCCGGCCTGTCTATGTACCCCAAATTCTGCACCTGTGGGAAAGTATAGATCCCTCGGGTGCAGAATCCGGTGCAAATCTGGCCCATCCAGTTTTGGACGTCCAGATGGGCCCGATCAGAAATGGCCTCAATGCATTTAATTATTTCAGTGCTTATTGACACTGACAAACGTAAACATATGAACATCACAAACAGTTCTTAATGTATAATACATATCTGCTATACTGCCTTTGTACATTTAGGCATCAAGGTGGTGTAAAAATTTCCAATAAATTACAGCAAACTATAGATAGTGGGAAAAGGAAGGGGGGAAAAAAGAGGCTGTCTGTTCCTTACTCCTCTCAACAGAGCTATATCTTTTTACAGACCCGAGCCTCCCAGTAGACAACCATATGCTAAAAATGTATACGGGATGAAAATGTAGAGTATCTACTGAACACTGGTAATCAGATAAACTGTTTGCATCAGATGAATTATTCAGTGAACTATACTAATTTTTCCCTTGAGTGTATGATCATCTATAGTGAGTCAAAGTGAAGAAAATCTAAATATCTCAAACAGAACTTTATAGGCTCAAAGAGAAAATATATTCATCAAGAACCAAATCTTTTTACACATAAAGTATCAGTAGAATATTTTGCTATCTCAATATACATCAAGGAACTTTTCGAGAAACAGAATAATTACATATTGAATCTTTTATTCCCCAATATATTCCAGAAATTTATTTGTCTTCCTTCTTGCTGCAAGATTCAACCATATTTAAATTACTTAAAGAAGAGCATCAAAGCTGACTCAGTTACTGATGATCCTGAGTCAAGGGCTGCTGCCAACAGTTTGATTTCAAATACACAGCAGGAACATTGCAAGTTTCAGAAATCATTTCATCAAGCTTGATGTACTGAGCATAATTAAAAATCATCGGAAATGGAAAAAAGTACATGCACGCAAACCTAAAAAAATACTCTACAATTAAATGTAAATACAGAAGAATTGGGAAAATAGGCTAATTAAAACCACTATCCAATTTTATTCAAGGAATAGATGCAGACATGTTATGAAATTTACTGTACATAAATTATATATATGTACTTATTCTTCATTGTAGTCTTATGACACTTAAATAGTTTATAACATTTAGAAAATATTTTCTTTCCTCTAATTATTATTTGATATTATTTAGTTGAGTGTAGAATTCATTTTGAGCAAAAAGGCGTAGTTACTCACCTGTAACAGATGTTCTCCGGGGACAGAAGGAATCAGTCCTCACATATGGGTGACGTTGGTGCCGAAGGAGCCCAAATGGGGCATTTCCCCCTTTGGGACATGCTACCACGTATACCTGGTCCCCTTCCCACCCATCTTGCTCAGTCAGATGACATAGCTAGGACGGCAGTAAAAACTAAAATAAGGTCGGAAGGCAACTCCCAGGGGAGAAGGGAGGGTTGTGAGGACTGATTTCTGCTGTCCCTGGAGAACACCTGTTACAGGTGAGTAACTAGGCTTTCTCCAAGAACAAGCACAAAGTCAGTCCTCACATATAGGACTCCCTAGCTTCAGGTTGCCGAAGACCAAACCACGACAGCATCAATGGCGACTCATACTGGAGAAAGCGTAGTTACTCACCTGTAACAGGTGTTCTCCGGGGACAGCAGGAATCAGTCCTCACATATGGGTGGCATCGATGCCGAAGGAGCCCGCGCGGAGCAAATCCCCAGCTTTCAAAGAAAGCCTTTGGGAATTGCTACCATGCATGCATGGTCCCCTTCCCGCCCAAGGATGCCATCTTGCTCAGTCAAATGACATACCTAAAAAGACGGCAAAAACAAATGAAAATAATAGGACTTCAACTCCAAGGGGAGGAGGGAGGGTTGTGAGGACTGATTCCTGCTGTCCCCAGAGAAAACCTGTTATAGGTGAGTAACTACGCTTTCTCCAGGAACAAGCAGGAAGTCAGTTCTCACATATGGGACTCCCCTGCTACAGGCTACCATGAACCTATAGCCATAAAACGGCTCCCTCATCAAGAGCCGCAAGCAGTTGCAAGGGAAATAGGACCTGCATCCAAGGAAAGTAGCATTCCGATAGCCTGAACACAGAAGGATCAGAGGGCAGAAGTTGCCTAGACCCCGAAAAGGTTCCGGAGTACGGCCTGGCCAAAGGCACTGTCCCGTCAGGACTCCCTATCCAGGCAGAGTGAGCTGTGAAGGTATGAACCGAAGACCAGGTGGCGGCCCGGCAGATGTCTGCCAGAGGAACAGAGTGCAGGTGAGCCACTGATGCCACCATGGCCCTGACCCTATGAGCCATAACATGGCCTTCCAGCGGAAGCCTCGCTTCCTCATAAGCCCAGGCAATACAGTCCGCCACCCATTTGGACAGCGTATGCTTGGTCACCACCTCCCCCAGCTTACTGGGGTCGTAGGAAACGAAAAGCTGAGAGGCTTTCTGGTGACCTTGAGTACGTTGAATGTAGAAGGACAGAGCCCTCTTACAGTCCAAGGTAGGAGGACTGCCTCTGCCCGACTGGCATGCAGTCTGGGAAAGAAGGTAGGAATGACCATCTCCTGGTTGAGGTGGAATGAGGAGACCATCTTTGGAAGGAATTTGGGGTGCGTGTGAAGCACCACCCTATTCTTGTAGAACCTGGTATAAGGCCTCTCTGCCACGAGGGCCTGGAGCTCACTCACCCTCCAGGCGGAAGTGTGCACAATCAAGAAAACCACCTTCCAGGAGAGATAACGGAGGTGACACATGGCCAACGGTTCGAAGGGCGGCCAGGTGAGCTGCCCCAACACTACATGGAGATCACATTCGGTTACCGAGGGGCGGACCGGGGGCTTCAACAGTAGAAGGCCCTTTAGGAACCGGGACACTACTGGATGAACTGAGAGGGGCTTTCCATCCATCTGATGGTGGTTCACCGCTAGGGCATTGAGATGCACTCTGACGGAGTTGGACTTAAGCCCCGTCCTGGAGAGGTGGAGAAGGTATTGCAATACCACAACCACCAGGCAAGAGAAGGGGTCTACCCCTTGCTCAGTGCACTGAAGCGCAAATCTGCACCACTTAAAAGCGTAAGCCTGTCTGGTAGATGCTCTGCGTCAAACCAGCAAAACATCCTCCATGACCTATGGAAGGAGGAGCAGGGATAGAGTCACACTCTCAGCAGTCATACCATCAACGAAAGGGAGCTGAGGTTGGGAGACAAAAGAGAGACCCCCTCCTGGGAAAGGAGCCATGGAGCTGACCCCAAAGGGATGGGGGCCTCGACTGCTAGCTGTAGGAGAAGCGAAAACCATGGTTGTCTGGGCCACCGTGGGGCTATCAGGATGACTGAACCTCTGTCGTGAAGAATCTTGAACATAGTCTTGGTGATCAGAGGCGTCAGGGGGAAAGCATACAGAAGACCCACTGACCATGAGACTAGAAAGGCATCGGCTGCCACCCTGGCGGGGTGCGGCTGCCTCGAGCAGAAGCGGGGCAACTGGTGAATGTCCGGGCTTGCAAACAGGTCTATCACCAGTGCCCCTCAGGTCTGGAAAAGCCCGCTGGCTACTTCCCGGTCCAGCTGCCACTCGTGCGGCTAGAGCATCCTGCTTATATCTGTCGGTCAGTCAGTTGTCCTGGCCCGGCAGGTATACCGCCTTGAGGAGAATGCCCTGCTGGACTGTATAAGAGCACAGATATGGTAATTAGGCCTTACCTGCTAATTGCTGTTCCTGAAGGAACGACAGTCCAGTCCCTTACTTCTGGGTTGCGCAACCCTTCCAGCAGCTTGGAGGCTGAGCCCAACCTTTTTGGGGATGGAGCGGTACAAATACCACTGGGACCACCCCCTAACTCCAGTATTCGAATGAAAAAGCAGACATAACAAACTTTCGTAACCGAACTATATAGCTATAACACCTCAAGAAAATTGACTATAACTAAAACTCTTTTTTTTTTTTTTTGGAATGGCATGGGAAAGGATGGGAGGGATGGCCCCGGACGGAGGGGGGGTGCCGGGGCTAGCCGCACCTGGCCTGGGTTCGTTCCGATGCTTCCGACTAAACAATACTCTTAACTTCAGCCGGAAATGGGAGGGATCAGGGACTGGACTGTCGTTCCTTCAGGAACAGCAATTAGCAGGTAAGGCCTAATTACCATTTCCTTATCGTCACTCCAGTCCAGTCCCTTACTTCTGGGATGTACCTGAGCAGTTCAACCCTGGGTGGGATCCGGCATACCGGAACGAAGAACCGCCAGGCCAAACCGAGCATCCGCTGCACTCTGGACGTCCAACCTGTAGTGCTTGGTGAAGGTGTGGAGGGATGACCAAGTCGCCGCCCTACAGATATCCAGCGGAGGAACTAGGCTGAACTCCGCCCAAGAGGTAGCCTGAGCCCTCGTGGAATGTGCTCGCAGGCCCACGGGAACTTGCTTCCCCTTCAGGATATAGGCGGAGGCGATTGCCTCCCTGATCCACCTAGAGATGGAGGCCTTGGCCGCCGCCTCCCCTTTGTGCGGCCCCCCGAACTGGATGAATAGGCGTTCGGATTTTCTGAAGGGCGCTGTGCGGTAGAGGTAACGCTTCAGGGTCCTGCGAATGTCTAGTAGGTGAAGCTTGTCATCCCCAACTTCCCGCCCTTCCGTTGCGCAGGCCGGGAGGGTAATTGTCTGGTTCACATGGAAAGGGGAGGTGACCTTGGGTAGGAAGGATGGAACCGTGCGCAGCACCACTTTATCCTTGAGGAAGGACAGAAAGGGGGGCTGCGAGGACAGCGCTTGTAGTTCCGAGATTCTTCTGGCCGAGCAGATGGCGATAAGGAAAACTGTCTTCAGAGTTAAGTCTTTTAGGGAGGCATTCCTTAATGGCTCAAAGGGATTCCCGATTAAGGCATTTAGTACAAGGTTAAGGTCCCAAGGGGGATGACTGACCTTCGTTGTGGTCGTAGCCGTCTAACTGCCCTTAAAAACCTTGCGACGTCCGCGTGGGCCCCTAGGGGCTTGCCTCGGACCTTGCCCCTGTAGCAAGCGATGGCCGCCAGCTGGACCCTTAAGGAACTGTGGGCCAGACCCTTGTCAAACCCTGCCTGCAGGAATTCCAGGACCTCCGGAACCGAGGCCGAGAGTGGTTTCCTTCGGCGCTCCGCGCACCAGGATTCGAAGATGCGCCAGACCCTCACGTAGGAAAGACAGGTCGAGCGCTTCTTGGCCTGTAGCAGAGTCGAGACTACTGCCCCTGAGTACCCTCGTTTCAGGAGCCGTGCCCTTTCAATAGCCAGGCCGTAAGCGAGAACCGATCCACGTGTGGCATCAGTACCGGGCCTTGCCTTAATAGGTCCCTTTTGCAAGGGAGCCGCCACGGCTGGTCGACGATCATTCTCACCAGGTCCGCATACCAGGGTCGGCGAGGCCAGTCCGGGGCTATGAGGATTACCAATCCCTGGTGCGACTCTACCCGCTGGAGTACTTTTCCGATCAGAGCCCAAGGCGGGAATACATAGAGAAGACCGTCCGAAGGCCAATTTTGGGACAGGGCATCCAAGCCCTCGGACATTCTTTCCCTCCGCCGACTGAAGAATCTGTCCACCTTGGCTGACGAGAACCGTGCCATGAGGTCCATGACTGGCACTCCCCACCGAGCTACTATTTGCTTGCAGGTCTCCTGTTCTAGTTCCCACTCCCCGTGGTCTATCTTGCACCTGCTGAGGAAATCGGCCGTGACGTTGTCCGTTCCGGCCACGTGCTGTGCTGATAGCGCCTGCAGATGGATCTCCGCCCACTGTAAGAGGGTGTCCGCCTCCTTTTCGAGAGCGGGGCTGCTGGTGCCTCCCTGGTGATTGATGTAGGCCACCGCGGTGACATTGTCGGAGAGGACGCGAATTGCTCTTCCTTGAACTAAGGTCTCGAGTGCTTTGAGCGCCAGGGTGACGGCCCGCAATTCCAGTCTGTTGATGGGCCATTGCGCTTCCAACGGTGTCCAGAGACCCTGGGCGAACTGAGCTTGGCAGTGTGCCCCCCAGCCCGAGAGGCTGGCATCCGTTGTCAACAGTGTCCACTGAGGGGGTTCGAGAGGCATCCTGCGGCCCAGGTTCCTTGGGTTTCTCCACCAGTAGAGTGCCTGTTTGGTCCGCGGAGCGCACGGTAACTGCCGAGAGAGCGGGTGATGCTGGGGAGACCACCGCCGCAACAGAGAACGCTGCAATGGGCGCATGTGGGCCCTGGCCCATGGTACTACTTCTATTGCCGCCGCCATTGTTCCCAGAAGTTGAAGATAATGCCACGCCGAGGGGCTTCTTCTGGCTAGAAACTGAGAGACTAGGAGCCTTAGATCCCTTGATCTCGTTCGTGACAAGAAAACTCTTTCGCTGTTGGTGTCGAATCTTGCCCCGAGGTACTCGAGTTCCTGGGAGGGAGTCAGTCTGCTCTTTGTACGATTGATGACCCAACCCAAGTTCTCTAAAACCTGGATTACTCTGGCTGTTGCCGAGAGACTTTCTTCTTCGGATTTTGCCCGGATTAGCCAATCGTCCAAGTAAGGATGAACTAATATGCCCTCCTTCCGAAGGAAGGCCGCTACCACCACCATTACCTTGGTGAATGTTCTGGGAGCCGTGGCTAGGCCGAATGGAAGGGCCTGGAATTGAAAGTGGCCTCCTGGCACCGCGAATCTCAGGAACTGCTGATGGGACTTCCTGATTGGGATATGCAGATAGGCTTCTGTCAAGTCGAGGGAGGTTAGGAACTCTCCTTCCCTTACGGCTGCTATGACAGAGCGTAGAGTCTCCATCCGGAAGTGGGGTACTCTGAGGCAGCGATTTACTTGTTTTAGATCCAGGATCGGCCGAAGGGAGCCTTCCTTCTTTGGTACCACGAAATAAATTGAGTACCGACCCGATCCTCGCTGTTTTGGTGGAACGGGGATCACCGCCCCGAGAGCTAATAGGCGTGCGAGAGTTGCCTCCACCGCCGCCCTCCTTGAAGGAGAGCCGCAGGGAGAGCGGACAAAGGCCGGAGGGATTTGTTCTGAGAATTCGAGAGAATAGCCCTCTTTGATCACTTCTAGGACCCATTGATCGGACGTGACCCGGGACCAGGCGGGAAGGAAGAGCCTGAGGCGACCCCCTATCGGTTGCCTTCCCTCCTGGGCCCCCAGTTTCTCATTGTTTTCTGGAACCCGAGAAGGAGGAAGAGGCTGTTCCGAATCCTCGGCCAGCTCCCCGGAACCCTCGGTAACCTTGTCCCCTTGAGGGGAAACGGGTCTTGGAAAAGGGGGCTGACCTGGCTGGACGAAACCTCCGTGGTTCCTTAGGCTGGGTACGTAAAGGGGGAAGAGAGCGCCCCTGTTTTTGTCTGTCTTCTGGGAGCCTGCCCCCCTTTGACTCCCCCAGGTCCTTAACTAGCTTTTCCAAATCTTCGCCAAACAACAGTTTCCCCTTAAAAGGAAGTCGGCTCAGGCGCGCCTTAGAGGAAGCATCTGCTGCTCAATTCCGTAGCCAAAGGTAGCGCCTAGCCGCCACCACCGAGGCCATGTTCTTGGCTAGGCTTCTGATTAGATCATACTGACTATCCGCCAAATAGGCTGCTCCGGATTCCACCTTAGTCGCGTTGGCCTGCGCTTCGGCCGCTGATCCCTCTGTTGACTGGATCTGTTGTGCCCACCTTAAGCAGGCCCGAGCCACCCAGGCTCCTGATACTGAGGCCTGCAAGGCAAGGGCGCTGACGTCAAAGGCTTGTTTCAGGAGCGTATCCAATTTCCTGTCTTGAGCATCCCTTAGGGCCGAGGCTCCCTCCACTGGGATAGTGGTCTTCTTGGTGACTGCTGATACCGCCGCATCTACTCTGGGGGACTTCAGCAGTTCTTTATCTGGCTCAGGGAGAGGGTAGAGACGAGACATAGTTCGTACCCCTCGCAGGCCTGACTCTGGTTGATCCCATTCCTCTTGTATCATCTGACGTACCACTCTGTGAACCGGGAAAACTTTCTGGGACCTTCTGATGGCCTGGATTAGGGGATCCTCTAGTGCCTCGTCCTCTGTTGGGGAATCTGAGGTAACGTTGAGGGCTTTTAGGGACTCGTTGATTAGAGAAGAGAGCTCTTCTCGGCGGAACACCCTGACAATGCGAGCATGGTCCTCCTCCGGGATCTCCCCTTCTTCCAGCTCCTCGTCTTCCTCCTCTAAGTCCCTTTCGGAAACCTCCTCCTCTGGAGTGCCCTGAGACAGGGGAGGGAGAATCTCTTCACTCATTAGCCTGGAGCGCTTGTGGGGTATCCCTGAGTCCTGACCGCTAGCTCTCCTAGGCTTGTCTAATCTGGCTTCTGCTGGCGGACCTGTATCGCCTGGGCCAAGCCCCTGCCTGCGCATGCAGTAAGCTTGGTGAAGCAATAGGACGAAGTCTGGGGAGAAGAGCTCTCCGGCCCCTCCCTCCAGCGTGGCACGGGATAGAGGGGGGGAGAGAACCTCTGTGCTAGTAGCCGGAGGTAACTGAGCCCCCCCTTCGGCTTCCAGGGCTTCCCCAGGGACCTGAGGTGTTTGTGACATGGTCAAACTGATTTCCTGCTCTACAGAGGTAGACGCTGCCGCACATGGCCTGCAGACTCCTGTCTCTGTGGGGGTGCCCCTCCGTGTGCCACAGGATGGGCACTTTGCCTTGGTGGCCATGCTTTCCCGTCGGCTCCGAAGGCTGTGCTTAGTGGCAGGGCTAAGCAATTGGCTGTATGAGAAAAAAGGGGCCCAAACCCAAAACCAAATTCCAAATCAAGGCAAAGCAGGGAACCCCCTCAATGGGAAGGGACTGAAGCTTATCCTGAGAAGCCTTAACCCCCAAGGCCCGATTATTTTTAGGAAACAATCCTATAAACACCTTTTTAGCTGAGACAGTAAGAAATTAAATAAAGGTAAATAAAATTAAAAACAACTTTTAAAACAATTTTGAGAATCGCCGTTGAAAGAGTCCAAGACCCCTTTGTCCCCTAAGGGAAGTACTTGCGGTTTGCCGATCCTGGGCCTGGTGCAGTGTTGGGCCTGGTGCAGTGTCTACCACCCGGAGGCTCAACACATGGTAGGCCCCACCACGTGGAGCCTGAGCCGGGGAGACTGAGTGTGCTCCTGGCGCCTGGCGGAGCTCCGGTGCTGAGTCCGGCGCTGATTCCCCCTGCAACACGTGTGCGATCGCCGTCTGATCGCACCGTGTGGAACTTGAACTCCGTGTATCGTGCCGTTCGCCTCCGCGGTCACACGCGTTGGGCCGGGATGGGCAGGTCGGCGTTGCAGCCTCTAGCGCTCAGCCACCTTCTGGGCTTCGGCGCGAGGCTGTTTCCCCCCAAGGAGGTAGCAATCGTCACCCTGGAAGCTGGGCAAAGCAGAGCACCTCCTCTGTGCCGCAGATCCTCAAAATGCTTTGCGAGTGCCGGGTCCGGTCGGGCGGGGGGGGGGAGGGGGAGGGGGAAGGTAAGTCTTAAAGGAGCAGAGCTAAGGAATCAAGGTAACTAAACTTTCAAATGAAATAAAACAAACACTTAAGCAAGATTAAGCATATTAAATTAAAGTAAAATTAAAGTAAAATTAAAATTAAGATTAATAAGTGAAGGCAGGACTCCAGTAAGCCCAAGGCTTACGGAACCCTCCAGCTGCTTGGAGGCTGAGAATACTGGAGTTAGGGGGTGGTCCCAGTGGTATTTGTACCGCTCCATCCCCAAAAAGGTTGGGCTCAGCCTCCAAGCTGCTGGAAGGGTTGCGCAACCCAGAAGTAAGGGACTGGACTGGAGTGACGATAAGGAACTAGGGCTTCCTGACAGACGGCATGGGACCCTGTGCCCCCGTTTGTTCACATAGAACATGGCAACCTGGTTGTCCGTTTACACCAGGACAGTCCTGTGGCCCAGGCACTGCCTGAAAGCCTTCAGAGCGAGACGGATTGCACGCAATTCCAACAGATTGATCTGTTGAGCACTCTCTTTGGGGGACCAAATTCCCTGAGTGCGGTATCCCTGACAATGGGCTCCACAGCCCAGCAGGGAGGCATCCGTGGTGAGGATCCTCGAGTGGTGAGGGGTCTGGAAGGGCATCCCCACCTCCAGGTGATGGGGCGAGAGCCACCAGGTCAGGGACTGCACTAGGCATCTGGTCACTCTGACCCTATCCAGGAGATGTCCCATGGCCTGGGACCACTGATTCCTGAGGCACCACTGCACACTTCGCATGTGGAGGCGGGCATCTGGCGTGACATGGAACGTGGAGGCGGGCATCTGGAATGACATGGACCGTGGAGGCCATGTGCCCGAGGAGACGCAGAAGATGCCTTCCTGGCACTGAGGGATGGCACTTTATGTCTTTTGGCTAGGGTCATGAGCCTGCTTGCCCTATCTGTAGGCAGGAAGGCTTTTGACTGAAGGGTATTGATCCTTGCCCCAATAAATTCCAACTCTTGTGCCGGGCAAAGCTGGACTTGGGGTAGTTGATAACAAAACCCAAGTGCTGAAGGACCTGGGTGGTGCGAGTTGTGGCCTGCTGCACCTCGGAGGCTATAGTGCTCCTGATGAGCCAGTCATTGAGACAGCGGAATAAAAAGATCCCCTGAAGCCTGAGGAAGGCTGTACCGCCAGGCACTTTGTGAATACCCTGGGGGCCGAGGCAAGGCCAAAGGGGAGCACCCTGTATTGGTAATGATTGCCTCCTACCACAAAGCATAGGTATTGCCTGTGGCTTGGGTGGATTAGGATGTGTGTGTAGGCATCTTTTAAGTCCAAGGAGCACAGTCAGTCTCCCTAGTAAGGCAGCAATATTCCAAGGGAGAGCATCTTTAACTTCTCCCTCACCAGGAATTTGAGGTTGCGCAGGTCGAGGATGGGCCTCAGGCCTCCTGTTCTCTTTGGCATGAGGAAGTACCTGGAGTAGAACCCCTTGCCCTTGAGGTGGTGGGGCACCGGTTCCACCGCATGGTCCTTGAGAAGACTTGCCAACTCCTTCAGAAGAAGATCCCGGTGAAGAGGAGACCTGATAGGCTCTCCCGGTAAGTAGTGTGGAGGCACTTGGGCTAGATGGAGGAGGTATCCCTCCCTGATCACCTGTAATGCCCAGGAATCGGTGGTGATGGCTCCCCACCTGTGGGCATACAAGGCGAGCCAACCTCCTGTGGGATGGACTGCTCCAGTTGGGAGAGGGGCCATGCTGCAGGAATCAAAAACCCCCTCCAGGCTGGGCCAGGGCCAGGGCCAGAGCCAGAGCCTGGGGTTTGGAGGCCTTCTGCTTACGCAGGCCATGCTCCTGTCCTTTGGCCTGCTGCCCTTGTTGGGGAGCTGGGGAGGCCTGATAAGGGGGATAGTTTCGTTAAACAGTGGACTTCCTCAGGTAAAAGGTCTTTTTACCTGAGCCCTTCCAACTGAACCACACACACACACACACACACCATAGTTGGTCAAGAAGATAGATTATGGCTTCATTTGGAAAAGTCTGTTCTTGATTTCTTTAACAAAGAAAAAATAGTTCTCAGCTTCCTTTCTGAACACACTGCTAAGACCCTTATCCACTCTTTAGTTACCTCCTGACTAGACTTTTGCAACCTCCTCCTTGTTTGTCTCCCTCTGAAACATCTCTTTCCCCTTCAATTTGTTCAAAACTCAGCTGTATGGCTAATCTTTCATCAGCCTTGATATGCTCATATAACCCCTCTCTCAAGTTGCTTCACTGGCTCCCTATCCGTTTCTGTATCCAGTTCAGACATCTACTGACTGATAAATGCACTCATTCTGCTGCTCCTCACTATCTTTCTTCTCTTATCTCTCCCTACACCCTTCCTCGGGAACTCTGCTCTTCTGGCAGATCGCTTCTCTCTGTGCCCCTCTTTTCCACTGCCAGATTTTCCAGATTTCGATCCTTTCATCTTGCTGCTCCTTATGCCTGAAACAAACTACCTGGGTCTGTACATCAAGCTTCATCTCTGCCCTGTTTGTCCAGGCTGAAAGCTTACCTCTTCGAGGCTGCTTTTGGATCCTTACCATATCCCTAGATGTATTCTTGTCCTCAGCTGTTGTATTGTCTGTCTTAACTTGATTGTAAGCTCTGATTAGCAGGGACCATCTTTTACATGTGCCTGTGCAGCACTGCATACACCTTGTAGCACTACACAAATGATCAATAGTAGTAGCTTGCTTTAGAGATTTAAAATTAATTTCTGTTAGATTCAGATAGGTCCTTTAGTCTTAAAAGAAAGCAGACAAGTAGTTAGTCTCTTTCCCAGCCACCTACCACAGAACATTCTGATTGCTGTATCTTAAAAAAGATATAGCGTTATTAGAAAAGGTACAGAGAAGAGCCACCAAAATGGTAAAGAGGAAGGATAACCCTATGAAGAGAGACTAAAAAGGTTAAGGCTCTTCAACCTGGAAAAGAGACGGCTGAGGGGAAATATGATAGAGGTCTATAAATTAATGAATGGAGTGGAACGGGTAAAGGTAGATCGATTTTTTACACCATCAAAATATAGAACGACTAGGGGACATCAATGAAGCTACAGTGTAACCTATTTAAGACTAATAAGAGTAAATATTTTTTCACTCAATCTGTTGAGGCAGCCATGAGGTTTAGCTGTGGGTAACCCTTCCCCCAAGCCATGAGGTTTTACATAGTGATCAGCTTGCTAAGAGAAGACATAAAGGTTTCAGTAGGCACCCTTCCCCCCCCCCCCCCCTCCAGGCCTGAGCACAATACCCCCTTGCCCAGAAATCAGCAGACCAGAGCATACCGGTTTGGACAGGTCACCCAGGCACCTTCCCCAGGGGCTGCTGATTGGTGGACAGGAAATACCTGAGACGAATGAGATTGTAGAATGAGTTTAAAAATGTACTGTATATAAGACAATGTGGGACATCCTTCGGGGCTCAGATTTTTTTTGGAGGGTACCGGCTCTCTGTCTGGGCCTGTGTGCACATTAAAAGATCCTGTTTGCATTCCAGCCTGTCTGTGTGTTTCCTTCTGTGGGTGAGTGAGAGAATGAGAGCGTTTTCAGTTGCTTGGCTGCAACATTTGGCACCCCAGATGGGACCCTATTAAATTAAAAAAAGCCTCTCTCATCACACCCACGGTGGGAAGACTTCTGCTCTTGCAGCATCGGGCCTCCACCGGTCAGGGACCGGCCCCTCCAGGTGATTAACAGTCCTTGGCACCACCGGGCCCCCTTTGTGCTCTGGAAGGACACCTTGACTCGTCTGGTCAGTCGGTCCCTGCGGCTGACCCCCCCGATTGAAAACCGGCTGGATAGACTGGCATCCAAACTCTCTCTGATCAGAGGTCTGGTGAGTACTACTGCCTTACTGTTTTACTGTTTGGGGTAGTTCTGTATTTCTGTATCTGGAAATTCTGGTAAAATCTGGTAAATCTGGTAAATTCTGTGAATCTGTAGCGGCTTGATCACCCGCACGAGCAGTCCGAGTAAGGGCCCCAGAGGCCCTGAAACCACTGCTCGTCCAGTCTGTGGGGGAAAAAGGGGGGTAACTCTGTAATCTGTAGCGGCTTGATCACCCGCACGAGCAGTCCGAGTAAGGACCCAACAAGTGGCCCCGATCTCCTCCCAATCAGTAACTATTGTGGGAACAACGGGGAGAGTGCCCAGAGACCTTTTCTGCAAAACCGCACGTGCCAGTTGGGGGGACAGACCATCACTCACCAGTTCCTGTATATGCCTGAATGTCCTATACCCCTGCTGGGTCGGGATGTTCTGGCAAAACTCCAGATCCAAATCTCATTCGGGCCTGACGGCCAGGCTGAGCTAGAAATACCCAGCCTGGGCCCAGCAGTTTTGGTACTGTCCGTCCTCCGAGAAGAAGAATGGTGGTTATATGAGGACAGGCCCAAATCTGATGTGGCTACCCTGGATACATGGGAATCAGTGCCCCCTGGAGTATGGGCTGAAGGAAACCCCCCCGGAATGGCCATCAACATCCCTCCCGTATGCATTGAAATGAAGCCGGGAGCTTCCCCGGTACATGTGCGACAATACCCGCTGCCGCAGGCAACTGTGGAAGGAATTCATCATCATCTGGTGCAGCTACTACAGCATGGTATCCTGCGCCCTGCCAATCGGCATGGAACACTCCTTTGCTGCCAGTCTGAAAACCTGGAACCACCGACTACCGACCCGTTCAAGATCTCCGTCGTGTCAATGAGGCCACTGTGACTTTGCATCCAGTAGTACCAAACCCTTATACACTGTTGGGCCTCATCCCGGGGACTGCTTCACACTTCTCAGTACTGGACCTAAAAGATGCCTTCTTTTGTATACGCCTGGCTACTGCAAGCCAGCACCTGTTTGCCTTCGAGAAAGAGGATCCTGCTACTGGCAGGAAGTCCCAAGTTACCTGGACTCGCTTACCACAGGGATTCAAGAACTCCCCTACCATTTTCAGCACAGCACTGGCCCAAGAACTTGCTAGTTTTCCCCGGGGGAGCCCGGCAGACGAGTACTTCTGCAGTACGTCGATGACCTGCTAATCGCTGCTGACTCTGAGGCTGAATGTATACTGGCAACCACAGAGCTTCTCCAACTCTTGCAAGATGCGCGTTACCGAGCTTCAAGGAAAAAGGCTCAGTTATGCCAGTTGGAAGTGAAGTATCTGGGATTCCATCTGTCAAAAGGAAGCTGATGGTTGGGGAGCGAGAAGAAGGAAACAGTGTGCCGGATCCCTGTGCCAACAACCCGCAAGCAAGTACGCGCTTTTCTCGGGGCCGCTGGGTACTGTCGTATCTGGATTCCCAACTTCGCAAAGATTGCAAAGCCCCTCTATGAATCCACAAAGGGCCCAGAGAAGAGCCCCTTGAATGGGGTTGAGACCAACTGCAGAGGCCTTCGAACATTTGAAAAGGGCATTACTGTCATCACCAGCCCTAGGCCTTCCGGATGTTACCAAGCCTTTCACCCTCTATGTACCCAAAGCAGCAGGAACAGCTTTGGGGGTCTTGACCCAACAACTGGGGTCTTGGCCGCGGTCAGTCGCCTACCTGTCTAAACTGCTGGATCCAGTGGCCAAGGAATGGCCACCTTGCCTGAGAGCAATAGCAGCAACAGCCTTGTTGGTGGAAGAGTCTGATAAACTATCCATGGGCCAAGACCTTTTAGTCACCGTCCCACATTCAGTCCAAACATTACTGGAGCATAAAAGAAGTCACTGGTTCACCAGCTCCCAGATGTTGAAATACCAGAGCATGTTATGGGGAAATCCCAGAGTGCAATAACTACCAGCCTGCTACATTCCTGCCTGTTGGCCCGGGACCACCTGATCACAACTGCCTGGAAGTGATGGATACAATCTTCTCCGGTCGCCCTGATCTGACAGATGTGTCGTTAAGCAATCCGGATGAGACCTACTTCGTAGATGGAAGCAGTCTGGTGTTGGAGGGCCGCAGGTGTGCGGGGTACGTGGTGGTGACGATGGAAGTAATAGCCGAAGCTCAGCCTTTGCCCCCTGGAACTTCCGCACAGAAGGTGGAACTCATGGCCCTGACCCAATACACCCCTCTGCGGCTTGCCTCCAGTAATACTGCCCTCTACCGCCCCTAGCGGTAGAGGTCTCACTTAAAAAGGGGGGAGTGAGGCAGCCATGAGGTTTAGCTGTGGGTAACCCTTCCCCCAAGCCATGAGGTTTTACATAGTGATCAGCTTGCTAAGAGAAGACATAAAGGTTTCAGTAGGCACCCTTCCCCCCCCCCCCTCCAGGCCTGAGCACAATACCCCCTTGCCCAGAAATCAGCAGACCAGAGCATACCAGTTTGGACAGGTCACCCAGGCACCTTCCCCAGGGGCTGCTGATTGGTGGACAGGAAATACCTGAGACGAATGAGATTGTAGAATGAGTTTAAAAATGTACTGTATATAAGACAATGTAGGTCGTCCTTCGGGGCTCAGATTTTTTGTGGAGAGTACCGGCTCTCTGTCTGGGCCTGTGTGCACATTAAAAGATCCTGTTTGCATTCCAGCCTGTCTATGTGTTTCCTTCTGTGGGTGAGTGAGAGAATGAGAGCATTTTCAGCTGCTTGGCTACAACAGTGTAATCAAACTCTGGAATTTGTTACTGAAGGATGTAGTAAAAGCTGTTAGTGTAGCTGGGTTTAAAAGAGATTTGGATAAGTTCCTGGAGGAAAGGTCCATAAACCATTATTAAAGGGGACCCGGGAAATCCACTGCTTGCCTCAATACAACCACTGTGCAACCTGTGTCTTTTGGGGAAATTGCTAGGTACTTGTGACCTAGATTGGCCACTGTTAGAAACAGGATGCTGGGCTTGATGGACCTTGGGCTGACCCACTATGGCATATCTTATGTCCTTATGAGAAGAGGAAGGGAATAGCAGTGGGGGATGTACTACTGCTCAACTGGCCAAAATAAATAGTGATGAAATACTAACAGAAATTAGGGAAGCTACAAAATTAGCAACGTGGTAATAATAAGCGCTTTCGACTGGGTCAATGTCGCATAAGGACATGCTAGGGAGATAAAGTTTCTAGATAAAATAAATGACTGCTTCATGGAGCAGTTGGTTCAGGAACTGACACAAGGGGAAGCTACTTTAGAACTAGTCCTTAAAGAAACACAGGGCCAGGTGCGAGAAGTGACAATATTGGGGCCACATAGCAATAGTGATCATAACATGATCAAATTTGATTTAATAAATGGAGGACAGCATTTCACTTTTAAAAGGGAGATTATGATTAAATGAGTTAAATGGCTAGAAAAAAATAAAAGGAGAAGCTGCAAAGGTTTAAAGTTTATTCAGACCTGGACATTATTTAAAAATACAATCCTGGAAGCCCAGATCTATGTTTCCAAAAAGTTGGAAGGAAGGCTCAATGTTTTCTGGCATGGTTTAAAGGTGAGATGATAGAGACTTATAGAAAAATAAAATCTTTCAAAAAATGTAAAAAGGATCCAAATGAAGAAAACAAGAAAGAGCATAAGCATTGGCAAGTTAGATGCAAAGCATTAATGAGGCAGGCAAAGAGGAAAAACAAACCTCATAATAAAAGCTTCTTCAGGTAAATTCAAATCAAGCCTATGAGGGAGTCAGTTGGACTATTAGATGATAGAGGAATAGAAGGGGCACTAAAGGAAGACAAGTCACAGAGAAAGAGTAAATGAATTATTTGCTTTGGTCTTTACTGAAGAAGCTATAGGGAAGATACTAATACTAGAAATGATATTTAAAGGTGATGATTCAGAGGAACTGAAACAAATCTCAGTGAACCTATAAGATGCAATAGTGCAATTTGACAAATTAAAAAATAGCAAATCACCTGAATGGGATGGTATATATCCCAAGGTACAGAAAGAACTAAAAATAAAATTGCAGATCTACTATAAGTAATTTGTGAACTATCACTAAAATGATTTATAGCCCCTGAAGCTTGGAGAGGGACCAACCCAAAGCCAAGTTTTAAAAAGGGTTACAGGGGTGATCCAAGAAACTACAAAACAGCATAACTTCAGTGACAGAAAAAATGGTAGAAACCATTATACAGAACAAAATTACTGAATATATAGCATAGTTACTCACCTGTAACAGGTGATCTCCGGGAACAGTAGGAATTTAGTTCTCACATATGGGTATCGTCGGTACCGACAGAGCCTGCGCGGGAACGCTCCCCAGCGTCCAATTAGAAAGCTTTTGGGAGCATCCCACAGCACCTGCGTGCTGCCTTCCCGCCTTTCCCAACTGCCTCTCTCCAGTTGAGTTTTAAAGCTGAAACAAAGAGAGAGAGAGGGAAAGGGAAAGAGATAGATAGAGAAATACAACTCCTAGGGGAGGTGGGTGGGTTGTGAGGACTAAATTCCTGCTGTTCCTGGAGATCACCTGTTACAGGTGAGTAACTATGCTATCTCCAGGAATAAGCAGGAATGTAGTCATCACATATGGGGACTCCCTAGCTTTAGATGCCAGGGAGAGACCCCAGAAGTTGTGCATCCCTGAGAAGGGCTCCACTTCCCCCCATGGATCTCTGGCATCCTACAAGGGATGGTGGGTAGGAGTTGATTAGGTATGGAACGGGTGTTGGAGAACAGCCTTTCCAAACAAGGCATCCTGGCGGGAGTCCTTGTCCAAGCAGTAATGGGCTGTGAAGGTATGAACCGAGGCCCAGGTGGCGGCTCGACAGATGTCGTCGATAGACACAGAGTGCAGATGAGCCATTGAAGCTGCCATGGCTCTCACATTGTGAGCTGTGACATGGCCCTCCAGAGGAAGATTCTTACTCTGAAAGGCAAAGGAAATACATTGAGCAATCCAGTTAGATAGTGTTCTCTTGGAGACTGGAAGTCCCAAACGAGAAGGATCAAAAGCAACAAAGAGTTGAGAGGACTTTCTATGTTGCTGTGTTCTTTGTAAGTAAAAAGCTAAAGCTCTTTTACAGTCCAAAGTATGAAGGTTCCTTTCTGCAGTTGATGCATGAGGCCTTGGAAAGAACACAGGTAGGTAGACCGCTTGGTTTAGATGAAAGGACGAGACCACCTTTGGCATAAAGCGTGGATGAGTCCTAAGGACTACCTTGTCATGATGGAACCTTGTATAAGGTGGATCAGCTACTAGTGCTTGCAACTCACTGATGCAACGTGCTGATGTGATTGCAATGAGAAAGATAACCTTCCAAGAAAGGAATTTCAATGAGGTAGTAGCTAAGGGTTCGAAAGGTGGCTTCATGAGTTGACCAAGAACCAAATTTAAGTCCCATGCCACAGGAGGTGGCTTAATGGGAGGCTTAGTTAGCAGAAGGCCTCTCATAAATCTTGCTATAAGAGGATGGGAGGAAATAGGTTGTCCATTTAGGGGCTTGAAGGAAGCTGCAATAGCACTCAAATGGACCCTCACTGAGTTAGTCTTAAGTCCTGCATTGGATAAATGAAGGAGATACTCCAGTAATGATTCCAGAGGTATGGCAATGGGGTTAAGACCCTTCTGCGAACACCATATGGTAAACCTTTTCCACTTGAAAGCATAAGAGCGTCTTGTGGAAGGCTTCCTGGAAGCATAAAGGATGTCCTTTATTTGCTGAGGGAGGTTAAGATAATGGAGATCTAGACCTTCAGCAACCAAGCCCTGAGATGCAGAGACTGGGGATTGGGATGCCATAACATTCCGTCCTCCTGAGATAGGAGATCTGGAGCAGACCCTAACTCCAGGGAGGGAGTTTGAGAGAGATGTAGAAACAGAGGGTACCACACTTGCCGTGGCCAATGTAGAGCTATGAGACTCATACGGCCTCTCTGTCTCTGTGAAGCTTGAACAGGGTTTTGGGAATTAGGGGAATGGGTGGAAAGGCATACAGGAAGTCTTGACCCCAGTAAAGGAGGAAAGCATCCCTGGCCTGAGCCCCCTGAGCCGGGATTCTGGAACAGAACCGGGGAAGTTTGGCATTCAACGGACTTGCAAAGAGGTCTATGTCCGAGGTTCCCCAAATTTGAAAAATCTTGGCTACCTGGTCTGCATGCAGAGACCACTCGTGTGGAAGCAGAACTCGACTGAGTCTGTCTGCCCAAGAGTTTTGTATGCCTGGAAGATACACTGCCAGGAGATGAATCTGATGCTCTCTGGTGAGGGCCCATAGTTGCAAAGCTTCGTTGCAAAGCGACAGAGAGCCTCTTCCCCCCTGCTTGTTCACGTAGAACATGGCTACGTGATTGTCCGAATGAATGAGGACGGTCTTGTAGCTGAGCAGGGTGTGGAACACTCGAAGAGCAAGGAAGATTGCTCTGAGCTCCAAGAGATTGATATGTAGATGAGTCTCCTGTGGAGACCAGGTGCCTTGGGTGGAGAGATCTTGCAGATGAGCTCCCCAACCCATCGGAGAAGCATCTGTTCTGAGAGTTGCCTGGGGTAAGGGTTGTTGAAAAGGGGACCCCAGCTACAGGTTTTGAGTGGACTTCCACCACTGGAGGGACAAAATAAGGCGACTTGTATTTACTATTTTGTCTGACAGGCACCCTGATGCCTGGGTCCATTGAGTGGATAAAGTCCACTGGGCTGCCCTCATATGTAGGCGAGCATAGGGAACCACATGCACAGTAGATGCCATGTGGCCTAGTAGTTGTAGCATTTCTCGGGCAGTGAGAAGAGGCTTTAGCACTTCTTGAGAAGCTAACTGCACCATGCGAAGGCAACGGGCCTGGGGGAGATAGGCCCTTGCCTTTCTGGTATCCAGCAAAGCTCCTATGAACTCTAAAGACTGAGTGGGAGTTAGACTGGATTTTGGGATGTTTATTACCAGACCCAAATACTGAAGGATACGCATTGTGCAGGATAGAGAAGTCCTGGCCTCTGACTCTGTTGGGGCTCGAATGAGCCAGTCGTCTAAGTAGGGGAAGACGAATATCCCTAGAGTGCAGAGAAATGCTGCTACCACAGCCATGCATTTCGTGAACACCCTTGGTGCTGAGGCCAGGCCAAAAGGAAGCACCCTCTATTGGTAGTGCTTTCCTTGAAAAAGGAACCGAAGGAACTTTCTGTGAGTTGGATGGATGAGAACATGGTTGTACGCATCATAGAGATCTAGAGAAAAAAGCTAATCCTGACTCTGAAGGTATGGCAGCAGAGTTCCAAGAGAAATCATCTTGAATTTCTCTTTGACAAGGAATTTGTTCAATTCTCTGATGTCCAAGATAGGTCTGTATCCCCCTGTTTTCTTTGGGATAAGGAAATAGGGGGAGTAAAACCCTGTACCCTGCTGATGGATGGGTACTTCTTCTATTGCCCCTTGGGCAAGAAGCATAGTGACCTCCTGACCTAACAGGTTGATGAGAGAGGTCAGAGAATTGAACTGCCTTATCATTGTGGGAAGGGGCATGCTCAAAAAATGAAGCTCGTACCCCTCTTTTATGATGGAGTGTGTCCAATGCTCCGGTGTTATCTGCCCCCATCTGGGGGCAAAGTGACACAACCTTCCTGGAATGGTGGAAGGCTCTGGTACAATGAGAGCCAGGAAGGCTAAGTTCTCTAGCTGAAAGTCAAAGGCCTTGTGGAGGCTGAGACTGCTGGGATGGCTGAGGCTTAGCAGTCTTTGCTTTTCTTTGTTTGGGTGGTTGCTGACCTTTCCTGACAAGCTGACCTGCAGAACGTCCCTGCTGAGAATAAGCAGGATAAAATCTTTTCTTTTTAGAAAAGAATGGTTTCTTGAAAGATTTCTTTCTTGCAGGATCAGCTGTGGACTTGGATAATCTATCCAAGGTGGAGTTGTCAGCATCCAACTCATTGGCCTTTTACTGCCAATCTTTACCAAACAGGTTCTCACCAGTACAAGGAATATTTTCCAGTTTGTCTTGTACCCAGAGCTCCAGATCAGATGCCTGGAGCCAAGCAATTCTACGTGCACCTATGGCAATGGCAGAGGTTCTGCTTATGCACTCAAAACAGTCAAAAACTGCACGGTTGACAAATTTAGAAACATCTTGGGCATGTTTGACCAATGTGAGAAAATCCTGCCTTCTATCCTCAGGACGAAGAGGACTCAAAGCCTCTAAATCACCTGTGACTTCCTTCAAGAACATTCCCATATATAGACTATAGGAACTGATCCTGGCAGAAAGCATGGAAGCTTGGAAGACACGACGTCCAAAAGCATCCAAAGTTCTGCACTCACGTCCTGGAGAATTAGAGGCATGCCTCTTTGCACTCTTGATCCTTCTCCTAGCTGATTCCACTACAATAGAGTGGTGAGGAAGCTGAGTTTTCTGGAAACCAGGACAAGGAGGGACTCGATACAGAGTATCCAGTCTATGAGAGTGAGGAGAGGTGGTAAGAGGTGTCTCCCACATTCTTAACATGAGATCATGCAAGATCTCATGGATGGGCAAGGTAGCTGCCGCCTTAGGAGTTTTAGGATATTGTAAAATTTCCAACCCCTTTGCTCTGAGCTTTGTTTCAGGGGCCACAGTAATGGACAGACCCCGAGCCACCTCCCTGATGAAATCCTGAAAGGAAATGTCCTCTGGAGGAGACATCCTGCGTTTATTTATTTATTTATTTAACAGTTCTTCTATACCGCTCTATTTTAGATCAGAGCGGTTTACATTTAACATCAACTATACAACACAGGCACTTTGAGTTGTATTTACAATAAACAGGGAGATCAACTTGGAAATAACTGGGGGAAACTATGTATATTGTGTAATTATTAACATTGTATTACACTGGTACCTGATTTCAGGCAGAACATATCTACATCTTATTTACACTGGGAAGGCTCCTCCGGGAAAAGTACTGTCAGAATCCTCAGATTCCTCTGAGGACTCGAAGTACCTTCTGTCGGGATGCTCTTGAAGAGCCCGATACCCATACCGACCGAAGTCGGTACCGAGGGGAATCGGTACCGGTGTAATGGTACCGGAAGGCATCGCATGACTGGGTACCGGCAATGCGGATGCTGATGTCGATGCTGATGCTGTCGGTACCGGTACTGGTGCCACTGTTGGTACCGGTACCGGTGCTGCTGTCGGTACCGGTACTGATGCCGGTGCCAGAGTCGGTGCCAGTACCGGTTTAACTGTCTGACGCGGTTCCGAGGGTGTTGATGCCGCAAGGAGAGCCGCCAGACTGCATTCAATAGCCAGGACCCTCTGGTCTATCGACGCTGCCGATGCCTGGATGTCGGTACCGGAGAAGACCGCCGGTACCCCAGAGCATGGCACCAGTAGTTCTGCCGAGGTTGAGGCCTCGAGAACGTCCTGGAGCCCTGATAATGCTTTGGAAGCTGAAGCCTCCCGCCGGGGCAATTTTGCCGGTGCAGAATCCTCAAGGGCAACGCCAGAGGCATCTCGATGCTTAGAAGGAGATCTACCCTTTGAGGACCGGCTAGACTTATGTTTAGTTATCTGAGATCCACGGGAGGAAGACGAAGCCCTGGAAGACGTCGATGCCACCGAAGCTGCATCAGAAAGAAACAGGGTACTGAGCTTGGCAGCTCGGTTCTGTCGACCTCTCTTGGACATCATGGCACGGGCCATACAATCCGAGATGGAATGGTCAGGACCTAAACATTTCAGACACCACTCATGGGTGTCAGTGACGGAGATGGTACCGCCACACTTGCTGCACTTTTTAAAACCCGAAGAGGGTTTTCCATTGTGGAAAAAATCTTGCGCCTAAGGCCCAAAATGGCGCGTGCACCTGGAAAAAAAATGGAAAAAAAGTACTAAGAAATTTTATTTTTTTAAGAAAAGAAAGAAAGAAAGAAAAACGGTGGTACCAGTAAAGCGTCAAGGAAGGCAGACGCGACCACAAAAATGAAGGAAAATTTTCTGCAGTGACAGGAACACGACCTGCTGGCTCCGCGGAAAATGAAGAACTGGAGAGAGGCAGTTGAGAAAGGCGGGAAGGCAGCACACAGGCGCTGTGGGATGCTCCCAAAAGCTTTCTAATTGGACGCTGGGGAGCGTTCCCGCGCAGGCTCTGTCAGTACTTACGATACTCATATGTGATGACTACATTCCTGCTTGTTTCCGGAGATAGACATTTATGGTTTAATAGGACAAAGCCAACATGTATTTAGCAAAGAGAAGTCTTGCCTCACCAGTCTGCATATTTTTTTAAGGTGGGAATAAGCAAGTAGATAAAGCTGGATAGGTTGATACAGTGCATCTTGATTTTCAGGAAGCACTTGATAAGGTCACTTATGAGAGAATCTTCAGGAAATTATTGGGTATGTTTACAAAGCAGCGGTAAATAGGAATTACACTTACCTGGTAATTGTGGTTCCTTGAGTGACTGTAGTTTAGTCCTCAACCTCTGGGTAGTGAACCTCCTCCTGCAGCTTGGAGACTGGACATGTCAAACTCATGACATCATTGGATATAGCCTGCTGGTCTCTTCCATCAGCCCCTCCCCCCAGTGAACTATTGACAAAGCAGACTCAAAGGAGCAAAAAAATCAGTAACTTTTTTTTTTAAACTTAACATTATATTCAAGGGCACACAGAACATATAACCTATCTACCTACTACTCCCCTTCCAGAAGGAAAGGGACTGCTTCCTGCATGCCCTCCTTTCCATTGAATGCCTAGCCCTAAACAATCCAGAGAAATATAGCAATATATATAACAATATATGACAATATAACAATATAGCGCAAAACAAATGGAAGCATCAAAATGACTGAACACCAGTGAAGGCCTACATCCACTTTTAACCTTGCACTTCCCCCAACAGAAAGACCACTGCTAAGACCCCATCCCCAGGTGGGAATGAGGACTAAACTGGAGTCACACAAGGAACCACAATTACCAGGTAAGTGTAATTCCTATTTCCTTATCGTTCCTCCGGTTTAGTCCTCAACCTCTGGGATGTATCAGAGCAGTAATCATTGGGAGGGACCTTTCCAGCCGGATCTCAACACCGCCTCCCTGAAAACGGCATCCTTAGCCGCCAGAACATCTAGGCAGTAGTGCTTACTGAAAGTATGGAGAGACAACCAAGAGGCCTCCCTACAGATGTCCACTGGTAGAACCAAACTGTGCTCCATCAAAGAAGACGCTTGCACTCTGGTAGAGTGAGCTTGTAAGCTCCCTGGGACTGTACGGTCCTGTAGAAGATAAGCCGACGCACTCGCCACTCCAATCCATCCAGAAGTGGACTCCTTCGCCGCCGCTTCCCTTTGCGGGGCCCTCAGAACACCCCAAAGAGAGACGATCCGCCTTGCGAAAGTTTCTGAAACCTTTAAGCACTGCCGCAGCGCTCTGTTGATGTCCAAACTGCGCAAGCTATGGTTCAATACGCTCCCCTCCTCCGCACCTAGCGCTGGAAGAGAGACCATTTTAGTTAGATGAACATAGAAACCACCTTTGGCAACAACGATGGAACCAGCCACCAGGCCACCTTCTGTCTGGAGACAGACAAAAAACGATTCCTGACAGGTCAACGCCTGCAACTCCGAAAATCGCCTCCCCGAACAGATGACCATCAAACATACCGTATTCAAGGCAAAACCCTTAATCTACGCCTCTTGCAAGGTCCCCAATGGTGCGCTAGCTAACGCTCCTAAAACCAACTTGAGCTTCCCCGGTGGAATTAATATCCTACGAGAGGGCTACAGTCTAGTAACCACCTGAGAAAGCGTACCACATCGACCTGTGCATGAGAGCCACTCCCTGTCCTTTGCCCCTATAGCAAGACAGAGCTGCTAACTGAACTCTCCAGGACCTGCCTATACCAAACCCGTCCTGCAGAAAATTTAATACCAAGGGAACTGACACTGTTGTCGCGCGAGCGTGCCTCCGCGAGCACCCGTCCTCAAAGATGTGCCATATACGCACACATGCAAGGGATGTAGACTTTTTTTTTTTGTGACAAAATGGCAAAGACTGCTCCCGAGCAACTCTTTTTCCTTAAACTTGCCCTTTCAATGGCCACCCTGTAAGTGAAAACTGATGCACCTGAAGCATTCAAAGGGAACTCTGTAGCAACAGAATCTCCAATGTCGGAAACCTCCATGGATTCCTGTCGAGCAACTGTATGAGGCAGGCATACCATGGGCACCTCGGCCAGCCCGAGGCCCCCAACCACACGTTTCCCCGAAGCGCTTCGATACGCAGAACCACTTGACCTATGAGTGCCCCCGGTGAAAAGACATAGAGAAGACTGGACAATGGCTGCCATTGAAACAGTGCGCCAATGCCTTCCGACCCCCTTTCGTGTCATCTGCTGAAGAAGCGACCCATTTACACAGAGTGAAACGCTGCCATGAGGTCCATTACTGACTGTCCCCATATGCGACCGATCTGTGCGAACACCTCCGGATGCCACTCCCATTCTCCGGCATCTACTCGGACCCAGCTGAGGAAATCCGCCGTCACGATGTCCTTACCCGCAACATGTGCCACCGAAAACGCTGGCAGCCAAAGCTCTATCCACACACACAGACCCTCTGCCACGGCCTCTATGGCCACACTTCCGGTTCAGCCCTGCCGATTGATGTAGGCCACCGCCGCGGAGTTGTTGGACAGTACTCGCACCGCTCGACCTGTCACCGGCGTATCGCTCGCATTTCCAGTCGGTTGATTGACCACTGGGTTTCCTGTGTACTCCAAGAGCCTTGCGCGAAACAATCTCCGAACGTAGCGGAGTTTAACAAAGTTTTTGGCCAAGCTCCCGGAGGAAAAGTCCATAACCTTTTATTAGAGAGAAGCTGGAAAATTATTATTTTTTTTATACCAACTTTCACCAATTCAAGAAGTTCTACAAGGCACACAACCCAACAGAGCGCCACATCTGTTGTACATGCAACGGCACCCTTAAAATATGAGCATACATGAATCTGCCGCTTGCCCCGATATAAGCATTGAGTAGCCTATTCGTCTTTTTGGAAACCAGCCAGGTCCTTAAGACCTGGATTGGCTACCCTAGGAAACAGGATACTGAACCTGAAAGAGTTTGGTCTGACCCAGTATGGCATTTCTCGTATCCTTATGAATGGAACCTCCCCAAGGTCTCTGCCTTGGAAGTAACAGGCTGCACCTGGCCCTATGGCCCTGTGGCTAGCTCACACGGAGCAGTGCGGCCTAGTGGTTGAGGCAAGTTGACAGAGGACAAAGGGTTTGAATTCCAATCGAGACCACCAACCTTGGGCCATAAAAACCTGGGTTTCTGGTCCCACAGGTGGTCCTTCTGGCCTTCATAAGCGACTTCTGCCTCTGGTACCAAAACATAAATTGTGAGCCCTTCAGGGACAAGGGAAATAGAAATACCGTAATCGACTGTATGCCACCCTGACCTGTAGGTAATCAGTATACTCAAATAAATAACTGACTGGGAATATGTGACCATAGCAAACACTGGCAGTGGAGAGACATCAGAGCTGGTGCTGGTTCCTGGTCTTCCTTTCTCGCTCTCCCAGTCCTTCTGCCAGCATTGAGAAAAGGCTGAGAATAGATTGTCCAGTGGGCCGGGGAGCTTGCGTCCTGGACGTCAGAGAGAAAGAAGGGCTAGGATCTGGGAGCAAAGCCCAAAGAGAAAGGGAAACTGGTGACTGACACTGTAGCTCCTCCGGACGGCTCACTCCACAGCAGATCCCACAACTGCATCTCCAACCCCATGTAACACCATGAGGACCTCACACACTTTATTACAATCGACATCCCCCCATTACTGGAGAAATTACCTTAGCCTGATAATATAGTCTGAGCAAAGAAATGCAGTCTCACTCTGCAAAGAGTGCACCCAAAAATCATGCCTAAGCAATTGTGAGCACATACAAAATGCACATCTACATATACGGGTGACCCAGTACCTGTCACCCAAACACAGTGCAGTGAGCACGCTTGAACATAGGCTGAATGCATGGAGCATACACAGAGTATTGACTTCCTCTATGAAACCTTCCAGTGCCCTGGGGCGCTAAGCCTCAGACTATACTATCTAGACGTCCTTCTCTTTACCCTCAGCACGGGCCCTTTAACAAGATGGCACAGATGGGTCAGTGCCCCTGCTAAGTGCTTAAAGCCCTGCTCTTACAGCACAGGTTCTAGAAATAGATGAGAATTTCCTGGGAAGGGCATGCTAAGGGAAGCTATGAAACACACAGGCAACCCCCTGGCCTTCCTGCAGTCAGAGAAATAGCAGTGGGATACACCGACAATCTTGCAAGTGAAGGTCTTAGAGGTTGCTGCCTGTGTGAACCTGATGAAGAATACGATTTTGTATTTTACAAACCACCCCCCCAGGGATGGGGGTACTGAATACTATATGTGATTCTTGAGCAGCACTGGCCTTTAGGACACCAGAGCCCGACAAACGATACAGAAGTTTGTCGGGCTCTGGTGATTAGAGCCCTAATCGTCACCAAGAATAAAGAATTCTCACCCCCGACTACTCTAAAAGTACGGGACGCGGAGCTTCCGATTAAATCCACCGTAAAATACCTAGGCATAACCCTTGATCACCGACTGGACTTCAAAGAACACATAAACTGCACAGTGAAAACCGTCTACTTCAAGATCAGAACCCTCCGAAACCTCAAAAACATGCTCGACCCTGACAACTTCCGCACCATCTTTCAAGCCATAGTCATTCCACACTTTGACTATGCAAACATAGTTCTACACGGCCTCCCAAAAAGCACACTAAACACGCTGCAATTAGCGATGAACGCTGCTGCCCGCATCCTCAATGGTGCATCAAAAATCAACCACATAACCCCCATCTTAAAGGATTTACACTGGCTCCCAATATCCTGCAGGACTACATACAAAGCACTACTTCTGACATTCAAAGCCATTAATAACTTAGCTCCCCTAGCAATCTCCACACTCATCATACACACCCCTAACACTAGATCTAGAAGATCAGCTGCAGCTAATACTCTAATTATCCCGACCGACTTTACAAAATGTACACACTCAACCACAGCAAGAGCATTCGCTTACTTCGCTCCCAAATGTTGGAATGATCTTCCACCCACCATAAGAGAAATTAAAGACCTCAAACAATTTAGAAAAGCCATAAAACACCACCTTTTCCTTTCTTACTTCTCTTAATACCTGATCCCAATTCATCCTAAAGCCCATTACAATCCAATGTTGAAATGCTATATTCATTCCCTGTATAACAAGAAGAATACCGTTGTAAATAGTTAAATAATTTATATGTACAAAGTTTTCCCCTATGTTGTATCCTGTTGGACTTCCTGTTACAAGTAAACTCACGACAGCCTGTTGCTATCTGTGAGTAATTTATGTTTACTGTAAACCGCGCTGATGACAAAAAGTGCGGTATATAAGAGCGTTAAATAAATAAATAAATAAATAAAGTTAAGAGCTTTAAATCGCGGTCATATAATCTTGATTTGCAGAACATTATAGTTGCTTGTTTAGTCACTAACCCCTGAGTGCCCATGAGATGGCCCTGTGGTTATTTCTTCCCTGACCTGCAGAGATCAATCTGATGATGGCTGCATACACACGGTCACAGAAAGGCACTATTGAGTGTACCAGCTGCCCTCTGGTGGCCATAGACAGTAGCACAGGCACTTCTTGGTTGACAGTTTAACTGTTATTATGATATTATATATATATTGTGATGCAGTGGGTAAAATAAACCATATATAAATGCAGGAAAGTGAAGAGCTTACCTCTGATTCAGCTGTAGAAATGGATACAGGGCAGAGAGAAACAGCTGAACAGAAAATGCCGTTACTACAGCAAAAGCCAAGGGCTCATCAAGAGCACCTGTCTCCTAGTCCTGACGTTACGTGCAGGGCTGGGAACCATAAAAGGAAGGGCTTTAGTCAGAATAGGGAGGGTCACCTGGAAAGCCTCACGGAGAGTTACCAGGAGAGCCCCACAGAGAACTACACAGGAAGCCACAGAGGGGGACACAGGAGGATCCCCAGTGATATCCACGAGAGCTGCAGAGAGTTCAGCAGAGAGGACTCCCAGGTCACATGCAGGGGAAAGTGCAAAGGTTTGCTGGGAAGGGAACCTCTAACCAAGGAACCAGGAAGTAGCAGCAGCTCAGGAGGACGCTATTAGTCACAGAGCACAGGTCAGCCCAGGGGGAGTGTACCGAGAAGAGGGAACTCCAAACGCAACTGTAAGCCAAAGCAAGGCTGGAAACCTGTTACAGAGTTTATTAACTCTCAGCCTGACTGGGAAGCCGGGGGAAGGAGTGACTACAACCCCAGAGCCAGAAAGAGCACCAAGGTACAGAAAAGGGAACCTTCTTCTGTTAAGCAAAGGTACGAGTACCAAGACTGTGGCAAAGGGCGTAGCCCTGTGAGTAGTGTGGTAAGGGAGAGATATCCCAAACATTCATTTCATGAGGAGGATCAGCGGAGAGCTTTCCTCGAGCCAGGGGGTTATAACCTGGGATTTAAAGGAGTGAATGCAGGCAGTAACAGTGATCTCTCAGAAGAGGTTGGGCCAGACTCCTATATAGGAGAGGAGTCAGATATAGACGGACTGGGAAGTGAGTCTGAGGGGATGGTGTGGGAGAATACCAGCCTTCCCTCAGGGCCCATTCCGATGGACTGTAACATATGCTACAAGAATATCCACACTGTTTTGTGTTAACCTGTTTGAACATACTTTGTGAAGATAACAAAGAAAAGAAGTTCTGTTCCGTTTTGTGCACTGCTGTATTTTGAGTTTTTGTCCTTTGGAAGAAGGTCCGAGCGGGACGGGGAATAAACCCATATTTTGTTTCCTTACCTTGACCACAAGACTCTGTTTTTACATAGCTGAAGCAGGGTAAATTTACACAACCCTAGGCAGCCGCCTATATGGGGTTATAAAGGGCTCATTTACATGGGCCCCATCACAATATATATATATATTTTTTTTTATTATTATTATTTTTTTTATTTATTTTTTTTTTTAATATCCTAAGGTTTCCTAAACCTGTCCCTGTGAAACCACAGGCATTTGTGAATACAAAAAAGAGCTACTGTCTCAAGCACACTTCCAGCCTGTCCCTCCTTCCAACTACAAGTTAGGGCTCTGCTCTTGAACCTAAAAGCTGGCAATATCCCGGTACTTAACAGATGCTCCTCAGAGACATGATTAGGAGGGAGAGAACATGTGGCATCAGAGATCAATGCCAAAACTGCTGTCCTATAAAACTAAGAATAAACTTAAAAATAAAGAGGACTGACAACAGCCCCCTGAAGGCTGAGGAACCTCCCGAGCCTCAAAAAACCTACAAACAAAAGAAGGAAACACTAGACCTAAAAATCTAGCTATTCTGCCTGTTATCTTCCTCACAGAGGCAGCTTGCTGCAAACACCTAGAGAGAAAATGGCCGCCTTTTTGCCAACGAATTTTGGCGCCAAGAACAACAGCCGCTGCAAAAAGGAGGCCTCAGCAGACCGACAGAGCCCGAAGGCCTTACCTGCAGGGCCAAAAGCCACGCAGGCTGCTCTTACCGCCTTGAATTCATCCGATCCTCAAGCTGCGCTGCCGCGCCTGGCAGCCACAGCGAGGAACGCTCAGCCGGTTCCACAGAGTAAAAGTAAAATCCCGCAGCAACGGAGAGGTTCCGTCTCACCCAGCTTCAGTGTGGCTATACGGGTCCCGGAGCTCTCTCCCGTACCGTCAAGGGAGAGAGATCTGCACCGGCAAATGCCTGCAGCAAGTGAAAATAACTGACAAGGAGGGAAGGCGAGAGCTGCTACTAATTTAAAGAGCGAGGCTCAAATTTAAAATTACTGTAAATATAAGGAAATTTGCTCCTAACAACTAAAGGGAACTAATCCCTGATTGCCAATTAACCAAAGGTAACTGAATTAAAAGTAAAATTAAAGGTAAAAATCAAAAGTAAAATCAGAATAGAATTTGTCACACTAAATGCTCCTTATCTGTTCCCCCAAGTGAGCCCAGAAGCTAGGCTCACTATGTCCTCCTGCTGCATGGAGACTGGACACACTGAGGGCTGATGGGAGAGACCAGCAGGCTATATCCAGTGATGTCATGAGTTTGACACGTCCAGTCTCCAAGCTGCAGGAGGAGGTTCACTACCCAGAGGTTGAGGACTAAACTGGAGGAACGATAAGGAACGGCCTCTGTGCGATATTGGGGCCACGGCTCAGATAACACACGAAGGCAGCTACCGCTGCTTTGTAAACATGCACCTAAGTCATGTGATAAGAGGTAGTGTCCTACTGTGGATTGAGGACCAGTTAAAAGATAGTGTAATCCCTGTGATCCAGCTGGCTGTGCTGGGATCCACAAAATACATTTATTTAGTCTCGCGAAGCTGGGGCGGGACCAGGAATTTCTCCTGGGACGCTTATTGCATTTATGTTCTCAGGAAGCAGGCTCACTATATCAGGTTTGTGAGCAAGAATGATCTCCCTGAAGCAGAAAAGCAAAGTAACAAAGTATTTTCAAAATTTAGTACTGTGTCAGGGAAAGAATGGACTATTTATTTAATTCAAGATGAAAGAAGGTAGAGAATGAGCTATTTATAAAATTGAAAAAAAAAACCGGACCAATGGTTATACTAGCTGCAAAGCATTTTTGGTATAATTTTACCACAATAATGCAAAATGTGTATTTGAAGGTCCACAAAAATATTAATAATTACATTGTAATATTTTATAAATGAGTCTGTTATGTGATTTATGAGGGTAGATTAACAATATAGCAATGACTAGCTTTTAAGAACAAAGCTGCCTTCATGGGGTTAATAATGCAAAACTACAGTTATATTGGGCTTACGTAGTACAGTATCAGCTAGGCATAAGGTTACCCTCATAAGTTAAGAAATTATCGGAAATGTCTGATAAAAATGAGAATGCCAAAAAATAAGGAATTAATGACAATATTGGCTCCTAAAACTGAACAGTGTGAGTGGCTGTGTCCTCTCTATAAAACCCCAGCTCATTCTTTTATTCAGCTGTAATTTGAATGAAATTACTAATATGCAAGCCATCTTCGTCTGGGCCATTTCAATACTCTTAGAAGTTAGACATAGATTTCATTTGAAACTTGGTCCTTAGATTATATCTTCTACTGATTATAATGGAAATAACAGCATATCCATAAATTTTATAAATTGCTATAACCTAAACTTGTATATTTGTAAATAGATTAAATTAATACAAATTTAAAAAGGAAGATAGGAGAAATAAACACTTCAGAACGTCTACATGGAATTAAGCTATGAAGCAACCTTGCAGTTCTTATATCAAGATGCAGCTTTATGAGAGTAATTTTATAAGACATGCCTAGGATAATACAAGTTGTAACGCTCACATTTGGTGCCTATTTTATAATGTAAAGTACATGCATACTTTATTTATAAAATAGGAGCATAAGTGGTAAGATACATGTGCCAAATATAGGTGTGAGCACGTACATCAACCCTAGTCTTAGTGTAAATGCCCAAGCCCAGATTTCCAAAGAAAGTGCATAAGTATTTTATAACCTAGATGTAAATTTGTGCTCCGTCCCATGCATGTCCACCTCAAAAGTGTGCACCATCGGTATGATGCACATACTTACAAAACAGCATCTGCCTAAATATACGCATAAAAGTTCATCCGCACATGTAAATCATTGAAAATGCATGACTTACACAAAGTGATGGTGTGCAACTTTACAGCTTCTTACAACATTACTTCCTATAGATCCTTTGCTGCAGTTTTTCTACCAGCAAACACATGCACTTCTCATTAGAAAAGAACAATCAAACAGGTATACGACTGAATGTTTTTGCCACCTTTGATTAAGACTACCAATGTAAAACAGGGAAGTGGCATGTTTCACCAACCCTGGAGATGAATCTTGTATTTGTGTGTAACAGCAGACTAATCCTTTTTTGCCCCTGGGATAACTTCCAAATTCCTACTACTACTACTTATCATTTGTATAGCGCTAGTCAAGACAGATAACACAACTGGGGACTAGGATATATCTGGGAAAGTTTTGTTATATCTGGATGATATAGTCATTTTCTCCCCCCTCTCAATCTCCATAGGCAGCATGTCAAGAATTTCCAATAACATCTGTAGGATAACCATCTTAAGCATCATTTCATTCACTAGGGGAATAATTTCCATTCCTAAAGACTCCTCAGCAGATCAAGCGAATTGATGAACCATTTTATGATTGTGTTATTTCTTTTCATCTTATTAAACAATATGTACTTCACTAGGATTCCCAAAGTGTACATTTTCAGACTGGAACCTGATGTAGCAAAACATCTCATTGGAACAGCAGGAAATCTATCAATGTTTCAGATGAAAAAGAACTCTTGTTGATAGCACTCAGAAGCACAGATCTCTGCAAAACACCATCCTTACTCAAAAGAACAGACATACAAACAATGACAAAGCCAAGTAAGCCTTTATATATTTTCAACTCATATAAATTCAGAAAAATACAGTACCCTGTATAACAATAATAGCAAGAGGAGTCTCAATTTCTCAACAGTAACGACTAGATCTATTGCAAAACTGCTGTAACTTAAGATAAGAATATATTTAAGAGTTATAATTTTCTATAACTCATTGAGAGCTTCAAAAAGTTTTAGAATTAGCGAGAACAAGCTATCAAAAACAGAATTGCCAGGGCATACTCGAGCCCAAAGATGATGGACACATGCTGACCCTGCTCCTCCCAACCTATGCAAGAATTCTCTATTAGTATCCTATTATGATTCTCTACTTGTCAATGATCTGCATGCAGCCATGGCCAACTAACATCCAGACTGAAAAATACCAAAAGGGACACTGATGTATCCTTTTTACACGTAAGTTGTTTCTGGCCTGTACTGGTAGGGCATGCTGTGTTTGTGTTTGGTCAGACTTCTGGAGTCTGGCTCTGCACTTCTTGAGCTGTAAGGACCCATTTGTTCCTTCTTCCCTGCTGGAAAGTATTTGGTTATTTGTTTCCAATATAAGCCTTGTGTCTGTCATATGGAGTCTGTCAGTGGTTCTCTCTTTAAATAAGCATGTTGTATGTGTCATTTAAGCTACTTATGCATATCAAAAAATTGGACCCATTCATAAAAATATTTGATGCACTATAGGGAAAAGACTCAAAGGAGCCTTTAGTCACCACCTCTGAGCTCAATGGGCAGGTCTTACTGGCGTCCTAAATATACGCCCACTGCTCCCTTAAGTCATCATTGCTCATGCTGGTTTTGTGACCTAATATCCAAATTATTAATTCAAATTTTATTTATTTCTTTGAGAGTTTTTTATATTGCCTTATCAAGTAATCAAAGCGGTCCACACTGAACCCAATGCAACTATTACGAGAAACATAGTTAACAAGATAACAATATAACAAGGAAAAGTTAAATTACAATGTAAACAGCTTTGATCAGAACAGCAACTTAATTAACTGTAAGCTCATTTACATAGTAGCATAGAAATGTTTACATTGCCAAAATAAAGTTATGTGTGTAATAGGGGAGTAATGGCATTCTACTGTAGAGATGTAGCCATTGTTAAGAAGCTTAAGTGGTATTTTGAAAAGTCAGTGTGCAAGTCGGGGAGTATAATACTTTGTTCTGAAGAAGCCGATAGACTGGTGGAACCATTGGTTGTGGTTAATGTTGCTCAGCAATTGAGAAAGTGCTGGTGACTAGAGGCTTCTTGGGCAGGCATCACATACATGGCAAGAGATCTCTGAAGGCTTAAAAGCTAAGAGATCGATTCTGTTTCCCTCACATCTGGCCGCACTGGCCGTGCAAACACTGAATATGTGGGAAATGGACCTGATTCTGCCGCAACAGGGCCTGGATGTACCTGCAATGGCAGAATCGGGGACTTGGACATCCAAATGCTCCCCGTATGCCAATGAGATTGGCGTACAGAGAGCTGCCCGTCCAGATGCCATAACGCCATGGCTGGGGCATGGAAGCCATGGCGTTCTGGTGCCATGGCAAATGAGCTGTTGGCTCGGAATGTTACGGTCCATGTCTGCCCCTGCAGACCACAATCCAGCCAGCACTGGAGGCCCCCATGGGGCAGAGTATGGCTGCAGGGGCACAGTGCGGCCGGCGGCATAGTTTGCTGAGGTGTGCAGTGCTATGCATTGGGGACCCCCAGGGCTTATTACACCATGGGGGTGGAATAAGCAGGGCATCCATCTCACTGATGGTGGACGTACAGAGGCCTGTCATGAATAGCCTCTGTATGTCCTGCTGCCTTGCCCCGCCCCCTCTCCTCCCCACTCCTCCCCACTCCACCCCTGTCCAGCACTCCCCGCACAAACACTATGTATGTGCGGGGGACACTGGAACCAGAATCAGGTCCAGGCTTTGTGCACGGTTTGGATGTCCAACCCCGTTATTCGCCATGCAGAATGACCACCTAAGTGTTTAACCTTTTGGCAGACTGATACATAGCATTTTACAGCTTTAAGTGTGGGAGTTATATTGTTGCCCCCTTTCATTTGAGTTAAGAGTTTGGATATTAGGTCACAACACCAGTATGAGCAATGATAAGTTAAGGGAGCAGTGAGCATATATTTAGGATGCCAATAAGACAGTCCGCTGAGCTCAGAGGTAGTGACAAAAGGCTCTTTTGAGTCTTTTCCCTATAGTGCAGGGATCTCCAAATCCAGTCCTGGAGGGCTGCAAACCAGCCAGATTTTCAGGATATCCCTAATGAATATGCATGAGGGATATTTGAATACAAGGGACCAGTGCATGCAAATATATCTCATGCATATTTATTAGGGACATCCTGAAAACCTGACTGGTTTGCGGCCCTGCAGGACTGGATTTGGCGACCCCTGCTATAGTGCGCATCAATTATTTTTATGAATGGGTCCACATTTTTGATATATATATGCTTCATAAATATTTGGCCCAGATTTGAGAGTTTGTTCTTGTTATTGTCCTTTAAGCTACCTACAGGTTACTTAATGGCTTGGCTTCATCATCATGAATATGGGATATGCCTCAAAATAACATATGCTTAGTATGCTTCACATTCAATTTCCTCTGTCCTTTTTTGTTAAAGTTGATTATATCCTTAACAGGTTTCTATGGAAAGAAACCTTTGGCTAAATTAAAACTAATGGAAGGGATAATTTTCCTGATAGTGTCTTATCCCATCATGCATTCTTTCTTAGGCAGGGCAGTAGGTGGCTGGCTCTGCAGGGTGTTGTCCCCATGCTTAGCTGACTTAAAATTGAAGACTTAAAACTGAAGACTTAAAATTGCAAAACCTAACACCTTTGTGGCAGCTGCCAGTTATTCATTTCCCTCTGGCTTTAACCCTTTCCAGGCCGAGCCCAAAACTCTCGGGATCCAAAATTCTGACTAAATATTCCTGTCAAATGGTATATAATACATGACCATAGCAGAAGGAAAATCACTATTAGAACATATTGAATAAGACGGGTACAATTTTCCTGAAATATGCAAAAATTAACCTGGCTGCAGAATGTGGATTAAAAATTTAAAGTAGGCCTTCAAAGGGTTAAAATCTAACAGCTGCATGGCCAATACCCATAAATTCTACTCAGACCTTCACTGGAGGCCTCCACTTGTTCAAATTCTCTTTGCAACATTAAGGTCAAGATGCACTTAATGCAGAGATACTCAAATCCAGTCCTGGAGGGCCGCAAACCAGTCAGGTTTTCGGGATATCCCTAATGAATATGCATGAGATATATTTGCATGCACTGCCTCCATTGTATTTGAATCTATCTTATGCATATTCATTAGGGATATCCCGAAAACCTGACTGGTTTGCGGCCCTCCAGGACTGGATTTGAGTACCTCTGACTTAATGAATGGAAAGCAACACTATGATCAACTGAAAGCAAAAGGCACCTGTGATTTATAAGACATATTGGAAAATAATCAAATAATTTCCTTTCGTGACGCTTCTATGAAATATGATCTTCCTACATCGAAAATATTCCAGTGGATCCAGTTGGTCCATAGCATGGTCCATTAACTTTAATGCACTAAAGGCAACTCTAGATCTCCTTTCTTTCTACAAGCAGGTGTCAAATGTAGACCATGTGGTTTATAAATTTATTAAGGGATCTGTCAATAAATTGATTAAGGGATCTGAAAGGAAGCCAAATAGGTGGCTTCATCTGCTCTCAGAGCAGGATTATTTGTACCTAGAATTCCATACAGTGGCAAGCATTTTGGAATAGGCTTTATCATTTTTCTAATTCAGGTGGGTCTAATTCAATCTATGTGCTTTTAGGCCTTCTCAGCTGGTTGGACTCCAGTAAAACTCCATAAGATTGTAAGGGTTATGTCTAGTACCTGCTGGTTTTGTTGGAAGGAAATGGGTTATCTCAGAAACATGATTTTTCAGTTTTCACTTTTATAGTCCTACTGGAGTTAAGTATAAGATACCATAAAGGGAATATTTAATTTGGAAGCTGCATTGTCTTACTGTTTAGTTATTTTGAAATCCCTCATATTCCATCAAATTTTACTCATTGCTGAATGACCTCTTATGAGCATTTCACTGGCTCTGGCCTTAAGAACTATTCAGGAAACTTGGAAGGACTTCTCTTGGGTAAATACTGGTGGAACCTTGTATGTTTAACTTATAAGTATTTAGTGGCCTTTTAAATTATACTTTAAAAAATCACCTATTTTAATGTAGCGCATTGTAAAATGGGCAGACAGGGGTCACTTTGTAGCTTTTATACATAACGCGTACCTTCACTGATGGTACCAATGAAAAAGAACCAAAATGGAGCCTTTTGTTGCTTGCACATTTAAACATAAATGAACTATTATTCAGTTAAAGGAGACATGTAATGGGCTATAGAAATTCACTATGCAACATCACTCCTATAAGCTTTAGTTAAACAACATGTAGATTTGGTCCAAACACAATAGCATTCAGAGACCTTCTGATCAAAATATATCAGCTGGGGAGCCGACTACAGCGTGTGAGGAGGTGTGGAGCCCTTCCATCTGGGCTGCGTGACTGCTGGAACTGCCTGCCTGCTGACGCTGCCGCTCTCCTGCTCTGATCGGGCAGGCACGCCCGGGGCAGCCTGCAGTACCTGGGGCTTGACGGCCTTTAAAGATCTGTTCCTGATACCCCCCGTTGGAGCCGACTACAGCGTGTGAGGAGGTGTGGAGCCCTTCCATCTGGGCTGCGTGACTGCTGGAACTGCCTGCCTGCTGCCGCTGCCGCTCTCCTGCTCTGATCGGGCAGGCACGCCCGGGGCAGCCTGCAGTACCTGGGGCTTGACGGCCTTTAAAGATCTGTTCCTGATACCCCCCGTTGGAGCCGACTACAGCGTGTGAGGAGGTGTGGAGCCCTTCCATCTGGGCTGCGTGACTGCTGGAACTGCCTGCCTGCTGCCGCTGCCGCTCTCCTGCTCTGATCGGGCAGGCACGCCCGGGGCAGCCTGCAGTACCTGGGGCTTGACGGCCTTTAAAGATCTGTTCCTGATACCCCCCGTTGGAGCCGACTACAGCGTGTGAGGAGGTGTGGAGCCCTTCCATCTGGGCTGCGTGACTGCTGGAACTGCCTGCCTGCTGCCGCTGCCGCTCTCCTGCTCTGATCGGGCAGGCACGCCCGGGGCAGCCTGCAGTACCTAGGGCTTGACGGCCTTTAAAGATCTGTTCCTGATACCCCCCGTTGGAGCCGACTACAGCGTGTGAGGAGGTGTGGAGCCCTTCCATCTGGGCTGCGTGACTGCTGGAACTGCCTGCCTGCTGCCGCTGACGCTCTCCTGCTCTGATCGGGCAGGCACGCCCGGGGCAGCCTGCAGTACCTGGGACATTTCCATCTATAAAAGTGATAGCGCTCCCTCCGTGAACGCGGAGCGTGGTCGCGGGGCGTGTGTTTAAGGGGCGTGTTTAAAGGGGCAGGTTCTGCCCCTTTTACGCCCCTTCGACGCCACTTGGTTTCTCAGTTATCTGCTTGGGGGTGGCTCGGTCTCTGTCCGGAGGTAGGTGTGATCCGTAGTTGCTTCCTTTACTAGTTTTGTTTCTGTTTGTTAATGAAATAGGAGTGCGTAGTGGTTTTTATAGCCCCTATGAACTTTATTTTGTGTTGCTGTAATGGGTAAGCGGAAGCCTAAGGATTCAACTAAACAACAACCGGCTGCTGCGGACAGCAAACCGGTTGGTCCACTGGACAGACACTTCGCTCCCCTCCCTTTGGCACATTCCTCTCCCGAAGGGGTCTCATTGAGCTCCGGGGGGAGGACTCCCCCCCGCGTCCGGGTTTAGAGAGAGCTGTTGGTTCTGGGGACCTCCTTGGACAGAGCCGGGGGACTGTGTTACCTGTTGTGTTACCTAAACCTGTTCAGCTGACAGTTTTGGAAGGTGTCACAGATCTCCCTGCTCGGCCCTCAGATGCGGAGATAACCTTAAGAGATCTTTGGGGAGCCTTGAAAACTATTGATTCTAAAGTCTCTCTTGTAGTTAATTCTCTCTCTACATTTTCTCAGGAAGCTGCTGACTCGATTCAGCAGCTCGATGAGAAAATTTCTTTGACGGATCAGAGAGTTAGCAAATTAGAATCACAGGTGCTCCCACTTCAATCTATTAATGTGGTTGGAATTAAAGATTCCCTATTATTGCATTCTAAGTTGGAAGCACTTGAGAACTCTTCCCGGATGTATAATTTGCGTTTCCTTAATTTTCCTTTTTCATCTCTTCTTTCTGCTAAAATTCTGTTAGACAAATACTTTAAGGAGGTGTTAACTATCTCTGATCCAATTGATATTTCTCAGATTTATTATGTGCCCTCTAGGTCTAAGAAGGTTATCTCTGAGGAAGGGGCGTTTGATGAGATTGTACCATCTATGTCTAATCTGACTGCATTCCTGGAGGATTCCCTGGACACAATTACTCAACGGGCCACATTACTAGTGACCTTTACGTCTATGATAGTGAAACAACGGATCCTTAAAGCCTTTTTTAAAGCTAAGGCTACTAAGTTCTGTGGCCAATTGATTAATGTTTTTCCTGATGTCACACGTAGCACCCAACTTCGCCGGCGGCAGTTTTTGACCTTTAAGCCCCGGGTTTTGGCATTGGGTGCTACATTTTTCCTTCGATTTCCATGTAAGTGTGTGATTGTCTATGAGGGTGTTTCTTACATCTTCATGGATGTCTCACATTTGGAAAAATTTCTCTCAGACCGGCAAGATAGGGTGAGGGATGCGCAGTCTACAATGTGAAATTGCCTCCATTTTGTTGGCCTCGCGGCCTTGTTTTCTTAATTAGTTTTTTACTATCTTTATTACCTTAGCTAGAGTTTGCTTCCGTAATGTGGGCTATATAGTGACCCTTGTTGTTTGATTCTGGATGTCCTTTATGGGCTGGAAATAGTGTTAATTATTTGCTTGTCAAGTGTACACTTTTTTTTCCTTTTTCGTTTTGGTTGTTGTAATGACTAAAAAAAGCTCAATAAAAAAAAAAAAATATATATATATATATATCAGCTGATCACTCAATAAGCCTGATTTACTCGGGTTTTTCCCTCTTCTGTGTCTATGGGAAAAAAAAGTTTAGCAAATCCAACCTATAATATGAGTCATAAAAAATTCCAAAGCATATAGTTTGTTGAAACATACAAATTAAAGGTAATTTGTTATATAATAATAATAGTTACAGCTGTTGTGTTTTAGCTTATTAAAGTAATTTGGGGTTTGGTTCAAATCTAGGCTTCTTGGCTTAACATTACTTCCTAACCATGCTCCAAGACTTCAACCTCCATGATTTCAGTCACTCTACAGCAAATCTTACTATGAAAGAGCTTGTCTCCAGTGTACAATTTAGGAAATAATTATACCAGGGTAATCTAATTTCCATTAACAGGCCTAACACACACAACTATTCAATTGATAATACGTGGGGGGGATATGTTAGCGCTAACAAGGGCTTAAATATATGCCTTTATTTGTTTACAGAAACTGAGGCAACCCACAATGATCAATATAACATTTAATACTTGTAACTCCATGTGTCAACACTGTTTAAGATATTTATTATTCCTGGCCAAAGCCTGTGGAACTATTAAAAATAACTAAACTAACTTCATTGAAATTCTTTCATGGAACTGTATGGCATGGAAATGTGTCTGCTTCCAGTTCAATCCACAGAATTTGTTGCTGTTATCAAGTTTCATGCCCCTGGACCACACAATATAAACTAACTTCTTAATCAGTACAGGACCAAATTCAGATTGATGGAATTTAGAATTATACAGAAAATATACAATTAGAATAGAAAACAAATGTCTAGTTAAATTACAACTTTGTACCGCCCACAGGAACACTGCTTCCCTGCACTCAAAATAAGTCCTCTGCTGTTAACGTTGGGGCTCTCAGCATAAAAACTTGCCCTGAAAGCTATTCAGCCACCTGGTGCTAGATGTTCCCAGTATATTCATCACCTCATCAGCAATCTACCTCTAATCTAGCCTACTGCTACCTCAATGGCTATCAAAGAACCAACCACGATTGGGAGGAACATAACCAACTCTCATTCAGCACTAGTGTGCTACTTATGTAATAGTTTCGCTACTGTGACAGCACTTAACAACGTTACAATTGCCTGTTTGTTATAACCACACACCTTCATTTCTTATGTTTCTGGATTCTGCTTTTACTGTCATCCATTCCAAATTTTACCTTAGCCCCTCCAAAATAATACCATAAAACACTGTGGCTTGACCATGATTTTGGTGCTGCTTACTCATACGGCCTGACTGATCCTCAGGTTTCACCATGACGTCTTTTGACTAATAACTAAGAAATGCTCATTAGAATGATGACTAGTCGTCCTTAAAGCCAATCTCACCTCGAAGATTCTTTGAGTTAGTATTATATGTAGGATATGCATAGCAACAACTGTATGGACTTCTTGAGGTACAGCAGAATGTGTTATGTTTCCAATCCCTAGGATGTGGACAAAAAAAAAGTGATTTTGATTTTGGGTCATATCCAGACTTTTTCCCCAATTTGTTCCTTACCTTTTTGCTAGTAAACATTTTTGAATGTGGGACAGAACATTTTAATGTACACAGAACAATGCACATTAAAATGATTTTGCACATACTAACAGAATGAGAACTAACAAATGCATCTACCTTAAGAATGTTTTATGAGCTCTTCCTCGAGAACTTGTTTGACCCTTTTTTTAAACACAGCCTCATTGACTGCTTTTACCACATCCTCTGGAAACAAATTCCAAGAGCTTAATTATATATTAAATGAAAAAAATATTTCTCCAATTTGTTTTAAATGTACTACTTAATAACTTCAAGGCATGACCCCTAATCTCTAAACCTTTTGAAAGAGGAAACAATCAATCTGTGTATAACTGTTCTATTCCACATATGACTTTTATCATATTTCCCCTCAGCCATCTCTTCTCCAAGCTGAAGAGCTCTAACCTGTTCAGCCTTTCCTCATAGATTTCAATATATTATCCATGATTACACTTAGATCCTTTTCCTAGGTTGTGACTCTGTGGAACCTAGTATGATGTAGCTATAATTTGGGTGTCACTTTACACTTATCTACATTAAATTTCATCTGCCATTTAGGTGTCCAATCTCCTAGTCTCACAAGTCCTGCAATGTCTTACAATTCACATATGAATTAACAACTTTGAATAATTTTGAATTAGCTGCAAATTTGATCACCTCACTTATTATTCCTGCTTTCAAATCATTTATAAATATGTTTTACAGGAAACAAAATTCACTATAGAGGATTGAAATTCCATCTATAAAGGGGAAGAGGAAGGGGAAGGCGATAGCAGTAGGGGTATACTATCAACCGCCTGGCCAGAATGAACAAATGGATGATGTAATGCTCAAAGAAATCAGGGAAGCTAACAAACGTTACAGCACAGTAATAATAATGGGTGATTTCAATTACCCCGGTATCGACTGGGTCAGTGTCACGACAGGACATGCTAGGAAGATAAAGTTTCTAGATGAAATAAATGACTGCTTCTTGGAGCAGCTGGTTCATGAACCGACCAGAAGGGAAGCCATTTTAGACCTAGTCTTTAGTAGAACACAAGATATGGTGCAAGAGATAAGGGTGTTGGGGGCCACTTGGCAATAGAGATCATAACATGATCACATTTGATTTAATAAATAGAGGCGGGACGGTAAGGAAATCCACTGCACTACCTTTTAACTTCCAAAAAGGAGACTATGATAAAATGAGGAAAATAGTTTAAGAAAACTAAAAGGAGCAGTTGCAAAGGTTAAAGATTTACATCAAGCATGGGTGTTGTTTAAAAATACTATCTTGGAAGCCTAGACCAGCTGTATTCCACACTAAAAAAAGTGGAAAGAAGTCCAAAAAACTGCCAGCATGGTTTAAAGGTTAGGTCAGAGAGGCTGCTGTTGCCAAAAAAGCATCTTTCAGGAAATGTAAAAAATAGCAACAGGACGAAAACTGGAAACAACACAAGCACTGGTGATGCAAGGCATTGATAAAGCAGGCGAAGAGAGAATTTGAGAAGAAGTTTGTTGTGGAAGCAAAATCGCGTAATAAAGACTTTTCAAGTACATTCGTAGCAAAAAACCTGAGAGTGTGTCAGTTGGACCATTAGATGATAGAGGGGTAAGATGGGCACTAAGATGGGACATGGACATTGCAGAGAGACTGAATGAATTCTTTGCTTCGGTCTTTACTGAGGAAGATGTAGAGGTGCTACTTATGACTGAAATTGTATTTAAAAGTGATGCCGCAGAAGAACTGAAAGAAGTATCGATAACCGGGAAGATGTATTACAACTATTTGATAAACTGAAGAGTAGCAAATCACCTGGATCAGACGGTATACATCCAAGGGTGTTGAAAGAATTAAAATATGAGATTGCAGACCTACTATTAGTAATCTGTGAACTATCATTAAAATCATCCGTAATACCTGAAGACTGGAGGATGGCCAATGTAACACCAAGTTTTAAAAAAGGGTTTCAGGGGTGATCTGGGAAACTACAAACCAGTGAGCCTGACATCAGTACCAGTACAAATGGCAGAAACCATTATAAAGAACAAAATTACTGAACATGTAGAAAGTCATGGCTTAAGGGGAGACAGCCAACATGGCTTTAGCCAAGGAAGGTCTTGTCTTACTAATCTGTTATGTTTTTTTGAAGGTGTAAATAAATAGGCAGACAAAGGTGAGTCAGTTGATATAGTGTATCTGGATTTTCAGAAAGCCTTTGATAAGGTCCCTCATGAGAGACTTTTTGCGAAATTAAAAAGTCATGGGATAGGAGGCAGTGTACTATCATGGATCAGGAACTGGTTAAAAGATAGAAAGCAGAGGGTAGGATTAAATGGCCAATTTTCCCAATGGAAAAAGGTGAATAGTGGAGTACCCCAGCGATCTGTGCTGGGTCCGTTGCTTTTTAACATATTTATAAATGACCTGGAAATTGGAATAACGAGCGAGGTAAACAAATTTGCAGATGACACAAAACTATTCAACTCATGAGGATTGTGGAAAATTGCAAGAAGACCTTGATAAATTGGAAGACTGGGCATCCAAATGGCAGATGAAATTTAATGTGGACGAGTGCAAAATTATGCACCTAGGAAAGAACAACCCAAACTATGGTTACACAATGCAAGGTTCCACATTGGGAACCACCACCCAGGAAAAAGATTTAGGCGTCATCGTGGATAACATGTTAAAATCCTCCGCCCAGTATGCAGCCGAGGCCAAGAAAGCAAATAGAATGCTAGGTATTATAAGGAAAGGAATAGAGAATAAAACAAAGGATATTATAATGCCGCTTTATCTTTATTAGCAGAGTTTGATAAACCACCCATGCCGGGGCGTCAGGGCGGTGTACAATACAAAATGGATAGAGGCTACTGAAAATAAAGTCAGAAAGGAACGCCATCAATAGACAGGACAGGGATAGACAAAACCGAAAAAGGTAGAGAGCAGAGGTCCAGAGAAAGAACATGGTGACAAGGGACAGGGACGTGAAAGGGGCAGAGGAGCAAATGAAAATATGAGGGGAGGATAGTATGAAAAGTGGGGGGCGTGGCTGGGGGATGTGGCACCATCGGTGGAAGAGGGGAGATCGAAGGCCTGGCAGAAGAGATGAGTTTTAAGGAGAGCTTTGAAACGGGGGAGGGATAATTCAGTGCAAAGCAATAGTGGGAGCAAATTCCATAAGGCGGGGCCTAGAAAGAAAAATGCAGAGTGACGGGTGAGTTCAAGGTGGGCCTGAGATGGGGAGGGGAGGAAGAGGCGATTGCCGTGAGCCGAGCGAAGTCGACGTGGGGAAGGTTGAAAATGGATAATATCAGCCAGATACTGAGGGGTGCTGACATAAAAAGCCCTATGTGCAATGATGAGCAATTTATAAATGAACCTAACCTTAACCGGAAGCCAGTGGAGGGTGAAAAGGCAGGGAGTAATGTGAGAGCGAGGAGGGGAACAAGTGATGAGACAAGCGGCTGCATTTTGGACTAATTGGAGACGGCGAAGTTGGAAGGAGGGAAGGCCTGCAAAGATAGCAGTGCAGTAATCTAAACGTGTGATCACGAGTGACAGAACAAGGGTGACAACAGAGGAAGAGGGAAGAAACGACCGAACAGCCCTTATCCGATGAAGGTGAAAAAAGGAAGCACGCACCACAGAGGAAATATGTTGCTGGAAAGAGAGAGAGGAGTCCAGGGTGACGCCCAAGTATTGAAGAGTCGATACCAGGGGGATGGGGCGGGAGGACATAACAAGAGACAGATTGGGAGGGGGGACCCCAAAAGAAAACCAGATTGCAGAGGATTTAGCGGGATTGGCATGGAGAAAGTTTTGATCGAACCAGGAAGCAACTGAGGTAAGACAGGAATTGAGTGCAGCGAGATCGGGGGAGGAAGAGGAGGTGTGATGAACCAGAAGAATGTCATCAGCGTAGATGTAGGCAGAAATTACAGCTTGTGGAATAAGCAAGGCAAGGGGGCGAGAAAGACATTGAAGAGCAGGGGGGCAAGGATAGAAACCACCTGTGGAGGAACACCACAGATTGAGGGGGACGAGGGAGAAACAGAGGAGCCAGAGAGAACAGCGAAAGAAACGGAAGAAAGAAAGGAACGGAACCACTGTAAAACTGTGCCACGAACACCGAAGTTGGATAGACGTGTGAGGAGAGTGCGGTGATCGACAACATCAAAGGCGGAGGAGAGATCCAAAGAAACCACGAGAGAAAGGTCACCGCGGTCGTGAGCGCGGTGAAGTTCTGAAAGCAGTGCTACAAGGATAGTCTCTGTGCTATGGCCGGCATGAAAGCCCGATTGGCGTGGGTGGAGTGCAAAGGTAGAGTCAAGATGGGTGGCAAGTTGGGAGAAAACAACCTTCTCGAGGATTTTTGAAAGAAATTGGAGGTTGGCAACTGGCTGCCAGTTGGCGGGAATGGCAGGGTCGAGGGTGGGCTTTTTCAAAAGGGGACGTATTATGGCATGTTTCCAGCTGGAAGGGAAGTGACCAGAGGTGAGACTGGAGTTAAATATGGAGAGAATATAAGGGATGAGTGTGAGTGCCGGATTGAGCAACCAAGAGGAAGGTAGGGGGTCGAGAGGGCAAGTGGTCTGATGGGCAGATGAAATAGCTTTGATATGTTCAGGAAAAGTAATAGGCCAGAATGCGCGCCAGATAGGAGGAAAGGTACAGGAAGGGGGCAAGGAGACAGCAGCAGGGGAGATGGGGGAGTCAGGAGGGAGGGAGAGAGAGGAGGAGGGCAGGCAGGGAAGCAGGAGCCTTGAATATTGTGTGTGATTCTGTTCGCAGCATCTTCAAAAGGATATAGTATTATTAGAAAAGGTGCAGAGAAGAGCCACCAAAAAAAGGGGATGGAAAGATACCCCTATGAAGAAAGGATAAAAAGGCAGGGCTCTTCAACCTGGAAAAGAGATGGCTGAGGGAAGATATGATAGAGGTCTATAAATTAATGAATGGAGTGGAACGGGTTAACATACGAGATCGATTATTTACACCATCAAAATATAGAAAGACTAGAGGACATGCAATGAAGCTACAGGGTAGCCTATTTAAGACTAATAAGAGAAAATATTTTTTCACTCAACATGTAATCAAACTCTGGAATTTGTTACTGGAGGATGAGGTAAAAGCTGTTGGTGTAGTCGGATTTAAAAAAAAGTTTGGACAAGTTCCTGGAGGAAAGGTCCATAAACCATTATTAAAGGGGACATGGAATATCCACTGCTTGACCCAGTACAAGCATTGTGGAACCTGTGTCCTTTGGGCTTTGGAGAAACTGCTAGATACTTGTGACCTAGATTGGCCACTGTTGGAAACAGGATACTGGGCTTGATGGACCTTGGTCTGACCCAGTATGGCATATCTTATGTTCTTAAAGTGCCCGTCCCAGTACAGATTTCTGGGGAAATCTACTATTCACCTTTATCCACTTAGAAAATTGATCCTACTCTCTTCTTTCTAGCTTTTAACCTTTAAAAGAAGTGGTCTCCAGAAATGCACACAGTACTCCAATTTAGGTCTCACCAAAGTCTTATACAAAGGCACTACCACCTCCTTCTTCCTGCTGAGCATTCAGTTCGCAATGCACCTAGGCAGCCTTCTGGCATTTGCTAACACCTTTTCTACCTGTTTAACCACCATAAGATCATCAGAAACAAATCACCCCCGATCACTCTCTTCTTTCATAGACAGAAGTTCTTTACCACGTACTCATTACTGCTCCCTTAGATTTTTGCAACATAAATGCACGTTTTTTAGCATTGAATTTTAGCTGCCAAATTCTTGACCATTTTTCAAGCTTCTCTGCATCACTCTTCATGTTATCTACACCTTCATGTGTGTTCACCCTAGTGCGGATTTTGGTATCATCCACAAAGAGGCAAATCTTACGAGACAGCCCTTCTGCAATATCACTTACAAACATGTCAAAAAAAAGATGGTCAGACTTAAGAAAAGAATGCATAACCACCAAGTACCAGAGAAGCACTCTCCGGACATCCACAAGGCGAATATTTCCTTAGACCTCTAATATTGCATCCCCACCAAACAAAGAAGAAAAATACATACTGGCCGCATGTCACTCAGGATAAAAAGGTGCCCACCCGTAGCTTACATACTAGGGCTAACGATGGTGGTTGCTATAGTGCAAGTGCTGCAGATGCAGATAACATCCCTGCCACAGATAAAGGCCATGGTGAACCTGTTCATGGACCCACTGTGGCAGGAGATAAACCACAGAAATTGATGAAAAAATTAAGAGGATTAACTACGGTTAAGTGGAATTCTGCAGATAAAGAGGAGATAATGTACTGCTATTTTTATGCTACAAACCCTATATTTAAATCAAGAAGATATACACAGAGAGTGTCTACCAATAGCTGGAAGAAAGAGGAAAATTGCTATTAGAACGACTGCAAAAAGTAACAGATGCAAATTTAAGATCTTTAATTTTAAAGATCAAAGAAAAGAAGTATGTGAATGATAACATCTTGAAGCAACTAAGGGATTCTGTGGACAAAGAAATACAGGGAGGAGGGGACCGAGGTGAGAGTACCAGAAGAAAAGAAGGCACAGAAAAGGAAAGGTTGAGGGGGAGATGGAGTTGAGAGATTTGGAACTGCAGGAGAGTGAACTGAATAAAGGAAGGGTCAACAAATTAACTGAAGAGGAGGAAACAAAAGAGGAAGAAGAAAGGGAGGTGGAGGAATTCAAGATAGAACTCCTAGTCCATATGGAAAGAGATGAATATGCTGGGTTCCAAGCAAGGAAAAGATTATCCAAGCTATATTTAACACCTAAGGTTAGAAGTATAATTAAGATGAACAATAAAGGGACCATTTATTGACATCACCGGAATTAATCAAATACAATATTGCGCTGCTAAAATTATTACTGCAAGAATACTACCAACTAGAGTGCAAAGCTAGAAGAAAAAGAGAACAGTAACAGTTCTTTCTTGCAAAAAGCGCATCGAAGGAAAATACAATCGCTGCGTGCAGAGGTATCCCCCGATGGATGGGTATCTAAAAGGATTAAGATTATCAAAGATATTAAGGAAGATCCAAGACATTAAGCAGAAGCATGCTGCATTAACAGAAGAAGACAAATTATCTGTTACAACAATAAATTGAAAATAGCGGCAGACGTGCAAAAACTTTGAAGATATGAAGAAAACAGGAAAGACAGATATCAGAATAAACTATTTAGAGAGAACCCAAAACAATTCAACAAGGAATTGGGGAAGAGCATTAATATGGTTAAAAGCACCTCTAACCAAAGCCGAAACCTTCTGAAGAAAGCTATATGAGGACCCTATACAGCACAATCACAAAGCAGAATGTTAGCCAGCATACAGAAGCATTTAGAAAAACAAACATCAAACCTATGGAATGGCCTGTAGTAACAAAGGAAGAGCTGGAAAGCAGGTTAAAATGAGCTCCAAATTGGAAGAGCCATGGCCCAGACAGAGTAACCAACGTTTGGCTCAAACCACTCCACCAAGACCTAACGAATTGCAAAAATCAATTGTTTGAGCAACCGGACTTAACATCGCAATGGCTTACTACAGGAAGAACGTTTCTCCTTCCGAAGGGAGACCCCAGTAACATTCCTAAAAATTATAGACCAATAACCTGTTTACCTACAATCTATAAGCTGTTTACTGCGATAGATGCAGGCAGAATATACAAACACATCAAGCTCAATAACATCATGGCAATAGAGCAAAAGGGCAGTAAGAGAGGAGCATATGGAATCAGTTAATGCTAAATAAGGCCATTATGGCCAGTGCTAAGAAAAGCAGAAATCTCAATATAGCATGGATTGATTATAAGAAAGCTTTTGACAGCATCCCACACTCTTGGATAATGCATTGCCTTGAAATGTATATATATTATATATTTATTGATGTTCAAACAATTTACATCAAAAACACAAAACACAGGTAAATTCTTCCATAGATACCAGATTAACATCTTCCAATAATAAGTACATTTATTTATTTATTTAAGGATATTTCTATCCCGCCTTATCCTTCAATCAAGGCGGTGAACACTTCAAACGATCATTAGCAATGTTGTGTGTGTCAGGTGAGGTTATGTACAGTGAGGGTGCATGGGTGCGGGTGTGCTGATTAGAGTGAGCTATTTACAGTGTGCGCTTTTTACAGTTATATACATGGGTTTGCTGGGTCTGTCGCTGGTTGTGATTGAGCTTTAATTGAATCCAAGGTTGGTCCAAGTCTGTAGATTCTGGCTATGCGCTTGGGCCATAGTGCTCGGTGAAGAGTACAGTCTTTAGGAGCTTTCGGAAGTCCTTCAGATCTTCAGTTGATCGTAGGTCGTGTGGGAGTGCGTTCCATATTGTTTATTTATTTTATTTATTTTATTTATTTAGTAAACACTTATATACCGCTACTTCCAGCGATCAGAAGCGGTTTGATTATAATTTTGGGATTTGTCAAAAATCAAGACAGAAAAGTTGGGGCATAGATAGAGAGAACAGGGGTGATACACAGCACACATAGTAGGGTCTAAATATAGACCTTAATGTACTAACATACATTTACAAAAGAGATTATCCTTCATCTATTTACACTTTTACATACAGCTATTCTCTTCCTCTTTTATCTTCTTGGATTTACATCTGGTCGTAGTGACAATTGAACAGATGCGTTTTCAATTTCTTCCTGAAGTCAATTATGTCTTTAATTGCTCTCAGCTCATGTGGTAGGTGGTTCCATAAAGTGGGGGCAGAGAAGGAGAATGCTCTGCGGCTAGTACTGACTTTTACATGTCTGATGCTGTTTGGAACTATTAGTGTGTCTGAGTTGATGGTTCTCCTGCTTCTGGTGGTTGGTTGCTCGGAGATAAGGGTGGAGAGGAATGAGGGGGCCAGGTTGTGTATTAGTTTGAACGTAGTTACCAATGTTTTGTATTGAATCCTGGCAATGACTGGTAGCCAGTGCAGTTCCATCAATACAGGTGTGATATGTTCAGTGACGCTTGATCGCATGATGATCCTTGCTGCGATGTTTTGTGCCAATTGTAATATATTGGTTGTTTTCTTTGGTAGACCCTGTAAGATGGCGTTACAGTAGTCTAGGTGAGGCATGATGAGCGCTTGTGCAACCGACCGGAAGTCACATGGATCAAGTATATTCCGCAGGGGTCGTAGTACTCTAAGCTTGTGAAAGATGGCTTTGTTGGTGTTGCTGAGGTGTTTTTCCATTTTTAGTTTGCTGTCGATTGTGACTCCTAGATATTTAATTTCATTTTTAGTGTTGTAAGTATTGTTGCACAATGTTGGAGCAATTGTTGCACAATTGTTGGAGCCGCCAGTGATAGTGCTCTTTGTGTGGTGGATTTGCATGCTTTCGTGTAGTTACTTGGGGTGCTGAGTGTGTCTGCCGTGGTTTTTCTTCTCGGTCTGTTGCTGGTGTCAGGGAGTATGAGGGTTTGGAGGCTGAATGCTGAGCTCTTGTGTCTGATTCTGAATATGTTTAATACCATCTTGTATTTGATGCGGTGGCTGATTGGGAGCCAGTGGAGGTCTTTTAGGATGGGGGTGATGTGGACTTGTGTTGGAGAACCGGTGATCATTCTGGCTGCTGTGTTTTGAGCCATTTGAAGTGGCTTGAGTGATTGTTTCGGCATTCTGTTGTAGATGGGGTTGCAGAAGTCGCGTATGGGGGTTATGAGCGCTTGGCAGACTTTGCAGAAGTGTTCATGTGAGAGTAGAGGCTTGAGGCGTCTAATTAGTCTCATTTTGTAGTATGCATTTCTGGTGGTTCTTCTGATGTGTGATTGTAGGTTCAACTCTTTGTCAAGTGTTATTCCGAGGTATTTCACTTCGTTCTTTAGTGGTATTGTCGTGTTGTTGGTTTTGATGAATGGTGGGGGGCTGAAGTTGGTGTTTTGTGTGATGATGAGTGCTTCTGTCTTGTTGTAGTTTATGGCTAGGTTGTTGTGCATGAGCCAGTTGGACATGCTGTTGAGACAGTTTGTTATCTTGGTGTAGTCGGGGTTGTCGAGGTTGATTGGCATGTAAATCATGATGTCATCTGCATAGATTGTGTAGTCTATTTTGTGGGCTGTCATGATGTCGCAGATTGGTTAGATGTATAGGTTGAATAGTAGTGAGGATAGTGCGGATCCTTGTGGCACCCCTTGCTTGATCTTTGCGGGTTGTGAGATTTTGGTTCCAATCTTGACTTGGAACTGTCTGTCCGTTAGGTACGAGTTGAACCAATTTAGCATGTCGCCGGTTATTCCAATGTTCTGTAATCTGGTTAAGAGGATTCTGTGGTCCACTGTGTCGAACGCAGCTGAGATGTCTATGAAGATCATTAGAGTTCCTTGTTTGTGGTTGTCTATGGTCTGTATGATGTCATTGAATAGGCATAGCAAAAGTGTAAAACAGAGAAAAGGAATATTAGCCCACATCATGGGAGCAAAATAGAAAGAAAAGAAAAACAACAATAAAGGAAAAAAAGAGGCAATTTAAACCTCATAATAAGCTGCAAAAAATTAAATAACTCCTAAATGAAACCATGTATCTTACATGGTTACCTATAAACCCCTCAACCCTCCTCAGCCATAGGTGCAATGCCTCCTTGCTTACCAAAGGTTTCTCCAAGTGAGAAGGATCAAGGAAAACATATTTCACCCCCAACAATGCAACTAAACATTTACAGGGGAATCGTAAATAAAAAGTGCCAGATAAACCCAGCACTCGAGATTTAAGTAACAAAAAAGCTTTTCTCCTCACTTGGGTAGCTCTGGAGACATCTGGAAACAACTGAAGTTTCACCCCACAAAAGGTAACATCCTTATGTCTGTCAAAACTTCTCAAAATAAAGGCTTTATCACCATCATTCATAAAGGAAACCACCAAGGCAGCTCTAGTATTTATAATATCTTGCGAATCTTTGAGAAAGGCAGAGAGACTGAACTCTGGCTTAGACTCCAGAATTCCCTCCTCCTCCTGCCCCACAGAGGTCCGCACCATCAGAAACATAATACAACCTAGAAATCACAATCTCATCAGCATTAGGTAACAACAAAACTTCCTTAAGCTATTTTCTTAGCAAGATATCAGGTAATAAAAAATGTATCTTAGGAAAATTAACAAATCACAAATTCTTACTATGAAATACGTTCTCTAGGGACTCCAACTTATGGTGTATCAACAGACTGTCCTTAATAGAGGACACATCTGCTGAATTCAAGGAGGCAACCTGGGAATCCAAACTGGACACCTTTTTCCCTAAAGTCTTGAGGATGGTATCCACCTGATGGAATTTAGCAGAAGTCTCCTGGGAGAATGTACAAAACTGAGGAACTATAGTAGTAAGAAGGGCCTCTGTGCGTGACACTACTTGCCATATATCCTGTAAAGAAGCGGTAGAACCCACCACAGAAATATAAACTTTATCCAAATTACATTAAACAGGTATAGTGCAAGATGTTGTGTCACTAAGGCCTCCAGAAGAAAATTCCAATCCATCCCCCAAAGGAGAGTCTTGCAAAGGCAACTGAGGAGGAGTGGGCGGAGTCCACTCCGGGGAGCTTAAAGAAGCTCCCTCAACCAATGACACCAACTGCAACCTCATCTTTTCTGAAACATCAGTCTTCGCTACTAAATGTTTGTCCATAGGTCCCAGCCCTACTGCCTTTAACTTTCCGTTTCCCAGGCATCATAAATGAACAGCTCACCTTACCTTCTACTTACTAATCCCAAACTCAAAGTCCACCAACACTCTCCTCATGCTTCTCAGTGCTCCTAAGGGGCTCACAAGGGGCAAATATGCACCTTGTTGCACACCCCTTAGTGCATGCCCCCAGCTGCACACTTAGGGATATCCAGAATTTATAGGTCCCCCGGGGAGAACAGTGGTAATCACAGCGATGCCGGGCTGCAGGCAGAGACACAGATAATTTTCTCAGCGGCAAGCAGCACAGAAAACGGCTCCGCCTAGAAATGTAGAAAATAAATTCTGGTATGATAGAGTACATTCAGTTCACTATGACAATGTGGCAATCCACACTCTTATTGAGATATGAAGATGGTCAGTACATCATTCCTAACATTAAGATTCAGCAAGGAATATTTCAGGGAGATTCTCTGTCACCCCTTCTGCTTTGTTTGGTGCTTAATTCAATAAGTGCTCTCATCAACTCTTTGTATGGATTTAGCCTGAATCCTAAAGATGGTACAAACCCAGAAGCAACTTCCCATATGCTATTTATAGATGATCTGAAACTCTACAATTCCAGTGGCCAACAATTAGCAGAGCAACTTCGCCTGGTGAAAACCTTTTCTGATGACATCAGGATGATTTTTGGCCTTGCAAGTGTGCTAAGGCAACCTTTTTAAGAGGAAAATTGAGCAAAACTGAAAATATCTCCCTTGCTGAGAGCTGTGACATCAAGGACCTTGAACAGGAAGGCCTATATAAGTATCTCGGAATAGAGGAAGGAATGACACTTGAGTAGAAAAGTTTGAGAGAGAAGATCAGTAAAGAATATTACAGGAGATTAAAACTGTTACTGAAAAGTGCTTTAACATCACAAAATAAGATACAAGCCATCAATCAGCTGGCAATTCCTGTGCTCTCATTCAGTTTTGGGATTGTGGATTGGCCTCATCTTGAAACACTGGATGTGTGAATAAGAAAACTCCTCCATGCTCATGAAGCAATTTACAAGAATCAGTGTATGCTAAGATTGTACATTCCTAGAGCTGAAGGAGGGCTAGGACTTATAGAGATTGACTATACCTACAGAGCTACTATCATAAGCCTCCAAGCCTATCTGACTCTTCAAAGAATTAGATTAGTAGGCGAGGAAAAACAAGTGGCAAATGCAGAAATACAGTTGAACATAGAGTGTACTCCAAGAACCTTTTGTCAATCAAGAACGGGCACATGAATGGTTGAGGAGAGGTGAACTGAAACTGAAGGATGAAAGATTGATAGCTGCAGCCCAGGACCACGGATTACGGAGAAGATGGCTTACAGCAAGTATTGAAAAAACTGGCACAACAGACATGCCGATTCTGTAAGAACAAGCTGAAAACAGTGACTCACCTAATAGTAGGCTATGACGTTCTGATGGCAGAAATTTCTATACAGAAAGGCACAACAAAGTAGCATGCCTCCTCCACTGGAAACTCTGTAAACACTACGACATCACTGTCCCTAAAAAGCACTGGGATCGTGACCCTAAGAGAATAATAGAGAATGAAGATGTTATGGTCACCTGAGACATTCCCATTCTGATGGATAAGAAACTGGATGCCAGGAAACCTGACATAGTGGTAAAGGAAAATAATACCAGAACAGCATTGATAATGGAAGTGTCAGTACCGAGTGATTATTCTGTGAATTGCATGGAGAAGCAGAGGATGTACTACACCAGAGGATGTAGTAAAAGCTGTTAGTGTAGCTGGGTTTAAAAAAGATTTGGACAAGTTCCTGGAGAAAAGGTCCATAAACCATTATTAAAAAGGACCCAGGAAATCCATTGCTTACCCCAGGACAAGCATTGTGGAAGCTGGGGACTTTGGGTACCTGCCAGGTACTTGTGACATGGATTTGCCACTGTTGGAAACAGGATACTGAGCTTGATGGAGCTTGATCTGATCCAGTATGGCATTTCCTATGTTTTTATATTCTTATTTGACAGAAGATCCTGAAGTACCAAGAAATGCAGTCAGAGACCAAGAAAATGTGTCAGAAAGATACAGAAATATTCCCCATTGTCCTGGGAGCCACAGGCTTGATAAAGAAGAATTTCCAAGCACATCTTGACAAACTACCCATACATGTTACATCTTACGAACTCCAGCAGGAGGCTCTCTTTGGCACGAAGCAAGTATTACGCTGTGCATTAGCAGTAAATTTGAGAAACTAAGAACATATACCCTGGCTTAGAAGTGAGGTTCACGACTGCCATAGTATGCTTAAAACTAACCCATTTGGAGAAACTAACCAGAGGAAACCCCCAAATATTCCACTACAGAAAAGAAGAGCCGTTCGAATGGACTGGGGACCATGCTCACTAACAAATACCATTTATGAGCAAGAAATGTCAACCATTACTACCCACTAAATCAATCATTGGCTCAATCCTCTTCTGATCATACCTATTATCCTGGGCAACACATATTACACCAATATTTCTAAAAAATATTCTTTATAAAACAGACCAGTTCATACTATACACATCTATACATCATCGGGGGCATGGAGGAAACACATACAGCAGGTACATCTTTGGCAAAGGCTGGTCCAGGGCAGCAGTGCCCTTGGACCCCATCTCCATGTGGCCACTGAAGAGGAGGCAAATTTGGCAATGGAGCAGGTCACCATAAGATCCATTTCAGGGTGATCCCAACGGGGCAGAATCAAATGAAACACCTCCTGATTCAACTCCCACTCTCCAGGATCCAGAGAGTGCCAGCTGAGGAAGTCCGTTTTCACACTGTCCACCCCAGTAATGTGCTGAGCCAACAAGACTAGGAGGACACTCTCTGCCCAGGCAAACAGGAGAGCCATCTCCAGAGCTACCCCGGCACTCCTCATGCTGTCTTGATGATTGATATAAGCCACCACCATGGCATTATCTGAAAACACTTGAACCACCTGGCCCTCGACCAGGGGCCTGAAATACAGAAGAGACAATCTGATAACCCTCACCTTGAAGCATTGATGGACCACACCGCTTCCTTGCGGTTTGAATGGCCCTGGGCCATACGGTCAAGGCAATGGGCTCCCCAGCCCAAGAGACTGGCATCCATCATCAGGAGGATCCAGGAGAAATCATCCAGTGGCACGCCCTTCCTCGGATAACAGGGCTGCTGCCACCACCGCAGGCTGGACTTCACCATCACTGAGAGAGGGAAGCTATGCTCGAACTCCTGAGAACTCGAGGACCACAGAGTCAGCAAGAACCACTGGAGCATTCACATGTGAGCACGTACCTACGGCACTATCTCTATGGTCACTGCCATCAATCGAAGGAGTTGAAGATAATCCTAGAATCTGGGAGCCTGCTATATACAGAACAGCACCAGATAATCCAACAGTCTTTAAACTTTCTCCTCTGGCAGGAAAACTCTGCCCACTCAAGTGTCGAAATGTGCACCCAGGAATTCCAGGGACTGGGAAGGCAACAGCTGGTTCTTTTCCTGATTGATCACCCAGCCAAGGCTTTCCAAAAAGGACATCACCCGGGACACTATCCAAGACACTTCTGAAAGGGAACAGTCCTGGATAAGCCAGTCATCCAGATATGAATGGACACAGATTCCTCAGCACCAAAGCCATCACCACCACCATGACCTTAGAGAACGTCCTCAGGGTGAAAGAAAGGTGAGAGCCAAGCATGGCAAAATGCAGATATTTTTGCTGATTTGCCCGGATTAGGCTAAGAAAATATGCCTCAGCCAGATCCAGAGAAACCAATAACTCCACTCGACTCACTGCTTGAATCATGGAATGTAAGGTGTCCCCCTTGAGGTACAGAATGGGCTGGAAAGAACCGCCCTTTTTGAGCACCACAAAATAGATGGAGTATCTGCCCTTAACCCCACTCATCCGGGAAGATGGGTACCATTGTCTTTAGGCACAGTAACTTGTCCAAGGTGGTCCAAACAGTGGCACATTTGATTGCAGGCCTGCAAAGGGATATGATGAAGGCATCCGGAATCAGCTTTCTGCATTCCAGGACACAGCCGAACTGAATGGTGTCTAGAACCCAGCGATCCTTGCAAACCCAGGCCCATTCCTGAGAGAAAAAGCAAAGCTTTCCTCCAAATGGAGGAACCAGTGAATGGGCCCCAAACCTTCACTGCACAGTCTGGGAGGGTCCTTCTCTGAAGGGGACCAAGTCCCTGGGCCAATGCGCTCCACCAAAGGACTGAAAATGAGCCCAAAGCCCAGAAGCAGAGAGAAAGATGTTTTTCCAGGTCAGTAACAACATAAGTCCTGAAACCCCCAGAGATCTGGCCAGTATGCCCTCAGTGGATGAGCAGAGGCTGACGAGTAAGGGGAACCAGCCCACTTCACAGACCCCTTGGACCTGTCTTCCACAAGGCAGTAAGATTTCATCTCGCCCAGGTTCTTTACCAGCTTCTCCAAATCGGCTGCAAAAAGAAGTTTCCCCTTAAAAGCCAGTTGGGCCAATCGGGCTTTGGAAGATGAATACACTGTCCAGTTCCGGAGCCAAATACAACACTGTGACACCTCATCGGAGCACTATCCCTGGCCGCCGAATGTACCAGGTCATTCCTGGCATCAGAAAAGGCCATAGCAGATTCCAAAAGAGGAGTAGTATCATCCTGCAGAAGAGAGTGAATCCATTGGAGCAGGGCTCGAGACCTCAAATTGGCACATACCACCAGCTGCAGAAAAGAAGCCACCTTATGGTCCAGAAAATCCTTGAAGGCCAATCTGCCTTCCAAAGGAATGGTGGTCCGTTTGGTAACTGCCGTGACCTGCACATCCACCTTGGGAATACCAAACCACTCAATGCACTTCTCTGGGAGAACACAGATCTTCTTACACACCCTTAACCCGTTAAGTGGGGAGTCCGGAGAGTCCCACTCCGACTGGACCATATCCTTGATCACATCCAAGAATTGGAAGACAGTAGTGGATTTCCGCATCTCTTGAAGGAGCAGATGCACCTTCGGCTCCTGCTTCATGCTGGAAGCATCTGTTAATTCAAGGCGGATGAGACACTGCCAATCAACGTTGCCAGCTCCTCCTTCCGGAATAAGCGGATCACTCCAGCCTCTTCAAAATCTTCTGAAGGCGAGAATACTTCTTCATCCACATCAGAGCCCAGAACCGAGCCATCTGAATCAAAGTCATAGTCAGACTCTTGAACAACTCCCAGATCTTCCCCATCTCCAGGGGATGCCCCTTGCTGGGGACTCTTATCCAAAGGCAAACAAACAAGGTTTCCCACATGAGTGTGTGCCCGGGGGCACCCAGAGGCCACAGGGTCCGAATTTCCATGTCAGAAGAACCAGGCCTGTTGCAAAAAAGAAAAGAATTCTGGGGAGGACAATTCAGAAAACAGAAACTCTCCTCTCGGAAATGATCCCCCAACATCAGAGGGCACAGTCACCACAGATCCACAAGAGAATAAGGAGCAGCTCACAGAATGGTCGCCAGACCCTCCAGCCAGCTGAATATCCTTACCCATAGCGCCATCCGTCACCTCCTGCCCTGAGGCAGGCAAGTCTGGACTAACTGCATCCCCTGGCAGAGGGAGGGGGAGCAGACTCTCCAGGGATGACTCAGAAGCTGCCAAGCAAGAAGAGCAGAGTCTAGAATCCAGAGATGAAGTACCTCACTTGCTACAGGTCAAACAACACTTCCAGGAAGAAGACATAGAGAGAAGACAAGTATCAGAATGCGTGCTAAGGTCACGGCAGCCCAAAAGCTTTTATTTTATTTTAATTAATTAATTAATTAATTTAACAGGTTTTTTATGCCACCCTATCATAGGATTCAGAGTGGTTTACATATAACATGAACCACAAAAACACAGAAGTTTACATTAAAATTGAATGATTATATGGGGTTATAGATAATTCACATGAAGCATTGTTGTGGATGGTATATTACAGCAGGTAGGGAGTATGCCCTTTGGAAGGTAGAGCCGGAAGGGTGAGGGAGGGATAGGTTGGGTTGGGGGAATGAGGGGGCAGTTGGGAAGAATTTGGTCTGTATATTTAGGTGTTTTAGTTGTATATACAGTACTATTCATGGTTATTTCTGTAGTAATCAGTAAATAGGAAGGTCTTTAATGCTTTTCTGAAGTCTGAGATGTCCTTGATGGCTCTTATAGAGTTAGGCAAGTAGTTCCATAGTAAGGGAGCATACAGGGAGAATGTTCTTCTACATGTTGTTTGTTTGGCTTTCCTTTTGTCATGGGGATGTTTAGAGTGTTGTTGTTCAAGATTCTTCTTGTTCTGTCCTCTGGTGTTTTCTGTATCAGCGGTTGGAGAACTGGGGTGCTAGGTTGTGGATTATTTTGAAGATCATCAATAAGGCCTTGTATTTGGATCATGTTGCTATTGGAAGCCAGTGTAGTTGCTGTAGTGTAGGGATTATGTGGCAGTATCTTGCTGTTCTAGTTATTATGCGAGTAGGTCTTTTTGTATTGTACAAGTTGGAGTGGAAGTGTAGTTTTCTTCGGGAAACCTTGGTAGATTATATTACAATAATCTAACATGGGGGTTATAATGGCCTAGCATACTGATCTGAAGTCACTGTCACTGAGTAAGGGCTTGAGTTTGTGTATGGTTCTTAGCTTTTGATATGCTATCTTGGTTATTCTCTTGATGTGGGTCTGGAAGTTGAGCTGTCTGTCGAATGTCACTCTAAGGTATCAGACTTCATTCTTGACTCTTAGGGGTATCTTTACTAATCAGCAGTAGTGTCTTCCATGCAATATCGGAGCCAAGTCCCCATTGACTTCAATTGGACTGCGGCTCCGATATCGCACAGAAGCCACTACTGCTGATTAGTAAACATAGCCCTTAGAGTATAGTCTAAGATGTTTATCGATTCAGGTAGAGAGAATAGTATGTTCCTAGTGATGTGTAGTGCTTCTGATTTTTTGAAGTTTATATTGAGGTTTTGTTCTTTAAGCTATCCCGTCTATGGAAGTGATGATCTGTGTGTAATCAGGTTGCTCAGGGTTTATTGGGACAAAGACCATTATGTCGTCTGCATATATCTTGTATTGGATTTTGTGTTGCTTTATGATATTACAGAGTGGCTGTATGTAAATGTTGAAGAGCAATGCTGATAGGGCAGAACCTTGTGGGACACCTTGTTGTTGTGGTCTTGATTGTTGGCTGCCAGATCTGTCTTCTTGTTTTTGGTTTGATAGGTAGGATGTGAACCAGTTCATCACTTTTCCATGGATCCCTATTTCATGAAGCCTTCACAGCAGGATCCTATGATTGACAGAATCAAAAGCTGCTGTAATATTGATGAAGAGCAGGAGAAAACCTTGTCATATGCTGTCTACACTATTTATTATGGTATCAAAGAGTGATGTAATTAGTGTTTCGGCACTGTGATTGGGCTTGAAGCCATACTGATGTGCGTCTAATGGGGCATATTCATCTATGTGGTCTTGCAACTGTTGTAGGACTACTTTTTCAATCACTTTGGTTATGAATGGTAGGCTTGAAATTAGCTGATATAAGTTCATGTCCTTGGTGTCGAGGTTCTTGCCTTTTAGAATGGGTTGTAATGATGCTTGTTTAAGATGAGAGGGTAGGTATCCTTACGTGAGTAAAGACCGGGTTATTTCCAGTAGGGAGGGTGTTAGATATTCTTTTGTGACTTTGATCCATGTGGTTAGACATGGATCTAGAGAAGACATAGTTGTCTTTATGCTATTTATGATGGCTTCAAGGTGATATTCTGATATTCAGAAGAAACCATGGAGTTGAAACACTTTTGTTAGCTCTAATGAACAACCTCCTCAAAGGCCTAGAAGACAGGAAGAAAATGTTTATACTCATTTTCATTGACATCTCTGCCGCCTTTGACACTGTACATCATGGGATCCTCTTTAACAAACTGGAATCTATAGGAATTATGGGAACCCCCCTCAAATGGTTCTCCTCCTACATAACAAACAGAAGGCCACAAGTACAATTCAATGGTGAAAAAGCTGAAGCATTCACTCAAACACAGGGCATACCCCAGGGTTCGGCTCTCTCGGCACTACTGTTCAACATTTACATGCAACCCCTCTGTGACATTTTCAAAAGGCATAACATCAACTACCACATCTATGCAGATGATATTATGCTTTACACACAATTGGATACCTCAGACCCTAATTATACACACCTCGAAACCTGCCTGGACGAGATGTTAAGATGGCTACAGAGAAACAACATGACAATTAACCACAAGAAAACAGAAGTCATGTATATATCCAGTAAACCGAACTTCAAGCCCCCTCCTACAATCACCCTATGCAACAACACGTACAACACAAAAAATGAAATTAAATATCTAGGAGTCACACTCGACTGCAACCTAAAAATGGATACACACCTACGTAAAACAAACAAGGCCATCTTCCATAAACTGAGGGTGATACAACCTCTAAGGAAAATAATAGAACCCTGTGATTTTCGGTCTGTTGCACAAGCACTCATTATGCCACACCTAGACTACTGTAATGCCATCTTACAAGGTCTGCCTAAAAAATCACTAAATATCCTTCAGATGGCCCAAAATGTGACAGCCAGGATCATAATGGGCACAAGCATTGCTGAACACATTACCCCCATTTTAATTGAGCTACATTGGCTACCAATTGTGGCCAGGATACAATACAAGATGCTGGTAACCACATTCAAACTTATCAATAACATAGCCCCCTCATTCCTTTCCTCACTTATCAGCACGCAACCTACAAATAGGGACAGGAGAATCACCAATTCAGGCACCCTGCAAGTCCCCACCAACATCAGAACTGTGAAAACAAGTACGAGTCGCAGAGCTTTCTCATTCTCTGCGCCAACTATCTGGAATCAACTCCCATTTGAGCTGCGTTTAATCAAGGACATTACCAATTTCAGGAAGGAGCTAAAAACTCACCTATTCAAAAGTCACTACAATCAACTATGACTCTCAAGTCTCGATAGAGTCGTAGCAAAGCAATCAGATAATAATAAGCTTTTTGAAACCGCTATATGTATAAAGATGTAAATATGTATGTATAAATGTAAAATGTTTAGGCCTTTCCCCAAGACACTAACCATGTGTGCTGTGACATACCCTCAGATCTAATGTATATACTATCCCCTCCTCCCAGTCTTGATTTGACAACCCCCAAAGATGAAATCGAACCGCTGCTGATCGCTGGAAGTAGTGGTATATAAGTGTGTATTAAATAAATAAATAAATAAATGAGAAAGGATTTCCATAAGTTTATATTCTTGTGGTATGGCTGCTGCAGATCTGGCAGGGTAAGGTCCAGGTATGGTGCGTTCTTGTGTTTTAGCATTAGGCAGTCTGCCATTTCTTGAGGATCTGGGGAGTTGGTGTTCTTTGGCTGTTGTGGAATTGTAATCAGTGTGTTCACTATTTCAAAAAGTTCTCTTGCTTTATTGAGTGACTTTGTAATTAGGTTCATATAATATTCCTTCTTGCATCTATTTATCATGTTGTGGTATGTGGCTTGCATGTCCTAGTATTTGATTAGGTGTTCTTGGTCTTTATTTTGATGGCATTTTCTTTCAAGTTTCCGTAGCAGTGTCTTTTGGCTGTCGATTTCCATTGGGAAACATGGAACATTGTGTTTCCTTCTGTCTTGGACTATTCTGTTTGGGGCTGCTGCTGCATTGTTGAGTATGTGGTTCCAATTATTAATTATAGAGTCTCGGTCTGATGTTGAAGGTTCTAAATCTTCTATTTTCCTTCGGGGTTTCAGCTGATGTTCCTTTTGTTGCAGATGCATTAATAGAGAAGTTGATCATGTAATGGTCTGACCAAGGGATTGGAGTGGTGTCCAAGTGTGTCAGCAGGTTGTGTTTGATGTATTGGTTGGGTAGGAATACAAGGTCAAGTGTTCCCCCTTTCTTGTGTGTTGGAGTATTTATCATCTGGGTGTAGTGTAGGTCCTTCATAGCATCCAGGAATGAGGCTGCATTGTTTTGAGAAAGAGGGGAGGTTTGAGTCTCCTAATACAAGGAGGAGTTTGTTCGGAATCGAGTGGGCGCACACTGCCTCGAGGATGGCTGAGAGTTCTTCTGCATCCGAGCTTGGTGCCCTGCAATATTAGGTGTATGGCAATGTTCTTATTTGCAACTGTTATTTTGTTACTTCCTTTTGATTGATAGGAGATGGTTGTGAACTTCAGGTGAGATTTTGCTGCAATGAGGACACCTCCGCCCCTTCAAGAGGGCCTTATGCAGTTGTGTATAGTGTATGCTTGGGAGGTCATTTGGTTTAAAATGACGTTGTCTGTATCTGAGAGCCATGTTTTGATGATGCACATAATATCTATGTCTTAGTCCTGTATGCAGTCCAATATGGTATGGAACTTGTTTCAAATGGAGCGAGTTTTAACTAGGGCACATTTGCTAAGTTTTGGGTCACAATTAGAGCTATTTTTGGTACGTTGATGGGGTTTATTTGGATAAGCCTGCGTGATCTGCCATGTGTATTTTGAATGATATGTATCCTTTTCATTTCGTATCTGTTTTTTTGAATTTCTGGAATCATCTGTTTTGTTTGGTGGGAGGTGTGGTCTCTGGCACTCGGACATAAAGGCTTGAGGAGTAACAGTATGAGGAGTGTAAAGGTTAGTATCCTCGTATTCATTATGTAGGCTTCAGAGAGGGTTTTGAATACCTCGAGTTGCTTTTATGTCTGAAGAAGTGAGACAGTGTGCGTTCCATTCAGTGAGGGGCTACAAGAGATGGCTTTAGCTTGGGATGGTTGGTCATTGAGGCATAGGGACGACACTGCTGTAAGGTTGCTCAGTGCCCCACTCAAGGGTCATGCCTAAGGGCCCTCTGGTGAGGCCCGCCAGGCACGGGCATGCCTCCAGACACTGAATTTTAAATTTGCCAGCTGGTGGGGCATGACTGGCATTCGGTGCAGGGAGTGGGAGGAGCTTCAGGCCCGCACCATGTTCTGGATGCCGACCAGGGCAGCTGGCTGTGGCTTTGGTTTTGCGTCTCCGGGTGCTGGATTTTAAATTTGCCGGCTGGTGGGGCCTGATTGGCCTTCTGTGCAAGGAGCCGGAGGAGCTTCAGGCCCACTCCCTGTGTTGGATGCTGATCAGGGCAGCTGGCTGTGGCTTCATGCCTCCGGGCACTGGATTTTAAATTTGCCAGATGGCAGGGCCTGATTGGCCTTCGATGCAGGGAGCAGGAGGAGCTTCGGGCCCACTCCCTGTGCTGGATGCCAATCAGGGCAGCTGGCTGTGGCTTCGTGTTAATGGAACCTCCCATGTCGCCTTCAAGTGAGAAAGTTACCTTCAAGTTAGTCATTCACAAGCATTTAATCAATCTTTTCCTCTAAATCTTCAGGTTTTCTACAGAGAGGAGAAAATCCATCCATCAATTGCAGGAGACAAAGAAATACTGTATTTATTTATTTTATTTTTATTTCTTCTATACCGCACTATTTATCATCAGCGCGGTTTACATGCTCTAAAGCATCATTTATTCCTACTCCATTTTTCTCATCTGAACAACCCCCCATCGTGACTCATTATGATTTTAGACCTGTAACTGTAAATAGTTTATAATCTAAATCTCTTACTGTTATGTTAGGCACCCTCTTCAAGTTCATTCCAAGTTTATTTTACCTGTTGTAATGTAAGCATTGATATCTTTGTTCTGATGTATTGCAATTGTTATTGTTTTATGTAAACCGCACTGAGAATGAATAGCGCGGTATATAAGAATAAATAAATAAATAAAATAAATAAATGTAACCAAAATTGTACAATGTATAACAGTCTTACATTGACATTTACAGAGAACAGGGAATTTAAACATGGAGAACGGGGTGAACTATATACACTATGTACAAATTGGAATAATACTCGGTATGTTTGTCTTTAGGACAGGTTAACGTGGGGATAAACACACTAATTATGGCAAGTGGTTCGTTACTCTGAAGGAGTCGAGATGGCTCAGGATAGGAGGGTTAGGTGATGTTATCAGTAATGGAGAAGTATTGCAAGAAGAGATAGTGTTTGATTGCCTTCCTGAACTGGGGGAGGTTGGTTATGGCATGGATATCTGCAGGGAGGGAGTTCCAGTAGGATGGTGCATAGAGAGCAAAAGCACGCTTACTTGTTGTCTTTGAGCACTTGATGATAGCTTTCGGTAGCAGTAGTGTGTTGCAAGCTATTGATCTTCTCGCTCTGTTAGGGGGGGTAGGGTGTACAAGGTCTGAGAGGGGGGATGAAATGCATCTGTTGATTGCTTTAAATGTCATCATTAGTGCCTTGAAGGTGATCCTGCAGTGGACAGGAAGCCAGTGCAGGTCCTTCAAGATGAGGGTAATATGGTCTCCTCTTGATGCTCCGTAGAGGGTTCTGGCTGCAGTATTCATCGCAAGCTGAAGGGGTTTCAGAGAGCTCTTTGGGAGGCCGGTAAGAGTGGAGTTTGCGTAATCAAAATGGGGCAGTATTAAGGTCTGAAAGACTGTTTTAAAGTCGTTTGGTTCAAGAATCTGTTTCATCTGTTGTAAGATCCGGACTTTGTGGTAGATGGATTTAATGGTATTGCTTATCTGTGCGTGCATGTCAAGGCGCTGGTCAAGTATTATACCCAGGTATCGAATTGTCGTTTTAGAGGTGAGTTCAGCGTTGCGGACTTTAAGTGAAGAGGGTGGGGTGAACTTCTGGTCTCTGCTGATAAAGAGAACCTCCGTCTTCTTAAAATTTATTTTAAGTTCTTGAGATTGTAACCAGTCTGTGACAGCGTCGAAACATGATGAGAGTTGGGAGAGGTCTGGTTGGTCTGTGGATATTGGGGTGAACATTAGGACATCATCGGCATATACTAGACAATTGATATTGAAAGACCGAATAAGATTGCAGATTGGTTGCATATAGATATTGAACAATAGGGCTGAAAGGGATGATCCTTGCGGAACTCCTTTCTCTTGTGGGAAAGGGGTGGATATAGATAGACCAGAGCATACATATTGCTGTCTATTGTTGAGATACGAGGCGCACCAGGCGAGTGCGTTTCCATGGACGCCCTTATCTGCAAGGCGGGAAAGTAGTAGCTTGTGACTGACCGAGTCAAAGGCGGCCGCTATGTCAAGAAAGATGAGCACAAAGCCTTGCTTAATGTTGTCAAGCCCTGTTGTTAGTGTGTTAAACAGAGTTGTCAGCAATGTTTCTACTCCATATGACTCTCTGAATTCGTGCTGGCAAGAGTCAAGGGGAGCATTTGTCTCTATGTGATGAGTCAACTGCTGTTGGACTATTTTTTCCATGATTTTAGTGAGGAGAGGGATGCTCGAGATAGGCCTGTAGGATTCCATCTTTGCGGGGTCAAGCTTATTGTTTTTTAGCAGCGGTCTTATTGATGTTTGCTTTAGCTTCTGTGGGAATGTGCCAGAGAGAAAAGACGCACCTATTAGTTTGGCCAAAAAAGGACTAAGTTCTGGGCAGGGCATGGGTCGTCTGGTGCCGTGGTGGTGTTTATATTCGTTATGGTGTTTAGGATATCCTTCGCAGTTCGGGGAGAGAAGGAAGAAATGATATGTTGATTAACTGCTGAGCTTGATGGGGGGTATGGGGTAAAAATGTATTGTGTATCAAGGGTATATGGTGAGGAGGATGGGAGTAAGATTGATGGGGAGGCGGATGAAAGAGGGTATATAAATGATTGGTCCGGAGGCGAGGATCTTGCAGTGGTGGTTGAATGACTTGTTTTGGTTCGTAGATAATCTGCATATTCCTGTGGGTGTGGAAGGTTAGGATGGCAGGGTGAAGGTTCTTTGGATAAGGTTTTGACAATATTGAAGAGTTCATGTGGTTTGTTTATTGAACGTTGTAGGATCTCTGCGTAGTATTGCTTAATTTTTGTGGATACCGCCATTCTGTGGGTATCCAGATGAGTGGTGTATGCGTCATAAGTTTCCGTTGTTCGGGAACGACGCCAGCATTTTTCAAGCTGTCGAAGTCGGCGAAGGGATGCCGTTAGGTCAGGTGAAAAAATAAAATGTTTTATTTTTTACTATCATGCTAGCTATGTTACCTGACTGAGCAGAATAGCATCCTTGGGCAGGAAGGGCACTACGCATGCATGGTAGCGTGTCCCAAAGGCTTTCTTTGAAAGCTGGGGAAATGTTCCACGTGGACTCTGTTGGTGCCATCACCCATATGTGACAGCTGATTCCTGCTGTCCCTGGAGAACATCTGCTACAGGTGAATAACTACATTATATCAGAGTGCAAATTATCGCAATGATAGGGTGGATCAAATTGGTGGAGGGATGCTTCTATATATTAGAGAGCATTGAGTCAAACAGATTAAAAGTTCTGCAAGCAGCAAAATACACAGTGGAATATTTATGGTGAGAAATTTCATTTGTGAAGGGAGAGAGATTAATGGTGCGGTTTTATTACACCAGAATGGACAGATGATGAAATGTTAACAGAAATTCCTTATCATCCTGCTAGACTAGTCCAGACAAGTGGGTTGTGTTCCCCTACCAGCAGATTGGTGGAGACAAAGAACTAATGAAAAGCGCAGGTTTCAGAGACATCACTCCTATGCCTCTGTTTGCCTTAGCCACCAGTGGTCTCTACAGCCTCGCAGAGTTTGCTTAGTCACAGGCACAAAATGATGAGGAGCTTTGCGATGGGCCTGGGTCCATTGTAAGTAGAAGGACAGGGCCCGTTTGCAATCCAGTTTATGAAGTACTAGTTCCTCCCTGCTGGCGTGAGGCTGTGGGAAGAAGGTGGGGAGGACCACCTCTTGGTTGAGTTGGAAAGGAGATACCACCTTCGGTAGGAATTTGTAGTGCGTGCGGGGCACCACTCTGTTCTTGCAGAACCTTGTATATCATGGATCCGCCGCCAGGGCCTAGAGTTCGCTCACTCTTCGAGCAGACGTGAGGGCCAACAGAAAGGCCACTTTCCAAGACAGGTACCACAGGAAGCAAGTGGCTAGGGACTGGAAAGGCAGTCTAGTGAACTGTGAGAGCACCACATTGAGGTCCCGTTCTGCTGCTAGAGGGCGGAGAGGAGGCTTGGATAATAGGAGGCGCTGGAGGAAACTGGAGACCAGGGGCTGGCCCGGGAGGGGTATTCCCTTGACAGGGTGGTGGTAAGCGGCTATCGCACTCAGATGCACTCTCACTGAGTTAGACTTCAGTCCGGTGTGGGACAGGCACCGTAGGTACTGAAGTACTAATTGCACATGGCAGGAGAAGGGGTTCTCCCTTCTTTCCGCACACCAGGCAAAGAATCTTCTCCACTTAAAGCATAAGCCCATCTGGTGAAGGACTTTCTGGAGGCCAGTAGGATCGCTTTGATTTCTCTCAGAAGACTGAAAGGGGACAATGCTACCCTTTCAGCAGCTATGCTGTTAGCGTTAGGGACCCTAGGTTGGGATGCAGGAGGGAGCCCCACGCCTGATATAGAAGGTCCGGGGCTCAGTCAGGTGGGACTGGGAGTGCCACTGACAGGGAGAGCAGCAGTGGAAACTAGGGCTGACTGGGCCACCTGGGGGCAATTAGTAAAGCTGACGCCCTCTCGCTCTGGACCTTGAAGAGGATTGTGGTGGCCAGGGGAGTCAGTGGGAATGCATAGAGTAGACCTTCGGACCAGGAGATCAGGAAAGCATCTGCTGCTACTCTTTCCAGGTGCGGTTGGTGTGAGCAGAAGCGAGGCAGCTGTATGTTGTCTGGAAAGGCAAACAGATCCATCATGGGTCTGCCCCAGAGGTGGAAGAGCCTCTTGGCCACCCTGAGGTTCAAGCACCACTCGTGCGGCCAAAGGACTCTGCTCAGCCCATTCGCAAGGCATTTGTCCTGGCCTGGGAGGTAAACCACTCACAAGCATGTTGTTGCAAGCTGCAAAGAAGAGGGTGGCCACCGCCTCATGGCAGAGGGAGTATGAACCCGTGCCCCCCTGATTGTTGATATAGAACAGGCATGTCCAACAGTTAAATCGCGATTTACCTGTAGATCACGGAGGGGTCAGAGGTAGATCTCCAGCCCCACTTGGCTCCATCTCTCCAACAGCTCGCCCCATCACTACGAGAGAGCTTGTGCCGGCACGTCGCCTGCCGAGGGCTTGCCACCGCTGCTGATCCTTTGCCTGTCTTTTTCCCTGCCTGCGGGTGTATTGAGGGCGCTTGTTGTTTTCGTGCCAATAGTTTGTGTGTACCCCAGGGGGCCGCCGCCCGTGCCCCGTGACAAGATGCCACAGGCCCGGCATCATACCTGGTCTCCTGCATCTCAGAATCATCCATTCCTGCCCCCGCCCCAACACCCCTTAGACATGTGTCATATACCGGGCGATATCCATTCACCTGGGCTTTACCTGAATACACTTACCGTATTAGTTGTGTCGTGTGCTGGTCGTTGGTCGCTTTATAGTTCGCTTTCATTAAACGTTTTCGGGCAGACACAACAAAGTGTCAAGAATTTGGTGATTTTGGTGGGCTTTTCCAATTTTGTTCTAACTTGCCGATGCCTTGCCTTCGAATTGGTTCAAACCACTGTGACTTTTGCTTGCCTCTGCAATTTTATTTCGCTTTGCCTTTGCGTTGATTCTACACTGTGTGAAGAATTTATTAAATCACGTGTGGTGGTATTTGAACTTGTTTGGCGGTATTTGATTTTATCTGGTTTGCTGGACAGGTGCTGAGTATTTTTGATGATTGTTTGGTGGTATTTGATTATTGGTGCCAGTATGATGAATTCTTATTTTTACTTTTAGAACTGCATGTGTGGTTCTGGCATCTCCAGTCCTTGTATTGCACATCATCCAGAGGTCTTCAGTTCCTGTTGATCTTTAATACTTTGGGACAGTGACAGTTTTGGACCAGATTCAGCCAGTGTTTATACTAACTTAGCAGATTTGGCTTTCTTACATCTGGCCACCCCAGTATAATGAAGATGAGTGTTCAAAGAAGAGCAAAACCTACCACTTTCATGATGAATGGGAAATGGACTACTTCTTCATTATGGTGAAAGACAAGTGTTGTTGTCTAATTTGTAATGCCCCAGTATCCTTGCCCAAAAAGGGTAATCTGGAACGTCATTATAAGGCTCTGCATAGCAATGTTTGATGCTGATTTTCCACCCAAAAGTGAAATTCGTAAACTGAAGCTCAAAGAACTTAAATCGAAATTGGCTACTCAGCAACAGTTGATGGCAAAGCCAAGGTCACATTCGGTCAATGCAACCATAGAATCCTTCAAGGTCAGCAACCTGATTGCAAAGAAATGCAAACCTTTCACTGAAGGAGAATTTGTAGAAGATTGGTTTCTTGAAACAGCTGACAATCTTTTTGAAGGATTTAAAAATAAGAAAGAGATCATAGCTGCTATTCAAGATGTACAATTGTCAAGAAACACCGTTGTGCGGAAAATAGAAAAGATGTGTGGAGACACAACTGAACAATTGTTGGAGGATGTTTCAAATTGTGTTGCTTTCTCACTCCAACTGGATGAATCTACAGACATAAGAGACATAGCCCAGTTACTAGTCTTTATCCGGATGGTTTTTGAAGACTTCAGTGTTAAAGAAGAACTACTTCGAATGATTTCTTTAAAAGGGAATATTTAGTCAGGAAATATTTAGTTCTTCCATTCTTTTGTGACAAAGTGTAATCTTCCATTGCATTGACTTGTTTCCATCACTACTGATGGAGCAAGAGCACTGACAGGTGAGGTTAACGGTTTCATAGCCCTCTCTAGACAGCATGACGACTTCCCAGATTTCCTTTCTTACCACTGCATCATTCACCAGCAAGTTTTGGCAAGCAAGAGACTCAATACAAAGACTGTCATGGACATCACTTTCAAAATTGTAAATTCAGTTCATGGAAGATCACTTCAAAGATGGTTTTTCAATCTTACTCTTGATGAAGGGGCAGCGGAAATCATTTTGCACACAGATGTAAGGTGGCTAAGTAGGCACAAATTTCTGAAAAGGTTTTGTGATTTGCTGAATGAAATAAGAAGTTTTTTGAAGGAATGGAGAAATGACCAAGATGAGGAGTGGTTATGTCATCTGGCATTTCTCACTGACTTTACAGGTGAACTAAGTGATATGAACCTTGAACTACAAGGTAAAAACAAATGCATTGGCGAGATGATGAGTACAGTTTCATCATACAAGAGCAAATTTGAGCTAATGATGACTGACCTTGCAAACAACACTTTTGATCATTTTCCTAATACGCAGGACCATCTGGGACAATATCCAAATTTTGTTTTTCAAAATGAGAAGTATGTGACAGAAATCTGTTCTGTTATCCAGGAATTCGAAAATAGATTCTGTGACTTCCAAAAAATTGGAACAGTTGTGGAGTACTTGTCATACCCATTCAAAGTAGATGTGGACATTAAAGAAACTGCAGCTGCTATCAGTAAAAATTACTCATTGAACAAGCCATCTCTTGAAAACAAAATATCAACCCTTAAAAATAACATTTTTCTCAAGACCCGTGCTGAGCAAGAATCGTTTTGGAAGCTAGTGCCTAGAGACAAATTTCCCAACTTGAGAAGATGCAGTGAAGCTGTACACTCCTGTTTTAGTTCAACTTATTTGTGTGAATCTGCGTTTTCCCATCTGAAAATGACAGAGTACACAACGTTCCAACATGACAGATGAACATCTCCAGGATTCCCTGAGACTGGCCCTCACACAATATTCACGCAACTTCAAAAAGCTGGTGGATGAAATGCAGGTGCAGACGTCTCACTAATGAGCAAGAGCGAAATATTAAAGATTGTGCAATATCAGCCTGGATCAATACTCAACCTAAATTTAACACAAATTACTCAATAAAAGTTAAAGAAAGTTATTAAGACAGTTAAAGAAAGTTATTACTCAATAAAACTTTAAGAAAAAATGTACTTTCCATTTCCCCTTACAGTTCTTACTGGATCTTCGTCTCTCTGTTTTGTTTTTGCTTAACAGCTGATCACATCCAAGTAAATGACAGAAGGCTCATTAAAAATGGGGGGGGGGGAATCCTCCAACTTTATTGGGTTAAAATTTAATTTGAAACTAATTTGAAACTTAATTTTCATGGTGGTAGATCACCGGCACTTTTGGCCGGAAAAAGTAGATCACAACCTGTTCGAAGTTGGACATGCCTGATATAGGACATGGCGACTTGATTGTCCATCTGGATCAGTACAGAGCAGTGTCGCAGGAGATATGTGTTCCAAGGGAGAGAATCTTGAACTTCTCCCTCACCAGAATCTTGTTTAAGTTTCACAGGTCTAGTATAGTAACATAGTAAATGACGGCAGATAAAGACCAGCATGGTCCATCTAGTCTGCCCAGCATGATGGCAAGAGTAGGTGCACCTGCCGCTCCGTGAAGGCCACCTCTCTCCACGTCCCTGTTTAGGGGTGAACCCACCACTCCATGCAGGGCACCCCTATTTGTTGAGAAATTAGATGGTTCCGTTTATTTTGATTTTATCCTGTTGCTGTAAAGGGATCCACTGTGTCTGTCCCATGCCATTTTGAATTCCATCACCGTGTTTGCCCCCACCACTTCCATCGGGAGGGCATTCCAAGCATCCACCACCCTTTCCGTGAAAAAGTATGGGCCTGAGGCCTCCAGTTCTCTGGGACAAGGAAGTACCTGGAATAGAAGCCCTTTCCCCCTTAGGTGTTTTGGGTACAGGCTCTACTGCATTCTCCCTGATCAGACCCGTGAGCTCTGTGAGCAGAAGAGTGTGGTGGAGGAGGGGTCACACTGGCTCTACTGGGAAGAACTTGGGTGGTATCTGCTGTAGGTGGAGGAGGTATCTTTCTCTTAGCACTTACAATACCCACTGGTCCAAGGTGATGTTGGTCCATCTGTAGACAAAGAGCACCAGGCGCCCCCCTGTGGACTGGTGAATGTTTCCTGGGGGAGGCAAGGAACTGCCGTAGGAGTCAAAAACTTCCCCCAGGTTGGGTGGGAGCTGGGGCCTGAGGCTTTGGTGGTCTTGGCTTCTGAGCCCTATGGCCTTGCCTCTTAGGGTGAAAACCTTGTTGTTGGCCCAGGAAGGGCTGGTAGTGGTGTCCCAGTGGGGAAGGGATAAGGTCTTTTTAGAGAGCTTCTGGTGTGTTACCATGTTGGCCTCCATCTCAGCCGCCTTGTTGGCCATGGGCTTGATGAATAGGTTAAGCAGCTTGTCTTGGACCCATTGCTCAAGGTCAGAAGATTGTAGTCAGGTTGGCGTTGGGTGCCGATGGCAGCTGCTGCGACTTGAACCGCTGACTTGAAGCTGTCATAGGTTGCTCAGGAGAAGAACTTGGAGCAATCCTTGATCCCCGAGGTCAGGGACTGGAACCGTTGGAGGGGTTCCCCAACAAGACCAGCCAAAAACCCCAATAGCTCCTGGGTTAGAGCCTTCAGGTACATATCTATGTATAATTCATAGGCTTGAATCTGGCACCCCAGCATCGAACTTTGGTAACACTTGCGCATGAGGGTGTCAAGGACTCTGGCTTCCCTTCTGGGGTGAACGGAGGAGTGGGTCTTTTGACGCTTACGTTTTTGCATGGTTGACTCAACGACCATGGAGTTATGTGGGAGTTGGAGTTTCTGAACGCGGTACATGGCGTGAAGGCACCGGCTGACCACCGGTACCAACGCCAGTGTCTCTCCCATTCTGAGCAGTAGCCGCTCGAAGATCAGCTGTACGGGCACAGTGAGGGTTTCCATGGGTGGAGACGTATTGGAGGATCTCCAACTCCTCGGTGTGTGGGTCTTCCTCCGCCTCGGTCTGCATTGAGAGGGCTCAGGCCATGTCCTTAAAGTCATGGAAGGCCACATCCTTTGCAGGAGAGTGGCACCAGGCGCCAGGGGAGATGTGTCCAAGGGAATATCTTGGTGCCATTTAGTTTCTGGGGATTCCTCGTCATCGGTCTCCCACTCAGAGTTCAGTGGTGATGACAAGGCCCTGAGACTCATTGTCTTGAGGCCAGTGCCGAGGGGTCAGCGGCCACCGGGGGACCTGGGGTTCGAGTTACAGGAACTAGCCGGGGAGGATCGGATGCCCGAGGAATGGGACCGGGACATCAACTGGTGTTGAGGGCTTACCCGAGGCTGGTGGTGCTCAGAGCTCGGCTTGACAACTGGAGACTCCCTGCAGTCGGAGGCACGGTCATCAGGAAAGATGATGCGGATGAACCAGCCATCATTGCCTGCTGCAGGGTGAGGATAGCAGTGATATTCTGCTCCATGGCTACTATTCTGGATTCCAAGCCAGAAGGCTCCTTAGCTTCCGGTGCGGGCACAAAGGATCACGGGCCCAATACTGGCACTCTCACGAATGCGTCCTCAAGAGGACTATGGCCTCCAGGAATCTCGCATGGTCTCCTCTGGCTGAAGAATACTTCTTGAGAACCTTGGTAAGGTGCTTCTCGGAGCTGCCAGAGTCTCTCTAGGCGGTTTTACTGGGTTTCTCTGGTACAACCTTGGCGAACTTTGAGGACTTTTTCTTCTTTATCTCTGGGTCCGAGGTCTTCTTGGAGGAGCTGCCACCTCGGGCCTCATGGGAAGTGCTAAGCTTGGAGCTTGGCACCGAGGAGGCCGGGGCCGAGTCGGACCAGAGGAACAGTTTTTCCTGCAACTCTGACCTCATTTTGTTGGTCTTAGGCATCATGGCCTTGCACAGGATTCAGGAGAAGTTGTCATGGTCCAGTTCCAGGCAGCAGTCATGAGTGTCGGTCACTGACATGGTCTGACTGCAGTGGTGAGGGAAGCACCAGGACGGGGTCAATGATCCCTGGGCGAAAAAAGGCGCACACGCCTGTCAAGGCAAGCCTCAATGAAAAAAGTAAAAAAGGGCCGAGAACAGCACTGGCTCAAGGCAGGAAGAGGAGCTGGCATGCAAACCAGAAAACATAAATTTTAAGGATAATTAGCAAGAATATTTTCTGGGAAGACAGGACAGACGCCCATTGGGCTCTGCAGAAAAAAGGAGACTGAGCAAGATGGCATCCTTGGGCAGGAAGGGGACCACGCATGTATGGTAGCATGTCTCAAAGGCTTTCTTTGAAAGCTGGAAAATGCTCTGCGCGGGCTCCGTCAGCGCTGATGTCACCCATATGAGAGGACTGACTTCCAGCTTATTCCTGGAGAACACAGTATCCCATTGTTTATCTTCCTTCTACCAGGTCTCTGAAATCTACCTCTTCATTCAGTGCTATGTATTCTAACTCACCCATCTTATTTCTCAAGCTTTGAGCATCTGTATATAGACATTTAAAAATATGTTTTTGTGGACAGGGAATTTGCAATTTTTTAGCTTTGTTGGCTCTTTACTTAAAGCCACAGGACTACTTTTGCCTTTATTGCAACCACTCTCTCGGGATGATCTAACTTCTTTTTGATCGTATTTTTCAAATATATTTTACTCCAAAGCACCTGGTCCTGAATTTTCCCCAAGTTCCTAGTTTAAAAACTGCTCTATCCCCTTTTTAAATGTTAGCATCAGCAGTCCTGTTCCTATCCAAGTTAAAGTAGAGCCATTCTTCCCAGAATAAGCTCCCCTTTTCTCCAGAGTTTTGCCTACTTCCTCACTAATTTAAATCCCTCCTCCCTGCACTATCAGCTACACATTAAAATTCTAAAACTCTGCTTGTCTCTTGGGTCCTGCACATGGAAGAGGGAGAACTTTTGGGAATTCTACCCTTGACACTCTGGATTTCAAACTTGTATCTGAATAAAGAATAGCCTGCACCATATCAGGCTATACTTTATTCAGAAAGAACAGAGTAGGAAGAAGGGGAGGAGGAATGGTACTATATGTAAAAAATAATATTAAAGCGGACTTCTGGTGATGTCGGAGAGCAAATGGCTGCAGTTTAGCCTAGCTCCGTACTAATCCCATCGCATTTGCCAAAAGAAGCCTGTTCCTGGTGGAGATAGTGGTCCGGAGAGTGATATCTGAGGAGGAGATGTCTGTCCGGAAAAAGTTGGCGAGTTTTCAGTCAGCTTATGCATGTAGGGAGGACTGTGCTCGGAGAAACTCAGACAAGGTGGAGAACGGGGGCCTGGAGAGTGCGGATGATGAGGCAGAGGGAGGAGGGCGGCTGCCCGATGGAGCGGAACTCAAAGAATGGCTCCGGGAGTTCCAGCGTGAGATGAAGGAGGAGCTGTTAGCAATGAGAGGTGATTTGAAAGAGACCCTTAATTCCCTGCGACAGGACATGACTAGTCTGGGTCAGCGGATAGAGGATGTGGAGGAGCATGTGGAGGGCCAGGCCGGTGAGTTCCAAGACTTAATGGAGGCACAGAGTAAAATGGTGAAAGTGCAGGAGGAGCTGCAGGAGAAAATTGAAGAAATAGAGGACCAGGCTCGGCAGAACAACTTACGCATTCGGGGGAATCCCTGAACTAGAGAAATTTAAAGACTGCAGCCAAGTGGTCAATGGACTCTGTGTGCATATTATGAAATTGGCTGGGGGCGCAGAGGAAAGACTGGAGGGGATGGGAGTGGAGAGAGCACATCGGAGTTTAGGCCCGAGGCGGGAGAAGCAATGCAGAGACATTATAGCATGCTTGAGCAATTTTCTCATCAAAGAGAAAGTACTGGCGGCTGCACGGAAATTCGGGCGGATAGCGTGGGAGAACTGCGAAGTTGAGGTGTACAACGATCTGTCCCGTGACACCCTGGAACGGCAAAGAAGTCTGCGGGAAGTGACGGCGTTTTTGCGGGGGAAGAACCTGCGATACCGGTGGATGTTTCCATTCGGGCTGATGCTGACGGTTGGGGGTGCTTCGAGGAAGGTGAAGACGGCGGAGGAGGCATGGCTGGCACTCGAGGAGCTGAGCCGCAAACACGTGCCGAAGCAGGTGGAGGGGTCCCGGGGCCGGGCCGGTAAAGACATGGATAGCAAAGTCCGGTCGGTCTCCAAGTGGCAGAGAGTGTCTGAAAAGGGGAAGCGGCTGAAGCGGCTCTCGCAAGAGAATAAGAGCTTGCTGGTGGAGGAGGGCGAGTGATGGACTGAAGCTCAAGGGGCAGCGGAGGAAGAAGAGCTCTGACTTGGCTCAGCTGATTTACCGGACACTAGTCTTTGGACTACGGTATTTTATGGGGGGTGGTAAGGGAAGAAGGGGAGTTATAGGAATGTTTGATATATTGCTGGGTTAGTGTGTTTACAGGGTGTGTTTAAGTGGATGACACCGGGTGGGGGGAGATGGGAGAAGCACATGACTCACACGGAAGGATTGGTGGAAGGGGGGCGTGGGGGGGAGGGAGGGAGGTGGGGGGGAGGGAACTGATAGGGTTTGGTTTAACTCAAGGGAAGGGGGTGAGTACGGAGGGTTTATTACCTCATGGTGAAGATAGGGTCCCTGAATGTTAAGGGGTTAAACACAACCTTCAAACGAAGGCGATTATATAGAGAGATACAACGGAATGACTGGGAGGTGATGTTGCTACAGGAAACACATCTTAGGTGGGGGGATATCGGGAGGCTTAAACATGGGAGATTTCAGGAACAATTTTTTTCATGTAATAGGGAGGGGAGTAAAAGAGGGGGGTAGCTATTTTGCTAAAAGATTGCAGTGGGGTGCAAGTCCAGGGAAGTTTTTGGGACGTGGAGGGTAGGGTGGTGGGGGTCTGGGGGAAATTAGGGGGTGAGGATATTACTATTGTTTTGATATATGGGCCAAATGGCAACCAGGGGGTCTTCTGGAAGGATCTGGGGAAGGTGTTGAAAAAGGGTGCAAAGGGGAAGCTCCTTGGGGGAGGGGGGAGATTTCAACGTGGTGCTGCAGCCTGGGTTAGATCAGTATCCGCGAGGGGCCGACAGTGGGGGGGAAAAATAGGAAAGGGTTAAAGCAGCTGTTGAAGCATTTTCATTTAATGGATTCTTGGAGGGTTAGAAACCCCGAGAGTAGGGAATATACGTTCTACTCGGTTCCTCATGGTAGTTGGAGTAGGATTGATATGGTGTTGGTGGATGCGGAATGGTTGGGGAAGGTGAAGGAGGTGGGGATTGAGCAGGTGGTTTGGTCGGATGACAGTGCTGTGGTGCTGGAATTGAGGGGGAAGTGGGAGGAGGGGGTGAGGTTTTGGAGGTTAAACGAGAGTTTACTTAAGAAGAAGGAGGTGGTGGCAGATTTCAAGGGGGCGATAAAGGAATACCTAGAGATGAATGACACGGGGGAGGTGAGGACTGTTATGGTGTGGGAAGGGTTAAAGGCATTTATTAGGGGGAGGTTTATCATGTGGGGGGCGAAACTTAAAAGAGAAAGGGGACTACAGGAGGAGGAACTGAGGCAACAACTGAGGCTAGCGGATCAGGCGTATCAGTGTTCAGGGAGGGAAAGGGAGAGGAAGGAGGTTGAGAAGTTGAGGGGGGAGTTACAAAAGCTACAGATTGATATTATAGCGTATCAGGTGAATCAGGTGAAACAGGTCTTTTATGAATTTGGCAATAAAGCTGGTAGGCTTCTGGCTAGAAAACTGAAGCAGTGGAAGGTGAATTCCATGATTTACCAAATTAAGCGGGAGAATGGGGATCCGTGTAGTGAGGAAAACAGGTATTGGGGAGTGTTTTGCACAGTTTTATCAGGATCTCTATAAGAAGGACAAAGGAATAGAGGAAGGCCTAATAAAGCAATATCTGGAGGAGATTCAGCTACCAAGGCTGCAGGCAGAGGCCTGGGAACTGCTGGAGAAGGAAATTTCGGTGGAAGAATTGGGGAGAGCAGTGAGGGGATTGGTGGGGGGGAAAGCACCGGGGATTGATGGATTGACAGGGAGTTTTTATAAGCTTTTCTTTGATGAAATTGGGGAAATCCTGGGTAGGGTGTTTAATGGGATGTTAGAGGAGGGCGGGGCTGACAAAAGAGATGCTTACTGCTGGGATTACCGTCTTATCAAAAAAGGAAAAGGATTTGCTGTATTGTAGTTCGTATAGGCCTATATCTCTACTGAATGTTGATGTCAAACTTCTGGCAAAGGTATTAGCGGGTAGATTGGTGCCACAACTGCTGGGGTTGATTAAGGAAGACCAAACGGGGTTCATTATGGGGAGGCAAGCCGGGGACAATATTAAGTGGGCGATGGGGGTGGTATGGGAGGCAAGACAGGGGAAGGAAGAATGTATATTAATGTCCATAGATGCCGAAAAAGGCGTTTGACAGGGTGCACTGGGATTTCTTAATGAAGGTGTTAGGTAAGATGGGGTGTTGGCCAAAATTTGAGAAATGGGTGGGGGGGTTGTACTCTGGGCCTAGGGTGAGAGTGAAAGTCAATGGGAGTTATTCGAGGGACGGGCTTCAGGCAAAGGTTAGGAAGGAGAAGGGGTCGGATTTCTCGCTGTTGATTCCTTGAAGGGGGTGGAAAGAATTCCGCCCTGGTTGGGAGGGTGGTAGGTTTGATCGCTGGACGACCAACGGGCTGGAGTGTTTTTTTCAACTGATGGAGGAGGGGGAACTACAAAGTTTTGAGAAGATACAGGAACTGTATGGGCTAGAGGGAGCTGATAGATTTGCTTATCTGAAAGTGTGTCATTATTTGTGGGAATTAAAAAGGAGAGGGGGGCTAGAGGAGGGATTGTCGATGGTGGAGGCTTGCTGGGTCGGGAAAAGAGCCCTAAGGGGAATGATTTCAGGGTTGTATAGGGGGGTGAGGGAAGCAGAGGGCCGGCAGTTCAAATATATGAGGGAGTGGGAGGAAGATTTGGGGGAGCCATTGGAGTCGAAGGATTGGAAGGTGGTGTGGGCCCAGGTGAAAAAAGCACCAATGTCTAGCAGTATTCATGAGAATTGCTATAAGATCATGTTTAGATGGTATTATACGCCAGTAAGGGTGCACAAGATGTTCCCGGGGGCACCGGCGGAATGTTGGAGGGACTGCGGGGAGATTGGTACTTTCTGGCATATTTGGTGGGGGTGTATAAAAATACAGGAGTATTGGAGAAGGGTGCAGCAGTGGATCTTACGGGTAGTGGGGGTAGAGGTGGTGTTGAAACCTCGTATATACCTGTTGTCGTGGTGGGGGGAGGAGAGGCAACAGGGGGGCGCATAGTGATGGCGTGTCTGTGCGCAGCACGCTGTGCGGTAGCAGCAGTGTGGAAGCAGAGAGACACGCCATCAGAGGCCTGCTTTGAGCGAAGGTTGAGGTATATTGTTCTTATGGAAAAGTTAACTGCAGCTAGGCAGGGGAGGGTAGATAAATTTGAGGTGAACTGGGGAAAGTTATGGTGGTGTGTAAGCGGTGGGGGGGAGGGGGGTAAGGTAAAGGGGTGGGGTATCTGATAAAGTTGGGGGGTGATATTCGAATGGTGTGGTGGTGTTGTGTATAGACTGCAGGGTACTTTGGTCTCTTTGGTACGGGGTGTGGGGGAAGGTTGGGGGGGGACTATAGCTTGTTGGTATGTTAGATTGTTACCTTGTAGTGTATTGATTGTTGGGTTCTGTTTGCTGTGTGTATCAATAAACATTTAAATAAAAAAAAATAATAATATTAAAGCTATGGAAATACAGGGCTTAAAAGGGAGAGAGGAGGCAGTGTGGGTTAAACTAAATAGAGGGAAAGAGAAATCCATTTGCATTGGCGTGATGTACAGACCTCCCTCATAGGGAGTAGAAGTGGACAGAGATTTAATAGAAGACATATGCAGCTTTGCCAGGAAAGGAGAAGTGCTACTGAGAGGGGCTTTCAATATGCCAGATGCTGAGTGGCACATTCTCCTAGGACAAGCAGGATGAGTCAGCCACACTTGGTGACGTCATCCGACGGCGCCGAGACGGAAGTACTCTCCATAGCCCAGAAGGGCTTTTTAGCCCTTCTGAGCATGGGCCAACAGGCTCCACCCCCTGCCTGCCCCTAGCTAGCCAGTTTCAGTTCTTCCGCCTTGCCAGCAAGACGGATTTTTCTACTCTCCACCAAATCTAACAAGAAATTCTCTTAACAGAACGATATCTATGCATTGAATTAAGAAAATGTATCTAACTCCTTTCGGATCTTTTTCTTCTCTCTTTCAGATTCGAACACAAGTCCACAATTAAGCTGGAAAGGCACATCTCCTGATGGACATGTGCTCAGCTTCCTCTGCCACTGCATGTGCCGCTAAATCCTCCGAGCTCCTGAGATACAAAGAAGCCCAGGGAAACGGGCTGGAAGAGGAAGCGCCCAGGTGGCAGTTGCCTGTGCGGCAGTCCAGGATGTGCCTATCTAGGCCTCCATCCCCGGCTAGCCAGCCTTACCTCTCTTTCTCTCTGCTCTCTGCTCCGTGCCAGGAAAGAAAGGAATCCAGAGAATGGGCTTAAGAAGGCCCAAGCGGATGCCCCACGGACGAAGCTGACTTCTCTCCAACTACACAGGAGACCTGAATATGGAAGACCCGCGGCAGCTCAAGACGTGCCTAACAAGTCCTCCGTCTCTGGCTAACCAACTGCTCCGGATACCTTCCGTTCACGCGGGGAGGACATGGGGGCATCATCCTTGCTCCTCCGGGCTACCAATCTGCACATCTAGGAAGCAGAGCGAGTATGGCAAACCACCCTCTCTGCTCCCCCTGCTTTCCCGATCCGGCCGGCCACGAAGGCCCATGGCGGCGGCCATCTTGCCTGGTGACATCATGGCCCAGGCTCCTCCCCCTATGGCGCCATTGCCGGCGCCGATACAAGCATCTTGAAGGAGGAGCCATTCACACGGCCGGCACTCCCAGTGCCGACTGTCCATTTGGCGCGGACACGTCAGCTGAACAGAACAGTGCTAAGCCTGCGCCAAGCGCCGAGTCTGCTGCCCCAGGTCCGCACCTACAGTTCAGTCAGGAGAGCTCACTCTCCCTATGCCCGCGCCGTTAAATTGATGCGCTTAAATTGATGCGCTTGGCCGGCACAAGCCGCTAATACTACAGTTTAGCAGAGCTAACTGAAAGGGAAAGAAGCTGCACTCCCCAGCTTTCAGGAACTCCGCACCATCTTCACGGGTTGCTCCAGTTCTCCTGCAGTTAAACTGCATAGGATAAGCAGATTTGGAGCCTGTCTTGATCCCTCCCTTGCAAAAAAAAACCAAACCTCTTGACAACCCTCTCTGCATGGACCTTCGGCCCCTGACAAAGATCCTCGTCAGCATTTCGAGGCGTCCAGGGGTGCTAATGTGGGCTTCCGCAGTCGGAGGAACGGGTGGTCGGCTCCACCGCCCTGCTCCAAGGACATCAGTCCCTGAACATCTGGAAGAAGATCACTCCTGACCCTACTGGGGCGCTGAATCTGAAGATACTTCAAGTCCACTCCCCTACCGCCACAATGGTTAATACACTGACAAATGGCACAGGGATCATGAATCAATTCCCCAGTGGGCCTAGGAAATAAAGTGACCAAGGCAATTGCTTCCCGAGAGGGGTTCCAGGAACGGACTCTGCCACATGTTATATCCCAAAGCAACTCGCTTCAGGTGTGAGAGGTCCTGCGCCCAACTCCCAGACGAGCCCTGCTGGTCCTGATCCAGGAGGAAATAAGGTCTCCCTTAAATTGCTGACACTGCGGGCTACTAACCCGACAACATCAATCTATAGTCCCATGCTGAGGGGATGGCCAGGGCATCCGGAGCTTCAAAATCGGCACCGGACATCCGCCACCTGCTGACTATCTTGGGCGCGAAGGAAGCCCAAGGGGAGTCCCGGGAGTCTTGGTCAAAATTTTCAACCTAGGAACCTTAGAAGTCTTAGCCCTTAAATTCATTATAGAGCTGTAGCTCACTGGTTACTCCACTTCCTGTGGAGCCAAAGGTTGTGGTTTGATCCCACAGTGGGGTTATTTTTTCCAGGGCCCCACCAGATCATGATCCTTCGAACATGCCCGCTGTGATGGTGAGCCCGACCTTGAGCCTCGCTCAACCAGCTTACGCCTAGGCACTTGAATAGATTTCTCAAACAATGTGCAGAGATGCAGAAAGTGGCAACACGGTGGCGCAAAGAGAGGCGTAGCGCAATGATTAATACATTGACTGCTGAACCAGGGGCATGAGTTCAATTCCCCAGTGGGGCTAATGAGTAAGGCTGTCTGAGCCATTATCCTTGAAGTGGCAACACGGTGGTGCAGGGCACACAGACAGTGTGTTCAGAAGCAGAAGGTCACAGGTTCCAGTCCCAGCTGTGGTTCCTGTCAACCCAGTTCCCATATTTACTTCTCTCTACCCGAATCCGGGTTCAGAGCACCTCCCTTCACATCGATCTGCTGTGCCCGGAGGACTTAGCACCGCGACGGGCCATCACTTAGCATCGCCACGGCCCATGGATATGGTTTAGTTGGGGTTCAAACCAAAACAGCACAGGGCGCTCAGTGTTCTGCCCCCTATGGAGCTATACATCTCAACCTTGCATGGTAGCCACCTACTTGAGTTTACCCACTCGCTACCACCCTTAAATACCCAGGATCAAGTGTGGCCCATACACTACCACCTAGATCACTGGGATCACGTGGGTGACAGCAGTGGGTGCCAAGCACTGGGCAGCCAACACTGCCCCTTCGGGGTAGGGCAATGGGGGTTGTCCAAGACGAATGCAGCTACCACGTGGTATAGTAAATAGGAATCTGAAGCCGGAACTCCTGAGGCAAGAATAGCCTCCAACATCAGGCTGGCACCCGCCTTCCATTCTCTCTGACTCCTCAGACTACGCAGTGCTGTTCTTGCTGTCAATGAACAACCGCCAGGACTACGTGATATCACCTGCATCCTGCCCTAAACAGGCAACTGCCAGTGCTGGTGGCATGGCCTAGCACGTGAGGCATGCATTCCAGACAAGATGGGCAACTGCCAATGCCAGCGTCATAACCAATGCTTCCTGCCTGCACGCGGGCCTCCAGAAAGGGAGGCTGCACTCTGTCCGCCACAGAGGGGCCCACTCCCTGCCCCCCTTGTAGCCTCTAAAAATGGCTCATAATGAAGACTCTAAAGAAGCTTACTTCCCACCACTGGTTGCAGCCATAACTGAGTGGTGCAGTATACACAGACAATGTATACATAATCAAAGAGTCTAACAGAAGGTTACTAGCTCAGATCCCAGCTGGGATCCTGCACTGCACTGCATGCCCTGCTTCAACCAAGGAGGCTAAGGACACCACATTGATTGCAACAAGACCTTTCATAATGCTACTGCTTAAACAGGGTCTTCCAGAAGAAGAATGCTATCACCCTGTTAGGTAGCTCAAGGGTTTAGGTGATGACCTCAGTGGCAGACGTCATGGTGGGCTTCTTAGTAAGGCTGTCAGAGACAACTCCCTGGTTGGCGCATGACCTCTAGAACCTGTAAGAGGCGTCAACTTGATCTCACCATTGATCCGGAAGCCCGGAGCATCCACCTGATGCACATCCTTGACCAAGCATCTATAGAGGCATGGTTGTTTCTCTCTGCCACAGTTGCATGGTCCCCGGTGTTTCACACCTTTCAAACGTCTGAGTTAAACACTTCCCACCATCAGGTTAGGATCCTGCCATCTGGTTGCGATATACCTTCCACTCTCGGACTCAACAGCGCTTCTGCCTAGCAACAGCTTTCCCGGCCGGTCCGGAAATCTGGAGCGAAGACTCCACCGCTGCCCTTCTGGGGGGCCCCTGCTGTGATCCTACAACCAAGCCTTCCACCACCCCGGAACCATCTGGCGAACCTCCTCAACACCCCTGCCCCAGCAACTCTGTGGCACTGAACCTAATGTCACAGCTGACAGGAAGGTGGAGGGATAGGCTCATAGCCTGCCAGAGACCACAGTCTGGATTTCCTTCTGATCTACTCAGGAGCAACCTGCCTCATCAAAGGCAGGTGTACCTGGCCAGCAGATCACAGGCTCGATTCGCAGGTCCAAACCCGACCGAGCATCATATTGGGGAGTCCCAACGGTGCAGCAACGCCTGCGGCTCTGCTCTCCAGGGCCTGAACGGCGAGGGAGCGGACGCTCCTGGCAGTCCTTTCCCCTTGGAATCGTGCAGGGCGTCCTCCGTCAGCGGCCTCAGCGCGAACAGGTCTGTATGCTGACGCTACAGCACCAGATCCAGACCCTGTTCACGGGCTGTGATCCAGACCTATCCTTTGGTCTTCTGCTATCGGCACGACTGAACGGCTCACACGAAAGAGCAGCAGCCTCCACGTGGCCGTCGTCCTTGACAGGCCGCTGCCGTCCAGGGCAGGTAGGCCTGAAAAAGATATCTCGTATGCCTGGTATATACACGGAAGCAGTGCACGAACCTGGGTCCAGGCCCACCGGCACTTCCACAAGCACAACTGGCTGGACTCAGACAACTCGGCGACACTGGCAAAGCCCAAGCCGTCCCAGATACAAGCAAGGGCTCAGCTGCGGCCAAGGGCTCACGGGCTAGGCTACATGCAAAGGCCCCAGGGCACGCGAACAAGCACGCGCACATTGCATGCATCCCCGGAGGTCTCCACCCTTCGCAAAACGTCACCCGTGCCCCCAAACACCATCAGCAGTGGGTGCACCTCACTGAGAGGCGATAGGCCGTGAGTTCTTGTCGTCCAGGCAGCCCTAACAATCTGGACTCCCACCTCGCGGCCGCCTACACAGACCGCCCAGCGCGGAACTGACTCTTGGGCTCCGAGGCATTGGTGGTCCATCTCATACCACTATTATAACCTTGCCAATGCTGTCTCACTATCCCGGCACACACCGTTCGCCTCACTGTTAACATAGACTGGATGGTACACCTTTATGGGTCAGATGGGCCCATCATGTCCATTGCTCACTGGCAATCTGAACCATGCTTTCCCAACGACACAGGTTCCCCAATGCCGCTTGTGTCTATCCCCCGCAAAGTCCGGAGTCGACTACATGCAAAAAAAAAAAACCACCCCCCCCCCCCACAACCGAGAGAGACGCCTTCCCTGTTTAGAGATGTTCCTCTCTCATGCCAGCAACTGATGCAGCTGCTTCTTCGTACAGTTACTCCTGCACCTATACTGCTCGATATCCTCGTTGCGGTTGCCCGCACCACTACTGCCTGATGCTCTTCACCTCTGCTACCGCACAAGCGCGCACCACGTTAACTACAATCGCTACTGCAGGCCTTCGTGCAGAGCCTGCTAGCTACTCCCTGCTACTACACGCTACTACGGCACAGGTGTGCTCTGCCACTACTGTGTGCTCTACCACTTCAGGCCCTAGGTTTCCGCAGGCCTATATGTGCTTACAACGCTACTGCTGCACATGCATGTTTCGCCTCTTCAAGACCATGTATAGGCCTTTCTATCATTGTTGCAACTCGCAACATGCTGTCATACCAGACCTGAAGGAGGGTCTCGGCCTTCCCCATCCCCTCAGCACTGGGTAGCTTGGGAGGCACCAAGTGTGGCTGACTCATCCTGCTTGTCCTAGGAGAAAACGGAGTTACTTACCTGTAACTGGAGTTCTCCGGGGACAGCAGGATAAGTCAGCCACACATACCCACCCTCCTCCCCTGGATGGGGTCGGCCTCTGTCCTAGTGCCCACCTCCTAGCAGCAAAAGACTCAGCTAGTGACGTACTGGCTAGCTAGGGGCGGGCAGGGGGTGGGGCCTGTTGGCCCATGCTCAGAAGGGCTAAAAAGCCCTTCTGGGCTATGGAGAGTACTTCCGTCTCGGCGCCGTCGGATGACGTCACCAAGTGTGGCTGACTTATCCTGCTGTCCCCAGAGAACTCCAGTTACAGGTAAGTAACTCCGTTTTCCTGCTGCAGTACCATCTAGAAATAAGGAGATCCTGGATTCTCTACAGGGAGAACTATTCAGGCAATTGGTAACAGAACCCATACGTGAAGGGGTCATACTGGACTAGGTGCTTACCAATGGGGAAAGTGTTTCTGATGTTATGGAGATCATCTCACATCCAGGGATCACCAGATGGTGTGGTTCAGTATTAGGACTAGGGCTGATAAAATCCATTCAAAAGTGAGAGTCTTAGACATTAGGGAAACCACCTTTGCCAAGATGGGCCAATACCTCAAGGAGACGTTAGCGAGATGGGAACAGCTGGGGGATGTAGAAAAACAGTGGGCAAAACTGAAAGGGGATATTTTAAGGGCAACAAATCTTTTTTGTTAGAATGGTAATTAAAGGTAAAATGAAAAAGAGGCTGCAATGGCTCTCAAAGGAAGTAGCTGAAAAGGTGAAGAAAAAGGAGAGGCATTCATGAAATACAAGAGATCACAGAGAGAGGAAGACAGGCATCTGTATTTGGAAAATCTTAGAGAGGCTGGCAAAGTAGTCAAGAAAACAAAGATTCAAAAAGAGGAAAAACAGCCTATGCAATAAAATGGGGGGATAAGACATTTTTCAGATATGTTAGTGAGAGGAGGAAGGGCAAAAGTGTTATTGTCAGACTCAAGGGTGAACGTGGGAATATATAGAAGCTGATGAGGATAAAGTGGAATTGCTTAACAAATATTTCCATTCTGTGTTCACAGATGAAGGGTTAGGAGCAGGACCTCAGAAAACACCCGCAAACAGGAACAGAAGTGAGGGGGCATCTTGAATGATTTTCAGAAGACTGCATTCGTGAGGAACTAGCTAAACTAAAAGTAGCCAAAGCAATGGGACCGGATGGCATACATCGAAAATACTGAGGGAACTTGAGGCCGTTCTAGCAGCTACACTGACTGACCTTTTCAATGCCTCTTTGGAATCAGGAGTGGGGTCAGAGGACTGGAGAGAGGCACATGTGGTCCCTTTACATTAAAGCGGAATTAAGGATGGGATTGAAAACTACAGGCCGGTTAGTTTAACCTCTGTGGTGAGTAAATTATTGGAAGCACTGCTGAAAGAGAAAATAGCGAGGTTTCTGGAGTCCAACAGATTACCGGATCCGAGGCAGCATGGATTCACCAGAGGCAGGTCTTGTCAGACAAATCTGATTGATTTCTTTGACTGGGTGACCAGAGAGTTGGACCGAGGGAGAGCCCTAGATGTGGTGTATTTAGATTTCAGTAAAGCCTTTGACACCGTTCCGCACAGATGATTTATAAATAAACTGAGCACCCTAAAGTTACTGCTTGGGTTAGAAATTGGTTGAATGGGAGGCAACAAAGTGTACAGGTAACTGGAGCTCACTCTGAGGAGGAGGAGGTTACCAGTGGAGTGTCCTTGATCCGATTCTTTTTAACATCTTTGTTAGTGATATTGTGGAAGGGTTGTCGGGTAAGGCTTGTCTCTTTGCGGATGATACCAAAATCTGCAAAAAAATAAATACCCAGGAAGGTGTAGATAACATGAGGAGGGATCTAGCTAAGCTTGAAGAATGGTCTAGAATTTGGCAGCTGAGATTTAATGATAAAAAATCAGGGTCATGCATTTGGGCTGCAGCAATCCAAGGGAGCAATACAGTATAGAGGGTGGAGTACTTCTGGGCACAAAAGAAGACCGGGATCTACATGTGATTGTGTCTGATGATCTTAAAATAGCTGAACAGGTAGAAAAGGTGATGACAAAAGCTAAAAGGATGCTTGCGTGCATAGGGAAAGAATGGCCAGCAAAAAAGGAGGTAATAGTGCCTCTGTATAAGTCTGGTGCGACCTCATTTGGAGTATTGTGTGCAATTCTGGAGACCGCACCTTCAAAAGGATATAAACAGGTTGGAGTCGATGCAGAGGGTGGCTAAAATGGTTAGTGGTCTTCATTATAAAGCATATGAGGACAGACTTAAGGATCTTCATATTTGTACTTTAGAGGAAAGGCAGGAAAGAGGGGATATGACTGAGACTTTTAAATACCTTCGTGGCATAAATGCACTGGAGGAGAGCCTATTTTAATTGAAAGCAAGCTCTGCTACGAGGGAACATAGGATGAGGATGAAAGGAGATAGACTCAGGAGTAGTAGATGCATGGAATAGTCTCCCAGTGGAAGTGGTAGAGATGAGGACAGTATCTGAATTTTAAAAAGCATGGGACAAATACAGAGGATCTCTAAAGGAAAAAAGGGGACTGCTGTAATGGTTGATATGGAAGGGCAGACTAGATAGAAACATGATGGCAGAAAAAGACAACATGGCCTATCTAAAATCCTAAATTTGGCTTCCAGAACCTCCCACCTTTCTTATATCATTGATACCCAAGTGTATGAAAATAATCAGTTCCTTCCTAGCACTGCCTAAAATCTTATCTAGCTGAAGCACGAGGTCTGCCACCTTTGCATCAGGCAGACAAGCGATTCTAAGGTCCACCGGCCACCCAACTATCTACATAACTAATAACTAAACTGTCAATTACAATGGCTGCCCTAACCCTTCCATTCTGAGCCCACACCCCTGGCAAGATATACATGGTGTGGGAGAATATTCTATCACTTGGTATGCAGGTCCTGGCTATAGTATTACTTCCTGAGACACTAAGGTGATGTTCTCTTTCCATGTGACCTTTCTTCTATGGCAGCACAGAGGCTGCCAGACTAGAAGGGAGGCTTATCTACTATGTCTGAGAAGGTCTCCTCTTTATCTCTCGATCTGCCTGAACTCTACCAAGTCTGTTACTCTAGCCTCCATACATCAGATTCCTTTCCTGAGAGCTAGGCATTCGTTGCACAGAGTGTGCACACATACCCTCTCACCAACTGGAGATAATTGTACATGTGGCACTCAGTGTAAAGACTGGATATCCTCTATAACCCTGCTGGATTGCCTCCTGTAAGTTTAGTTACTTAAATTTGCTAAGGAGGTAGGGATTCTTAAACTAATATAGAGTTCCTTAAGTTTATTAGATCTATTTTATGCTATTTATTGTGTTTCCTTCATGATGAAATGCAGGGACCTAGAATTAATCTATTGCTATGAGTTAATCTCTTGCTGAAAAAAAGCTCTGTGAAAAATGTCCTTACTATTCTTTTAGTTGGCTTAAAAGCCTATAAATCTAAGATTGAGCCTGGGGTCGGGGGGATCAAACACTAACAGAATGCTTTGATATTAGGCTAATATTCATGCAAATAAGCAAAACACATTATTGAACTTGTTTTGGAACAAGAATTAGGATTTCTTGAAACTAAATAAAAGGAAATTTTGGAACTTATGTGAAACTAAGAGAAGGCTGGAATCAATGAGCTGACAGCCTCTGTCTATTCAGGAGAAGGAATAAGGAGATGGAAGTTAGCCAAAACAGTAGGGCAGACCAGAGGGCAGACACAGAGGAATGGTTCATTACAACTTTATCAAAAATACTAAAAAATAACTTCTTGGGACCTTTACTATTTTTAATTAAAGCAATAAGCTGTATCTGTCAAAATGCATTTCGAACTGTGAATATAATTGTGGTATTTCTATGGAAAGCAATTTCACAAAAGTATTATAAAGCTGGTGTTTGCTGCACTCAATAGCAAATGTGGATCTCATATTAGAGACCAAAATGCAAGTTAAAAATAGAAGAGGTTTAAAACAATATACCATATTTGATTTTCTTTTCATGCCACATACGATACAAGCAGGCAAAGATGGACAGAACTGAAAACAGAAGAAACTAAGGTGCATGTTTACTAAAGGATTTAATGCATGTTAATGAAGTTAACGCATGTTAAGTGCCCAGAGCCGTTTTTTTTCTATGGGCAGAATGGCATGTAATACGCGTTAACTTCATTAACGTGTGTTAACCTTTTTTAAACACACCCCTAAGTATCTAGCTATCAGAAGACAAGAGCTACCACAGTTATTGTAATTAAAAGTGATGGCACAATATAGATCTCTATGCCACCAAACATGAGCACCTCTATGAAAACATCAAATGTATGGTAATACGTTTTCTCCATTAATTAATACTGTAAATAGATAATGGTTAAAATCCAACCTTCAGGGTATATAGAATCCTTTGATCATATAAAAACTTCTGTATTTTCATATATATATTGCACATATATCATTTCAAAATGCTGTCATCATTGAATCTACCCTACATTATGGGGTAGGCTTTAAAGCATTGCCATATCAAGCTAGAAATCTAGTCCATTTACAACCATAAGACTTTTTGGTGAATTCCTTCCTAGAAACCAAAAAACTTTGGGACATTGGATGGCAGAGACAATAGGAATTAATTACTTTGCTTTCAATATCAAAGTCATGAGAGCAAGGAATTAAAGGTTAGGATGAGGCAGGGTTCCCTGGTGCTGTGATACAAGGGCTAGAAAAAATGTTCAACCAGACTAGCTTCTGAAAGACAGATCCTAAAGGAGCAGAAAAATAACCTAGTAGTTAGAGAAGCAGGCTGAGAATCAGAGAAACCAGGGCGTAAATTATTTTAATACTCCTTGTGATCTTGGGCAAGTATTTAACCTTCCATTGCCTGATGTACAGACTTAGGACTAGATTCAATAAAGTATGCTATTGCCATTAATGTAAGTTATTAGTAAAATGTTCCACTGCACAAAATGGCAGCAGCAGTATATAACCACATTAATGCACATTAGTATGTGATAACACAGTAGTAAATCTAGCTCTTAGATTGTACCTGAATATACACATTGAAAGGCATTAGTTAAACCAATCCAGAAACCTGATCTGTCCCACTCAAGAGCAGACTATGAGAATCACAGTCCTCCTGTTTCCTCTGAATTTTATTAAGATTTTTACCACTATAAGGAACTAGAATGTACATATAGAATCTACCACTACCAATGAAGGGAGACAGTAGCTGCAGCTAAACTGCTTTCTGATCTCTTTCTAGAACAGAATACTAGCACTTTTCTTTTATGAGAGGTTGTACATTGCTCTACATCAGAAGCTCCCAATTGAAAGAAAGCCTTGTTCTCTATGCCCTGATCCAGGTTTGATTTGTGAGAGTCTACTGGCAACTCAGTCTGTCTCTGCCAGAACACTGTCCTTTTTTGACTAGAATACTGCTCTTAAAGATGTCCCCAGGGCTGGCCCGTCCACTGTGCGAGAATGTTGCTCGCACAGGGCCCTGCACTTCAGGGGGCTCTGCGCCAACAACATTCCGCATTCAGTACTGGCAGGCAGGGCAGCTTTAGAGGGAGCCAGAGAGGCCCCAACTCACCTCAGACAGCAGCCGAATTGAAGAGCATTTTTTTTCTTCACTTCGGCAGCTGTATTGTAGTTTAGGACGCTGGTGCGCTGAGTGCCGGGAAACAGGCAGTCCCCTTTGACCTCAACGCACCAGCGTCCTAAACTACAATACAGCTGCCAAAGTGAAGAAAAAAGATGCTCTTCGCTTAGGCGGCTGTCAGAAGTGAGCCAGGGCCTCTCCAGCTCCCTCTAAAGTCTTTTAGACAGCTGCGGGGCTCTTCGGGGGGGGGGGGCTAAGACTGGAAATAGCTGATAAGGAGGGAGGCTTGGAATGGAAACTGGCTGAGTGGGTGGTAGCTAAGGAAATGGGCTGAGGGGGGGCATGGACTGGAAATGGGCTGAGGGGCTTGGACTGGAAATTGGCTGAGTAGGGGGGAGTTAGGACTGGAAATGGGCTGAGTGAGAGGGGGTTGGACTGGAAATGGGCTGATGGAGGGGCTAGGATAGGACTGGAAATGGGCTCATGGAGGGGGGCTAGGATTGGAAATGGACTTATGGAGGGGCTAGGATAGGACTGGAAAGGGCTGATGGGGAAGCTAGGACTGGAAATGGGCTGATGAAGGGCTAGGAAAGGACTGTACAGGGCGGATGGGCGGGAGGGGGCTAGGACAGGATTGGAAAGGGCTGATGGGGGGGCTAGGATTGGAAATGGGCTGATGCGGGGGGGATTGGAGAATGGGACTAGAAGGGAGCGGATGCTGGGTGGGGCTGGAACTAGAAGGGATCTGATTTTTGGGGAGGACTAGAATGGGATGGGGCTGGGGGAGTGAGGATGGAGAGGGGAAAAGATATTTTGTGTGGTAGGGAAGAAAAATCTACGATTGGCTGGGTATTGGGAGAGTAAGTGTGGATTGAGGATGGAGGGGTAAAATTTGAGTGGATGAAAAAGGGAGAAAGAAAGAAATGGAGGAAAAAGCAAAAGGAGAAAGATCAGTATGTTAAAGTAGATATAGAGAGAGAACAGAAAAAAACTAGAAGTAAGGATTAAAGGACAGCAGACAATGGAGAGTTAGCAGAAGACACAATGAAACCAGAAGAAAGTGACTGGAGCAATTGCAACTGAAAAATAAAATGCACAAACAATAAAATGTAGAAAAATACTTTTTTATTTTGAATTTATTAACTAGAATATGTCAGCTCTGGGAAATGTGTGTCGTTAACGTTTACATTTTGTTTAGTACAAGAGGAAATTAATTTTTAAGTTTATTTCTGCAGTGTTGTACATTCCAAGTTTGGCTTTTGGGGCTCCCAGTTTAATTATTGTCTTCCTGTTTCTAAATTGTGATCCCTTGTTCTTTGTTTGGTAACGGTCTATGTTCTGCATGTGTAACCAATCTGAGGCATTCTGTTTATGTAGTTTCTATTTGATAGTACCACTTGTTCTCTTTCCCCAGTAGGAGATGTATTGGTTTAATATTTGCAGTGTTGCCTTTTGATAGGTAGGTTATGGTGCTTTGTGAGTCCTGGTAGTGCTGTTATGATACGGCGGGTTTGCTATGGGTTCTAAATGGGCAGTATTTGCAGTACTTCCTAATGTTCCCGGCGGTTGGCACTGGAGTATAGTAATGTAGAAATTGGTAGTCTTTCTTTATCCATACGCTCATTAAGAGGCATGTTTACTAAAAGTTAGTGCACGTTAACACTATGCAAATATTTATGCAAATGAGGTCCCTTATGCAAATGAGGCCACGCAATGAGTCTCCGCACATGGCCACGCACCCCTCTTGGGCCGCCCCTGGATGTCCCCAGTAGAAACAGTTCAAAGCCATAACTTGTCAGCTTCCTAATATTTTATTTATTTATTTATTTGTAGTCTCTTTTATACCGCGCTATTCGACATCAGTGCGGTTTACAATGAACATAAGAGTTGCACATCTCAATTTCGTGATTTGTGCTTACAGTGAAACAGGCCTTTGTCATATTTGAATGGACTAGGAACTAGAATAAGAAGCCACTGTCAATTTCCAGGACCAAGATGCATAGTTGTAGATTCTGACCACTAAGATTTTAGGGCCTGTTGAGATTATGTCACAGGAAAACTATGAACTGTCAAGGCTATAAGACCAAACATCCTGAACATGCATCAAGCTAATGTCTGGGGATTCTTCCTGACTTTGTTTACTGTGGATATGATGAGGACAATTTTATAAGGAGCTAGGGAAAATACGTGCCACCTATGCATATAAATCATGACTTTGTAGTAATTCATCCATGATAATTGGCCTTTACACATGTAATTTAGGCAGCCTCTATTCTATAAATACACATCATAAGGCCAATGGTGGGCATTCACATGCGCAGAGCATTGGCAGAGCATGTAATTATGTGCATATTTTATAAATTATGGGCACACAAGCAAACATTTTCACCAGCCAACAGGCAGATTTAAGTGCTCGCCTCTAGACTGAATGTGCAGTTTCAACCACTTATGAGATGTGACATAAAAGAAACGAGACTGGGGCAGCCACGCCCATGACTCAATGCCAGTTGGCTAACCGCTTATGTCTCTGTGTTGTACAATATCTCGCCACTATTCTGCTATAATATTTTTCATCTCTATCACTCTTTTTTTCTTTTTCAGGTTTTTTTGTAGCACACTGCTCCATCGCTTTGTCACGCAACTGGAGGTGGCAGAAATATGGAGCAAAGAATCAACTTGAAATTTCTGGTGTAGTTGGAGAAGGGCCCAACTGAGTGTCTCCAACTTCTCTAAAAGGCTTATGGAGAAGATGCAATGTCAAGGACGCGAGTCTTCGAATGGCACAAATGCTTCAACACTGGCTGAAAGAAGGTGGAGGATGACCCCAAGTCAGAATGGCCTTCCATGACAAAGACGGCTGAGAACATTGACAGAGTGAACCAACTGGTGCAGAGCGATCACAGATTGATGGTGCAAATAATAGCTGAGGAGCTCAGCCTGAACAGGGAGTCAGTGTGGACCATCTTAGTGCAGGAACTGGGGATGCGGAAGGTGTGTGCCAAGATGGTGCCCAACCTTTTATCGGACGACCAGAAGGAGCACCGGGTCAATGTTTGTTGAGACTTGTTAGAGAAGCTCGGAGAAGATCCAGAGTTCGTTGGCTGAGTCATCACAGGAGACGAGACTTGGGTCTTCCATTACAACCCTGAAAGCAAGAGACAGAGCCTGCAGTGGAAGACTCGACTGTCACCCAGACCCAAGAAGGTGCATATGTCCAAATCAAGGATCAAGATTATGCTGATCGCATTCTTCGACCAGAAGGGAGTGGTCCATCATGAGTTTGTGCCTGAGGGTCAGACAGTCAACCAGCTCTTCTACCAGCAGGTCCTCAATCGCCTCCATGACCGGGTTCGGCACAGCAGGTGGGCTCTGTGGAGAGACAAGTCATGGCTGCTCCACCACGACAACACGCCCGCGCACACCGTGCTCATTGTGAGGCAGTTCTTGGCCAACAAACAAATCACAACTCTCGAGCACCCTCCTTATTCCCCAGATCTCGCACCGTGCGACTTCCGGCTCTTCCCCAGGCTGAAGAATATGCTCAAAGGAACTCATTTCGCCTCTGTAGAAGAGATCAAGGCCACTGTGACAAGTTTGCTGAGGGACCTCAAGAAGGAGGACTTTACCGAGTGCTTCCGTACGTGGCAGAAGCGCATTAACTCTGGGGGGGGATTACTTTGAAGCGGACAATGTGTAATTTCTCTGTAGATTTTGTAATACAACATTTATGGGACAATCTCATTTCTTTTTTTGTCACACCTTGTATACCTTTATTTTATAAAGTAAAGCATATTCCTGCTTTATAAAATGGGTGCAAGACACGTGCACTCCTTATAAAATTATCTTTCATATATGTAAATCTGTTGGCAGGGAGAAAAGACATGACTTGAGTCATATCTAACAGAGCCACTATGAACTCAATGAAGGTCTGAGCTAAGAGTTAATTTGACAAAACTTATCATGAATGTTATTGGTAACTCTAGCATCCAAATGCTGCTGACCTCTCTCCCTGAAGCTCTGATCCTACTTGTTCTGATGTCCTGAAGGCTATTATGAGCTGTAAGGCCATTCAAATTACCTTATGAAATGTCATGTATAAGGGAAATCTGTGTTTTCACAGCTGAAGTGTATAGACTGTACCACAAAGTGCAAGACAGCTTTTACTAAATGAGGAATGAAAATAGCAAAAGTAATGAAAAGTGCATTTTTATATTTTAATGCATGCTGATCTTACAATCATTGTTCAAGGGGTGTATAAGGGGTGAAGTACTTTTGTCCATGAAAGAAGAGCAGGACCTGGGTGTGATTGTTTCTGATGATCTTAAACAGGTAGAAAAGGTGATGGCAAAAGCCAAAGGATGCTTGGGTGCATAGAGAGAGGAATGACCAGCAGAAAAAAGGAAGTGATAGTGCCTCTGTATTTGTTGAGACCTCATTTGGAGTATTGTGTGCAATTCTGGGGACCACACCTTCAAAAGGATAAAAACAGGATGGAGTCTGTGCAGTGGGTGGCTACCAAAATGGTCAGTGGTCTTTCTATAAACCATATGGGGACAGACTTAAACATCTCAGTATGTATACTTTAGAGGAAATATGGGATAGAGGAGATATGATAGAGACATTTAAATACCTCTGCGGCATAAATGTATAGGAGGAGAGCCTCTTTCAATTGAAAGTAAGCTCTGCAACAAAGGGACATAAGATGAGAGTAAAAGGGGACAGACTCAGGAGTAATATGTAGAAATATTTCTTAACGAAAAGACAGGTAGATACACGGAATAGTCTTCCAGTGGAGAGGACAGTATCTGAATTCAAGAAAGGATGGGACAAACACAGAAGATCTCTAAAGGAAAAAAAAGGGAGTGTAGTAGTTGATATGGATGGGCAGACTAGATAGGCCATGTGGTCTTTTTCTGCCATCGTGTTTCTATGCTTCACAGCTTGCTATGCCACTTCTGGGAGGGTGCTTCCTCTGTAAAGAGACTTTTAAAAAATAGTATGTGAATGTTGCCAAATATGTTATTCATGGAGGCAATTGAGATGTATATAAGGACTGAACATGAGCAAGCAATTTTGTTTTCTTCTTGCCTTTCCTTCGGTAAGCATGTTCAGTGCTTTTGGTCTGTCTTTCTAAAAAGGATTAATACCATCTGACTTTGCACGTTCATAATGGAACAGGAGGCGTAGGTGTATTTTAATGAGGCTGATATCATATCCCACAGGTCTGAGTAAGGTCAGCACCAAAACGCCTCATTACACACTGATTAAAAGCTTATCTGCCATTATTCAGTCTCCTAAGGAAACCTTTCTCAATCTCAGAATAGTGATTTAAATAGTCAGCCAATCTTCACAAGTAGTTATTGGCCACAGCCAAATTTCTAGCCTCAAACAGGTGAATCAACCCCTTTTCAGCTCTATCTGCCTTTGTTTTGTCCTGTTAAGTTAAGCAGTAAATTGTGCATTAGCATATGGACTTACAGAGGATAATTTTCAAAGCCATTTGTGCAGGTAGATAGCAACTTAGGCACAAAAAATGCCTTCTAAAAACTACACTCTCTCAAGGCAGCTAAAAAATGTTGCCTCACTCCACGGCAAAATACATGTATAGATTGCATTTGCACATCTGTGTATGTTATTTTCCATTAAAAAACAAGTAACCACACAAAAAACAGGCTCAAATGTTCATAGGTACCTTGTACCCAAGGCACACTAAAGCACAACTTTCTTCTTGAAAACAAATGCAAAATACATGGGTAAAGAGTATCCTAAAACTTTCTTCCAATAGAGAAATTTTGAAAACTGTCCCCCAATGGAGCCTCTAGTCACTAGCTAGTATCTTCCTAGCACACAGATGAAATAGTGCCATAATATAGTCTTAAATTCAAATAAAATCAAGATGAAAGTAAAAACTGAAGCTCAACAGATGAAGGGAAAATGAAACAAGACAGAAAAAGAAAGAAAGGATAGATTAAGGGAGAGATATTTATGAGATGAAAGCAAGAAAAGAGCAGGCTAAACTTTAAGAATCTTTGAAGACAACAGAATATGAAACTCCATCTGATAAAGAAAACAAGAAATGACATTTCCTTTGCCAAGGAAAGATAAAACAGCCAAAAACACAGAACTAGTAGTGTCCTTTAAATATTTTTCTGAATTTCTTTCATTAACCTGTATTTCTCTAGAAGTACATCACTTTGAGATTTGGAAAAAGTGATTCAGAAATTTAACAACATGAAAATGCAAGCTTAGGTTTGATACAAAAGGACTATATTATAATATTGCTTTGCATGGCAGATATTTAGCCCTGTATACATTTTAAAAAAATGCTCTGCTTTTCCTCATATTTGTTTTTGTGTGCAGTATGTCACATATGCAAGAATCATCCATCAGGTGTGTCCTGAGAGAAAGCAAAGTTACTCACCTGTAACAGGTGATCAACGGAAACAGTAGGAATTTAGTTTTCACATATAGGTGACCTCGGTACCAAATGAGCCCATGCGGGAACGCTCCCCAGCGTCCAATAGGAAAGCCTTTGGGAGCATCCCACTGCGCCTGCATAGCTACCTTCCCAACGCTCCCACCTCAGTTGAATTTGTAGGAGAGAGAATAGGAAAACCTACAACTCCTAGAGGAGGAGGATGGGTTGTGAAGACTAAATTCCTGCTGTTCCCGGAGATCACCTGTTACACGTGAGTAACTACACTATCTCTAGGAACAAGCAGGAATGTAGTCTTCACATATGGGACTTCCTAGCTTCCAGATGCCAGAGAAATGACCTCAGAACCAGTCAGTTTGCCTCAGGGAAGGCTTCGAGAGGTCATGAATACCCCATGGATGTCTGGTATCGATAGGTTCTGGGACGGAGGGTAGGAGTTGTCCCTAAGTCTGATAGAGGTGTTGGAGAACAGTCTGACCAAACATGGCATCCCTGCAGGAGTCCTTGTTCAAACAGTAATGAGCAGTAAAGGTATGCGCTGAAGACCAGGTTGCTGCTTTGCAGATCTCGTCAATGGTCACAGAGCGAAGATTTGCCATCAAGGTGGCCATGGCCATATCCACCAATACAATATCTCAACCTGTAAATAGTTGTCAAATCGTGTCATAATGACATAAACACTTTCAGGACACAATTGCCCAGTTTGTATATAGTTACCCCTGTTGAAACCCAAGTTGTAATACCTGTTCTTTGTAAAGTTCAATGTATGTTTCAGCCTGCATTGTACACATTAATGTTACTTGTAAACTGCACTGATTCAAAAGAGCGTGGTATAAAAAAAGATTTAAATAAATAAATAAATGGCACGAACATTATGGGCAGTGATGTGACCCTCAAGGGATCGTCCTGCTTTATCATAAGCAAATTAGATGCAATCAGCTATCCATTTTGAGAGAGTATGTTTAGAAACTGGCAGACCGAGGTGACTAGGGTCAAAGGAAATGAACTGCGAAGCTCTTCAGTGCTCTCGCGTTCTTTGAAGATAAAATGCTATGGCATGCTTGCAATCAAGAGTATGCAAAGTTGCCTCTGCTCTAGATGTATGCAGTCTAGGAAAAAAGACAGGAAGGTAAACTGACTGATTCAGATGTAAAGGAGATGCTACCTTTGGCATAAAATGGGGGTGAGTCCTAAGGACAACCTTGTTATAGAGGTACCGGGTATAAGGCACATCCGCCACCAAAGCTTGACGTACACTTATGCATCTAGCTGAAGTGAGGGCAATAAGGAAGATTAACTTCCATGACAGAAACTTTAGTGAGGTTGTGGCCAAAGATTCAAAAGGCAGCTTGAGAAGCTGCCCCAATGCTACCTTTGGCATAAAATGGGGGTGAGTCCTAAGGACAACCTTGTTATAGAGGTACCGGGTATAAGGCACATCCGCCACCAAAGCTTGACGTACACTTATGCATCTAGCTGAAGTGAGGGCAATAAGGAAGATTAACTTCCATGACAGAAACTTTAGTGAGGTTGTGGCCAAAGATTCAAAAGGCGGCTTGAGAAGCTGCCCCAGCATGACATTAAGATCCCATGCCACCAGTGGTGGCTTGATGGAGGCTTGGTCAATAAAATATCTCTCATGAAGTGCATCACAAGTGGCTGCTAGGAGATGGGCTTCCCATGCGAGGGATGGTGAGAGGCAGCAATTGCACTGAGTTAAACTCTCACAGAGTTGGTCTTAAGACCAGAGGAAGATAGATGGAAGAGATACTGAAGGAGAACCAACACAGGAGCTGAGAAAGGATCGAGATCCTTCTGAGAACACCAGGTAGAGGAACCTATGCCACTTGAACGCATAAGAACATCGAGTGGATGGCTTCCTGGAAGCTAACAGGAACTCCTTTACTTCCTGAGTAAGGTTAAAACCTTGCAAAGCCATGCTTTCAGCAGCTAAGCTGTGAGATGGAGAGACTGCAGACTGGGATGGAGCAGCATCCCCTCTTCCTGGGAGAGGCGATCAGGAACTGACCCGAGACTCAGATGGTGAGTCTGAGACAGACGTAGCAGGAGAGAAAACCACAGTAGAAGTGGCCAGTGTGGGGCTATGAGGATCATGTAGCCCCTTTCTGCCTGAAGCTTGAAAAGCATTTTGGGAATAGGAGGAAAGGCATACAGGAGACCCCAATCCCAATGGAAGGGGAAAGCATCCACTTGTTGGATGCTGGACACGAGTTCTGGTGCAGAAGCATGGAAGCTTGGTATTCTGCGGTGTGGCAAACAGGTCTGTCTCTGGAGTCCCCCAGATCTGAAAGATGAAGGATGTTGTTTCTGGATGGAGAGATCATTCGTGGGAAAGGAGGATCCGACTCAACCTGTCTGCCAAGACATTCTGCTCTTGTGGTAGATACACCGCTTGAAGGTGTATCTGATGAGCAATGGCAAAAGACCAGAGATGAAGAGTCTTCCAGCAGAGAAGCCAAGAGCCTGTTCCTCCCTGCTTAGTCACATAAAACATAGCAACTTGATTGTCTATCTGGACCAGAAACCTCTGTCATTGTAGATGATCCAGAAACAGGTTGAGGCGGTGAAGATAGCATGAAGCTCTAATAGATTTATCTGGAGTTTCGACACCTGTGCTGTCCAGAGGCCCTGAGTGGAGACAGAGCCTAAATGGGCTCCCAGCCCAATTTGGAGGCATCTGTCGTCAGGGTGCATTGATGTGGAGGCATCTGAAAAGGTGACCCGATGAGTAGGTTTTTCTGGGGCATACCATCATTGAAGGGATGTGGCCAGAGGAGCAGTGTCTTGGATCCTGTCCCTGAGACCTGCTTCCACTGGGCTGTGCGCGTATGCAGACGGGCACATGGAACTACATGTACTGTCGAGGCCATATGACCTAGAAGCTGCAGCATCTCTCGGGCCATCAGGTGATCTTTGAGATGTGCCTGAGATGCCGACTGAAGGAGACGGGAACAGCAGGTTGGGGTAGAAATGCCCTTGACCACTAAGGGCTCCTATGAACTCCAGTGCTTGAGTAGGAGTGAGATGAGATTTTGAAAGGTTTATTATAAATCCCAAATGTTGCAGCACCTGCATTGTACAAAGGAGGGATTAGTGAACCTCCTGAGAGATGCCTGCCTTTATGAGCCAGTCATCTGAGTAAGGGAAGAAAAATCCCCCCAGGATGCCACTGCCAAGAGGCCTAAAATGGTGTCAATGCACTGAAGAAAAGTTCTATTTTTTTTTTTTTGTAAAAAAAAGAAAAGAAAAGAACCAAAGGGCCGGTTCCGACGTCGAATGGAAGGCAGACGCAAACCATAAAAAACAAAGAATTAAAGAATTTTCTGTGGTGACAGGATTTGCTTCCTGCTGTCTCCACGGAAAACAAAGAACTGAAGTGGGAGAGTTGGGAAAGCAGCAATGCAGGTGCAGTGGGATGCTCCCAAAGGCTTTCCTATTGGACGCTGAGGAGCGTTCCCGGGCGGGCTCTGTCGGTACCAACGTCACCCATATATGAAGACTAAACTCCTGCTTGTTCCTTGAGATAAATAGTTGAGAACCACTGCTCTAGAAGTTCTCAAAGATATGGCCTTTTGTGAACTTGTATAAAAATAATTTATAATCATTTATAAAGAGAAGAGCTCACAACCGTTGAAATATATGCACAGTATGGCCTTTCCTAATTATTGTCCACCTCAGTAAAAAAAATATTATATTTTAAACAGTGCTCAAAAAAAGTGCATAAACATGTTTTTAAATGTTCAAATTCACTCACTATTCTGTACAAATTAATGGCAAAAATATGCAGAAGAATACTTAAGAAGCACAAATACTTCCCTTTGCTGACATCCACCTTATACAGTTTTCAGAAAGAAGCAAGATTTTTCTGTGATAAGATTGTAGACTTTGATTCAAAATGAAAGAAAATACAATAAAAATCACACTAGAAACCTGAAAATGCAGGTTAATCTCTGAATTGATAACTCCTAAGATCCAGACCTCATTTTGCAAGTGACCATTTTGCAGCTGACCTTAACATTGCTCCTCACCTGACAGGCTTTCTTGAGTATGGGAAAGTTTGGAGTCTTCCATTGTGACAATTGAGCCTTAGTTTCCGGATCATAACCATAAACCCATGATTCATCACCAGTAATAATCTTTTTGATTAAATCTGAGCCATTTTCAACGCATTCCAACAACGTCCTGGCTGCAGACAGTCGATCTTCTTTTTGGTCAGGGGATAGGATTTTGGCACGTATTTTTCAAACACACGTCTCATCCCCAAATCGATAGTAAGAATAGACAGTACTGACCCAAAACTGATGTCCCTGATAGGCAATTGACGATTTGAGCATATTACAGCATGTACTGCTTCAGCTTTGTCTTCATTCCTGCTTGTGGATGGCCTTCCAGATTGTTTGCCACCATCAACACTTTGGCAGCCCTCTTGGAAATGTTTGTACCAGTCATAAACTTGCGCACAACTCATACATTCATCACTATACACTTGCTGTAACTTGTCCTAAGTTTCTCCACAAATCTCCAAGTTTCTGGCAGAATTTAATGCAAATTTGCTGTTCAATTTTTCCACTCATTGTAATCTGACGAACTGCTTTTGCTTTAACATGATACAAAACATCACGTGATTTTAAAAAGTACAAGTGTGCTGCAGCCACGCTATACATGCAGAGCACATAACTAGGACACTGTATGCTTAATAGCATCGTGGTGTGATGTATTGTCATATAGCTACACAAGCCTTGATAATTTTTGATCACACTTCGGATAAAGAAACCTTGGAGTGCCTCATAACCAGGACCGTACCTGCTCTGTGTGAGCGGTGCAGCCGCACAGGGCACAAAAGCTTAAGGGGCGCATTTCAGCTGTCTGCCGTTGCCTGCCGCCGCCACTTTTTCTTCTCTCAGCAGTGGCAGGCAATGGCAGACAGCTGAAATATGCCTCTTAAGCCTTCTCGCGGCACTCTAAGCAGGTCTGGTCCTCCCTCCTCTGTCATGGCGCCAAAGGAGGGAGGGGCAGATCTGCTTAGAGAGCCGGCGACTTGCACATCGGGCACACCTCTTCTCTCCTGCCTCCATCCAGAAAGTGGCTAGATGGAGGTGCAGAGGGGGGACACGCGCCCAATGTGCAAGTCACACAGGGCGCGATTCACACTCGGTATGGCCCTGCCCATAACAATTCTTAAGGATTGGTGAATCCAGCCCTAGTCTGAATGCAAACCATTGTACTCTCAAGATATGAAGAAAGCCACGGTAATATATGGTCTTCACTGCCTACAGCTTTTAAAAGATCAAGGAAAACCACATGTTCTACAACCTTGCTGGATTCCACAAAACAAAACAAACCAAACCACTTCTAATAGGGCAATTTCATTGATAGCACCAATACTCTGGAACTCTCTTCCGGATAAATTGTGGGGGACAAAAGATTTAAAGGACTTCCGTAAATCCCTTAAGACAGTCCTATTTATGGGATTTTGTAACCAAGAAACTTATGAACTCATTTAACTATGCATGAATTTATATATTACAAGCAGGCATTAATGTAATACTTCCCCTTTGTAAGTTATGCTATCCTTTAGTCAATGTAAACCCGCCCTTTGTAACCACCACTTTGATTGAAGGAAAAAGTGGTATACAAATCTTTATAAATAAATAAATAAATAAATCTTGTGTGATCTGGGAAGCTAAGCAAAGCCGGGTCTGGTTAGGACTTGGATAGGAAGCTACCTTAGAATACCAGGTGCTGTAGACGTACTGCACAAAAGGAAATTCTGGCAATCTACTTCCAGCACACTTTGTCAAGAAAACCCAGGGAGTAGAGGTACTTATCCACAGGGTCACCAGGAGCTGGCATCGACTAAACAGCACTTAACAACATGAAGGCTGTTGAAAGTTCCAACAGTACTATAACTGAATCTACCCTTTTATCCATGTTCCTCTTTAAATCATCTACAACTTGAAAAGTGCAAACCTAGTGGGTAATTTTATAAGGAGCCAGGAAAGTTACGCCCCATCTATGCATGTAGATCATGGTATTTTAGTAATTTAAAAGCCTTTATGTGTGTACTTTAACTAGTCAGCATTCTATAAGAATCTGCATTTGACTGAGGGCATGCACTTTCACTGTGGGCTTGTGCACAGGCGAGGCTCAGATGGAGCTTGCAAGTACATGCATATATTGTAAAATACCATAAGTTATGTGCATTCTTGACAAATATAAACTCAGGCATTTATAGCAGTCAGGGCTGGTATAAATGGCTGCGCTAAATTTGATGTGCGTTTCTGACGATATACAAATCGAAATTACACTTACCTGTTAAATGTAGTTCCTTGAGTGACGACAGTTTAGTCCTCCACCTATGGGTAGTGCACCTCCTCCTGCAGCTTGGTGACTGGACCAATCAGAATTCTGCCATCACTGGATGCAGCCTGCAGGCATTCCCCATAAGCCCCAGTGACCTATTGACAAAGCAGACTCAAAAGAGCAAGAAATAATAGCTAACCGGTTAAACAACTGAAACTGTAAGGAAAACAAACCTTCCCTGAAGCCGGAAAGGAAAAGATCTTCCGAAATAAACACCCTCTCCCCCGCCAAGCCAAATAAACGAGGCAGTAAAAGAAGAGGAAAGGCAGAACGAACTAGAGGATTAGGTCTCCCGACAAGACACTCACCTGTAAAATCGCTCTGCATGCCGAGTCAAACTAGAAAAACGAGGGCGGGAAGGAGGACTAAACTGTCGTCACTCAAGGAACTACAATTACCAGGTAAGTGTAATTTTGATTTCCTTATCGTTCCACCAGTTTAGTCCTCCACCTATGGGATGTAACAGAGCAGTACTAACGGGAGGGACTCTGCCAGCTGGCACGCAAAATCGCCGATCTGAAACTGGAATCCCCCACCGCCAGTCCAGCCAGCCAGTAATGCTCACTGAAAGTAAGTAGCAACGACCAAGTTGTGCTTTGCAAAATTCCACCGGCGGAAATAGACCATGCTCCGCTCAGGAAGCTGCTCGCGGTCCAGCAGAGAGTACCCTCCACCCAACAGGAGATGGCCTCCCCTGCAACATGCAAACCAGGACGAACATCTGTGATCCCACCGAAGAAGGAGACCTGCGCCGCAGGTTCAGCCTCCTGGGACTCCCACACAGTTCCAAACAAACACTCCGACGTACGAAAGGAGCCTGTGACTGCTACCTAATGACGCAGATCTCTCCATACGTCCCAGCGACCCAGACGCCGTTCAGAAACGTGGTCTCCTCCCGCTCTTAAGCCCGGGAGAGACACCGCTTGATTCCCATGAAAAAGGCGAAGACACCTCAGGCAGAAAGGCCGGAACCGACTGGAGCACCACTTTGGACAGAAAGGGAAAGAAAGAAAGTCCCTACACGACAGCGCCTACAACTCCGAGATGCACCGCGCCGAGCAAACAGCCATGAAAACACATTTGTTAAAGACAAGTTGTTGACTGAAACTTGGTGTAAGAGCTCAAACGGAGCTTTCCCCTAGCCCCTGATCACAAGCCAAGATCCCACGGCGGAACGGAAACTGATTCGCCGGATGCAATCTGGTAACCGCTAGAAGAAAACGCACTACATCACTGTGCGTCCCCAGAGGTACACCTCGTACCTTATGTCAGTAACAGGCTATGAAAACGAACTGCACTCTTAAAGAACTGGCAGCCAGCTCTCAATCAGATGCAGCCTGCAAAACGCCGTAGCACCGAAACCGATGCTGTGGAAGCACAGACCTGACGACTGGAACACCAGCCCTCAAAGATTCGCCAAACGCGAATCTAGACCAGCGAAGGTGACCGTTTCTGTACCGGAAGGATCCGTGAGCAAAGCCCAAAGAGGAAAAGGAACTGGTGACCGACATTGGTGCTCGCCCGGCTGGCCCACTCCACAGCAGATCCCCAGACTGCATCAGCAAACCTCATGCAACCACATGAGGACCTCCGGCCCCTCATTACAAACGGAAGTCCCCCATTACTAGAGAAATTACCATAGCCGGACAATAGTGTCTGAGCAAAGAAATGAAGTCTCACTCTGTAAAGAGTGCTTTTAACAATCAAGTCGAAACCATTGAGAGCACATACAAAACACATCTGCTTATACGGGCAACTCAGGACCTGGTTCCCAAACACCGTGCCGCGAGCGCACTGGGACATAGGCTGAAAGCATGGAACATACACAGAGTTTTGACGTCCTCTAAGAAACCTGCCAGTGCCCTGGAGCACCAAGCCCCAGACTGTGCTCCCCAGACGTCCTTCTCTTCACTCCCAACACGGGCCCCGCAACAAGATGGTGGCGATGGGACAGCGCCCCGGCTAAGCGCTAAAACCCTATCTGCCAGTGCAGACCCTAGAAATAGATGAGAAATTCCTGGGAAGGACAGGAGAAGTGGAGTACCCCTCTGGCCTTCCTGCAGTCAGAGAAATAGCCGTGGGCAACACCGGCCAACTTGCAAGTGGAGGTCGTAGAGGTTGTTGCCTGCATGAACCTGACAAAAAAAGACGATGCCGCATGAGCTAAACCTCCCCAGGGATGAGGACCCTGAAGACTATATGTGAGCCATGAGCAGCGCTGCCATCCAGCGGTCTTTAGGACAAATGCAGGGCGCTAAACCTGGGACATAAAAGCTGGATTTGCAAAACATGACGGTGGCTTATTCAGACATGAACCCCTGAGAGCCCATGAGGAGTCCCCGCGGTTAGTATGTCCCTGACTTGCAGAGATCAATCTGAAGATGGCTGCATACACCTGGTCACAGAAATGCAAAATTGAGTGTACCGGTCGCCCTCTGGAGGCCCTCGACCGTAGCGCAGGCACCTTTTGGGTGACAGTTTAACAGTAAATATATATATATATATATATATATTTTTTTTTAATATCCTAAGGTTTCCTAAACCCATCTGTGTGATAAGCACAGGCCGCTGAGAATCCCAACAAGATTTACTGTCTCAAGGACACTTTCATCCTGTCCCTCCCTCCAACTACAAGTTAGGGCTCTGCTCATGCCCCTAAAACCTGACAGCTTGCCTAAAATTCCAGGCCTTAACAGATGCTCCTCAGAGACATGATTAGGAGGGAGAGAACATGTGGCAGCAGAGCAATGCCAAAACTGCGGGCTCAGAAAACGAATAATAAATCTAAGAATAAATGGAAAAAGAATAAAGGAAATGAGCTGCTAACTACGAAAGGGAGGTAATCCCTGATTGTCAACAACCAAAGGTAACTGAATTAAAAGGAAAGGTAAACTCAAATTAAAATGAGGCACACTAAATGCCCAGTATACGTTCCCTCAAGTGACCTGTAAGGAACATGTCGGAAGGAGAGGGGTCCCTGAAGATAACGGACCAGGCCCAGGAGTGTTTGCCTTCATCCCCACATGGAGGGGATGAATACAAACCTGCCTACGCGTAGGCCTCCTCCCAATCCAGACGGACCCCAGGAAGGGGCTTGGATGAACTTCAGCTCAAATGAGTAATAAGGATAAGAAGAAGGAGAAGAACCCTGATCCCCCTGGTCTCAAGCGCCCACTCTAGCCATCAGGTTGCCGGATCTCGCAAAAACCAAAGACTATTCTGAGTGAGAGGAGAGACACAGCCCACGGCCACCTTTAAGAAGCTGGCTGGAAGTGAAGGATACCTGCTTATTAGGCACGTGTCCTGGCAGCATCTCTCAGACAGCCCTTGGACATGTATTTATTTATTTTTTTTATTTAGCTGTATTTATAATCTGCTTTTCACCGGGTCAAAGCAGTCAATTGGGGGATACATTTAACACGAGGGGATATGACACACATATGTTAATACTTACAGGGAACATGGGCAATGGAGGGTTAAGTGGCTTGCCCAAGACCACAAGGAGTGCCTATAGGATTAGAAATCCCAGTCCCTCCAGCCTGAGATTGCTGTCCCCAGGTGGGACTTGAACCCCCGGCCCTCCGGCCTGAAGTACCTTGTCCTAACCACTAGACCACTCCTCCCTCTCAAAATGTGTCCTCCTGTTCCATAGCAAGCTATACTTCAATTGAAGACCCTCCGAATCAGAGGCAAACCATTACAATGACCAAAATAATAACTGCATCAAATTGAACGGAGAACACTGCTCACAGAATGAGAGGTGTAAAGACCATACCCAGCAGCCCCTGAGCACTGCAGGGAGAGGAGAAACCACCTTCAGTCGCAGCAGCCCCTTGAAAGCTGCTACCAAAATACAGAAACAGTAACACTTCAAAGCAGTTTGTCCTACGCAAGACGCGGAGGACTGCTGAAGAGGGCACCCGCAGGACCTGCCAGTCCTATCAGTGGCCACCGTCGTTGTACCCATCTACATGTTCCATACAGATACCACCTGGAAGAGAAGGCTCAACACAGATGCCTAGAATTCCAGCGATGAAACTCATACAAACATTAGTAAAGTGCAAGCCCCGTGGAAAGGGCGCTACCACCAGAAAGAAACATTAAAGCTTCCAAACATTACCTACAAGCATATGCGGGCCTTGCAGAAACTGCTGAACAGACCAGCCGGACAACCTGCAGCCCCTAAGGGTGACCACCTAGCTTGCCTTCTCTAAATGTGCATGCAGATACCACCTGGACCTAAAGGCTCCAAAAAGAACTCTAGCATGCCAGCTATGAAACGCCTCTCAACATTGGGATTGTTTTAGCCCCCTGAAGACTGAGGGCTTCCCGGCGTTCAAAGGCCACCTGAACGCTACCAAGGACCAAACCTACCCCTGGCACCCCACGCCAGGCCGTCGAGCCTTACAGAGAAACCAAGGATGTCTTGTTTTTATTTTTTTTTAGTTGTGAAATCAGATTGCCGCTCTGGAAACTGGAACCTCAAGGGCACTGTCCCCGCCACCTACTGTAGCCAACATAACACGGGAAACTTGACGAAGGAAAAATCTCCATAGGACGCAAATCTGCGGAGCTGCCTGCCGCGGGCGATAGGAGTGAAAGTCCCGCATTTACAGACCCTGCTGTCCGCAGTGGCGCCCCCGGTACGGCAGCTATCCACGAGCCTCCCCCAGCCTAGCTCGTGAGAGACAATGGCTCTTCTTATCATTTTTTTTTTCAGGCAGCTCCAAACGGTCATGCGCACGCCCCGAAGGATGTCAAAAGACGAAAATAAATTAAATTAAATTAAATTAAATCAACACGCTGCTGCCCTGATGAATTTCGGCCCTCAAACGCGTTCCGGGGCTCTGCAAACGATGCCCACTTAAGCCGCAAAATGGCCGACGTGGCGCGCGCACCCAAAAAAGGCGCCAAATGCAATGCCGAAAAAGGCGCCCAGCAACTGCCCTAACGCTACCCGGGCACCAAAAAGGACTGCAGCCCCCAAAAACAAAACTGAGCCCCTAGCTGAAAACTTACTGATCTGTGGGATTTTCCAACGGAGTCTATTCCGCAGCACTGTTTAAGACAGAACAGTGACCGTCGGAGAACTGCCGGTCTTCGCGTCTCCACCCCGGAGCGAAACCCCCCTCTGGAGGGACAGCTAAGCGGTGCTGAGTTCGCACCTCAGGGATCTCTCTCGCCCCGTCCAGGGAGAGAGACCAGGAAGAGAAGCTGACAGCCCTCCTACCGACCAAAGGTAGGAAGGTACTGGCACACAAGCATATTAGCTAAGTAGTCAAGCAAATTCTCCCGCTTCTTTTCTTTGATATAATTATTTTTTTTTTTTGTATGTGGGGGCCACACCGGCTCAATGAACAGGCCGCACCTGAGTGGAATTGAAAAGAAATTGAAAGGAAATTGAAAGGCAATTGACAGCAAAAAACTATTCACTGTCTTGAAGCAGATCCTCAAGCAAGCCTTGGCAGACTGCTAAGGCTGTCCCCGAAACCGCTGCTTCTGGCACCGTGGCCCACGGGACATGTGCCAGGAAAGGAGCTCTGCCCCATCCTGTCCAGGGGCAGAGAGCCTAAAAAGAAAGACCGCCAAATTTAAAGCCTAAAAGGCTTGATTGCCCAGAACCCGGAAAACAGGCTCCCGTTTGGCTAGAATCTGTCTTTCCATGATACTTTTATTTTTATTCTTGTATTCTGAACCCGAGAAACAAAACAAAGGCAAAACAGTGAAATAACCAAAAACTATCTAGTCTTAACTATTCTGTCAGTGAGTCCAGCACCTGGGCTCACTAGGTCCTCCTGCTGCATGGAGACTGGACACACTGGGGCTTATGGGGAATGACTGCAGGCTGCATCCAGTGATGGCAGAATTCTGATTGGTCCAGTCTCCAAGCTGCAGGAGGAGGTGCACTACCCATAGGTGGAGGACTAAACTGGCGGAGCGATAAGGAACCACTATTTTATAAAGTATGTGCATACTTTACTGTATAGAACAGGTGTGAAATACACATAGAAAAGTGCATTTTAACTACACTTTACACAATTAGCCTCCTTGAGTGTAACATATTGTCATGATTACCCTCTCCTCCATTTGCAGACTTGGTCATGTCTTGGAGAGAGGAGGAGCAGCCTAATGATTAGAGCAGTGAACTAAGCACCAAGGAAGCCTGGTTTGAATCCCACTGCCACTCCTTTTGACCTTGAGTAAGTTACTGTACTTAATCCTCCGCTGCCTCATGTACAGACTTAGACTGTAAGTCTTCTGGGGACAGAAAAATACCTACTGTATCTGACTGCAACTCACCTTGAACTCTTAGAAGGGCATAAGCTAATTCCAATTCTCTTTCTATATCTGTGTGGGGGACTCGTTGAAACAGCCATGATAATGTGCATCTCAATAAAATAGCTATCCATATGGCAAGTTGAAAATCACTGCTACGTATTCAGATAGTGCTGGCTAACCAGTGCTAGATTCAGTGCAGTCACTATCAGGATAAAGGCACTGAATATCTGGATTTTAGTTCAAAACACCAGCCAGCATTTTAAAAAATTCCAACTGCAGCGTTTAAATATTGCCCCATTTTTTCATTTTTAAATTATATTCTTTTATCTATCAATACCACTCAGAGTCATGCCAAATCTTATTTAATTTCCTATTTTCTTAAGTTGATGAAGCTCCTCTGTAAAACAAGGTGCACATTAATCAATGGGGTGCACTCTTGGCTTTAAAGGGGTTATTTGAGCCAAAGCTTGGCACAAAGAAGAACCCCAATTATCAACAAGCTGATCCATGGGAAAAAACTATAAGAGGACGAGGGATACCTAAACCTGTCAGCAGGGACGGTGCAAGAATGTGAGGCGCCCTAGGCAGGCCCTCCATCCTGCCTCTCTCGGGGCCCTGCAGCGGTGGATATAGCCCCCAAAGAGCGATGCAGCATTTATTAACACACTCATGTGCTGCATCATGGTGTCCTCCTCTTCACAATGTGCTGTTTCAGTCTCCCCTCCAATGCCGCTTCTAGTGGACGTGGGGTGCTCTGTGCAGTTAGCGCTGGGTTCACACCAGACGCTAACTGCATTAACATGGATCACTTAATGCCACATCAATAGGTACAGTTAAGTGCACCCATGCTAATATACCCTGTAGTAAGGGACACGGCTCCACGTTAACTGCCGAGAAAATGCTGTCCACACCCCCGATAGTTAACACAGTGGTATTGCACCTAACGTGCCATAGTGTTTGCGCTTTTGGCACAACACCTAGTGCCTGTTAGTAAAAGAGCTACAAAAAAATATAATAAGGGTCATTGCTAAAAGAGAGACCAGGGTCATTTATGCTCTAGTCAGCACCAAGTCAGATACAAATACTAAAGCTTTCATATGACACTTAATATATACAGCTGTACGATTTATTAACATTCTGTAATTTATTTTATGTACTTTGGTATTCTCCAGGTACCATAGCCACCTAATTTTGCCAAGTGTTCAAGGGATTGTGTAGAAGCCCTAGTACTCTTGCTGGGAAACAGCAAGAAGGGTGGAGCATTATTGGCAGTAGTATGGAGAACAACAAAGGGGACAGTCCTGAACCCAGGATCTGTAGCACCTCCAAGAGATTAGGGGTGAGGTGTGGTAACAGAAAGCAGATGTGCAACTAGACTACATGTAGAAGGAAATTTCCCAAACTTTTACAAAGCATGAGTCATGTACCACAGATTATTTTGAGTGACAGATCTAAAGCAGGTGAAGAGATGTGCAATAACCTAATTTTGGGTGCAGTGTTATGGTTCAGGAGACTCATAAGGAAATAGCTATGGTTTTATCCATCCTGTATTAATAAACAAAATAGAATAAATGACAGCTCTAAATAAACAAATACAACACCCAGCAGTTCTTGTAGGTGTGTTAGATACATTTCCTAGCAAGACAGATTAAACAGACATTACATAAACAAGTACATCCTAAACTATCACAGAAGACATACAAAGCAGTTTTACATGCTGCATTAAATTCTTATTTATTTCTACTGGATAAGCCAGGTCCCTTCACTATAGTGTTCACAGAAACACTCAAGTTGCTTTTCCACAATGTTAACTAATTCTTCCCCTACACAAAACAGAAGAGAATAAAATGCCGTGTCACTGCAAAATTTAAATTACCTCTAAAAGATATTAAATAAAAATATCTTTGTGATAATTAAATTGTACTTGTGAGATAAGATTACAGAAACTATATATAACAAAAGGGCACTTTATAACCATAGATATCAAAGGGCCCTTTCGCTAAAAGGCGCTGGGGTATTGCTCCTAATGCACCAATAATGTGCAAATCCATTGCAGGTTAGGTCAACACTACAATGTTAACTGCCAGGAACATGGAAAAGTTAGCTACTCACCTGTAACAGGTGATCTCCATGGTCAGCAGGAATAAGTCCTCACATATGGGTGACATCCCCGTCAGAGCCCCACGCTCCCCAGATTCTATTGGAAGCTTTTGAGAGGCTCCATCGCGCCTGCGTGCCTCCGTCCTGCCTGCCGCCACTAATAATATAGCTATAGCAGAAGGCAACTCCTCAGGGAAGTGGGAGAATTGTGAGGACGTATTTCTGCTATCCACGGAGAACACCTGTTACAGGTGAATAACTACCTTTTCTCCATGAAAAAGCAGGAAGTATGTCCTCACATATGGGACTCCCTAGTTATAGGCTACCAAAAACCGAGGAGGCCGCCAAGAAGCCCAATAGGGGCAAGAACACGCAAAACCAACTATGTACAGCAAAGGCAAATCATGCCACATCTATTCTGCAGCATTTCTTTCTCTCATTAACTCATCATTCATGGTTTTGATTAGGTTTTTTTGGGGGTAGCCTGGTCAGACAGAAGGACATTGGGGGGATAGAGTTTAATTCTAATCCCCAAACAGGTGCCGGAGTACAGATTGGCTGAAGTTACTGTCGCATCAGGAATCCCCTTCCAGGAAGTAGTGAGATGTGAATGTGTGGACTGTGCCCACATTGCAGCCCTGCATATTTCCTCCATGGAGGTTGAGTGCAAATTGGCCACCGACACAGTCATAGCTCGGACATTATGAGCTGTGACATGACCATCAAGGCTCAGGTCTACCTGGGCATAAGCGAAGGAGATGCAGCCTGCTAGCCAAATGGAAGGAGATACAGTCTGCTAGCCAAATGGAAAGAGAACATTTGGAAATGGCAGCCCTCAGCTTGCTGAAGTAAAAAGAAACAAAAAGCTGGACAGACTTCCTAAGGTCCTTTGTCCACTCCAAGTAGAAGACTAAGGCCCGCTTGCAGTCTAACAGGTACAACACCGCTTCCCCTTTGAGGGCATGAGACCCAGGAAAAAATGTAGGTAGCACTATAGACTGGTTGAGATGGAAATCCGAAACCACCTTTGGAAGGAATTTAGGATGCGTTTGAAGAACCACTCAATAATGGTGGAAACTGGTATATGGTGAATGAACCACCAGAGCCTGAAGCTCGCTCACCCGGTGCACTAGAGTGACAGCTACCAAAAACAAGATCTCTCAGGTCAAGAACTTCAGTGGACATGAGTCAAGTAGCTCAAATGGAGTCTTCATGAGCTGCACTAGTACCACATTGAGGTCACAAGCCACAACAGGGGACTTGTATGGAGGCTTTGAGATTTGCCATCTACCCTGCAATGGCATGCCGCAATCTCGCTGAGGTGGACGGATGGAGTTGGACTTCAGGGCTGAGTCAGAGAGGTGTAGAAAATACTTGAGCAGACTCTTTGTGGGACAGAAGAAAGGATCCAGGGCCTAGCCTTCACACCAGACAGCAAACCTCTTCCACTTACAGGCATAACACCTCTTCATCAAGACCTTCCTGGAGGCCACCAAGACATCAGTTATGTTGTCAGACAGATGGAGCTCTGATAGGACTAGCCTCTCAACAACCATGCCGTGAGGCCAAGGACCGGATGTTGGGATGTAGCATCCTCCTGTTGTCCTCCAAAATGAAGTGCAGAGCATGGCTGAGCCAGAGGGGAACCCGTGTGAAGAGCTGCAGCAGGAGCAGGAACCAAGGCTGTCTGTGCCAGTATAGCGCGATGACTATCATTGTACCTCCTTCTGTCCTGAGCTTCATTAGGGTTTTCGCTATGAGAGATATTGGTGGGTAAGAATACAGAAGACCCTCCCCTTAGTGCACGAGCATCTGATGCCGAGCCACTGTGGGATCCCGCTCTGGAGGAGAACCAATCTACCTGGGCATTTTGTGGAGTGGCAAACAGGTCTATTGAGGGCATGCCCCACTCCCGAAAGATGCAGGTCACTATGTCTCTGTTTAGGACCCATTTGTGCAGCTGAAGGACCCTGCTCAGACTTTCCGCCAGAGTGTTTTGGTCTCCTGGCAGATATATGGCCCTCAGCTCCATGCCATGAGCAATAGCGAACCTCCACCACCTGACCATCTCCCAGCACAAGAGATAGGAGCCGGTGCCCCCCTGCTTGTTGATATAGAACATAGCAATTTGATTGTCGGTCTGAATGAGGACAATTTGGTTGGCCAGCCAATCCCAGAAGGCCTTTACAGCTTTTGCTATGGCTCTCAATTGAAGGAAGTTGATCTGGTGAAGACTTTCTTGGAAAGACCAGTCACCATGAGTGTGGAAGCCATCGAGATGAGCCCCTCATCCCAATCTGGATGCATCTGTTACAAGACCTTCTGGGGTGAAGCCCTTGGAAAGGGGAAACTCTTGAACAAATTCTGAAGACCATCCATCAATGCAATGATTGGACTAGGGGACTGGTGACATAACCCAATCTCGAAGGCAACCCATGGCCTGGACCCAATGAGTCCGCAGTGTTCATTGAATCTGCCTCATCTGAAGATGTGCCAGGGGTGTAACATGCACTGTAGAAGCCATGTGACCCAGGATGGCTAGTATCCTGCAGACCCGCACTTGGTGATTTATTTGAGTGTCCAGAACCAAGGATGTCAGCTGTTGAAGCTGGTCCTGTGGGAGGAAAGACCTCTCGTGAGTCGTGTCAAGCAGGGCTCCTATGAATTCCAGCTGTTGGGTGGACTGAATGTGGGACTTGGGGCAGTTGACCACAAATCCTAACACCTCCAACACCTGAATAGTCAGTTGTGTGGAGTCCCGAACTCCTTCTGGAGCTTTTTATTAGCCAATCGCCCAGGTAAGGAAAGACAAACACCCCCCAGTCTTCAAAGCTAGGCTGCCACTACTGAGAGACATATCATGAAGTCTCAAGGGGCTGCTAAAAGGCAGCACTCGATACTGAAAGTGTTGCCTTCCCAGGACAAATCTGTGGGTGGGATGAATCGGTATGTGAGTATACACATCTTTTGGATCCAAGGAGCATAGCCAATCTCCTCTTTGGTTTTTTTTTTAAATTCTTTATTTTCGTTTTATAACAACAAAGGAAAAGGAAGACATACAGCTAAAAGACAGATACAGAAAGTGTAAAACATACACCAAAGTAAACCCCTGCCACCCCCCTCCCCCCTGCTTCTTCTCTAGAAAACTAATCATTCCCGAAGCGGGCGTGTACGTACATTATTGTGTTACAAAACCTAACGGTGATCTGAAACATGATGAGTGCACATTATACAGGCATGTTGGAACAATGAGCAGATTGTACATAATCATTAAGCATCTGCCATTTAGACAAGCGAGAGTGAGTTTGGACATGGGGAATAGCTCTCCGAGGTATCTGCTCATATGTACTATATAAGCAGACGAGGTTCCACCGTTCACTGACAGTAAGTCGAGAGCTATCCTTCCAATTCCTCGTGATTAAGCATATGGCTATACCCAGCATGAAATCAAGGAGAAAGCGACCCTTCTTAGGAAGAGAGGGGACCTCCGCCACAGAGCGGAGTCCCACGATCTTCCAAGAGAGAGGATCGTGAAGGTATAAGATAGATTGAATACAACCCCAAACCCGCCCCCAATAAACCTGTAGTTGAGGACATTATAAATAACATGAGCAAAGGTTCCCACAGCAGTATGGCAAGACCAACACTGGTCCCTAGCAGTGATGTTCCATTTGGCTATTTTTCCTGTGGTATAAAAGCATCTGTGTGCAAAAAGAAGAGAGTTTGGGTAACAGAGGCAGACCGGGAAACCCGCACTACTTTGCTCCAGAAAACGCTCCATTGCACAGGGGTTAAAATGGTTTGCGGTTCGCGCTCCCAGGCTTGTTGGGCTCTAAAAGTGGCCGTGTCTGTACCCTGACATAATATTTTATAAAAGTTAGAGGCTACCCCATGTGTACGACTAATAGAGTGAACTATCTCTAATAGCCCGTCCTCTGTAGGGGCAGAGGGCGGCATGATTCGAGCTCTATGGAGGCAGTGTTGAAGCTGCATCAATTGAAAGTAGTGTTTCGCTGGTAACGCAAATTCCTTTTGTAATCAGAAAAGGTTGTCCAACGAGCTGCAGAGAAAAGCTGTTGGGGTGTCCAAATCTCCCTTGAGTACCAGGGTTTCCATGCTATCGCTCTATTTAGGACTTGAATTCTGGGGTTATTTCATAGCGGGAGGCCGTCCGGAGGTCAGACGTTCGGGCCCAGTGATAGAATGAGAGTGTTAAAGACCGCAAGAGTATAATTCTGGCTGAGTTAACAGGGCTCTATCAAAGAACCAGGCCCCCGAATTCCCTTGGGGTGCAGTAGTGTGTAATTGAAAGGAAATAGCAGCATGATCTGAAATATGTTGGGAGGGGATCTTGCAGTGTCCACCTGAGAAACTAACAGTTTTGATAGTAGAAAGAAGTCTATGCGAGACTGGGATTTGTGAGGGGAAGAGAGAAAGGTGAAGTCAAGCTCATTGGGGTGTAGTAACCTCGATAGATCAACTAAAACAAGATCTTTGATCAGGGAGGTAAGCGTGGTGTGAACTCTTGGGGGGACCACTTGTCCTAGGCGGCTGTTTGTCAATCAGGGGATCAAGGACTAGATTGAAATCTCCCCCAATTATCAATGAAGTATTAGCAGAGGCCTGCGCAACCTGAGCAATGGAAGCAAAAAAAAAAAAAAAAAAAGGCAGGGTCATCCACAGTGGGAGCGTAAAGGCATATACATGTAACTTCAAGGCTACCTATCTTGAGGTGAACTCTGGACCATCTACCTTCTGTATCTGAGCTAGTCGCTATAATAGTAGCATGCAAAGATTTCCTAACCAGTACGGCAACCCCACATTTCCTAGAAACGGCTGGGGATAGGCGGCCACCATGTAAGGTTTAATATTGAGTTCAAGAGTTTCCTTCGAATTTAAATGCGTTTCTTGGAAAAAAAAAAAAAAAAATCAGATCCGCAGCTTCCTGACCTAGGCAGCCTAGGACCTTCTTCCGTTTTATCGGATTATTGATTCCTTTTACGTTCAATGAGAAAATCTTACATGGTGCCATCAATCGGTAATAGACATTTTAGGTAAGGGCGCTTGAAAACATACAACATGATCAGAATCTGTGCAACAATGACATAATCACCAAGTAGGCTGGCTAATACACCCCATATTGAAAAGTATGCACCAAAGTATCTTAGAGAAGAAGCAAAACCCCCAAAGAATATGGCGACCAGATGTCTGCGGGAGGAGGCCCTAGAGAGGAAAGAAAGACATGAAAAAAGGAAAAGAAACACCAGAGTCCATAATTAACACTGTCTCTGATACTCATCGAGGCTACTGTGGGTAGATGGAGTCGGGTCACAGATATCATCAAAAGTAAGGCAAACAAACTGCCCTTGCCAGACTCTTTGCTGGGCTGCGGCAGATCCAATATGGCAGGTACAGCGGATATGAGAACACTTGCAGGAATATTCTGGAAGTCAGCGCATCAAGTCGGCTTCTTTGGAGTCCAAAAACTCCGCTAGTAGATCAGGGTCCTCAAATGTTCTTGTCTGATTGTGAAGCGTGACTCGGAGCTTGGCCGGGTACATCAGGCCATAGCGTGCTTGTAGTTGTTGAAGCCTCGGCCGGAATTCCAGAAAGCGCTTTTGGCGGTCGACCGTGGGTTTAGCCAAGTCAGGATAGAAGGAGATCTTGTGGCTCTCAAACTCCATATGGCCCTTTGCCCGAGAGGCACTTAGAATTTGTTCCACGTGTTGATATCTCAAAAGTCGAAAAATAATAGGCCGCGGGGTCTTCCTGTTGAGCGTTATGCTTGTGGGTACACGATGAGCGCGATCGATCTCCAAATCTTTGGTAAAGGTGATTTGGAGCAGGGAAGGGAGGATCCTGCATAAAAACTCTTTCATGTCTCCCGATTCCGCTCCCTCCGGTATGCCCACGAGTCGTATGTTGTTGCGACGCGCTCTATTATTGCCATCTTCCACTTCTTTCTGCAAGGCCCGCACCTGACGTTCAACTTTGTCGAGTTTGGACAACCGGGCCGCATGGGAGTCCAATATGCTCTCCATTTTGTCCTGACGCGAAGAAAGCCCTTCTAGCTTGCTTTGCAGCACACCAAGATCTTCCCGCAGCGCTCGGAGTGCTTCACCGTTTGATTGCACGAGGTTTTTGACCCCTCTAATCTCTGCGAGGATTTCCTGCTGCATTTCGGGGCCCTCGCGCAAGGCCAGCCCCTTCTGCGGGGACGGGGGTTCAGTTTTGGAACGTTTGCCGTGAGAAGCCGCTGGAGATCCAAATTCCAGGCGCGTGGGTTTGGTCCCCGCCATCTCACCAATGTGCCCCGGCAAGATCAGAGTAGAAGTTCCAAGTATGTCCGGTGTTAATTCAGGATTCTCGCCAATCTCCTCTTTGAAGGTATGGGAGCAGGGTGCCCAGAGAAATCATCTTGAACTTTTCTCTCACCAAGTAAGAGTTTAGGTCCCTGATGGGGCCAACCCCCCCCCCCCCCCCACTCCCATCCTTTTGGGAATCAGCGTAAAAGCCATAAGAACATAAGAACATAAGATATGCCATACTGGGTCAGACCAAGGTCCATCAAGCCCAGTATTCTGTTTCCAACAGTGGCCAATCTAGGTCATACGTACCTAGCAGTTTCCCCAAGGGACACAGGTTCCACAATGCTTGTATTGGTTCAAGCATTGATATCCTGGGTCCCTTCTTAATAATGGTTTATGGACCTTTCCTCCAGGAACTTGTCCAAACCTTTTTTAAACCCAGCTACACTAACAGCCTTTACTACATCCTCCGGTAACAAATTCCAGAGTTTGATTACACGTTGAGTGAAAAAATATTTTCTTTTATTAGTCTTAAATAGTTTACCCTGTAGCTTCATTGCATGTCCCCTAGTCTTTCTATATTCTGATAAGGTAAACAATCGATCTACGTTTACCCGTTCCACTCCGTTCATTAATTTATAGACTTCTATCATATCTCCCCTCAGCCGTCTCTTTTCCAGGTTAAAGAGCCCCAACCTTTTTAGCCTTTCTTCATAGGAGTAGCCTTCCATCCCCTTTACCATTTTGGTGGCTCTTCTCTGAACCTTTTCTAAAATCGCTATATCCTTTTTAAGATACGGCGACCAGAATTGCACACAATATTCAAGGTGCGGTCTCACCATGGAACGATATAGAGGCATTATAATATCTTTTGTTTTATTTTCCATTCCTTTCCTTATCATACCTAGCATTCTATTTGCTCTCTTGGCCGCCGCTGCACACTGGGCCGAGGGTTTTAACATGGTATCCACAAGGACGCCTAAATCTTTTTCTTGGGTGGTGGTTCCTAATGTGGAACCTTGCATCGTGTAACCATAGTTTGGGTTGTTCTTCCCTAGGTGCATAACCTTGCACTTCTCCACATTAAATTTCATCTGCCATTTTGATGCCCAGTCTTCCAATTTATCAAGATCCTCTTGCAATTTTCCACAATCCTCCTGGGTTTTAATAACTTTAAATAGTTTTGTGTCATCAGCAAATTTGATAACCTCACTCGTTATTCCACTTTCCAGGTCATTTATGAATATGTCAAAAAGCAGCGGACCCAGCACAGATCCCTGGGGTACACCACTATTCACCTTTCTCCATTGGGAAAATTGGCCATTTAGCCCTACCCTCTGCTTTCTATCTTTTAACCAGTTCCTGATCCACAGTAGTACACTGCCTCCTATCCCATGACTCTTTAGTTTTGCCAAAAGTCTCTCATGAGGGACCTTGTCAAAGGCTTTCTGAAAGTCCAGATACACAATATCAACCGACTCACCTTTGTCCACCTGTTTATTCACTCCTTCAAAAAACATAACAGATTAGTAAGACAAGATCTTCCTTGTCTAAAGCCATGTTGGCTGTCTCCCATTAGGTCATGACTATCTATATGCTGAGTAATTTTATTCTTTATGATGGTTTCTACCATTTTTCCCGGTACTGATGTCAGGCTCACCGGTCTGTAGTTTCCCGGATCACCCCTCGAGCCCTTTTTAAAAATTGGTGTTACATTGGCGATCCTCCAATCCTCAGGTATTAGAGATGATTTTAATGATAGTTCACAGATTACTGATAGCAGGTCTGCAATCTCAAATTTCAGTTCTTTCAACACCCTTGGATGTATACCATCCGGCCCAGGTGATTTGCTACTCTTCAGTTTATCTAATAGTTGTAAGACATCTTCCCGATGTATCGATATTTCCTTCAATTCTTCCACACCTTTAAATACCACTTCAGTCGTGGGTAACATCCCTACATCTTCCTCAGTAAAGACCGAAGCAAAGAATTCATTCAGTCTCTCCGCTATCGCCTTGTCGCCTCTTAGTGCTCCTTTAACCCCTTTATCATCTAATGGACCAACTGACTCTCTCACGGGTTTTTTGCTACGAATGTACTTGAAAAGGTCTTTATTTTGCGTTTTTGCTTCCGCAGCAAGCTTCTTCTCAAATTCTCTCTTTGCCTGCCTTATCAATGCCTTGCATTTGACTTGCCAGTGCTTGTGCTGTTTCCAGGTTTCATCATTTGGCTCTTTTTTCCATTTCTTGAAAGATGCTTTTTTGGCAACAACAGCCTCTCTGACCTCAGCTTTAAACCATGCTGGCAATTTTTTAGACTTCCTTCCACTTTTCTTAAAGCGTGGAATACAGCTGGTCTGGGCTTCCAAGATAGTATTTTTCAACAACACCCAAGCTTGATGTACGTCTTTAACCTTTGCAACTGCTCCTTTTAGTTTTTTCTTAACTGTTTTCCTCATTCTATCATAGTCTCCCTTTCGAAAGTTAAAGGGTAGTACTGTGGATTTCCTTACTATCCCTCCTCCACTAATTAAATCAAAGGCGATCATGCTATGATCACTATTGCCAAGTGGCCCCAACACCCTTATCTCTTGCACTACATCTGGTGTTCCACTAAGGACTAGGTCTAATATTGCTTCCCCTCTGGTCGGTTCATGAACCAGCTGCTCCAAGAAGCAGTCATTTATTTCATCTAGGAACTTTATCTCCCTAGCATGTCCTGTTGTGACACTGACCCACCTACTTGTTCCTGCTCAATCGCTTGGTTGGCAAGGAGGGCGAAGATTTCTCTCCAAAGCAGTTCCTGATGCAGGGTAGGGAGGGGTGATGCGTCCTAGGGAGCCAGTTTGGAGAGGTGCAACCTGTATCTGTTCCGGACAATTTGTAGCACCCAGGAGTCCGAGATTATGAGGATCCATCTCTGGGCAAAGAGACTGAGCCTGCTCCCAACTAGAGTGATTCCTAGTAGATTGACTATGTTCCAGAGGAACCAGTCAGAAACCCGCACCGAGCTTTGGCTGCGGGGCTGGTTGAGGCTTCTGGGGCTTCTCTCTGCTGTTTATGCTGGGAGGTTGGGGATCCAGACAAGTATCGATGCTTATGGGAGTAGGAGGTCTTCTTCTGGCCTTCTCCTTGATATCTCCTATGGTAAGCAGGTTCAGATGTGTACCTGGAGAGTCTGATAAGCATGATATGCTGCATCTCTATAATGCCAGCCTTCTCACCACAACACGATACGTCCACCAATTTTTTCTGAACCGACTGTTCCAAGTCAAAGAACTGGAGCCAGGCAAGTCTCTAGGCCCCAGTACCTACTCCAGCCGCTTTTGACGCAGTCCCGAAGGTGTCATAGGTCACCTGGACCAGGAACTTTCAGCAGTCCTTGCCATGGCCCACTAGGGTGCAAAACTGCTTCAATTTTTCATGAAGAAGGAACTGAGACATGTCAGCTAAGTCATGCATAATGTCTTTGAGCAACATGCTCATGTATAGCTGGTAGGACGCAACTCTGGCAATGAGCATCGAGCCCTGAAAACACCTCCTTCTGAAAGTCCAAAGTCCAAGCCTCCCTTCCCGGGGGCACCAAAGAATGAGTTTTGGTAGTCCTATACCTCTTCAGGGTGGACTAGACCACTAAAGAGTGGTGCTGGAGCTGAGGTTTCATGAAATCAAGAGCTGTCTGCAACCTGTACATCGAGTCAACTCATCTACTCACTGGAGGTACCATAAGGGGCCTCTCCCACATCCTCATCTGTACCCTCTGCAGCATGCAGTGTATGCAGGCCTGTACCTAGCCCTGTGTGAGTGGTGCGGCCGCACAGGGCGCAAAGTTTTAAAGGGTGCATTTTAGCTGTCTTCCATTGCCTGCCGCCGCCACTTTTTCTTCTCTCAGCGGCGGCAGGCAATGGCAGGACAGCTAAAATGCGCCCCTTAAACCTTCTCGCCGGCATGCTAAGCAAATCTCTCAAAGATCTGCTTAGCATGCCGGTGACTTGCACATCGGGTGCGCCTCTTCTCTCCTGCCGCGGGGGGGGGGGGGGGCCTGCACCTGATGTGCAAGTCACACAGGGCGCAATCTTCCCTCAGTACGACCCTGAGTGTATGGACACGGTCACCGCCAAGGGCTTTAAAGTGGGGAAATGAAAGTTCAGTACGGAGAGAGTGTAGGAGTGAATTCCACAGAGCGGGACTTAGAAAGAAAAATGCGGAGTGACAGGTGAGTTCGAGGTGTGCTTGAAATGGTGAGGTAAGAAAAAGACGGTAGCCATGGGCAGAGCGAAGCAAATGAGGAGCAGACTGGAGATGGATGAGGTCAGCCAGATACTGGGGGATACCGGTGTAGAGAACCTTATGCGTGGTGATGAGGACCTTATAAATGAATCTGAATTTGATGGGGAGCCAAAGTCTTTCTACTTTTTAATGCCATAAAGAATCGATCTACGTTTACCCATTTCACTCCATTCATTAATTTATAGACCTCTATCATATCTCCCTTCAGCCGTCTCTTTTACAAGTTGGACAGCCCTAACCTTTTAAGCCTCTCCTCAAAGGGGTATTCTTCCATCCCCTTTACCAGTTTGGTGGCTCTTCTCTGTACCTTTTCTAATTCCACTATATCCTTTTTAAGATACGGCGACCAGAACTACACACAATATTCAAGGTGTGGTCACACCATGGAACAATACAGAGGGCATTAAAATATCCTTTGTTTTATTCTCCATTCCTTTCCTTATGATTCCTAGCATTTTATTTGCCTTCTTAGCCACTACTGCACACTGGGCGGAGGATTTCGACATGTTATCCACAATGATGCCTAAATCTTTTTCCTGGGTGGTGGTTCCTAATGTGGCAACCATAGTTTCGGTTGTTCTTTCCTAGGTGCAGGGGAAGACTTCCGATGCTCATGAGGTGGGGAAGAGTTCAACAGGAGCTCTGGGGACCTGCACTCCAAGAGGTCCTCCGATTCCCAATCGGTTACCCAGCCATCATTCAGTCTCTGAGAGGAAGTTGAAATACTTCTGATCCTGTGTCTAGAGGTCCCTTTGGCATCAAGGGGAATGGGAGCTTCTCTGAGAATGCCAATGCTTTGAAGCCCAGAGATGCTGGATAGGGCAAATGGCTGAGATGGAACCGGCATCCGATTCCTTCGATGTCCCGACATCGATGCCTCTGATAGAGGAGGGCATGTGTCTCCAGAATCGGTTGTACGATACTCAATGTCGATGCCTCAGTGCACTGCATCATAAACATGGCTGCCATGCAATCCTCAAGTACTTTTAGGAGCCGTTTCTCCATGGCTGCCGATTCCAAAGCCTCAGAGGCCTACAATAACTTCGACCAACGTACACTGCACCTGTGCAGAAGTACTGATGACTTGGGCTCGGTTATCGGGAGGTTCTCAGCATCCTGCTGAACCCTTGAAGGTTTAACAGTCCTACATGCATGGCACTTTCAAGGGGTGCTCACACAACCCACCATCATTCTCGATGCTCCATCGTGAAGGTCTCTGATGTCGATGCACTCGTGCCTTTTCTCAGTTCTCAGTCCAAGCAGCCTGCGATGTGGATGGGGGCGATTCCAGTTCCCTCCTCACCAGGATGCCAACCAATGACCAGGGTGGTGCAGATGCTCATCTCCAACTGAGCTTGAGAAGCCCTCGATGTTGACACTCTTCTGATGTCCTGACTGCCTTCGAAGGCATGGAGGCCTATGACGTTGATGCCGATGGACCGGGCTGTGGAGTGCCAAACCGTTTCTCACTGTTTTTCACAACCCTTGAGGCCCCTCCTTGTCATCTGCAGACATAAATTACAAGAAGCAGGCTGATGATTGTGCTTATCCAGGACTGAGATGGTCTGGGAACACTTAGTGCACTTTTTAAACCCATTGGTCGGTTTTTGGGACATATTTGGAAATACAGCCAAGGCAAAATCAAACTGCTCAATGTTGGAGAGCCTGACTGGGGCACCAACGATGTTGCTGGATAATACTTGAAAAAAATACAAAGGGAAAAAAATCAATCGAAAAGAGCATGATGGCAGGCAGGAAAACCAAAGCAAAACAAAAAATGAAAGCATTTAAGCATCCCTGAAGGGGAGAAGCATTTACCAATGGAGAGCAATACTGGAACACATCCGTGGGGCTCTGTGGAAAACAAGAGACTGATGATGATGGCGCCATGGTGGCAAGTGGGAAGGAGGCACGCAAGCACAATGGAGCCTCCCAAAAGCTTCCAATAGAAGCTGGGGAGCATTCCCGCATGGGGCTCTGTAGGGGACATCACCCATTTGTGAGGGACTTACTTCCTTCTTGTCCACAGAGAAAGCATGGTCCCGGCAGTTACTGCAGTGCACGCAACCCTACCGCGGCACAATAGAGCGGGTGCACTCAACACTAACTCAGTACACTCTCCAACATAATCCTCCCATTTGTTACCCTAAGGTATCAATGAAAGCAGCACTAATTGTCATGGCCCCATGCTAGCTGTCAAAGCGTGTCCAAGGGGTGCCTTTACTGGTGCACCAGAACCACGTTGACAGCTAGCACCATTTAGTAGAAAGACCCCTAAGACTGTGAAATATTTTCCTTATGAGGCAGACTATAAAAACTCTTCTGGCACAAAATGAAGAGTCTATGTTTGATTGTAACTCAAAAGTTGATATTGTTTTGCTATAGAAATTAAAGATACAGTTCAATAAAAAGGTATTAAGAATTAGATAAGCACATGCTAAAGAAACTAAAACAGGTATTAAGCTAAAAACTATAATTCATATTACTGATGATAATGTCAGACTAAAGATTCTAGGTCTGATGCTTAGGCCACCACTTAGCAGAAGTGGAGTGGAGTAGTTTAGGGTTACAACAGTGACTTGAGAAGTAGGGAAGCCAGGATTCAGACCCCATTGATTCTCCTTGTGACTTTGGACAAGTCACTTAACCCTCCACTGCTTCAGTTGCAGACTTAGATTGTAAGCTCTTTGAGGCAAGGAAATACCTACTGTACCTGAATGTAGCTTGCCTTGAACTACTACTGAAAAGGCATGTGCTAAATTCAAATAAATATTACCTAACCCAAGCTCATTCAAAGATGGCTACTGCTACATGACCACTATGCCTTTCCCCCGAAACTTGCAAGCCAGCCGCCAACAGCAGACAATTGCAACAGGAAGTGGAGAAATGTTTAATAGTGGTAAGCTGGCATTTCAAGAAACTAATTAGGACAGGTGTCAGCCTTCCCTACCACCTGTCATCCTCTCCAGCTTGTCAGTTTTCCATCTGCCATACGCTGTGCGTCCTGAGAGTTCCTTCCTGTGCTGTCGCTGTGTGGTTACCTAGTCAGAGGCAGTCCAGCATAAGAGCTAGACTTTTGGAATGCTGCATATGCCCCTGCTAGGGGATCAGGTTATAGATGCCTTCATATTAATACTACTATAAATGGTGTTGTTTCATGTAATTGGTCAGCTGATGAAGATTGTTTGGTTGATGCTATTGTTTTTATTGCTGTTTTAGGTTGTACTTCATGCTTTTCCATTTCAAAACAAATATTGCCAGTGTGATCTTACATAGGGAGTACAGAGGTAGGGTTACCAGATTTTTTGGAGAGCAAATCTGACACATTTGGGGCAGGCCTGAGTTGGGCTAGGAGGGGCAGGGGTCCTCACTTCTCCGAATCCTTTTCCCCATATATTTCATAATTGCCTGTCTAGGTCGCATTCAATAATTTCAAAAGTTTAAAAAATACTGTACAGTAGCAGCTCTTCTTGAGTTATAAGCATGCATACATACATATTAGCATAAACTTTACTTTATACTAGTGGTTCTCAGCCCAGCCCTCCGGACACATCTAGTCAGTCAAGTTTTCAGGATAACCACAATGAATGTGCATATGAAAGACTTGTTTGCACTGCCTCCACTGTATGTAAATCTCTATCATGCATATTCATTATGTGTCTCATGGTTTGGGTTGAGAACCCCAACTTTATACATATAGATAAATATTCTATGCATTTCTAAAATTCTTCCTCTTTTTTTCAGAAAAGAAGTTAAATTTTACATCTTCTCGTATCAGGATCAAGGAGAGCGCATCAGAGAGGTATGCAGGAGAAGCAAAGCCTTTGCCTCTATCCCCACTTAAAACAGGGACAGGAGGTGATTATAGTCTATAGGGTCGGGGATAATCCCTGAAAATCAGGGATATCTGATAACCTTATATTAGGGAGAGAGAGGGAAGATGGGGTAACCAAAAGAGGGCTGAATTGCCAGTAAATCTGTGCTTCTGGCTGACTCAAATGTTCTTACATTTGTAATATTTTCCTCCTCTTTTGACATTCTGCAGCTTTTAAAACAGTGGATCAGAAATAACATTATTTTTTATTACTGTTCCCAGAAAGGGGCATGGAAAATGGTTCTTGATGAAGCCTCTATATCCTTCTAAGCTACTGATGATCTCTGTATTATGAGGCCCATGGCTTAATCGTGGTTGGCTTGCCATGTAACCGCTTCCAGCCCTGCCCAAAATCAAATATTCTCAGCAGATGAGGAACAAGAGCTTCTGCCACATCTCTGCCTCTGTCCACCCATCTCCCCACCCCAGAATTAACATTGCAGTGGAAGCTTTTCTTTTGCTCCTACTGTATCTCTCCCTTGTCCTCCTCCTGTAGCTGGTTTTCCGCACACCCCCTGCAGGTTCCCACATCAACTGCAGCCTCCAAGGTTACTTAGAATTAGACCCCTTAAAGGAGCAGTACCATGCCACGTGGCAAACAACGTAAGTTCTTACATTCTTCCTGTTATCCCCATCCATCATTGGGACTGGGTTCTTCTCTCCCTCCCGCAAAACTAGCTAATCCATCCCCTTCCCCCTCCCCAAAGGTTTTATCATCACTAAAATGGCCCTTCTGTCCAAAAAAGATCCCCCAATCCTGATATCTATGGGGGTAAATCAGAGGGGTTCTTTTTTTTTAATATTTTGATTTTTATTTGATATAGTACAAAGTATCACATCATTTTTCTTCTCCTTTACAAAACAATGGCATAACATGCATCCAGCTGTATCCATCAACTCAACATTTACCTAATTACCACGCTATCCTTACTTTACATTATATACTTTTCTCCATTTACCTGTACATTTTTATTTTACTGTTCCCTTCAACTCCCCTCCTCCCCCTGGATCCTGTGATGCGCCCATCCTTTTTTCCCCATTCCCTTCTGTGAGCTTGGTTAGCTTCAGTCCATCAATTCATTATCCACCCTTTGTAACCACTCAATGTACTTTTCCCATCTCCTTTGAAAGATCTCAGTCCTTTGCGTTTTATATGCAGTGATCTCGCTCATCCTGTAAATATATGCTAATCTACTCAATATCCTCTCAGGTGCTGGTGCTCTCTCAGACCTCCATCCCTTTGCTATTTCCATCCGCACTCCAATTGCAAGCATCTTCAACATATATACCAGGTCACAGTTCGGATCCCCCCCCCCATTCATTCATTAACACTTCAGCTGGAGTGATATCACCCACCCAGCCCACCATCTCCCGTGTAAGATCCGTCATCCACTGCCACGTTTGCTGTAGCACTGGGAAGCTCCACCACATGTGCATATACTCCCCTCTCTCTCTATACCCCCTCCAACACAGCGAGTCATTATATCTCCCTATCTCACACAATCGGACTGGGGTTAAATACATTCAGAACAGCATCTTATAACAATGTTCTTGGATTGCCACCGAAACCGCAGGTATTTTTACCCCATCATATATTTTTTCCCATCTCAGAGTCCCAGTGACCCCCCAAGTCCGCCTCCCAGGCCTGCATGTGCGTTCCATAGTCCATGGGTCTGTCTACTCAGTGCTTTGTATAGCCTAGAAATCACACCTCTTGATAAGTCCCCCACCCTAAACATCTTCTCAAATAGTGTCTCTTTGCTACTCAGGCAGTCTTTTATGTTTTCCCCCCAAAAAGTGTGCCAGTTGGAAATAACCATACCACTCACTCTTTTCTATTTGGAACTCTTGCTGAAGCTCCTCAAACGGCCTTAAATGGCCCTCCTCAGATAGTACCTGTCCCATACATTGTAACCCTTTCCCATGCCATTTTTGAAATATCCCAGAACTTTCTCCCACCAAAAACCCCTCACATTGTGTAATCCGCTGTGCCCTAATATTTCCTCCCACATGTGTTAGTGCCTTATGTTTCCTGTCCCAGGCTCGAAATGTACTTTATTTATTTATTTATTTACAGTCTCTTATATACCGCACTATTCATCATCAGCGCGGTTTACATGGAACAAAATGCTCAGTACATTTAACACGTATGAGTTTACAGGTAACAGGGCACAAAAACTTGGATAACCGGGGTAACTATTTACAAAACTTACTACATGGAATCATATGCACAGAGGTTTCATAGAAAAACACAAACCCACTATGGGATTGAGTATCAAACTTGGTGTGTTGTTGAGATACCATAAATTTATCTGGGACTGGTATCAGTGGGTGTCTTTGAGCTCTAGGTGATGCCATTGGGCTCTATAAGGTACTTGTTGAAGAGGTGGCATTTGAGGGTTTTCCTAAACTGTGGTAGGCTCTTAATAGCGCGGATATCAGGGGGTAGTGCATTCCAGCATCTTGGGGCACTGAGACTGAAGCCTCTGTTGGCTGTCGATTTAGTGCAAACAGTAAGTTCCTTCGGGATTTTTAGGGAGTTTATAGCCGTGGATCTTCTTGCTCTATTTGGAGATGTGATATGGATGAGGGAGGTTAAGGATGCAGATGAGAGATTGTTAACAGCTTTAAAAGTGATTATCAGGGTCTTGTCATACTTGTCATGTATGGGTTCATAACTAGGCCTCTATCTCTCTCCTCCCTTCTCTTCCACATCAAATCTGTAATGTAGTTGGGTCTTACCATCTCCTGTTCTATTCTACTCCATTGAGGCCCCTCCTTCTCCAACCTCTACCCCATTAGCGCTCGCAGCTGTGCCGCCTCATAATACCTTGCAATCTCAGGGACCGCCAGACCTCCTTCCTTTTTCTCTCTATACATTATTTTCCTTTGCACCCTAGGGAGCCTGCGTCTCCAAATAAAGGAGAAGATTCTTCTCTGCATCAAATTTAACATTGCAGTAGGAACTTCTATAGGCAGAGTCATAAACAGAAAAAGTAATCTAGGTAATATATTCATCTTCACTATGGCTATCCTTCCAATCTAGGAGAAAATGGGGTTATCCTATCTTACCAAATCTGTTAGCACTTTCTTTACAGTTGGCTCATAATTCAACTTGTATAACTCAGACCCCTCTGCACTGATCTGGATCCCCAGGTATCTCACACTTTTATTAGCCCATTTAAACGGAAATGTATTTTGAACCCTACCCTCTTCCTGTGAGTCCAACCTTAATTTTAACACGTCTGTTTTCCCCATATTCATTTTGTACCCTGATACTGCACTATATTTCATGATCTCCTTTACTAGCACTGGTATAGATTTCTCTGGTTGTCCTAATGTATACATCACATCATCCGCAAATAATGAAATTTTATACTCCTCCTCACCCACCTTTATTCCATGTATTTCCTTATTCTGTCTGACACTTTCAGCCAGAGGTTCTATCACCATTGCAAACAGCAAAGGAGAAATCGGGCATCCCTGCCTTGTACCTCTGCCTAGCTTAAATTGCTCTGAGTACGCCCCTTTTATCTGTATTTGTGCCCTAGGCTCTTTATAGAGTGCCTCTATCCATTTCTTGAAGTTCTCTCCCAGTCCCATCTTCTTCATAACTGCAAACATGAAAGACCATTCTATCAAAGGTGTTCTCCACATCCACTGCCATCATTATAGATGCTGTCTGCGCCTTACGTACTTGCCATATTAAATTCAATAATTTACGTACACTATCACTTGCTTGCCTACCTGGAATGAACCCCGCTTGATTCTCCTTTATTAACCTTGGAATATATTTCTGCAATCTAGCCGCCAATATTTTAGCTAATATCTTAGCATCCAAATTAATAAGTGAGATGGGTCTATATGATTTACACCTCCCATGGTCTTTCCCGGGTTTGGGTATGACTACCACACCAGCTACTTCCATAGAACTTGGTAACTTTTCCCCTTTTAGTACTTCATTAAAGACATCACACAATATCAGACTAACGTCCTCACAGAATATTTTATAGAACCTGGCTGTAAATCCATCCAATCCTTGTGCGTTACCCTCATTTAAACTCTTTATAGCCTCTACTACTTCTTCTCTAGCAATCTCTCTATTCATCCCCTTCTGTTGCTCTAAGTCCAATTGCTTCAATGTGATCTCTGCCAGGTACATTCTATATCCACCCCCTCTCCTTGTTGCTCCGATTCATAAAACTTACAATAGTATTCTCGAAATACTTTTTGTATTTGTTCCATACCTCTAATCCACCTTCCTGGTTCATCTTTTATTTTCAGGATCTGCTATTGCACCCTCTTTCCCCCAAAGTTTTCTTGCAAGATATCTGCCTGGTCTATTCCCCTGTACATAAAATTTGTGTTTAAGTTGATTTAACCTAAAGGCCTCTTCAGCTTTATGTAAGCCTCCTAATTCTTCCCGTAATTTTCTAATCCGTTGCAGCCGCTTTCTACCACCTCTCTGCTAATGCAGTAACTCTTCTGATCTCAACTATTTTAACAACTCCAATTCTTTCTGTTTTTTTCCTCTCTTCCGTCTCGCCGCCAGCGCTATACACTGTCCCCTTACCACTGCCTTCAACCCATCCCATACACCGGCTGGCCTCACTTCACCCCCCTCATTATGATGTACGTACTCCCTTATAGTGTTCTGAATACTTTTTTGCCCTTCCATCTCATCTATAAGGGATTCATTCAACCTCCAAAAACGCAGACCTCCTCCTCCTTTTTGTAACCTCAAAGAAGCCTCCATCGGTGCATGGTCTGACCAACTTAAGGGTCCTATATCCACCCTCTTAACCTTTTCAATATCCTTCCATCTACCCATATCATGTCTATTCTGCTGTAACTCTTATATGGGTGGGAATAGTGTGTATATACTCTTTTGTTGCCATGTATATGTCTCCAAACATCCACTGTACCCAATTTATATAACAGCTTCCCCAGCTTCTTGCTTACCCCATTAGGCCCATACTTATTGCCCCCCATAGTATCTATTCTAGGGTTCAGGGTTGCATTGAAATCCCCTCCTAATATTACCGGGCTTTGCATGTGTGGTTCCACCACTTAATAGAGCTTCCCATAAAACCTCTCTTGCTGTGTGTTCGGCACATATATACTCCCTATTAGTACAGGCCTCTCTTCTATTTTCCCTTTCCACAAAATAAAATGCCCTCCTGGGTTTCTCTCCACATGCTCGTCTTCCACACTCAACCCTCTTGCAAATAATATTCTCACTCCCCCCCCCCCTCCCCCCTTTTTTGGCAATTCCCGGTTATGGGCCAGATATACTTTATCATATTCTTTACACATCAACCATCTTTCTTGTACTTTTTTTAGATGCATTTCTTATATAAGCACAACATCTGCTCTTATTCTACTGCCCTCGTTTAGTAGGGCCTGCCTTTTATACCAGGAATTGAGGCCTTTCACATTTATGGTTACAATCTTACAATCATCAAGTTGCTTTTGCTTACTACCCATAACTTCAATTCTCTGTACCTCCTCTTCTTGCAAACACAGGATCCAGGTACCCTCCCTCTTCTCACCCCTTCCTCCCCCTCTTAGTTCCCATCCTCCCAACCTCCCCCCCCCCCCCCCACCTCCTCCTTTCTACCATTTAGTAGCTTCCACTTCCTCCATGGTATCATTTTCCCCCTCCCCCTCATGATACACATTTCACATCACACTCTCTTCTTATCTTAATCTCCCCCAATTCTTATCCTTGCTCATTTAACCTTACCACCCTCTCCCCCTTCACATCATATACTCAGTCCATCTTTACGGCTTCTTCATCCTTGCTGTTGCCCTCCATTATTTCTTCATTTCTCTCCCCTCAAATCAGAGAGGTTCTTAAAAGTGCTTTGCCATTGATTCCAGCATTCCTACTCAAGCAATATTCCTGAGGAATTTGTGAAGAAAATAATTCTGTGTACATCTTTATATTCTCCAAACTTCTGTACACTCTATTTGTCAAACTAACATATAATTATTGTCTTTGTGTACAGTGAATTTAAAATACATGCTCAAAGATATAGTGGGGTAGTAGCCTAGTGCTTAGAGCAGTAGGCTGAAAACTAGGGAAATCATGGTTCATACCCCACTGATTCTCCTCCTGACCTTGAAAAAGTCACTTAACCCATCATTGCCTTAGGTACAACACCATTGTAAACCCTTCTGGATGTAACTCACATTGAGCCTTACTATTAAAAAGATATGAGCTAAATCCCAAAAAAATCTTTTTTCCTCCTTGCCTTAGCTCACCCCCATGAGCCATTCTCTGCCCCCCCCCCCCCAGCTATTCTCCTGCTCAAGCCTACTAGCCATCCTCCCCAATCAGCCTGTCCTATTTCAATGAACCTGCCTGCCTGTCACCCCAGGCTGCCATTGCCAAAATAGTGTAGTTACTCACCAGGGACCGCAGGAATCAGTCCTCACATATGGGTGATGTCAGCACCAATGGAGCCCACGCAGAGCATTTCCCCAGCTTTCAAATAAAGCCTTTGGGAATGCCACCACGCATGCGTGGTCCCCTTCCTGCCCAAGGGTGCCACCTTGATCAGTCAGATGACATAGCTCAGGCAAAAGACAAAAAATACCAAGGGGAGGTGGGTGGGCTGTGAGGACTGATTCCTGCTGTCCCTGGAGAACACCTGTTACAAGTGAGTTACTACACTTTCTCCAAGAACAAGCAGGAAGTCAGTCCTCATATATGGGAACCCCCAGCTACAGGCTACCGAGGACCTGTAGAAAAGCGCCACGGCAAGCCATGAGCAGACACTGGTAACCGAAGACAGCCCGAGGACCTCGGGTCCCGGGAAGATCACACTCCCAGTAGCCGCAGAAGAAGAGTCGGAAGGCAGGAGTTGCCTAAACCCCAAACAAATTACGGAGTATGGCCTGGCCAAAGGCACTAATCTGATGGGACTCTCTCCAAGCAGTAATACATTGCGAAGGTGTTAGCCGAGGACCAGGTTGAGGATCGGCACGGAGCGCAGGTGGGCCACTGATGCCACCCTCTCATGAACACTGTGCACCGTGACTTGGTGGTCCAGCGGTAGCCCGGCCTCAGCCTGGGTGAAGGCAATGCAGTCTGCCACCCAAAACGGGCAGGGTCGTAGGAGACGAAGTGCTGCTTGGACCTGAGGTGAACCTGCGGATGCTGCAGGTAGAAGGAGAGAGCCCTCCTTCAGTCAAGGGTATGGAGGATTGCCAATGCCCAGTCGGCGTGAGGCTTCGGAAAGAAGGTCGGCAGTACTCTCCTGGTTGAGGTGGAAATCCAAGACAACCTTCGGGAGAAACTTGGGGTGTGTTCGGAAAACCACCCGGTTTCCATAGAATATCATGTAGGGTGCGTCGGCCATCAGGGCCTGAAGTTCACTTTCTTTGAAAGCTGGGGAGATGCTTCCGCATCGGCTCTGTTGGAGCAGTCACCCATATGAGGACTGATTCATGCAGTCCTCGGAGAACACCTGTTACAGGTGAGTAACTACACTGTCAAAGCAAGGCCCTCAAAATAAATCAGTAAGGCACTTCAATGGAGAAAAGTTTTTAAAGCATTTGGTTGTTCTTAGTAAGAAATACTGCATTTAATTTGTGTACTAATCCCTTGAAATGTTCTTAAGTAACTTTATCAGCTGTACATGCTTTATTCAGGCTCTGCATAAATTAGGTGATACAAGCAAAATAAATTCTGCTAAATGAGGTTTATCGGGGGGGGGGGGGGGGGGGGGGGGTGGGAATAATAAATTACCCAGGTTCTGTTTTGTGTGTTTTTCAGCTTGTTGGAACTGGGGCTTGGCTTTGTCATTATGAATTTACAATCATAAATGGTCTAGCTGAGGTCTGATAGAAAATATGGGCAGAAAATAAGCCAATCATTGCAGCAACTGTACTAGGGCTCGTTCCCAAGCCCTGAAGTCATGGGCTCTAAATACAGCAGCTAAGTGTCATTGTTGCATGATGGCTGTGTTCATCCACTATCCCTACCCATGACTGATCTAGGTAGCTGGTACGTTATTAATGCTCTGGCTTATTTAATAGCTACATGTTATTAAGGTTAAGGTTTTGGAATATTTACTAGTTCCCTGTAAAGTTATATGAGTGTCTTATATTTTGGTTCATTGTTCTTTGTAATGTTAACACGTTCCATGTAAAGTTATGATCTGTTCGATGTAAATTGTATTACTTTGGAAATGCAGTACATAAACTTCTCAAATAAATAAACAACATCTTCAATCAACTAAGGGCTTCAGAGTAAAAAGAAACGCAGAAAGGAGGAGGGAGTCCTAGGTGGGAGTAGTAGAAGAAAGGTATACACAGAAAAAGAAAGAGCATCTGATGGGGAGATGGAGCTTTGAGATCTGGAACTTCTGGAGAATGAGATGAACAAAAAACAGGATAAGAAATCAACTGAAGAGGAAGAAGAAAGGGAGGAGAAAGACCCAGAGGGGGAGGAATTCAAGATTGACCTTCTAGACCACGTAGAAAAGATGAATCTGCTGGGTTCCAGGTAAGGGAAAGATTACCCAAGTTAAATTTTAACACCAAAGGTTAAAAGTATGATAAATAAGATAAACAAGGCCACATATCCTGTATAATAGGATTATTAATTGACATCACCTAAATAAATTGAACACAATATTGTGCAGCTGTAATTATTACTGCAAGAATGGTATCTAAAAAGATTAAGATCAACAAATATATTAAGGAAAATCCAAGACATCAAGCTGAAACATGCTGCATTAACAGAAGACGACCTGAAATTCATATGTTCCAACAATAAACTGAAAGAAGGAGCAGAAGCGCAAAAACTATGAAGATATGAAGAAAATGGAAAAGAAAGATATATTAAAAAAAACTATTTAGAGATAACCCAAAGCAGTTCTATAGGAACTTGGTTAAGAGCATTAATGTGATAAAAACACCACCAACCCATGCAAAAACTGAGTAAATCTCTGTCTATGATTCCTATGTATCTTCTTATTTTTTTCTGTTTGACTTTTTCTCTCTTTCCTATACAGAAATGGATTTCCTTTTACCCTTTCCTTACTGTTTAGATTTGAAGTTGTAAACAGCTCTGACTGTAACTCACAAAGAGCGCTATATCAAATGAAATAAACATTAACTTCCAGGAAAGGTGCCGAAGCAAGCAGGACACCATCAGCTTGAAGGGCGGCTGAGTTATCTGTGTGAGGACAACATTGAGATCCCATTCCGCCGGAGGTTGCCAGATGGGGGGCTTGGAAAGAAGCAGCCCACGCATGAAGTGGGAAACCAGCAGCTGACCCGAGAGAGGTCTGTCCCCGACTGGAAGGTGGATGGCTGAGATAGTGCTCAGGCCTGCCTACGAGAGATGGAGCAGGTACTGCAGGACCAAGTGGGTAGGGCAAGAGTACGAGTCGGCCTGTATCCCCGAGCACCACACCGAGAACCGACACCATTTATAGGCGTAAGCCCTCCTAGTCGAGTCCTTGCGCGAGGCCAGCAATATGTCCTTAATCTCCACCGGGAGATGAAGAGGGGTTAGAGCGACCCGCTCAGCTGCCAAGCTGTGAGGGATAAGGATGTCAAGTTCGGGTGAAGTACCAGACCCGGCTCCTATGTCAACAAGCCCGGCGTGCTGCCGAGAGAAACCGGAGGTTCCGATGAGAGGTGGAGCAGAAGCAGGAACCAGAGCTGCCGAGGCCACTGTGGGGCCACAAAAATCACCGAGGACCTGTCCCCCTGTATCTTGAGGAGAGTTCATGCTATAAGCAGAGTGGGGGGGGTGCATACAGGAGGCCATACGTCCACGAAAACAGGAAGGCATTGGAGGCTTCCCTGTTCGGGGGGGGGGGGGGAACTGGGCCGAAGAACCGTGGGAGCTGCGAATTCGCTGGGCTGGTGAAGAGGTCTAGGACCGGAGTCCCCCAACGCCGGAACAGCCTCTGTGCTGTCTGCCATTAGAGGCGCCACTCGTGTGGCTGGAGGATCCAGCTTAGCCTATCTGCCAGGATGTTGTTCTGGCACGGGAGATAGGTGACCGGTAGGGCTATGCCTTGGCAAATCACAAAGGACTAAAGGGCTACCGCCTCCAGGCAGAGGCTGTAAGAGCCGGTGCCCCCCCTGTTTGTTCTTATAGAACACTGCCACCCAGTTGTCCATCTGGACAAGTACCACCCGGTGGTGAACGCAGTGCCTGACTGCCCGAAGGGCGATGAGGACCCCCTGGAGTTCGAGAAGGTTCAATGGCTGTCGGGACTCCTCCAGGGACCAAGTCCCCTGCATGCGGAGCTCACTGCAATGTGCTCTCCAGCCCGTGAGAGAGGCATCCGTGGTCAAAACCACATCATGCTGTGGGGCCTGGAACGGCATGCCTCGAAGCAGATTCCAGGCGTCCCGCCACCAGTCGAGGGACTCGGTCAGCTGGGGAGTGACTCAGACAGCATCTCGGAGACGACCCGTTGCCTGAACCCACTGAGCTCGAAGGCACCACTGTGCCGCCTGCATGTGCAGTTGGGCATCGGGGACGATGTGAACCGTCGAGGCCATATGGCTGAGGAGACGAAGCATTGCTCGAGCCGATACTGTGATGCAGCGCTGAACCACAGATGCCAAAGTGATAAAGTGGTTGCCCACTGAGTGTCGAAGTATGTGCCGATGAACTCCAGGGATTGGGCTGGAGTGAGATGAGACTTTGGGTAATTGACCGCAAAGCCAAGGTGCTCGAGGAGATGGACGGTGCAGACTGTGGCCTGCTGTACCTCGTCAGCCATCTCTCCTGTAAAGAGCCAGGCATCTAGATAAGGGTAGACGAAGGTACCCTGCAATCGATGGTGGGCTGCAGTCACTGTGAGGCATTTGGTGAACACTCAGGGGGCAGACGCAAGGCCGAAGGGAGGCACTTTGTATTGGTAGTAGTTCCCTTGTACCCTGAAATGCAGGCATTTCCTGTGTTTGGAGTGGATGAGGATGTGAGTGTACGCATTCCAAAGGTCCAAGGAGCATAGCCAGTTGCCCTGCCAGAGGAAGGGCAGCAAGGCACCAAGGGAGAGCATTTTGAATTTCTCCCACACCAGGCATTTGTTGAGATTCCTTAAATCGTGGATGGGTCGGAAATCGAGGATGGGTCGGAAACCGCCCATCCGCTTTGGCACAAGGAAGTAACGGAAGTAGAACCCGCAACCTCTCAGGTGTGGTGGGACCACTTCCACAGCTCGTTCCTCGAGGAGGTTGGAAAGCTCCTGCGCCAAGAAGACCTGGTGCGCTGGGAGCCAAAGGGGCTTCGCGGGGCAGAAGGTTGGAGGAAGCCGGTCCAGGTGAAGGATGTAACCCTCCCGTATGACCTGGAGGACCCAGGTGTCTGAGGTGACAGACTCCTATCAGGGAGCAGTGGAACATGCGCCCTCCCACTGGTAGCTGAGTCGTCGGAGGGCGAGTGGCTATGCATCTGTTGTCAAAATCCCAGGGCTGACTGGGCCGATGCCGGGGTCTGGCTTTTGGGTCCTTTTGGCTTACGTGAGGCCCTGGGGGCCTCTCTTGCTCTGTCCGCCTTGGGGTGGCACTGGTGCTGGATGGTAAAGTGGATAGCCCCGGTAGGGAAGACCTTTTGCCCTCTTGCTTCTTCCGCGGGAGGGAGGAAGTCTTTTGGGAAAGACAGGTGCGAGTGACGTACTCCATCTTAATCTCTGCTGCTTTGTCCTCCATCGGTTTGCTGAACAATTGCTCGACCAGGCAGAGTACATCGAGCAGTTATTCCTGAACCCATTGTTCCAGATCAGAGGACTGGAGCCAGGCCTGCCATCTGGCCCCGATACCAGCAACTGCTACCCAAGCGGGGGACTTGAAGCTGTCGTATGCAGCCTGAGAAAGGTACTTTGAACAGTCCCCCACTGACTTTAAGAGGGACTGGAAACGGCGGAGGTAATCGCCGTCGAGGCCCACCTGGAAACCTCCTAGCTCCTTTGTGAGGTCACGAAGGAATATGCCTATGTATAGCTGGTAAGCCTGGATACACCATGCCAGCATAGAACCTTGGTAGACCTTATGCCTGAAGGCATCGAGAGCACGAAGAGTGAATTTTTGGGCTCTTTTGCTTCTGCACAGCGGACTCCACCACCATCGAGGTAAGAGGAAGCTGGGTCTTCTGGAAGCTGGGCCCTCGCTGGACCCTGTACATGGTGTCCATGCGCTTGCTGACAATGGGGATAGATGCAGGTGTCTCCCACATGCGGAGGAGCAGCTGGGCTAGGATGACGGGAACCAGGACCATGAGGAATTCCCTCAGCGGAGCCTCATATTGTAAAATATTGAGTTCCTCTGCACAGGGCTCCTCCTCAGAGTGTGTGGAGAGCACTAGGGCTCGAGCCATGTCCCGCAGAAACTCCAGAAAGGAAGTGTCTCTGGGAGGAGACTGCCACTTCTAAATAGACAGGGAAGGATCCGAGGGGAGGTCCCAATGAGCCTGGGATTCAAAGAAAGTGTCCCCATTGGACTTTCAGCCTTAAATTTCCGAGGAAGATTCAGAGCTAGGCTGCTCAAGCAGAGCCTGTGCCATGCGCTGGGCTATCAAGGCCGAAGCCTGCATGGAGCTGGAGGCGCTGGCTCGAGAAGATCTCGCACCCAAAGACTGGAATGGAGATTGAGACCTCTGTCAGGATCTCTCACGAGGCTCCTGGCTCTCGGTGGTTGTTACAGCGGTCTGGGGAGCCATCATAGATGTTGCCCTCGAGGTCTCAGGGCACGTGCCAGCGGGGCCTGGCACCAGTGCCTACTGGGCAGCAAGGAAGGCAGAAACACTGTGCTCCAGTGCCAGCATTCGGGCCTCCCATTTGGGAGTGGGGCTCTGAGACGCTGACGCTGGGGTGACCGTGTCGGGAGGAAAGGAAGTCCTCGCCGGGACGACTAGGTCGGGAGGAGAGGAGATCCTCGCTGGTATGACCCTTGGGAGACTGGGCACCATTGCCGGAAGCCTCCGTATCCGTATGAGGTACCTTTCGAGGCCGCTCCTTCTCCAAGAGGACTGGAAAACCGGAATTAGAGAGATAATTTTGAGACTTCTTCAGAGGTACAGGACGTGCGTCCGAAGGGCTCCGCGGCAAAAGGGAGACTAATCAAGATGGCACCCCTGGGCAGGAAGGGGACCATGCATGCATTGTGGAATTCCCAAAGGTTTTCTTTGAAAGCTGGGGAAATGCTCCATGCAGTGCCGACGTCACCCATATTTGAGGACTGACTTCCTGCTTGTTCCTGGAAAAATGTTTTTATTTTATTTATTTATTTAACTGGAGTGGAGGAGTAGCCTAGTGGTTAGAGCAACTGCCTAGTACCCAGAAGATCAAGGGTTCAATTCCCACTGGAACTCCTTGTGACTTTGGGCAAGTCACTTTACCCTCCATTGCCTCGGAAGAAAAGGATGGCAATCTACTTCTGGTGATATATTGCCAAGAAAACCCAGAGGTAGCTGGGTTGCTATGAGTCAACACTGACTTGATGGCACTAAAAAAAAAAAATGTAACCAGTTTTATATACTGCCTTTCGACACGTCAAAGCTGTTTACATCGAACAGTAAAGCACAGTTACTTATCTGTAACAGGTGATCTCTGGGAACAGCAGGAATAAGTCTTCAAATATGGGTACGTCGGTACTGACAGAGCCTGCGCAGAAACGCTCCCCAGCGTCCAAAAAGAAAGCATTTGGGAGCATCCCACATGCATGCGCGCTGCCTTTCCGCCCATTCACTTCCCTCTCATCAGCTGGGTTTGTAGCTGAGACCGAAGGAGGGAAGTAGACAAATTAGAGAGAGAGAGAGAGAAACAACTCCTAGGGGAGGTGGGTGGGTTGTGAAGACTTATTCCTGCTGTTCCCAGAGATCACCTGTTACAGGTAAGTAACTGTGCTATCTCCAGGAACAAGCAGGAATGAGTCTTCACATATGGGGACTCCCAAGCTAGAGATGTCTGGAGGAGGTCCCAGCATATTGCAAATCTAAATAGATGGGCCATGCTATTTCCCAGAACCTCAGGCATCCAAGGGATGGAGGGTAGAAGTTGAATTAAAAAGGGGCGCTGTGGAACAGCTTGACTAAACAAGGCATCTAGGGGGGATCCTTGTGTAGATCATAAATGTTAGAGAAATATTGAATTCCCATTTTCTAATGAGGACCTTAGTCAAAAATATTGCAAAAGTATTTGTTGAGGCTAATATGGTCTGGTGCTAAGAGCCAGTACATTATCCTCAAGAAAATACCTCACTGTGAAGTAGAGGAAATAAATTTTGCAATACAGGCAGAGGTCAGAAGCCTTAATGGCTAGAACTAATCCCAGAAGAAGAAACTGGGGGAGTTTAATGAGGTTGGACTTTGGATGAGAAGCTAAAGCTTCTGTAGGCCAAAGTTTAAAGCTCTTTGTCCTTGGAGCATAATAAGGATCTAGGAAAGAGAGGAGATAAATCTGACTGGTTTTCAGAAAAAGGATGGGTCTTTAAGACCCCTCTATCCAAATGAAAGAAAGAAACATTTGTAGTAGGCGATGTAGCCTCCAATATCTTGAAGATCAGTAATGTCTTCCCTAAGTGATGTCACTTAGGATAATGACTTAAATGAAGAGCTTCGGATGTAACGTAACCGAAGAGGCTACGGTAAAAGAAGGTAGTTTTTAATTACCATAGAAATTTGATTGGCCATTTAAACCTTATGGTATGCTGGAACAGCATTAATATGGACAATAACAAATCTTTCAGAGTGAGATATGTGTATTTATATCATATATATATATATATATAAAGAGAGACTCACTTAATAACAAGAAGGGGTAAGACCTGCTTGAGAATATGGATAGAGAACCCCTTACTGGTTACATGTGGGAGAACCATGAAGGTGGTTACATCGAAACCAGTGGAATGTTCCTAGTCAGGATAGGTCTAGATGTCTTTAAATTCTAGACTTTGAATAACCAGATATGGAGATCTACGTGAAGGAGTGCAGAGAAATCCTTAGTCTTAAGACCACAAGTCTGGATCCTTCTATAACTTCAGTGTGGAGAAAAAGACGCAATATAAGGGAATACCCTATTTGCCCATCTATGAGGGCAATATGAGTATAATGCGTTCTTTGTTCAGTGTAAGCTCCAATAAAGTATTGGAGATGAGAAGGAATACACTAGGCAAGGACCGACTGCAGTGAAAAGAAATGCATCCCTGTTGGAGAGTTCCACTGGAGATGTGGAACAACTCAGGGAATTAAACAATTCTTTATGCTTTCACGTGATCTAAGCCCTGGTATATTGTCCCTAAAATGAAATTTTAAGGAAGATGGTAGAGTAGGAAAAAAAACGGTCATGTGGGAGCATGACTGGGGAAAGCCCTTTAACCATCTGGAAGTTACCCACCAGGAATGGCTCTGACACTCTCTAGCAAAGGCCCATAGTTGCAGAGCTTTTTGTAGAATTGCAGAGAGCATGTTGTAGGTTGCTTAGGTGAGATCTGGCTGTTTAATTGCCAGTATGCAACCTAACCTATTCTGTGGGAGCCAAAGAATTGAAGATGGCTAAGAATAGCAGACAGGCCGGTTGCCTGCAACGATAAATTGTCCAAGTAGGTTTTGGAACCTCTCTTGGAATTATCTGTTATTAAGGCAGCAGAAGAGGTTAGGTCCTATAGATTGGAAAAGGACCGACAGACATAATTAGAAGTGATAAAACTCAATTATGATCTAATAAGCTGTCTTAAAAGAAATATTTGAAAAGATTGCAGAGGGAGGAAACTCTGTATGGAAATCACTTACTGGAGTAGGTATTGAAGACAATCCTATGCCTTAAAGGGTAAGCCCTTCAGTCAAATAGTATCACTCTTGGAATGAAGTCTCGAGTAAGAGGGATAGAAAGTAATACAGAGTTGTGAAGACTTACAATTTGGTAAGTCTGTGAAAAAAGGTAAAGCTCCCCTGCAGTCAAAAAAGAGTAGTTACTCACCTGTAACAGGTGTTCTCCAGGAGCATCAGGAATCAGTCCTCACATATGGGTGACATCGATGTCGATGGAGCCCTGCGGAGCATTTCCCAGCTTTCCATGAAAGCCTTTGGGAATGCAGGCACGAATGCACGGTCCCCTTCCCGCCTAAAGGTGCCATCTTGCTCAATCAAATGACATTGCTAAGAACAGCACACAAAAATGAAAAAATTAAACTATGTACAACTGCAACTCCCAGGGAAGGAGGGAGGGTTGTGAGGACTGATTCCTGCTGCTCCTGGAGAACACCTGTTACAGGTAAGTAACTACTCTTTCTCCAGGACCAAGCAGGAGGTCAGTCCTCACATATGGGTGACTCCCTAGCTCTGCTAACAGGAACCCAGGCTGAACAAGAGAACTCCCTCTAGTCCCAGCATCAAAGAAAGGCTTTTCACTGAAAGAACCTCCACCGGTAGCCCAATGGAGGGATGGAGGGCAGGAGTTGCCTAAACCTCAAAGAGATTGCAGAGTACTGCCTGGCCAAAAGCACTGTCCCTACGGGACTCCCTCTCCAGACAGTAATGGGCCGCAAAAGTCTGGCTTGAAGACTGTCACGGAGTAGGTTTAATAGAGCCCTTGAAAACCAGCAGAAATGCAGGAAGTAGGATAGATTCTGACAGTTCAGAGGAACACAGGGTAGGATGTTGCCATAGGCAACCTAAACAAAACAGCTCACGTGCAAAGGAAACACGCCCAAGCAGCAGAAAGGCCAGGAAATTAGGGACTAATGGAAGCCAGCTGGGAGTGGGTGGAGCTGACACGCACGTAGAAAAGCTCAGTGCACATGGAGTTAGACAGAGCCAGTGTGAGGAGGCGAGCCAGCGTGAGAAGCAGAGCCTGTTTGAGAGACAGAGCCAGTTTGAGAATCCAAACAAGGGATGGAGTGAGCGTGGGAGCAGGAGTGAAAGTGAGCGTGAGAGTGAAGGAGAGAGAGAGAAGATACACGCAGGACACAGCAGGAATGGAATAGAACCCGGTTGGAGCACGGGAGCAAGCAGCTGTGAGGCTGAAAGCCAAAGACATAAGGGGAGAAACTCTAATTGGAAGGGAGCTGAGGGCAGAGCTCTGAAAGCGTCAAAGCCCAGCAGAAGCTATCAGAAAGGTAACCAAACATTTAATTGTGAAGATAGCTGGAGGAAGCCTGAAGAAAGTTTTTATACAAACAATTGGCATAAAAAGAGTAAAGCTATTATACCTGAGCATAAGCCTGTGAAGAAGGTTCAAAGACAGGAGCCAGGAGAAGTTTTTACTGGATTTTTCTCTGGCGTCGGTAGCAGCTGAGCATAGCCTGAGTCAAAGACTGTTTAAAGCTAGCCCTATTGTTTCTAGTAGAGGGAAAAGTGAAACTAAGAATTTCCTCTATCTCCCACCGCATTTGAGAGGCTCCCAGGGTAGACACTCCAAGGAATATGGTAGCAGCTTAGCCAGCATTCTCACCCAGAAGGAAAGAGACTTCCTGAATAGTAGGGGGAAACGGTTCAGTAACGTACCATATGCTGCAAGGGATGAGTCCTTAACGGAAGAGCCCGAAGAGATGCAATGTGAGGTGCAGGGAGATAATGTAAGTAGTGATTACATGGACTGCACGCTCACGGTCTCTGATAATATATTGTCTCTGAGATAAACGAATTGAATTGCCAAGCTTGAAAGCCACAAAGGAAATGATCTTTGTATGCTGGAAAGAACTGTTTTGAATACTTTCCTTTACCTGTTTAAAGCTGAAAATAAGCAATTTCTGTTCTCATTTTTACTTTGTTTTTGCCCAAGTGGGGCTGTATATGCTTTTGTTTTGCTCATCCAAAAGAAACCTCTTGGAAGGGGAATAAAACCTTTAAAGCCTTACCTCGGTGCCACAACTGATTCTTTGACTACATATCCCAGAGGGCCAAGCAAGGCTCTGGGCTGGGCCTAGGCTTGATGATGTGATGGGACTATGACAAGACCAAGTTGCAGCCCTGCAGATGTCTACCAACGGTACAGAGCGGAGATGAGCCACTGAGGCAGCCATTGCCCTGACATGATGGGCCGTGACCCGACCCTGCAAAGGAAGGTCAGCCGCTCTGTAAGCCCAGGTGATACAGTCAGCCACCCAGATGGACAAGGTATGCTTGGACACAGCTAACCCCAAATTATTAGGGTCAAAAGATATGAAGAGCTGACTAGCCCTTCTATGCCCCTGCGTACGATCAAGGTAGAAGGATAAGGCCCTCCTACAGTCCAGGGTATGCAGAACTACTTCAGCCTGGTTTCCATGAGGCCTAGGGAAGAATGTCGGAAGAACCACCTCCTGGTTAAGGTGGAAAGAGGAGACAACCTTTGGGAGGAACTTTGGATGAGTCCTGAGGACTACCCTGTTCCTATAGAAGCGGGTGTAAGGCCTGTCACAGACCAGGGCCTGAAGCTCACTCACTCTCCTGGCCGAGGTTAGGGCTACCAAGAAGTGTGTCTTCCAGGACAGGAAGCAGAGAGGACAAGTAGCCATCGGCTCAAAAGGTAGGCGAGTCAGTTGCTGCAAGACCACATTGAGCTCCCACTCAGGAGCTGGAGGACAGATTGGAGGCTTCAGCAAGAGCAAGCCTTTAAGAAATCGGGACACCAAGGGGTGAACCGACAGAGAATGTCCCTCCACCAGTGAATGGTGAGCTGCTAGAGCTGAGAGGTGGACCCGAACAGAATTGGACTTAAGTCCCTGATTGGATAAGTGCAGCAGGTACTGAAGCACTACTGGCACAGCACAGGAGAAAGGATCCTCTGTATGCAGCTGACACCACACAGAAAACCTTTTCCATTTCAGGGCATAGGTTTTTCTAGTGGACTGCTTCCTAGAGGCTAGGACAACCTCCTCAACTTCCTGAGGTAGGCCCCAGGGAGCCAAAACTACCCTTGCAGCCTCCATGCCATCAAATTGAGAGCTCTGAGATTTGGGTGCAGAAGGGAACCCTGATCCTGAGAGAGAAGGTCGGGCTGCAATCCCAGAGGCAGTGGGGGATCCACTGCCAGCTGAAGTAGAAGTGGAAACCAAGGCTGTCTCGGCCATCTGGGAGCTACCAGCAGGACCGAGGCCTTGTCCTGAAGAATTTTGAACAGGGTTCGGGCCACCAGGGGCGTGGGAGAAAACGCATACAGGAGGCCCTGGGAGCAGGAAATCAGAAAAGCATCTGCTGCCAGCCGCAGAGGATGTGGTTGCCTGGAACAGAACCTTGGCAGTTGTTTGTTCGATGGACTGGCAAACAGATCTATGGTTGGAAGTCCCCATTTCAGGAAAATCTTCTGAACCACTAAGGGATGGAAATTTTGAGTTTATTAAACAAGCAACAAAATACATACAAAAAGCAGAAACAATCACCCCAACCAAGTCCCACACCCCCCCAAACCCCCCCCCCCCCGACATATCACAAAACAAATATCACAACCCCCCCGTGACCCACCTCCCCAAACCCACCACCAAACCCAGCAATCAACACACGTGCCCCTCCTCCCAACAACAACCCACAAACGTCTCTGACAATGTCCATGTCCCCTCCCCCCCTCGGTCCATTGTCCCTGCCCGACCCAACCCCTCCCTGCAAGAACACCCCAAAGCAGTCCACACAGTGTCCGTCTTGCAATCCCTGAACCCCTCCCCCACACAACAGTCCCCACCAGTCCAAATGTTCATGCAGTCCTCCAGTGTGTGGGAACTGCCAGACTCCTCCCCCCCAACCCCCCTCAAAGACAGAGTCCCCTGTCCCCATCCCTCCCCCTGCAGCGGGAGCAGCAGCTCCCCCTCCCTCCACTCCAATCCCTGCCCCCTCCCCATCCGTCCCACAGAACCAAACACATCAAAAACAAGCCTCCCTACCCCCACCCCCCAAACAGAAACATAAGGGCATCTTAAGCCCATCCCCAACATAATCCCACCAAAACAAAGCATAACTAATCATACAAATCAAAGGCTAAAAACAAAGCAAAAATAACATAACCCCTGTGCTGCCCTGCGATCAGCCAGCGGAGCGGGATGCCCAGGACACAAAAAGGACATACAAAACCACTAACAACAACAACAATTGGGACAGCCCCCTCGAAGAGGAAAGGGAGAGCGGACAAGTGGTCTCACCCCTGAAGCAGCCCCAGCTCACCCCCCCCCCCCCCCCGGGAGAAAAACAACCCCAAAGTCATACTCAGAAATAAACCCCAGGGAAGGGAACCCAACCCCTCCTGCCACACCCCTCCCCTAGTGAAACAAAACAAACCTCAGAGCCCTACAGGGACGATAACCCCAGGGAACCCCTCCCCCTCACGGGGGGCGGAGGGTGAGGTGACGCCACAGACGCTCCCAACGATGGGCTTCCACCACCCGCCTTTCACGTTGCGCCATGCTGGACTTCCTCCAGAATGTCCCGCACCACCTCGTCGAGGGGCAGGACCAACCCCCGGGTCGAGACATGACAGCGCGCTTGCCACAGGTGGTAGCGCACTACAGCCGTGACGAGGTAGAGGGTCCCGGAGTCCTGCCTTAGAGGAAAGGACCAGGCCCCGTACACCCACTCCGCATACGTGAGGAGGGAAAGGTCGCGCAGGTGAAGAGCAGCGGACACCAACCGGCAGGCCTCCACGTTAAAGGGGCACTGCCGGAGGAAATGGTCCATGGTCTCCGCCTGCCCCTCACACCCGGCCCTCGGACAGACCCGCTCGGCCTGTGACCTGTACTTGAGGTTGTCCCTCACGTACAAACGCCCGTGGAAAGACAACCAGGCTACATCCCGAACCTTCTTCGGTAGCCGAGGGGAGTTCAACAGCCGAAGGCCCCGCTGCATCACATCCGCCGGACAGTCCCGCAGGGCCCACCGTGGTTGATAGTGAGAGGTGAGTACCATCTGGTATAATCCTTTCCGCCCCAAGGACTGGGCGAGCGGGTCGGTCACCCCCCACCGCCGAATGAGCCCCACCATCACGAATACGTACGATGGGGCCTGTTCCCCTCTCCGGCGCACATGTGGGACCGAGGACGCCCCCTCCCACTGCTCCCAGAAGCGGGAGAACCATTCCCGATAGGAGGCCACCCACCAAACCCCACCCCCTTCCCTCATCCTACCTAAGTGAAACGCCATAGACAAGACTGACAGGAAAACAAGGGGGTGCAACATACCCAAACCACCCTCTGCCCGATCCAGGCAGACGATGTTGCGCTGGACAGGGTTCAAGCGGTTACCCCACAGAAAACAGAAAAAGACGGCACAGACAGACGCCTGACGGGACAACGGAAGGACGAAAACCGTGGCTACGTGCAGTAAGAGAGGAAGCAGAAACGTCCCGAGGAGTTTGATCGTACACCTCGTACACCTCCACCCCCTCCACCGCAGCACCCGACACCGTGCAGTCTCGAGACAACGGTCCCAATTGGACTCCGCACAGTCCTCCGACCCGAAGACGAGGCCCAAAACGCGGACCTCCCCCACGGGAGGAGGAAAGGGGGCGCAGGAAGGCGGGGAGGCCTCCGAGGGGCCCAACCACAGCGTCTGGCACTTGCTGTGGTTGACAACAGAGTGGGCTACCTCCGAGTACTCCTCCACGGCCTCCCGCAGGGCCTCTACCCCTTCAGTGCCGTCCACGTAAACTGAGATGTCGTCAGCGTAGGCAACGACGGACACCGGGGGCGCACCAGGCGCCTCCAGGCCCCGCAACCCACCTGAGGACAATCTCCGGAGGAAGGGGTCGAGGGAGAAAACATACAGCAGGGGGCTCAAAGGGCACCCCTGCCGCACCCCCGAGGCGACACCAAACGGCCGTCCGAGCCACCCGTTAATAAACGGGAAGCTCACCCCCCCTCGGTACAGCGCCTGCACGACGAAGAGGAAACCTGCGGGGAGGCCGAAGTGCTGGAGCACCACCCACAGGTACCGGTGACTGACTCGATCGAAGGCCTTGGACTGATCCAAGGAGACCAACCAGTGGTCCCGTTGGAGCGACCGGCCTCTTTCCACCATCTCCCGGACTGTGGCGACAGCGTCCAGAACCCCTCTCCCCCGAACGGAACAATACTGGGAAGGGGACATCAAATCGCCCGACACCTCCACCAGTCGGTTGGCCAAACACTTGGCCAGGATCTTCCGGTCCGCGTTCAGAAGAGAGAGCGGCCGCCAGAAGTCCAAGGAGCTATCGTCCTTCCCCTTGGAGAGCAGCAGCAGGACAGACTCACGAAATGACCGCGGGAGAGATACCCCGTGTCCATGATCTCCTGAAATAGGGAGGTCAGGAAGGGGGCCAGCTGGGCGATGAACGTGCGATAGAACTCCACCGGGAGCCCATCGCGCCCAGGCACCTTCCCCAACGGCATGGCACGAATCGCCCTCTCCACCTCCACCTGCTGAATCGGTGCAGCGAGTGCATCAACCTGTGCCTGGACCACAGCCGAATACACCGGGGGAAGGCCCAGGTACTCTCGGATATGGGTGAGGTCCACGGGGCGATCCCCAAACAGGTCCGAGAAGTATTCCTCCACCATCCGCAAAAGGTCCTCCTGGGAGGTATGAATGGTACCGTCCTTGCCCCGCAGGGCCATGACCTCCCGACGCCGAACCCTCTCCCTGCAAGTCAGGAAAGGGTCTGGAGTGGCGACCCCACCGGCCGCCCCCTCGAAGCATAGGGAGGCATGGCGATCGTAAAGCAGGCCACGGAGCTGGACGCGCACCTCTTCAACCTCCTCCCGCGCTGCCCCTCGGGATACCAAACGATCCAGCGACCTCCGGAGGACAGTGTAGGTGAGGTAGCGGGATCGAGCCATGGAGGTACCCCGGGAACGGAAGAGTTGTCGGGCACGCGTCTTCACCTCATCCCACCACGCGCCACGGGAAGGAAAAACACCCAACAGGGTCTCCTGGTCTGCGAGAAAGGCCAAGAACTCCTGGACCACCTCTGATGTTGCCAACAACTGCACATTCAGTCGCCACAGGCCAGGACCCCTGCTAAGCTCCTCGTGGTTAGCCAGGAAGGACACGGAGAGGACGCGGTGGTCCGAAAAGTCAACCGCCTGCAACTGCGGAGGGGAACACTCCACCCGGGCACTCACATATATCCGATCGATACGACTCCTGCAGGTCCCATGGTAGTAGGTGAAACCCGGAGACCATGGAAAGGCCCGGTGGAAAACATCCACCAGGTCAGCCGTCTGGGTCATCTCGGCCAAAAAGAGGCCCTCGTAACTAGGTGGGCAACGCTCCCCCCCTCGGTCCTGCAAAAAGGTGGTGGTGTTGAAATCCCCGGCGAGGACCACCAAACGGGAGGTGTGTAGGTAGGGGCAGATGACCCCAAACAGGGTCTTCCGCGCCAACTTAGACTGGGGGCCGTAGACCACCACGAAACGAAACCGATGAGGCCCACAGTAGCCGTCTAAGAGCAGACACCGGCCCTGCTCCAGTTCCCACACGTACTGCACCTGAAATCGGTTAGACGTGAACAAAACCGCTACTCCTGCGTAGGGCTGTGCCGCAAGTGACCAGTACGAAGGGCCCCACCTCCACTCTCGCTTCGCCCGATGAAGGCTAGCGAGCGAGGTGAGCCTGGTCTCCTGCAAGAAGATGACATCCAGCCCACTCGTAGAAAGAAAATCATAGGCCATAGCCCGCGCCTGGTCTGAGAAAATGCTGGCCACGTTGATGGTGGCGCACGAGAACGCAGGAGTGCACGCCATGCCTATTTCGAGTGCAGTGACCCTTTCCTCCTCTTCTCACCAACCCCGGGATCCCCAGAATCCCGCTTGCAGGACAACCCCGCGAGCTGGAACAACTCCTCCTGGTCCACGTCGACCACCTCGAGGATCTCCTCCTCCTCCCGCTCGACCCTGTCACCCCAGGAGGTGCTGGCGCCCCCGGGACCACCAGGCAAAGCTGTCGCGAGGGCAGGCCCAGCCCCCACCGGAGGAGGAGGTACAAACGGGTCAGGGGTCGGAGGAATGACCTCCTCCGTGGGGTCCACCACCTGTGCAGCCCCCCCCTCCCCGGACAAAGACTGAGACAATACGACAGTGCCCACCCCCGCGGGGGAGGCCAGGGCGGCCGGGTCAGCAGGGGGCTCCTGCGAAGGCCCCAAACCCAACGGCGGGGTACAAACCCATCCTCCCTCACCCGTCGGGCGCCAGTATCCCCCTTGATTGGAGGACCCTGACTGCGGCGCGCCTTCGGCATCTTTGAAGGTCGCCGCTGAGGAAGAGGGGCCGCCCCCGCCGCTAACCGCTCCGAGCGCCGCACAGGAAGCCCTGCCTCCACAGGCAAGCCCTCATCCGCCTCAGCCGCATCAGCAGCCAAAAAGACGAAACGGTTGATGTCCAACACGGGCTCTGCATCCGGCAACGGGGATGTCTCCCGTTTCTTCCTTTTGGACTTGCCACCCTTGGAAGGGACCGTAGTCCATTCCTCAGGTGGCACCACCCTCAACCCACTATCCTGTCGTGATACATTAACCTCCACCACATCAACCCTCTCCTCCTTCCTACCCGAATCCCCTCCCCCTGGTGGCCCCCTCGGCTCGATGGACTCCTCTACCCTAGGGCCCTCGGACTCCTCCTGAGGGAGAGGGGCCTCCACAACCTCCTCCCGCACAGAAGCCCGAGGTGGAGTGACGGCATCCCCCCCCGGTCCATTGTGTGACGCGGAGGGGCAGCGGGCGAAGGGGTGGCCCAACTCCCCGCAAAGGTTACACCAAATTAGCAGACACCCGGCCGAGGCGTGACCCCGTCCACCACAACGGGTGCAGACCTGCTCGGGACAGTTCATGCTCAAATGGCGAAATGAGCCACAGCGGTGACACTCGCGGGGTTGCCCGGGGTAATAGCACAAGATGCGATCCCGACCGAGAAAACCGGCCGAGGGCACGTGCTGCACCACGTTTCCCACCTCACGCAAACGGATCCTGCCCTTCCACGACCCGTCCCACACCCCTAGGGGCCCAGCGCCCTTAACCAGAGGTGCGAGGAGCACCGCATGGCGCGACAACCAAAACTGGATGTCCTGCCCTGGGAGCGACTCATTCCTGGATAGGATGGTCACAGGTACCGTCCCCTGGCGAGAGATAGGCACAACACGAAAGTCAGCCCACCCTCCCTGCCCCCTCTGCTGCTGGTATCGGTCCCAGAAAATCTCCAGCCCCCGTCTCAGCATGAAACTAACATCATATTCAATGGTGTTGTTCATGTGGATAAAGGCGTAGAGATCTCCTGGGAGAAACCCCAGCCCAAGGACCATCCTCAAGACCTGTTCCCTGGCTGGAGGGGACCCCTCCCCAGCCCATCGGATCTGCGCCACGTTGCGCCGTCGGACCTCACCCCCTACCCCTCTTTGGAACCCTCCCCCACCTCCTCCCCCTCCTGCGGGACCATTCCCCTGGGAGTTCCCCCTCCCCCCACCTTCACCCGACTTCCCCGGAGTGGTGCCCGACCCCCTCAGAGCCTCCGCAAAGGTACGGGGGGGGGAAGCCGACCCCCCAGCTCCCATCCCCTGCCTACCTTGGCCTTCCCCTGCTGCTACCTGCGGGGGATCCTGCTGCTGGTCTGCAGGATCCACAATCTCCGCACATGGGGCGACCTGAGAACTGGGCAAGATCATCTCTGCCAAAACCGAATCTGGAATGCTATCCTTTCCGGATCCCTGGGTGCCACCGAGAACCCCTGGATCACCCCCTGCCGCCACCTCCATCTGCTGAAAGGCAGCAAAGGCCCCAGGAGGGCCCGTCGGGGTCTCCAAGGCTAATCGCAGGGCATCACAAACCTGGTTCTCGGTGACACCCAGGGGACCGGAAGGCTCCCCCAAGCCTCCTTCCCGCGTTCCCGACCCAGCGCAAGGCTCCTGGGTCTCGGCCACCACTACCGGGGACGGACCCCGCTCCCCTTCATTCCCGGGATCCAGGGGGACCACCGCCCCCCCCTGACCCTACTGAGGACAACTCCTTCCCTCGTTCCAAATCAGCCACTCCCTCCTTCCCCACTATATGACCAGTCGTCCGCTCCCCCCTTTCCTCCATCCGCCCTTCCCCTAACCCACCGTCCGCTACCCCCTTTACGGCTACCGACAACAAGGCAGGACCTGCCCGAGACAACAGGGCAGATCCCCCACCCAGAACATCCCCCACACCTCCACCCCCCTGCCCCTTGTCCCTCTCAGGTCCTACCTGGTTGTCGGTGCCAGACGTGGCACATGGGTCCAGAACCACCTGGCCGGTAGCCAAGGCTCCAGCAGGAAGGGCGGACGCCCCCCTGCGAGCCAGGCCCCCTTCAGCCACACTGGCGGAAACTGCAGGCGCCTGTTCATCCCGCTCCGCTGACACAGAAGACAAAGAAACATTCTGTCCCTGCTCTTGACTCCCCTCAGGGGCTGCAGAAAACGAACAGCAGCCCCTACCCTGCTCCTTCCCTTGTCCTGCACCCCTCCGGTGCCAGACAGCCACTTCTGAAAAAGATGGGCGGCCATCCTGCAGCCGTCGAGGAGCAGGAAGAGCAGCCAAAACAGGGGAGTCGCTGTTCACAGCAGCCCCCCCACCCCAAGTCCGCACTGAAAATCCGGTATCCACTGCAGGGGAATGAACTCGGCGGTCAAACAGCACAGAGCCTTGAGATCCCCGACGCTGCTGCATCGGATCCGAGTGCGAATCACCACCTCGAGGACATTTTTCAGCGGAGGACGAGCGGGGAAATCCAGGCAGAGCCTCCTCAGACCGCCGACGCTGCTCCTGCGGCAAGGCAAAGACAGAATCCCGGCTCGCTTCACACTTCCGGGAATACCCGGAAGTGACGTTACACCCCTGGCGGCGGCCATCTTGGAGTGTCGATCGGGCTGGGGGAAGCCCTGCAGAGACCTCCTCCATCGGGGCAATCCTTGCATCGGCGGCAACGGTGAGAAGCCTGACGTCACGGGGAACTGCCTGGCAGCCATCTTGGGGCACCCCACCAACACACGCTGATGTCGGGAGAGCAGGAAAATGAACGGGAAAGGCCTGCTGATGGGAAAGATCAACTCCTCGGACACCCTGCTCACTGCCCCAATCATTAGTGCAGGAAATCGATGTCTGCAATCGGGTCGTCGGCGGGGCTGTCATCATTGGCTCCAAAGAATCTAGGTGGGCAGGGACCCCGCCCCCAAACGCCCAGGCACCAGCTTTCACCAATTCAACTTCACCCTGAAAGGGCAACAGAGAACGGGACTGTCGATTTCCTACCGGCTTACCCACCCCCGGGGGTCTCCCCTGGACTACAGATCTACCCTGCCATCTATCATAGTTATGATACACTTCAGACAGGGACCCACAACCCTGGCTCCTCAGATAGATAATTTCCTGGTGTTTAGCCTTCAAGGCCCGCTTTACCCCCTTTCTATAGATGGTATAGGCCACCCACTCCTCACCGGGAATGGTGGCCTGCAGGCTCTCCAGGTGGGAGAGCTGAGTTTCCAGCTGGGCCGCCTCCTTCTGGAGACCCTGGAGCCGCCGTACTGCCACCACAATCTCCCCTGGGGCCCTAGCTGGTTTCTGGAAGGATGGCAGGCCCGACCCTCCGTCCTCATCCTCACTGGAAGAGGTAGAGGCCTCCTCCAGGACCCGAGGCGGAGGGGGGAACCCACCTCCTCCAGCACCGTACGGGGCAGGCTTCCAAGGCCTCCCCAGGGCCTCTCCCTGCCTCCACCCAGCCTCCACACCCTGCCTGGGGAGGAGAGAGGAGCCTCCTCCCTGGGGCAGCGGGCCCAAACCTCCGGGCAAGTGGGTCCCTGTTCCCTGATCATCTGTAGTCCTACCTGGGGAGGCCCCCTCCTGGGGTATCGGCTGAAGACAGGTCCCAGCATCCTCAGTAGTCTGCACCAAAGGAGGCCTACCAGGCCTGGTAGGCCTCTGAGCCTGGGCCTCTCCTGCTGGAGGTGGCCCAGGGCCCGACATCCAGCCACAGGAAGGAAGCAGGAACTCCTCCCTAACAGGAGCTCTGCAGAACAGGTCTGCTCACCACAACAGCTGAACAGGAAGTGGGAGGAGCTGCCACTCGTGGGGCTGTAGAATCCTGCTCAATCTGTCGGCCAGGTAGTTTTTCTGGCCAGGTAGATACACAGCCTTGAGGAGCATGTTATGCCTGAGAGCAAACAAGCAAAGGTCCTGTGCCTCCTGACAAAGGAGCCAGGACCCAGTTCCGCCCTGCTCGTTCACATAAAACATGGCTACTTGGTTGTCTGTTTGTACTAGGACAGACTGATGAGCCAGGGCTTGAGGGAAAGCCTTGAGGGCTAAACGAATAGCCCTGAGTTCCAGTAGATTGATCTGCTGTGTGGCCTCCCAGGGAAACCACAGTCCCTGGGTACACTTGCCCAGACAATGAGCCCCCCAGCCTTGCAGGGAGGCATCGGTGGTCAGCACCACTGTGAACCCAGGAATCTGAAAAGGCACCCCTTGCAGTAGATTGGGTGGGTGCAGCCACCAGCGTAGGGAGTTCAGGAATGGTCTGGATACCCTTACTCTGTCTCTGAGGCTGCCTGTGGCCTGTGTCCACTGAGTTCTGAGGCACCACTGTGCAGGCCTCATATGGAGCTGGGCATTGGGGCTCACATGTACTGTCGAAGCCATGTGGCCCAGAAGCCTCAGGCAGAGTCTGGTGGAGACCAGCGACTTGCTGAGAAACTGGTTTGCCAAGTTTATCAGTCTCTGGGCTCTGTCTTCCGGCAAGAATGCCTTTGCCAGCAGAGAGTCCAGCCTTGCCCCTATGAACTCCAAGTTCTGGGAGGGGAGCAAAGTGGACTTTGCGAAGTTTATGACAAAACCCAGGTTTTGAAGAAGAGCAATAGTTCGGAGGGTGGCTTGTCTGGCCTCCTGGCATGTCTGACCCCTGATGAGCCAGTCGTCCAGATAGGGGAAGACAAAAATACCCTGATTTCTCAAGTAGGCCGCCACCACTGCCAGGCATTTGGTAAAGACCCTGGGGGCGGAGGTGAAGCCGAAAGGCAGTACTCTGTACTGATAATGGTTTCCTCCCACAATGAACCTGAGGTACTTTCTGTGGTCTGGATGAATGAGGATGTGAGTGTACGCATCCTTTAAATCTAAGGAGCATAGCCAATCTCCCTGCTGGAGGTAGGGCAGAAGTGTTCCAAGAGTAACCATTTTGTATTTCTCTTTCTCTAGGAACTTGTTGAGATTTCTGAGGTCGAGAATAGGCCGGAGGCCACAGGTTCTTTTCGGTATGAGAAAGTACCTGGAGTAGAACCCTTGACCTTGGAGGTGGGGAGGCACAGGCTCCACCGCCTTGTCTCGCAACAGACCTTGGAGCTCCTGAAGGAGAAGATCTGTGTGCAGGGGAGGCCTTGGAGGCTCCCCTGGAAAGTATGGAGGAGGCAGGTGTTGGAAGTGCAGCATATAGCCCTTGTTTGGCGATGCTTAACACCCAACTGTCTCCAGTGATGAGTGGCCACCTGTGGGCAAACAGGGTAAATTGACCTCCTGTGCAGGGTTGGGAGAGCAGGGACAGAGAGGCTATGCCTAAGGAGTAAAAACCCCCCACCCTGCTGAGTGGGAGCAGGGGCCGGAGGCTTGGGGGTCCTCTGCATACGGGGCCCATTCCCCTGACCCTTGGCCTGCTGACCCTGTGGGGGAGCTTGGGAGGCCTGGTACTGGGGGTACTGTTTGTAGGCAGTGCCCTTCCTCGGATAAAAGGGCTTTTTACCCTAGCCCTTCTTCTTGTGAGAAGGGGCAGAAGTCTTTCTAGACCGCCTTGTCCTCGTGAGGTGCTCGGTTTCGAGCTGTGCGGCCTTCTCGGTCATGGGCTTGCCAAAAAGGTTCTCACCTCGGCAAGGGACATCGACCAACTTGTCCTGAACCCATGGCTTGAGGTCCGATGACTGCAACCACACCTGGCGTCGAGCCGCGATGCCGGCTGCCGCAACACAGGCCGAAGCCTCAAAGCCATCGTAGGCAGCGCGGGACATAAACTTGGAGCATTCCCATATCCCCGAAGACAAGGACTTGAACCTCTTCAAGGGTTCCCCGGAGAGACCAGCAGAGAACCTGGCCAGCTCCTTGGCCAGGTCCCGCAAGTACATGCCCATGTACAGCTGGTAAGACTGGACACGGCAAGCAAGCATCGAGCCCTGGAAGCACTTTCTACCAAAACCATCCAGGTTCCGGGCCTCCCTGCCAGGGGGCACTGCGGAGTGCATCTTCTGACTTTTCAGACGATGCATGGTCGATTCCACCACCATGGAATGGTGTGGTAGCTGCGCCTTTTGAAACCCAGGGCTCTTTCAGAGTCGATAAATGGAATCGACCCGCTTGCTTAGAACCGGCGCCGAGGCCGGTGCCTCCCACATCCGGAAGAGGAGCCGTTCCAGCATCGGAGGAACCGGAACAGTAAAGGCCTCCTTCGGAGGAGAGTCATACTGGAGGGCCTCGAGCTCTTCGGCTCGAAGCTCCTCCTCAGGATCCGCAGGGATAGCCAACGCCGTGGCCATATCCCGAACGAACTCCGAGAACCGGGTATCCTCCGGAGGGGATCTACTCCGGGGTTCGGACTGCGGGATGCACTGAGTCCGGAAGGTGTCGGGGGACTCCTCGTCCTCCGTCTCCCAGGCGAACTCGTCCAATGAGGAATCGGGGTCCGCCCGCGCGGGGCCTGTGAGCACCCGCCCCGATGCCGAAGGCACCGGCGTCGACACCCGCGGTCCCAAACGGGAGGTCGAGGGTGACGGCGACCGAGGTCGACCTCGAGCCTTCATGGTCTCGAGTATCGGCTCGGTCTTCGGGGTCGACTTCGACGTCAATGTCCCGGTGGTCGGGGCAGATGCGCCAGACAGGCTGGCCATCAGTGCCCGCTGCTGTTCCATGAAGGCAGACAATCTGCACTCCAAGGCTGTCAGCCTGAGACCCAGCTCAGGAGACTCAGCCGCCACCGACTCGGGCCCTGGCGGCGCTGGGCCCGACGTCGGCTCTCTGGGAGAAGAGTCCACGAGGACTACAGGACTTATGTGTCCAGCAGACTCCGGCTCCACACGAGGTACTTTTGGCGGCTTCTCCTGTTCCACGGGCCCGGGGCGGCGCTCGGTGGTCCGAGACCTAGCTCTCGAGGAGCCAGGAACCTCCTCCGATGCCGCCCTCACGAGCCACTTCTTCCTCTTCCATTCCCGGTCGGGGGACCCCCTGTCCGAAGAGCCCTGACGGTGCTCGGGATCAGATTCCCGAGATGTCGAGGCCTCAGACGAGGTTCGGGCCCGGCCGGAGGCCGAGTCGGAGAAAAGCCTTTCCTTTTGGTGCTGACGACTTTGAAACGCCTTGGTGGACATTTTTCCACATGGTCCACAGGTCTCAGTATTGTGGTCCGGACCTAGGCACCGAAGACAGCAGTCGTGTGTGTTGGTGAGAGACATTAGTTTCTTGCACCGATCACACTTCTTGAAACCACTGGAAGCCATCGGGGAAAAAAGAGTCCCCACGAGGTCAAAGGACCGGCCTTCCAGGGAAAAAGAAAAAAGGGCGCGAACACCAGCCACGAAGGGCATAAACCGAAAAAAAAAGATCGGGCTCGATACCGGCATACCGAACCCAGAGGGAGGGGAACTGGCATCGAACCAGAGAAAAAATAGCGAAGGAATCACCAAAAAATCTAACTATTTTCCGGGAGGACTAGGACACACGTCCGACGGGCTTCACGGAAAAAGAGAGACTGAGCAAGATGGCACCTTTAGGCGGGAAGGGGACCGCGCATGCCTGCCTGCATTCCCAAAGGTTTTCATGGAAATATGGTGAAATGCTCCACAGGGCTCCATCGACGTCGATGTCACCCATATGTGAGGACTGACTTCCTGCTTGGTCCTGGAGAATATGAGATATCCTCATACAGGACAACTGTCAAGGTAAAGGGCATAGCTATACCTTGGAATTAGTTGTTACTCCTCTATTTGCTTTAAAAGGAGAGGAGAAACCTGTTACCTGTAGGGCATGACTATCTTTAATAGCTCTAAGAGCTAAAAGAATGGATTCCTCTTGGCAAAGGATTCATGCCTAAAGTAGAGTATTGAGACAGTGTATCACTGACCTCTCAGTAAGGATGAAAAGAATTGTAAACGCTTCTGTTGTTAAGAAGTAGCGGTTCTGAAACTCAACAGGAAAAAGAGATTTAATGAATAAAAGATCAGAAACCCTGCGACTGTTGGGTTTGCTGAGCCTGTTGAGACTTTGGTTTTCTTAGCCTGGTATGATGTTGCCCTTCTTTGGAAACATCTGCATGATGGGTAGAAGATGAATAAAACATTTTCCCCTTAGGGGGATAAAGTTTGTTAGGAGATTTTTTGTTAGCTGGGATAGAGGAAAGTTTTGACAATCCTCTGCAAGCAATAATATCAGTGTTTAACTGATTAGCTTGGAATAAAGCATCCTTGTTAAAGAGATTTTCACCAGTACAAGGAGTATTTCCCAGCCTTTCTTGTACCCATTTGTCCAAGTCTGAAGCTTGGAGCCAGGCCATACGTCATGCTCCTATGGCTATAGCAGAAGTCCTGCTAATAGACTCAAAACAGTCCAGGGAAGCACGATTAAGGAATTTAGAGACATTTTGAGCATGACTGACTAATAAGAGAAAGTCTGCTCTTTTATGTTCTTGAAGAAAAGGGATCAAAAGCTTTAAGTTCTTTGTGACCTCTTCAAGAGATAATCCCATATAGAAAATATATGAGATAATTCTTGCTGAAAGCATGGATGCCTGGAAGCATCGACACCCAAAAGCATTTAAAGTCCTAGACTCACGATCTGGCGGATAAGAAGAGTGCTTCTTTGCACTCTTAATCCACTTCATTGCTGATTCTACAACAATAGAATGATGAGGAAGTTGAGTCTTTTGAAAACTTGGAGAAGGTGGCACCTTGTACATAGTGTCAAGTGTCTTAGAATGTGGGGATACAGTTAAAGGAGTTTCCCACATTCTTAATAGTAGATCCTATAAGGTCTGATGCAAAGGAAGTATGATAACCTCCTTTGGAATCCAGGGGAATTGCAGGGTCTCAGAATCCCCTGGCAGGGATTCTTTACCAGGTATAGAAAATGGCAAGTAACTTTGCCATATCAAGCAGAAAAGCTTGAAAAGAAATCTCCCCTGAGGAGGACCCTCTAAAATGAGGGGCAAAGGCTAGACTTGTTGAAAAATTAGCCTCGGTACCGATGGATTTATCCCCGTCATCGGGATTGGAAGACTTGAAAGGATGAAGCATCGGGTTTTCGCTAAAGCGATGTCTTCGGTACCGCCCCAGGCCGGTACCGAGACGAGTCTGTACCGAATCCTCCATGCTAGAGATCGATTCCAGGCTCGGCATCGAAGGAAGCGAGTTTGTTGAAGCAAATATGGACGGTACCGACACCGATGCCGATGTCGATACCGGTACTGGTACCGAAGCCGATACCAATACTCGAGGAACGGTCTACAGCAACTCCAGCGGTACCGAAGTAACCGAGAGTGCTAGACTACGTTCATCGGTGAGGAGTGTTTCATCCATCATCATAGCCAATGCCGGGGTGTCGGTACCGCTCGAAGCGGCCACAACCCCCGAGCATGGCCCAGGTATGTTCATCGAGGTAAGAACCCCGGGAACAACCTGGAGCCCCGTTAATGCTTTGGAGCCCGAAGACTCCTGCCGGGGCTTTATTGCGAAATTGTCCTCGAGGGCAAGGCCAGAGCCATCTCGATGCTTGGAAGGAGATCTACCACTCAAGGACTGGCTAGTCTTTACAGACTTTTGTTTGGTTACCTGATCCTGTGAAAAAGAAGATATTCTAGCTGGTAACATCGAGTGCGATGTGAACCGGGTATCAAGTTATGCTCGATCCTGAAGACTTCTGTTTGAGCTCCAGCAGGAAAGACACTCCAGTGGGCAATGGTCAGGACCTAAACATTTTAGACACCAAGTATGAGTGTCTGAAAATATATCTGTACCGCCACACTTTGAGCATTTCTTAAGGATAGTGGCTGGCTTTTCCATAATGGAAGAATAGAGGCCTAGTGGCCTAGAAACAGTCAGGCACTAAGTAGGAAAAATTTCTAAAGAAAAGAAGAAATTCTTTAGTAAAAAGAAAGAAAAGCACCGGCAGTACCGGTGGCGTCGGGGGAAGGCAGACGCGACCACAAAAAAGTAAAAATAAAAAGAAGAATTTTCTGCGGTGACAGGAATACGTCCTGCCAGCGCCGCGGAAAACGGAAAAGTGATGAGAAGGAAGTGAATGGGCGGGAAGGCAGCGCGCATGCGTGTGGGATGCTCCCAAAGGCTTTCTTTTTGGACGCTGGGGAGCGTTCCCACGCAGGCTCCGTCGGTACCGACGTACCCATATGTGAAGACTCATTCCTGCTTGTTCCTGGAGATCTTGGTTTACATAGAACAGAAGAGTGCATACATAAAACCAGCAACTTTGAATACAGCAAACAGTACAGAACATATTGTACATTAGATCATGATTGTAACATCAACCTTCATGGCAACATGAACAAAGGTAACTATATACAGTAAAATGTGTAATTATATAGATATGAGATGAGGAACAGGCTTGGGTCTCAGGTGGAGATTAGGCTGGGGGGGAATGGTAGGGCATGGTTTGTCTGGTGCCTTGGAGAAATGCTCATAGAACAGGTAAGTTTTTATTTTCTTTCGGAAATCTTTGAGATCTTTAGTGCACAAATGTAATCTGGTAGAGCGTTCCAGAGTCTTGGGGCGAACAGGGAGAAAGTCCTATTTGATGTTCGAGCATTGTGTTTCTGGTTGTCTGAAGGGATAAGAACAGTAGTTTGAGTACTGGCCCTTCTGGGTCGGTTGTCAGGTGGTCGTTCTGTAAGTGTTTCTAGATGATCTGGTGATAGATGATGGAGTGCTTTGAAGATAGTGATCATTGCTGTATACTTAACATGAGCTCTTATTGGAAGCCAATGGAGGTTACTGAGTATCGGGGTAATGTGTTCACGTTTGGGGGTGCCGGTTAATACTCTTGTGGTGGCGTTCATGGCCATCTGCAGTGGGTGGATCGATGAGGCTGGTAATCCCTGTAGCAGGATGTTACAGAAATCAAGATGAGGCAGAATTAAGACATGGAAAACTGTCCGAAAGTGGGTTTGGTCCAGGAGTGGTTTGAGCTTTGACTGTTCTGATTTTCTGGTAAAAAAAAAAAAGGTTTGTAGTGGAGTTTATGTGCTGAGTTAGAGTAAGACCCTGGTCCAGTGTGATCCCAAGGTATCTTACATTAGATTTAGTGTGGATCTTTCCTCCACCCATATCTATATATGGTGGAGGTGAGAAGCAGGAATCTCTGTTGACATGAAGTATCTCCGTCTTTTGGAAGTTTAAGTTCAGATTATGTGTTTTAAGCCATTGCAAGACAGCGTTGAAGCAGTTTATTAGAGGGGTGTATACTGGAGTAAAGGTGGAGAAAAGGATATACAACATAAAGTCATCTGCATATAAGTGATACTGGACATTATGAGAGTAAACGATATTACAGATTAATTTGATGAATAGGTCAAACAGGAGTGCAGACATTGTAGTTCTTGAGGTACCCCCCTTGAGTTATGTTGGAAGGAGTGGCGGCTATCCCATTTATACATACTTGTTGTTGCCTCAAGGTGAGGTAAGAAGAGAACCATTTAAGGGTGGTGTTGTATAGGCTAATTGCTTGAAGCTGAAGTAGTAGAGCATTGTGGGGTACTGACTCAAAGGCAGCTTTTACATCAAGGAAAATGAGGGCAAATCCTTGATGGGTTTCCTAGTGCCCAGGATGAGCTTGTCGATGAATATGGTGATAAAATATTCAACCCCATGATTAGTCCTAAAACCGTGCTGTTGTTGGTCAAGAGGGGCATGTGTGTCGATGTAGTCTTGCAGCTGCATCTGGACTGCTTTTTCAATTATCTTGGCTAGGAAGGGTAAGCTAGAGATGGGCCTGTATGAGCTTGGAAGTGTTGGATCCAGTCTTGGGCTTTTAAGGATTGGATGTATGAATGCATGTTTAAGGCCTTTTCGTAGGTAGTCTTGGGAGAGGGAGCTGTTTATGATCAATTGGGGCTAGCTCCGCGGAGGTTGATTTGATCCATTGTACCGGGCATCGGTCAAGCTGGTAAGTTGTTGTATTAAGGCCTATAATAATATTTTTAAGCTGCCTTTCTGAAATGGGGCTAAACCTGTTCCAGAGGCAAGGCAAAGGGCTCTCAAATGTAGTCAGGAGTATAGAGGGCATAGGGTTCTTAGCTTGTGAGATAATGGCCTGAAAGTGATTTGCGAATGCTTGTGGTAAGGGGGAGTCAGGGTTGGTCCCTGTTGTAGGATTCTTCAGTGTTGCACTTACTATATTGAAGAGTTCCCATGGATGATTAATTGATTTAAATATTAGTTTTCTGTGATATTCTATTCTGGTTCTGTTGATGGTATCCTGGTATTCTTGCAGAATGTCATGTTTGAAGCTTACGCTTTAAACACCTCAGTTCTGTTGTGTATCATGCAGCCCTACTGTGTCATGTAATCATACTAGAGCAGAGAGGGGCTAAAGCAGCAAGAGATAGGGTGTTGTGCCAATTCTCTACTAATGTGTCCAAGTCATTGCAGGTTATGGTCAACTTAGGAAGAATAGTGTTAAGGAATGTTTCCTTGTTCCAGCTCTTGAATCGTCTTGGTGGGGGGTGGGGAATTCAGAGGTTGTGCTTGGTCATGGGATGAAGGTATGGTAAAGTTGAGGATCATGTGGTCTGATCAGGGGACTCTATGTATGGTAAGTGGAGGAAGTTGGTGGGAGGGATCATGTTGCTTATTGGTGAAGATGAGGTCCAGCTTCCCTCCTTTTTCATGTGAGGGTTCTTCCAAAATTTGGTGGTAATCAAGGGCTTCCATCGCCTCCAGGAAAGCATTTTCTGTTCCACATTGAGTTGATGGTAGATTGAAATCCACAAGGAGGATAGCATGTAAGGAGAGGAATGGCTAGCAGTAAAAAGAAGGTGATAATGCCTCTGTATAAGTCTTTAGTGCGACCTCATTTGGAGTATGGTGTGCAATTCTGGAGACCGCACCTTCAAAAGGATGTGAACAGGATGGAGTCGGTGCAGAGGGTTGCTACTAAAATGATTAATGGGCTTCATTATAAAGCATATGAGGACAGACTTAAGGATCTTAATATGTACACCTTACAGGAAAGGCGGGATAGAGGTGATATGATTGAGATGTTTAAATACCTCCATGGCATAAATGTTCAAGGAGAGAGCCTCTTTCAGTTGAAAGCAAGTTCTGCTACGAGGGGACATGGGATGAGGGTAAAGGGAGATAGATTCAGGAGTGATATGCGGAAATATTTCTTTACAGAAAGAGTAGTGGATCCATGGAATAGTCTCCCAGTGGAGGTGGTAGAGATGAGGACAGTAACTGAATTCAAAAAGCATGGGACCAACACAGAGGATCTCTAAAGGTAAAAAGTGGACTGTTGTAGTTGTTGTTATGGAAGGACAGACTATATAGGCCATGTGGTCTTTTTCTGTCATCATGTTTCTATGTTTCTATGTTTGCTAAGGGTGGATATATCGCAGGCTGACTGAAGTAGGGTGGGGAGTTGGTCACTCATAGGGGTGACTGATTGGTATGTTAGGCAGATGGTCAGGAGCTTATTAGAGACAATAAGTAGATCCAAGTCATGTGAAGTGTCTGTGGCATTCTGACGGAGTCGTAAGTATTGTTTAGCTAGAATCAGGACGCCCCCTCCTTTACAGTCCACTCTGTATGAGTGGAATAGATCACAGTCTGGTGACAATAGCTGGTTCATTAGTGCAGAATGTGTATGATGCACATGAGGTCTAAGTCATTATCAAGGAAGAAGTATGATATGATTGGGATTTTATTCTTCACAGAATGAGCATTGATAAGGGCACACCTCAAGTGGATAGGTATGGTATATTCTACATTGTTGTAGGGTTGTAATGTAAAGAGATCATTAGGATTTGATCCAGATTAGAGATTCTGTGTGCCTATGTCTGGGGTATTGTGGGGCGATTGTGAAGACATTTTAGTAGCTATGCCAAATAATTGTAATGGACGACTGTCCATTGTAGGTCAAAGTTGCTGAGCGATAGACTAGTAGTGATAGAAGAAGTAGAAGGATTAGGCTGGAGGCTGCAATCATGATTGCTGGTAGAGGTGGTAATCAATTGTGCACTGGTCTCTGTTCCTGTCGCTGGGTTTCCCTGTGGGATACTTACTTATGATATTAGATATTAGGCCACAGTTTGATATCTGGGTGGAGGGGAGATTTAGTTAGCGTGTCTATGTTGTCACTCCTGAACTGAGGTGGATGGTGGTAGTGTGAGGCATTGTGGTAGTTTGGAAGAGTTGGAAGAGGGAGAGGCGTGGTAAGATAAATATGTGTGCCTGTAGGACAAGGCATACATTTAACAATATACATTGAACATTTAACAGTCCCTTGCGGTGGCGAGTGAGTGGGGGAGTCAATCAGGGAAGGGCTCCTCTTCACACTCACCTCCCCGATGCTGATCGGTTTGATGTAATCTTGGCGGCTGATCTGACTGAGGGGGAGATGTTTGCTGCCAGTCTTACTCCTCTTTGCCTCAGCTCCTGGGGTGATTTCTGGTGGTCTTGGATCATCTAATTGGGTCCTAAGAGGGCCCTACCAAAGGGACCTCTGGTAAGGCCCTCAGGCGTGGCGCAGTTTTTATTTTTTTTTTTTAAACTTTTATTTTCATTTTGCAACAAACAAAAGAAACAACACACCAAAAGAGACAAAACAAGTATACAATAAGGAAAAGTAAACCCATTACCCCCCACCCCGGTGCTTCTTCTCTACCCGTTTGTATCAGCATGTGAGCGCTTCCAATTAACAGTGATTATACATCAAACGATCAAAAAAAGTATCCACAATACAGCATGATCATGAGACAGAGATATATACAAAGTTAAACAGTCAGATGAGAGCATTTAGCAAAATGTACATATTCATTGAGCATCTTCCATTGAGACCAATGAGAAGTAATCTGAACGGAGGAAGCGAACAGACGAGGTATTTGTTCATATTTACTGTAGAGACAGACATGATTCCACCATTCATTGAGGCTCAGATGGGAACTAATTTCCCAGTATTACTTAATTAGGGAAATAGCAATGCCAAGCATAAAGTTCAAAAGGAGATAAGCCATTTCTTGGGAGAGAGGGGATCCCCGCAACTGGGCGAAGTCCCACTATCCTCCAAGAAAGGGACTCCTGAGAGTGCAATGTAGACTAAAGACGACCCCAGACCCGACGCCAGTTATACTGTAGTGTGGGATATTCATGCATAACATGAAATGAAGTAATAAACCAATGGCCGCAGGACGTGTCCAGCAACCATTACCCTGAGTAGTGTTCCATTTGTCTAATCTGTGAGGAGTGTAAAAACACCGGTGGGCTAGAAAGAAGAGGGTCTGAGTGAGTGAGGCGGGTCGGGAAACCCGTGTCCCTCTGCTCCAGATAAGGCTCCATTGCTCCGAGGTTAAAGTCACATGCAATTCTCTCTCCCATACTTTCTGCGCTATAGAGGTATCTCTAGTAATAGCATTACATAAGGTTTAGTAAAATTGGATGCTACACCCGGTGAACTACCGAGAGATCGGAAGTCTCCAATCAACCTTATGCAGAGAGTGCCAATGGCGGGAGTGCTCTAGTGCTCCGAATGCAATGCTGAAGTTGCACTGACAGAGTCGGGAGTCGAAAAGTTGCATAGGAGTATTAAAGGCACCTAAAGTGTCGAAAAGCATTGGTGGATAGTGGGAGTCTAATGGGAGAGTCATACCAGGGAGTAAGGTAAAAGGAATCAGTGAGCAAAGGCCCGCTACTATATCTAGCCACACAGGTCTGCTCGGTACTGGAGCTTCCAACCAACGAGCACCTTGTTTGAGAAGAAAAGATTGAGGGAACACTTAAGTAAAATCGCCACCAAGTATTAATGGAGCATTGGCGGAGGCCGAGGCCAACTGCGCAAAACTTGCATAGTAAGCAGGGTTGTCCACATTCGGGGCATAGTGCAAATACACGTGAATTCACTATCTCCAACCTCAAGGTGTACACGGGCCCATCTACCCTCCATGTCAGCGCTAATATCAGGTACAGTGGCGTGCAAAGACTTCTTAACCAGAATGGCTATCCCGTACCTTTTTGGAAATGGTGGGAGAATAGGCAGCTACCATGTGAGGCCTAGCATTGAGTTTCAATGTTTCAGCAGAGTACAATGCGTTTCCTGAAGAAACACCAAATCAACATGCTCGTGGCTAAGATAGCTAAGGATTTTCTTTCTTTTGAGTGGACCAGTAATGCCTTTGACGATGAATAATGAGATTTTACATAAGGCCATTCAGAAAAGTTAAAATTCTGAGCATGATAGCACACATAATTTCACTGTGTCCCTCAAACTGACTGTATCTGGCTATACACATGACATAGGAAAAATAAGCTAATATAATACAATGAAGCGCCCCACATTAACAAAGAAAACCGCAGTACGGTAGAGGAGAAGCAAAACCCCAAAATTACTGGCGACCATGTGTCTGCGGGGAGAAACCCCAGAGAAGGCCGAAATTGAAAAAACATATAACCTGTAAGACTGTGCGTGCTCCGAATCCGACCGAGGCACACATCATGAAGGGATAGGAGACCAAAGACAAAAGTCATACAGAGAAAGAAAGAAAGTCCAGGCTATTTCTGTGCTGGGCTATGACCGCCGCATCGGGCCCTTCAAAATGGCGGACAGAGCCGGCAGATAAGAGTCCAAGACTTGGGATTAGCGCATCTGCTCTGCTTCTTTGGAGTCCAAAAATGTTGATAGTAGATCAGGATCCTCGAACGTCCTGGTCTGGTTGTGGAGAGTCACCCGGAGCTTCGCTGGATACAACAGGCCAAAGCGAGCCTGTAGCTGCTGAAGTCGAGGGCGAAGAGCAAGGAGTTTCCTCCGACGGTCAACGGTAGGCTTTGCCAAATCAGGAAAGAAGGAGACCTTACGACCTTCAAATTCCAAATGATGATTCGCTCGGGGCAGCATGTAAAATTTGTTCCACTTGTTGATAGCGTAGCAAGCTAAAGATAATAGGCCGGGGGGTCGTGCGGTTGAGCGCCATGCGGGCAGGAACACGGTGTGCTCGATCGATTTCCAGTTCTCTGTGAAAAGTGATCTTCAGCAAGGAGGGAAGAGTTTTGAGCAAGAATTCTCTTATATCTCCTGCTTCCACCCCCTCCGGCATGCCGAGGAGCCTCACATTGTTGCGACGGGCGCGATTATTGCTATCTTCCAACTCCTTTTGAAGATTCTGTATCTGGCGCTCAGCCTTGTCCAGTTTGCCCAAGCGCACCTCGTGCGAGTCGAGGACCCCCGCCATATTGTCCTGCCGTAATGAAAGACCTTCAAGTCGGTCCTGGAGCACTCCAAAGTCTTCTCGCATGGCTCGAAGCGCTTCTCCATTGGACTGCACCAATTCCTTCACGCCGCGTATTTCCTCCAATATCTCCAGGTGCATTGCGGGGTTTTCACGAAATGGAACCATCTTCTGCGGGGAGGACACCTCTGTTTTGGAGCGTTTTTCCGTGAGAAGAAGAAGGAGACCCGAAGTCCAAGCGCGCTGGTTTATGGGCCGCCATCCCCCCCGAGGTGCCCCGGTCAGCTCGGAGCGAAATAGTAAATTTATATAGGTATTAAGTCAGGATTCTGAGTAGGCCTCTCGGGAGCTTCAACGCAAAGCGTCCTACCCGCTGGACATCAGGCTCCGCCCCCCGTGGCGCAGTTTTTAAAGTGGAGCAGGCTGGAGTAGCGCCGGGATGACTGGAGGTCTTGGTGGGGAGTGGGGAGGAGCTTACTTACCTCCTTGCTCCCTGCAGGGCTCCCGATCGATCCGGCAAGGCGGGAAGAGGCTGGTGGTGAGCATGGCTCAGATTTTAAAGTGGAGCAGGCTGGTGAAGCGCCAGGCTGATTGGAGGTCTCAGTGGGGAACAGGGAGGAGCTTACTTCCTTACTCCCTGCAGGGCTCCCGATCGGTCCGGCATGACGGGAAAAGGCCGGTGGTAAGCACGGCTCAGTTTTTAAAGTGGAGCAGGCTGGTGTAGCACCGGGTTGAATGGAGGTCTCAGTGGGGAGTGGAGAGGAGCTCACCTCCTTGCTTCCTGCAGGGCTCCCAATCGGTCCGGCGTGATGGGAAGAGGAAAATAGAAAAAATATCTCCAAAATGAGATGGTAATAAAATAGAATGTTCCAAACAGGATCTTCCCAATAATATAAACTGACCTGATAAGGTTGAATTATAAGAGGAAAAAGACCTCAGTATAACTCTGAGAGTCCAAAACTCGAAAGGATCTTAATGGGAGGAGTGGCCTAGTGGCTGGGGCAAGTAACCTTGGGCCGGAGGGCCAGGGGTTTAAATCCTGCTAGAGGACAGCAACCTTGGGCTGGAGTTTCTAGTCCCACAGGTACTCCTTGTGGCCTTGTCTCAGGTACAAAAACATAGATTGTGAGCCCTGAAGGTACACTGCTTTGACTGGTAGAAAAAAGCAGTATATAAGCCTAGTTAAATAAATAAACATCTTCTATACAATAAACCAGAATAAGCAGCAAAATATCAGCTGTCATAATAGAATAACTTTATCTTTATTCATATACTTGATTGACTGCCCAGACGAAATAATCATGCACACATGAACAGTAGAAAATCATGAACAGGTATGAAAAGCTTCAACTTAGCTTAAAAAATGTGCCGCCAGATCGAAACAGGCTTAAATCCAAAACCAGGACTCCAACACCAGGTTTTCCCATTGAGATCCTTCTGATTTTTGGACTCTGGGAGTTGTAGTGAGGTCTTTTTCCTCCTATAATTTAACCTTATCAGGTCAGTTACTATTACTGGGTAGGTCCTGTTTGGAACACCCCAGGCTGCCAGCCGGTCAGTCCCTCTCTTCCAACTTTGCTGTAATACTTGCAGTCTCTCCTGTCTATGCCCCCAGAACAGCTGATGCCTTCCAGTACCTCATTGCTCTCAGTTCAAGCTGCGTGGTATTTGCTTTCCCACACTGGACTTATGGTCTCAGTCCCATGAGAGAACAAGGATCATGTGGCTTAAATTCTGACGGCCATGTCATGTTCAGAGCACTCAATAGAAAAGATGGCAAACAACTGAGGAAGGTGGGAGGGGAATCACAGGCTGGTGACCATGGTTTTAGAATAAAGGAATGGAAGAGTAGTGTATGCAGACACCACTGGCTTTCTCTGTGTTACTTTCATTTCTGGCAAGCAATCTAAACTCCGCAGAAGAGGAAAATTCTCTGCAAATTATACACTGTGCCCTTGTGCAGAACTCCCCCAAGAATACATTAATTTCTTTTTATCCCCTTAAAATGAGATCCCATTTTCAAGGTGAAACATGAGGTCTTGGCAAATTTAGCTCTGGGAATGAGAACATACCAGATAAGAACAGAGGGAAAAAAAGGGCAATACTCAATAAAAGAATACATTCATGTCAAAACAAGTGTTTTAAAGTTATGCCCAGTTCACTTATTGAAGCAAAAAGAGCAGACTGAAGTGGGTGACTTTGATAGTTAAGATAAATATTAAGATGCCAAGGTAGAAAGGGAGTGACCAGGTAAAAACAAATGTTTCCCTTTGCACTAATTCATTTAAAATAAACTTTGGCTGAACCATGATGAATGCTACTGCACAAAAGAAACAATTACCAGGTTATTCCCAAAAGATAAGTACTATATTATAGAAAAGAAAAAATACTTGATCCTTTCCAAAAGATCCCATGGTTGTGCTGATCTTACTATCCCTATCAGGTCTTCTTGTTAATCCTCCATTGCCTCAGGTACACTTAGATTGTGAGCCCTTCGGGGACAAGGGAATAAAAAAGTACCTGTTAGTATATACGTGTAAACCGCTCTGATGCGTAAGTAAAGGGCGGTATATCAAATGCCTAAACCATAAAAAACCATGAACTCCAAGTATATTTGATAGCAGGGGTAAATGTGTTATTTATTTATTTTTTTAGCTGCATTTATATCCTGCTTTTCACCGGGTCAAAGCGGTTGGGGGATACATTTAACACGAGGGGATATGAGACACATACACTAATACAGGGAACATGGGCAATGGAGGGTTAAGTGGCTTGCCCAAGACCACAAGGAGCACCTGTGGGACTAGAAACCCCAGACCTTCCGGCCCAAGGTTGCTGTCCTCTAGTGGGATTTGAACCACTGACCTTCTGGCCTGTAGTACCTTGCCCCAACCACTAGGCCACTGCTTTTATTATTCTTTCCAACCCAATGGAAGTTGGTAGAAAAGGGGTCAAGAATGTCTGTGTCAGTGGGGGACAAAATAACTCTCCAAAAATTGAACAGGCTGTATAGAAGGCTGCTCTAGTCAAAAAGAATGGAGGAGGGGAGCTGAGGGAAGTTCATGTTTCGTAGAAGTGAAGTTTATGCATGCGGGGGGGGGGGGGGAGGAAGGGGAGGTACAGAACAGAAATACCCCCACTCTCCCTCCCCCCCAAAAAATGCCCCCTATGTGAGAAGGAATTCTAACAGATGCAGCAGTCACACACATATTGGCTGTAACATAGTGATTAAGGAATTACACTTTTCAAAATGCCCTCCCCTCATCTTATTTATTTATATTCTCTTATATACTGCACTATTCTGCATCAGTGAGGTTTACATTGAACAAACTGAAATTACATTGAACAGGGCATTATAACTTGGAGATAACTATTTTATAGAGAACATGGGCTATGGAGGGTTAAGTGGCTTGCCCAAGACCACAAGGAGCACCTGTGGGACTAGAAACCCCAGTACTTCCAGCCCAAGGTTGCTGTCCTTGAGTGGGATTTGAACCCCCAACCTTCCAGGCTGAAGTACCTTGCCCCAACCACTAGGCCACTCCTCCACTCCACTCTTCTTTTCCAACAACAGACACACAGAAAGCCAACACAGATATGGATACATATAAACATACGAGACACACCCATGCAGGCCCACACACATACTGACACATACTGTACCAGCACATATACAAACACATATGAACAAACACACATCCACACACAAAACAGATAAACAGGTGCAAAATACAAACAAAACAGACATATACACAGGCAACGCAGATACAAACCGAGAGGTGTGAGCATGTCCACACACATACACATACACATAACCACACACATACAGAGGGGTTGGAAAGAATTTCAGGAGCCATGCTTTGCATGCATTCCCCATTTGTATTACAGCCTCTGTTGTTTTTTCTATAATAAATGTCTTTGCTCCATTCATTTCTACAGTATATATTTTATGGCTATATTGAAAGTACAGCTTGGAGAGAAGATTACTATCTGCTGTATGTGTAAGCTCACTGTTACCTTAACATACAAAATAACGTTAGCATAGTCTTTAAAGGTCGTTATTCCAAAAATATGCCAGACAAATCATTAGGACTGAATTCTTCTCTCCTCCCTGCACAGTGCATAAAAAAGAGCTCTATAGTTAGAGGTATTCTCAGAATGCAATAAAACTTTATGCACAGCCAGATAACGTTGTGTGCTTAAGTCCGATTAGGTGGAAGATCTCTCCTAAAGTTGTCCACATACCATTTATCCAGCTATGCTCCACTGTATGTCCAGATAAAGTTTTCTTATCTGGATAAGGTTTCACTCACCGGAACACTGATCATCAGCTCCATTGTGGTCTTCCCTAGTGCAAACTTTAAATACAAGAACATATCTTCTATTTGAAATCAACTGTTCCTTGGATGGGAAAGTATGCAAATGTTCTTCTTCCTGTGTAATTAGCCATCATGCCTTCCACAAAGGACAAGGTACAAAGGGGTCAAGGGGGAAGTGCAGCATAAACTTCACTAGCTGTGGTTGGTGAATTGCTGTGCTTTTCTTAGTGGGTAAGATTATAGTTCGCTCCCCAAGTCTTGCTGGGTACCTTTACGTGGTGACCCCATTATACAAAATCTACACTGAATCCGAGCAAGGCGACACGACGATTGAAGTATGTAGGAACGAAAAATACAGGCTGTCCGCACATAGCCCAGGATAAAAAAGTGCCCAACCGTAGCTTATGCACTAGGGCTAACGATGGTGGTTGTGATAGTGCAAGCACTGCAGATATAGATAACATCTCTGTCACAGATAAAGTCCATGGTGAGTATGTTTGCGGACCCACTGTAGCAGGAGATGAACCACAGAAATTAATGAAAAAGTTAAGAGGATTAACTATGATTAAGTGGACTTCTGCAGATAAGAACGGAATAATGTATTGCTACTTGTATTGCTAACACATTGCAGAGTGAAGGAGTGGCCTAGTGGTTGGGGCAAGGTATTTCAGGCCAGAAGGTTGGGGGTTCAAATCCCACTAGAGGACAGCAACCTTGGGCCAGAAGGACTGGGGTTTCTAGTCCCACAGGTGCTCCTTGTGGTCTTGAGCAAGCCACTTAACCCTCCATAGCCCATGTTCCCTGTAAAATAGTTATCTCCAAGTTATAATACCCTGTTCAATGTAATTTCAGTTTGTTCAATATAAACCACTCTGATGCAGAATAGCACAGTATATAAGAGAATGTAAATAAATAAATACTTTTATGCTATAAAACCCTATATTTAAATCAAGAGGGTATAACAAGGAGAATCCGCTGAAAACTGGCATAAAGAGGAAAATTGCAACTAGAAAAACTGCAAAAAGCAACAGATGCAAAGTTAAGATCTTTAATTTGGCAGGAAGATCCTGAAATACCAGGAAATGCAGCCAGAGACCAAGAAAATGTGGTAGAGAGATACAGAAATATTTCCCATCGTGTTGGGTGCCACAGACTTGATAAAGAAGAATTTCCAGCCACATCTTGACAAACTACCCATACATGTTACATCTTACAAACTCCAGCAGGAGGCTGTCTTTGGCACGTTGCAAGTACCATGCCAAGCCTTAGCAGTAAATTTGAGAGACTGAGATCATACTCCACATGCCCTGGCTTAGAAGTGAGGTTCACGACTCTCATAGTATGCACAAAACTAACCCATTTGGAGAAACTGCCCGAAGACAAGGCTTATCTGACAGCATCATCAGATCCAAATACACAAAAAGTGCTGAAATATGAAAGTAAATGTCCAGAATCTGTCTCAGTCATTAAATTTGGACAAGCATTCTAACGATTAGACAGAATAAGATTCCACAATCATGCACAGGAAAGGAAGCAACAGAATTTGCAAAACAAGAGAAAAAACTCTTCAAAGACTTAGATCAGCAAACGAGGAAAAACAAGTGGCAAATGCACAAATACAGTGGGAAATACAAAGTGTTACTCCAGGAACCTATCGATCAAGAACGGACACATGAATGGTTAAGGAAAGATGAACTGAAACTGAATGATAAGAGATTGATAGTTGCAGCCCAGGACAGCGGACTACAGGCGAGATGGTTTACAGCAAGCATTGAAAACATTGGCAAAACAGACATATGTCAATTTTTGTAAGAAAGACCTGGAAACAGTGACTCACCTCATAGCTAGCTAACTGTGAAGGTCTGATGGCAGAAAATTTCTATACAGAAAGGCACAACAAAATACCATGCCTCATCCATTGGAAACTCTGTAAACACTACAACATCACTGCCTCTGAAAAGCACTGAGCTTATAACCCTAAGAGAATTACAGAGAATGAAGAGGTTATGATCACCTGGGACATTCCCATTCTGATGGATAAGAAGCTGGATGTGAGGAAATCTGACACAGTGATAAAGGAGAAAAACACCAGAAAGGCAATAATAGAGGTGTCTGTTCCAAGTGATTATTCTGTGAAACGCGTGGAGAGACAACATATCCTGAAGTACCAAGAAATGCTGTCAGAGACCAAGAAAATGTGGCAGAAAGATACAGAAATATTTCCCATTGTATTAGGAGTCACAGATTGATAAAGAATTTACATGCACATCTTGACAACTTACCCATATCTGTTACATCATGCGAACACCAGAAGGAAGCTCTCTTCGGCACAATGTAAGTATTATGCCAAGCATTAGCAGTAAATTTGAGAGACTGAGATTATACCTTACATACCCTGGCTTAGAAGAAAGGTTCATGACTGTCATGGTATGTGCAAAACTAACCCATTGGAGAAGCTGCATCGAGACAATGCAAGTACTATAGCAAGTGTTAACAGTAAATTTGAGAGACTGAGATCATACCCCACATACCCTGGCTTAGGAGGAAGGTTCATTACTGTCATGGTATGCGCAAAACTAACCCTTTTTGGAGAAATTGCCCCCAGCATAAATATACCATACACATTTCATCTTACAAACTTCAGGAGTTGGCTTTCTTTGGCACAATGCATGTACTATGACAAACATTAGCAGTAAATTTGAAATTATACTCTACATACCCTGGGGCTTAGGTATGAGGTTCATGACGGCCTAGTATGCACAAAACTAAGGGAGAAAGTGCCAAGAAATATATACAGAATAAAAGAGGATATTTAAATTTTTAAGAAAAGCTTGTCAAGGGACTGGGCTCAGGGGGCGGAACCAAGATAGCGATGGTTGGATCTGTGTGAGGCAGACGGCGTTTCTCATGGGGAAAAAGCGGAAGGTGAGGGGGGTATTGCAGCCCTCACAAACACCAGTCACCTCCTCGCATTGCCTTCTGCAGCCTCTGGACCTTTGGATACTTACTTTTTGCGTCTGCCTCAGCAATTGGCGACTTCAGGGGAGGTTAACTCAGCTGCAGATTCTCCTGGGCAGAAGTGCTCAGATACTGCTTTGAGCACCCATTGCTCTCTCCTGATTTGTGACAAGCATCCAAGGTGGCGTGTTTCCAGTGGACTTCATTAAGCCTGTCACAGAGTTCACCTCCAGAAGTTGGTAGTAGTTCTCTGGATCGGGGGCCAGTCTTTGGAGTCGGGGAGGTAGGCAGAAAGCTTACCCCGGGACAACTACAACATGCTGATACTTTGGTGTCTCTCAGCAGTGTTCTGGTAGAGGGTATGACAACCAGTGTGAGTGGCAGGGAAGCGTTAGCTCTGAGGGCAGGAGATCTTAGTATTCCTGGAACTTTTGCTTTCTCCCTGGTACACCCTGCAGCCTTTACCCTGGAGTCAATTTGGTCTGCAATTGTTTCCCTGGGAGAGACTTTGATGCCACAAGTTTTGTTACTTGCTGGAAAAGTTTCTTCAAACTCTAAGGCTAATGAAGAAGTTACAGCTCAGGCCATGGCAGCTCATAACTTGACTCTCAGAAGCCAATATAAGATTAAGATTCTGGAAGGACATAATGAGGCTTTTGTTAAGAATTTTTCTTTGTTTAATAATGAAGCTGGAGCTGTTGGAGAATGTGTCTCATACTACAAATCTACGATTCATAAATTTTCCTAGAGTGGCTTAGAATCTTCAAGGGACATGTTTCGTGAGTACCTAACTGATATTCTTGCAGTTCCGGTTGAGTCACATCCTCCAATAGTAAAAATGTTTTATCTCCCAGTGGGGAAGAAGGCTGCTTTTTCAGAAATTGTCGGGATACAGCAAGTAGATGTACTTAATGTTACTGCTTTATTGGAGACATCAGAAGAAGAGATGATTGTGCCATCAACCTAATGCTCGAAGCCTAGCCAACAAAGTTCCTGATCTGGAAGCCCTTGTGGCCATTACAGAAACATGGTTTAACGAGTCGCATGAATGGGATATCGCCATAGCTGGCTATAATCTATTTAGAAGAGATAGAGAAGATAGGAAAGGAGTAGCAGCAGCCCTTTATGTTAAAAACAATATTAAAGCTGCTGAAATGCAGGGGACGTGGGGAAAAGAAGAAGCGCTCTGGATTGTGTTGGAAAGACGAGATGGCACTGTCATTCATACTGGTGTGGTCTACAGGCCTCCAACTCAAACCAAAGAAATGGATTGTGAATTGATTGTTGATATTGCAAAGATAGTAATGAAGGGGGAAGTGATCATATTGGGTGACTTTAATCTACTCGATGTGTATTAGAGTGTTCTTTCTGCAAATCTGGAAAGAAGTAAAAAAATTGTGGATGCCTTCCAAGATGCGTTACTTAAACAAATGGTGTTGGAACCAACCAGGGAGAGCTCCTTGCTGGATTTAGTGCTCACCAACGGAGATAGTGTGTCAAATATCCAGTGGGGGCACATCTGAGCATCACACGGTGTGGTTTGAGATAAAAGCTAAGGTAGAATCCAATACAGCAAGCTCAAAGTTCTAGACTTCAAAAACGCTGAGTTCAGTAAAATGGCGAGTACCTGAAGGAGGAGTTGGTAGGGTGGGAGGGGATAAGAGATGTAGAATTGCAATGGGCTAAACTAAAGGAGGCAATAAAAGGTGCAACAGATACATAGTAAGGAAAGTAAATAAAAACAAGAGGAAAAGGAAATCTATTTGGTTCTCCAAAGAAGTGGCTGCACAAATAAAGGCAAAAAACACAGCTTTCACAAAATTCAGAAGCTTGCAAACAGAGGAACACAGAAAAGAATACAAGATCAAACTAAAAGATACAAAAAGAGAAATAAGGATAGCAAAAAAGGCAGAAGAAATGATGGCTAAAGATGTGAAGTTTGGCGACAAAACCTTTTTCAGGTATATTCGGGAGAGGGGGAAAATCAGAGGTGGAAATGCAGGACTCAAAAGTGCTGGGAATGGACTCGTGGAAAGTGACATTGAAAAAGTGAAAATGCTAAACAAGTACTTCTGCTCTGTTTTCACTAAAGAAAATCCTGGAGAAGGACCACTTGTGATTGACAAATATACAAATGGGAATGGAGTAGATATCCCACCATTCACAAAAGATGATGTGTTAGAACAGCTTGCAAAACTGAAAGTGGACAAGTCTATGGGACCAGATGGGATACATCCCAGGATACTGAAAGGGCTCAGAGAGGTTCTTGCAAGGCCTTTAAAAGATGTTTTTAATAGATCCTTGGAGACGGGAGAAGTTCCACAGGACTGGAGAAGGGCTGATGTGATACCTCTCCACAAAAGCGGTAATAGGGAAAAAGTGTCAAACTACAGGCCAGTAAGCCTTACCTTGGTGGTGAGAAAAGTAATGGAGGCGCTCCTGAAAGAGTGAATAGTGGACTTCCTTGAAACCAACAGGTTGCATGATCCGAGGCAACATCGTTTTACCAAAGGATGATCTTGCCAAACAAATCCGATTGAGTTCTTTGACTGGGTGACCACAGAACTGGATCAAAGGAATGCGATGTATGTGATCTACCTGGATTTCAGCAAAGCCTTTGATACTGTTCCTCATAGGAGGCTTATCAATAAACTCAACAGTTTGGGGATGGGTCCCAAGGTGGTGAACTGGATCAGAAATTGGTTGACTGACAGACGACAGAAGGTGATAGTAAACAGAACTCACTTGGATGAAAGGAAGGTGATTAGCGGTGTGCCCCAGGGTTCGGTCCTGGGACTGGTACTGTTCAATATATTCGTGAGTGATATTGCCAAAGGGCTGAATGGAAAAGTCTGTCTTTTTGCAGATGACACGAAAATTTGCAACAGAGTGGACGCCCCTGAGAGAGTGGGGAACATGAGGAAAGATCTACAAAAGCTGGAAGAATGGTCTAATGCTTGGCAGTTAAGATTTAATTTGAAGAAGAGCAGTGTCATGCACTTGGGAAGCAGAAATCCAAGGGAATTGTATGCGATAGGGGACGAGAGATTGGTGTGCACAGACCACAAGAAGGATCTCAGAGTGATTGTTTCTGACGATCTCAAGGTGGCGAAACAGTGTGACAGGGTGGTGGCAAAAGGCAGAAGGATGCTGGGTTGCATACAGAGAGGAATTTACCAGCAGAAAGGAAAAGGTACTCATGCCACTGTACAAGTCACTGGTGAGGCCTCACTTGCAATATTGTGTTCAGTTTTGGAGTGGTTCAGAGGAAGGCGACCAAAATGATTTGAAGCCTGTGTCAGAAGGCTTATGAGAAGAGACTTGAAGATCTAAATACGTATACTCTGGAAGAGAGGAGGGACAGGGGAGATATGATTCAGACCTGGTGCGGGCAAACACAGTGACAGAATTCGAAATGGCATGGTGGCATGGGACAGAAACAGTGGATCCCTTTATAGCAACAGGACAAAATCAAAAATAAGCATAACTATCTCTTATATCTGAACAAATAGGGGTGACCTACATGGAGCGGTGGGTGCACCCCTAAACAAAGGCATGGAGAGGGATAACCTGCATGGAGCGGCAAGTGCACTTACTCTTGCTGCCTTGCTGGGGAGACTAGATGGACCATACTGGTCTTTATCTGCCATCATATACTATGTTAGCATGTTACCTTAGTTGTGACTTTCGCTTTACTTTCAGATAGGAAATGGCTGTTAAAATTGTTTTTCAGGAAGAGGAACTTGTTATTTAGAGGCTTACTGGTGCATATTTTTCCAGACCTTGCTAAGGAGACGCAAAGACGTCGCAGGGAGTTTTTACTTTTGCGACCAGAAGTTCAACATTTGGGAGCACTTTTCTTTTTGAAACACCCATGCAAATGCATGGTTAAGTTTCATTATGTCATGTATGTTTTTGATGAACCCCTCCAACTGTTGGCTTTTGTAAATGGCAGGTGCCTGGAAGCCTCAATTGATACCTCTGGTGATACATGAATATTGTTTATTTGCTGATTGTTGTCTATTATTGCTATTCTAAATAATTGTTTTTTTTCTTAAGAGTTTCTCCCCCCTCATTATGGGCTAGTGTGAGTGGTCAGTTATATATATATTTTTTGTGAATGTTTTTGTATTTCTTATATATTTTCTGCTATACTACTCTATTTCTGGACAGGATGGATAAATAGTGTACTAATATAATTGCATAAAGATAAATTTAAAAAAAAAAGGCTTGCCCACTGTACATATCCTCATTCTTCTGAAAATCCATGCACCTTCTAAAATACATTGTCCTGCATTAAAATAACATATAAGCAGAATTTTTAATTATTTTGAATATTTTAAGCAGGAATTCAGCAATAACCCTTAATCCAAAGCAGTAGCCATGCTCCAGAAAAATAATTTAAGTGTCATTGTAGATAATATGTTGAAACCCTCTGCCCAGTGAGCAGTGGTGGCCAAGAAAGCAAATAAAATACTAGGAATCATAACGAAGGGAATGGAGAATAAAATGAAGGATATTATAATGCCTCTGTATCACTTCATGCTGCGACCACACCTTGAATATTGTGTGCAGTTCTGGTCATCATATCTTAAAAAGGATATAACAGAATTAGAAAAGGTACAGAGAAGAGCCACCAAAATGGTAAAGGGGATGGAAGGATACCCCTATTAGGAAAGGCTTAAAAGGTTAGGGCTCTTCAACTTGGAAAAGAGACAGCTGAGGGGAGATATGAAAGAGCTCTATAAAATAATGAATACAGTAGAATGGGTAAATGTAGATCTTTTTTTACTCCTTCAAAAATAGAAAGACAAGGGGGCTTGCAATGAAGCTGCAATGTAGCACACATTTAAGACTAATTGGAGAAAATATTTGTTCACTGAATGTGTAATCAAACTCTAGAATCCGTTACTAGTGGATGTGGTAAAAGCTGTTAGTGTAGCAAGATTTAAAAGAGGTTTGGACAAATTCCTGGAGGAAAAGTCCATAAACCATTATTAAAGAGAACTGGGGAAATCCACTGCTTACCCACTGGCAAGCAGCATGGAATCTGTATACCTTCTGGGAACCTGACAAGTACTTGTAAACTGGATTGGCCACTGTTGGAAACAGGATACTGGGCTTGATGGACTCTTGGTCTGACCCAGTATGGCATATCTTATGTTCTTATGTTCATTTGGGGTCAAATACTAAAGCATATCAACAGTACAAGTATTAACATGCACATTATCTAACAGAAGCGGTTACCACAAATTAACCAAACTGTTAATGCTGGTGTAGTAATGGGCATTAGGTATCTGTATTCACATTAGTGTTACTACAGGATCCCTGATAGTAACATATCTTTGGAAAGCAGGTCAGTGCACCATGTTGATTGTGGTGCTTCTGTCGGCCAGAGGAAAACTGACAGAGGCGGTGGCACCTTACAGACTAATCAGTTTATTGAGGTATGAGCTTTCAAGGACACTTAATCAAAAAGAATTTTCAAGTGCATTCTGATGTTTTATATATATATTATATATATATATATTACATATATATATTACACTCTAAGAACTCGAGAAGGAACCTCTCTTTGGCATAAAGCAAGTAATAAGGGAAGCAGACTGAGATCACATCCTACATATACTGGCTTAGGAGTGAGGCTCATTCCTGTCAAACTATTTGTAAAACACATCAGTTTAGAGATATGGTTTTCTAGAGATGTGCAACCAGTTATTTGCTTCTTTCCCCATAGTGTCAGGAATACATGATAATCATGTGTACTAGGTCAGCAGCAGGCCTTTGGGTTTGGAAGCAAGCAACCGTTTTATCACCATGCAATAAACTGCGGCACAGCTGGTGGCATTTCTGCTTTTCGCTTCATGCAGTAAAAGACTCTTATCAGCATGCAAGAGTTTATGAATTTGGTTAGGACTCTGATTTGATGGTGACCTCTGTCAGTACTATTAACAGTTTTTAACACCTTCTGGAAAACACAGACAAAACTCTAACTAAAAAGATGACACTTCTGCTTCAGTACATGACTACTGAGGTATTCTGATCTATAGTTTAAGATGGAATTAAATTCACTCATCTGGTCGTCATCGTTAGAGCAAGAAAAAATTATACGTGAAGCTGAAGATTATCAGGTTTTTGGTCTTAACATCTCATTTGCAAGGAAATAATATTTAAAGTTTAGCCATTCTTTCCATTATGAGGAAAATTTTCAAAGGAATCTAGCCAGCAAAATTCCCTAGTGAAACTTGGCACACACAGAGCTGCTATAAATACAGCCACCTAACTTCTAGGCAGTTGTAGTTAACAAAAAAGCTTAAAATGTAGGTGGCCTCAGCAAGATGACCTGATCAAGGGAGAAGAGTAAATGCTTATATTAACATTTCAAATATACCTACAGCTTCCCCTGCCTAAACCCATCCACACATAAAGCAGGGGCAAAGGATGACATATGGCTTCATCTTACGTAGTTTTGTAACTGCATATGTTTTAGTGGATTTTCAAAGAGTAAAGACCCAGATAGTCCTCCTTTGAAGATTTGCAAACAACCACATACTCTGCCGCTAGGTAGCTTAGTGAAAATTGTCCCATATTAATCTGAGTAAACGAGGGATACTGCCAAATTTTTCTTTTATTACAGCCCCAAGCATAGATACTTGGGAAACATGAGACCACCACAAACAACAGAGGAGCAAGCTTAGGGAAGGTTTTAAAAACACTTAAGAGTGCCCATATTTAATGAACATGGCCAAAATTATTAGAAATAAAAATATTCGAGCAAAAATAATTAAGGAGTCTGACCAAATAAAAACAAAGCCAAAACACCACATAGATAGAAATTTCAAAAACGTTAGCTAGTACTGTAGCTTTAAGGAATCGTCAAGATTGCTCTTTGCTCCCAGGCATATGCTAGAGCTGCATTGGTTATGTCAATCCTTCACATGTTAGGGCAGAAGCAGTAGACACTGCAAGAGTGTGTTTCAAAACCAGCTCGCAGGTGGCAAAACACATCAAAAACAAATGCAATGATTTCTCACAGAAGAAAAGGTGTAACTGTTTGCCTAGTTATAATTACATGACCTAGATAATCAGGTTATTATTATATTATCTATAAGTAAAAATTATATTGTCTACATGTATGATAGCATATAATTTTGGTTATATTACCAACTTACAGTATGTAATAATTAAGTATTACTACTTAAGTTGTTCCTGGTAGATTGTAAGAAGGGAGAAGGTAGACCTGTTCAGCTGTACAAATTAAGAGATCTGCTTAAGCATTCTGCTGCTTCTTGGGGTGGCCAGGACTAAACACAAACAGCACTACTGAAAAGAAGCATTCATAAACTCTGACTAGACCAAGCATTTGCAGCCTGAAGCAGGAGGAAAAGTCAAGTATAACTGTATTTGCAAATTCTACTACTACTACTTATCATTTATAATGATGGCAGATCAACAAAGAACAGCATCCTGCCATAAGGGATCCCTGCATTCATTAACTTCAAAGGAAAGTGCAAACTGGGCACCAGGGGTGGCTCTATAATGAGGCAGAGTGAGGCGGTGGCCTCAGGTGGCAAACTTTTAGGGGGAGCAAAAAAGCCCCCAAAGTAGCCCGCTCACTCCACCTTCAGATTTAAAAAAAAAAAAAGGTGGACAAGCTACTGCCGCTGCTCCAGCCGCAGTTGCAATAGCGGTGATAATTTAAAATGAAAAGGAAACAGGTTAATTTTTGCACTGCTGCACAGTTTCATAACGTCTTATAAATGTTTCCTGTAAATGAAGTCTATGTATTGAGTGTGTGCTATTTTGGGAGATATAAGGGTAATCTGCCAAAAATAGTATGGACACAAAATTGCCTAATTTACTAAGATAATGATATTCAGAATATGCATAAGAAGTGTAGTCCTTGAATCATGGATGTTCCTTGCATATTGGTTAGATGCCCCCTAACCTGTCCTAAATAGAAAAAAAAAGAATGGTTAGCCTGGGGAGCCCTACTAGATGGCTTAGATCACAAACATCAACATTCATGCCACAGACAAATACCTATGGATTGGCCTGAAATCACTCTAAAAGAGCTGGAAAGCAGGTTAAAAAGAAGCCAAATTGGAAGAGCCCTGGCCCAGCTGCAGTAAGCAAATTTTGCCTGAAAGAACATAACTCCACCAAGACATGGTAAACTGCAAAAATAAATTTATCAAGCAACCAGATTTAACATCACAATGGTTTATAACAGGAAGAAGACTTGTCCTTCCAAAGGAGGATCCAAGTATCATTCCAAAAATTACAGACCAATAACTTGTATACTTACAATCTATAAGTCGTTCACTGCAATAAATGCAGATAGAATATACAGTCATATTGATTCCAATAACATCGTGGCAATAAATCAGAAAGGCAGTAAGAAGGAGCATTATGGAACCAAAGAGTGGTTAATTTTGAATAAGCCTATCATGGCCAATGCTAAAAAAAAGCTGAAATCTCAGTATAGCATGGATTGACTATTAGAAAGCCTTTGATAGCATCCCACACTATTGGTTTGATCGAGGGCATTAAGTCCACTATGAAAATGTGGCAAACCACATTTATTTTGAAGTATGAAAATGGTCAGTTCCATCAATCCTAAATCAAGATCCAGTCAGTAATATTTCAGGGAGACTCTCTGTTGCCACTTCTATTTTATACGGTGCTTAATCAACCAAGTACTCTTATCTTTAGGATATGGATTCAGCCTTAATCCTAAAAAAGGTAACAACCCAGAGGTAACATCACACTTTGGCCTTGACAAATGTGCTAAGGCAACCTTCCTTAGAGGAAAATTGAGCAAACCTGAAAACATCTCCCTAAGGACTATGACATCGCAGAAGTTGAACAGCAAGACATATATAAATAGCTAAGATTAGAGGAACGAACATCAATGAAACAAAAATTACTGAGAGAATTTATCAGTAAAGAATATTACAGGAGTTTAAAAATGTTGAAAAGTGAGATGTAAAAGTGCTTTAACATCACAGAATAAGATACAAGCCATTAATCAACTGGCAATTCCTATACTTTCATATACTGTAGCTTTGGGATTGTAGTCTGGCCTCTCAAAATCTTGAGACACTGGATGTACAAACAAAAAGCTCCTCCGTGCCCATAAGGAGATTTATAAGAACCAGTGTATGCAGAGACTGTACATCCCTAAAGCCAAAGGAGGACTGCATACAGAGGTACTAACATTAGGCAGAGTGAAGCAGCTGCCTCAGTTAACAAAAATTTGGGAGTGTCAGAAATACCCCAAAACACCTTAGTGGCGGTCGCTTCACTGTGCCTTTTCTTAAAAAAAATAATTCTCTAGAGAACAGTTGCTGCTGCTTTACACAGGTCTGTGGCAACGAGCGGCATCAATCCCCTCCCACTGTGGCCACCACTGATTCAGACCTAGCAAGAAGCAGTGACAGTAGCAACCTTTGAAAAAACACAGAAGCACAGGATCTTCATGACTCCAGAATGCTTGAAAGGCCCTGCTGGTCCCGCTGCTTCAGAAACATGCTTTTGCGTCAGAGGGAGTAGGACCAGCATGGCCTTTCTAGTGCACTGCAGATGCAGAGACTCCATGCTTTTTTTTTCTTAAGCTGCCACTGCCACAGACGTCAAGCAGAGGCAGCAACCATGGGCAGGGAGAAATGCCATGCTGGTCATGGGCGGGGAAGCACAGAGGTGGAGGACAAGTGCTGGACACAAGAGGGGGGGGGGGAATAGAAGGGATGGAGGACAAACAGACATGGAATGGGGACAGATGGTGGCCATGGGGAGAGGGAGTCAAAGGGTAGATGGTGGCCACAGGGAAGTGGAGAGAAGATGTTGGCCATGGGGCAGGGTATAGAGAGCAGATGCTGAGCATGAAGTGAAATAGGGCAGATGCTGGGAAAAGGGGAAGGGAGAATGAGAGGAGATATGCTGGGAATAGAGGAAGGGAGAATGAGAAGAGAGATGCTGGGCACAGGGAGAAGGAGAGAATGAACAGATGCTGGGCAGAGAGGGTGGGAGAGAGAGATCAGAAATGCTGAACACAGGGGGAGAGAGAGAGAGGAGGGATCCTGGGCACAGGGAGAGAGAAAGAGAGGAGATGTTGGGCATGGAATGGAGAGACAGAAAATGAACCGGCTTGGTCAGTTTTCTTAACATGTGTATGGACATTCTAGGGCCCACTGCAATATTTATGGCGCTGTCTCTTCTCTGGGTAGCCCCATTTGTGAGTTTTGGAAGTTGATGCTGTTATGGTATGGTATATTTCACTAGAGGTCCTGAGTAAAATTTTGTGAAATTTGGTATTACTTCAAAATATACTCGGTACTGCTGAGGTTTTATATCACTGTAATTGAAATGACACTAGAATCTGAAATAATTTTTGGTTAAGTTGAGCTCTGTGAGAAATGCCCTAGTTCTGCTCTACACCCATTATTAGGAGAGGAGTTTTCTTGGATGAAAAATATATGTTCAAAAAACAAAAGCTAGAAGCACAGCACAACTTAAAACACCAAAATAAAGTTAGTTATAATAAACTTTATTTTGATGTTATAAACTGTGCCATTGTTCTCGCTTTTTCTTTTTGCTCCTTGTAATGTGATCATCTTGCAGTTCCTTTGCCTTTTGCAGAATATATATTTAGAGCTAATACCATAGCTGTGCAGTCTGCAGTGTCTGGAGTTGATATGTTTCATATTAGATTCCCAGGCTACATAATTAAACTACTACAGTTTTGCTTCACATGAACATCATTGCAAAGGTTTTTTTAATTATATAGCCTGGGAATATGTTTTCTTTATTCTTGGGGCAACCACCTAACCAGTGTTCTAAATGAGGTGACCCTCAGTTCCCTGACTAGAGTTCCGAGGAGCAGGGCCGGATTTACCTTGAGTGAGGCCCTACGCCAACAAAAATTGTGGGCCCCCAGCAGGGGCGGCCCAAGGGGGGTGCGGACCTCATTTGCATAAGGGGCCTCATTTGCATAAATATTTGCATAATGTTACCATATACTAACTTTTAGTAAACGTGCCTCTTAATGAGTGTATGGATAAAGAAAGACTAAAATATTTCTACATTACTATAATCCAGTGCCAACTGCCAGACACATTAGGAACTACTACAAACACTGCCCATAGTAAACCCGCCGTATCCTAACAGCACTACCAGGACTCACAAAGCACCATACTCTACCAATCAAAAGGCAACACTGCAAATATTAAACCAATACATTTCAGAGAACAACAATACATGACCTACTGGGGAAAGAGAACAAGTGGCAATGTCAAATAGGAATTATATAAACAGAACACCTCAGCTCAGTTACACATGCAGAACATAGACCATCACCAAACAAGTAATCACAATTTAGAAATAGGAAGACAATAATTAAACTGGGAATCCCAAAAGCCAAACTTGGAATGTACAACACTGTAGAAATAAAACAATACATTAATTTGCTCTTGTACTAAACAAAGCACCGACGTTAATGATGCACATTTCCCAGAGCTGACATATTCCAATTAATAAATTCAAAATAAAGAGATATTTTTCTACCTTTTGTGCATTTTTTTCAGCTGCAATTGCTCCAGCCACTTTCTTCTGGTTTCTTCGTGTCTTCTGCTAACTCTCCATCGTCTGCTGTCCATTTGTCCTTTCTTCTCTCTTCTAGATTTTTTTCCATTCTCTCTCTACATCTGCTTTAACATACTAATCTTTCTCCTTTTGCTCTTTCCTCATTCCTATTTCATCCACTCAAATTTTACCCCTCCATCCTCAATCCCCACTTACTCTCCCAATACCCGGGCCAATTGTAGATTTTTTATCCCTCCCACACAAAATATTTTTCCCTTCTCCATTTTACTCTTCCAGCCCCATCCCATTCTAATCCTCCCCCAACATCAGCTCCCTTCTAGTTCCAGCCTCACCCAGCATCCATTCCCTTCTAGTCCCTGCATCAGCCCATTTCCAGTCCTAGCCATCCATCAGCCCATTTCCAGTCCTAGCCCCCCCATCACCCCACTTACAGTCCTTAACCCCCCATCACCCCATTTTCAGTCCTTAACCCCCCATCACCCCATTTTCAGTTTAAGCCCCCCCTATAACCCATTACCAGTCCTAACCCCCCATCAGCCCACTTCCAGTCCTAACCCCATCAACCCATTTCCAGTCAGCCCCCCATAGCCCATTGCCAGTCCTACCCCCCCCATCAGCCCACAGCCCATTACCAGTCCTAACCCCATCATCCCACCTCCAGTTTTAACCCCCCAGCCCATTTCCAGTCCTAGCCCCCCATAGCCCATTACCAGACAACCCCCATCAGCCCACAGCCCATTACCAGTCTTAACCCCCCCAAAGCCCATTACCAGTTCTAACCCCCCCCAACAGCCCATTACCAGTCCTAACCCCATCAGCCCACCTCCAGTCTTAACCCCCCAGCCCATTTCCAGTCCTAGCCCCCCCCCATAGCCCATTACCAGACAGCCCCCATCAGCCCACAGCCCATTACCAGTCTTAACCCCCCCCAAAGCCCATTGCCAGTTCTAAGCCCCCCCCCAACAGCCCACAGTCCATTACCAGTCCTAACCCCATCAGCCCACCTCTAGCCTTAACCCCCCCCCAGCCCAGCCCATAACCAGCCCCAGCCCCCCAATAGCCCATTACCAGCCCTACCCCCCCCATAGTCCATTACCAGTCCTACCCCCCCCATAGCCCATTACCAGTCCTACCCCCCCCGGCCTAAAGTAAAATTTAATTTAAAAAAAAAACCTGGTGGCTGCCGCCGCGGGGCCCCCTCTGCTGCCGCGGGGGCCCCGTCTACAAGCTGGTCGGGTCCGGTCGGGTCTCTCTCCCTCCCTCGCTGCAGGCTGCGAGAGACGCGCGTCTCTCGCAGCCTGCAGCGAGGGAGGGAGGGAGAGAGACCCGACCGGACCCGACCGGACCGGACCCGACCAGCTTGTAGACGGGGCCCCCGCGGCAGCAGAGGGGGCCCCGCAGCGGCAGCCACCAGGTTTTTTTTTAAATTAAATTTTACTTTAGGCCGGGGGGGTAGGACTCCTACCCCCCCCCCCGGCCTAAAGTAAAATTTAATTTAAAAAAAAACCTGGTGGCTGCCGCCGCGGGGCCCCCTCTGCTGCCGCGGGGGCCCCGTCTACAAGCTGGTCGGGTCGGGTCCGGTTGGGTCTCTCTCCCTCCCTCGCTGCAGGCTGCGAGAGACGCGAAGGGAGAGCGTCTCCTCGCGTCTGTGTTAAGCCCGCAGGGGCTGATGGGAAATCCCATCAGCCCCTGCGGGCTTAACACAGACGCGAGGAGACGCTCTATCTTCGCGTCTCTCGCAGCCGGGAGGGAGGGAGGGAGGGAGACGAGACCCGACCCGACCCGACCAGACCAGCTTGTAGACGGGGCCCCCGCGGCAGCAGAGGGGGCCCCGCGGCGGCAGCCACCAGGTTTTTTTTTTAATCGAGTTGAAAAAAACAAAAAACTGGTTCTATTTTTTGTGGGCCCCTGCCGGTTGTGGGCCCTACGCCATGGCGTACATGGCGTATACGTAAATCCGGCCCTGCCGAGGAGGTCCCTCCAGTTCAGAGGGTGGGAGGGGATGGATGTCAGCTCATTTCTCACCTCAGGCAGCAGATTGTTTTGAGCTTCCCCTGCTTGGTCTGCAACACTGTGTAGCATGCCAGAGTTTGTAGATCCACTTTCATCTGACTCAAAGGCAGAGCATAAGCCAGAAAAAAACATTCTTACTTTTTTGTGATGTGCTCCTTCCTTGACATCTCTTCATTAAAAAGTTATATTCTAGAAACTCTAACCACACAAAGGATGTCAGAGAGAGAACTGGCGTGGGTTTTTATCATTTTGAGATGCAATGCCATATAGGCCACACTACTGATGGGGGACAGGCCAACCATCCTGAACTGTGGGGACTAGTGCCTGTGTCAGAAGCATCAACTGGCCTGCACTGGTGACCATGCAGTGCTATGGCACGTGCCCCTTGTCAAGGACTACAAGGCCACTTTCTTCAACCTATGAGTTCAGCCCATCTTCACCTACTGCCATTGATGTGAAAGTGTTTCAGGGATGTTTACTTATTACATGATCAAGAGCTTGAAGATGTGAACAAACAGGCAGCGTGAAAGAGTAGCCTAGTGGTTAGTGCAACAGCTTAGTACCCAAGAGATCTGGGTTTAATTCCCACTGGTGCTCCTTGTGATCTTGGGCAAGTCACTTAACCCTCCATTGCCTCAGGTACAAACTTAGATTGGAAGCTCTCTGGGGACAGGGAAATACCTATGTACCTAAATGTTACTTGCCTTGAACTACCACTGGAAAGGCGTGAGCTAAATACTAATAAAATTTTGAAAGAAAATAATGGTGAGCTGGTTGACTGTGTTAGAAATTGGTTGAGTGCAGGGCCGGCCCATCCACTAGTTAAACTAAGCAGTTGCCTGGGGTGGCAGGCCCTGGTGGGTGACACTGCTTACCCCACCCCCCACCTCAGTCTCCTGTTCACCTCCTATGTGTTTCCTTATCATTCCCCTAGATATATCCTAGTCTCCACTTCTTGTGTTGTCTGTCTTGACTAGACTAGAAGCTCTTATGAGCATGGATTCTCTCTTACATGTCTCTGTAGAGCACTACATATGCCTTGTAGTGCTATACAAATGATAAGTAGTAGTTCTTTATGGTGGGGGTGCATTACTCTGCAAACTATGGTTCAAGAAATAGATGGACTAAATGCCTTTGAGTAGCACAATGTTTTGATTTTCCCGCATATTTTGTAATCCGCTTTGAACTGGTCTGCTACTGGAAGCAGGTGGGATGTTAATGTGGAATTAAACTAAACAAAATTAAATTAGATATGCTGAACAATGACTAGCTTGCCTTCGTGTACCAGGCTCAGGTGCACCTTCTTAATAGGGTATTTATTTATTCAGCAACATTTCCATACTGCTGTATCTACGAGTCACAGCAGTACACAGGGTATATGGACACTAATTAATAAATTATAATTTTGTGCTGTATACAGAAATGTGAAGAGATTTGAGGCCCACAGTGTCCATATTCCTATAATTCCAAAAAGTCAAATCTATAAAATTTAGGAATGTTGCTTGTCCCCTGCATTGCTCTGTGATTGGTGGCAACAAAGGATAAGGATCAGTTGCTTTTTACCCCCTTTTATAATGTATTTTGGTTTCCTGCCTATCCCCCATATATGGGATTTGTTTTTTTACAGTGACCTTTGATTCTAATAAGCCTTCTTTACAAAGACAAATTCATAGACAATGACATATAGCAAGTGGAGGTTAATGACACTTCATCAATCACTGATTCACATCAATTTTCAAGAACTCTTCAACGCAAACATTATGTCACCTTTAGAGCAAATTTAAGGCAGTGTGCAAAATACAGCATAAGCAGATTATTCAAGATCCTTAAATATTTTTAAATGAAATTTGACAAGAACTCACTGTCTTTCAAAATAAAATATAGCAAATATAGCCACTGCAAAGTCATTCATTCACCTAAGAATGTACCGGCCAACCCAATGGTTCAGGGATAGTGCCACATCTTATTAAGCATATTAAAATATATTTACAGGATGTGAGCGCCATCTATAGTCATTTATATTTTATAATTTTGATGTCTTTTAAAATTGGGCATTTTAAGCAAAGGCCCTAGACAAATGTATCCTTCAGAAAAGAGATAAGTGCTTTTAATTATCTGATTCATTCCATTGCCAGTTGGTTCTGGAAGATTTATTATTTATTTATTTACTTACAGACTTTTTTATACCGCGCTATTCGACATCAATGCAGTTTACATGAAACAGAAACTTATACGGTGCAGGGGACTGTTCCGTATTTACAATAAACAGGTGCTTAAAACTTGGATAAACTGGGGTAACTATTTACATATAGGCTTCATATCAGGTCCTATCGTAGATTAATGTTGGTGTGTTGGTGTATGTGAGATGGTTGTTGGTACACCTACATCTAGGTAGTGTTTGAGGAAGAGGTGGTGTTTTAAAGCCTTCCTGAATTGTATTAGGTCAGGGATTGCCCGGATGTCAGGTGGTAGGGCATTCCAGCATCTGGGTGCGCAGAATCTAAATGCCCTGTTTACTGTTGCCTGGGTGCATTGAGTTACTGTCTTAGAGATTAACAGTGTGTTTATTGATGCAGATCTTCTGGCTCTGTTGGGGGAGTCATGTGGGTGAGCTCTGTGAGTGAGGCGGAGGAGAGCCCGTTGATGGCCTTGAAGGTCAGCAGTAGGGTGTTGAAGGTGAGTCTGCTGTGGATAGGGAGCCAATGGAGCTGTTTCAAGATGGGCGTCACATGGTCACGCCTGGAGGCGCCATGTAGCACTCTGGCTGCGGTATTCATTGCTAGCTGGAGTGGACACAGCGTGGCTCGTGGAAGCCCTTGTAGGATCGCATTGGCGTAATCGAAATGTGGGATGATCAGCGCTTGATAGATTGTCCGGAAGTCATCTGGTTCTAGCAAGGAGCATAAGTGTCTGAGAGTCTGGATCTTATGATAGACTGCTTTTACCATGTTGCTAATGTGCGCTTTCATGTCTAAGCGTTGGTGACCCCAAGGTATCGGATTGTGGACTTGGTTTGTAACTCCGCTTCCTTGACTTTTAGGCAGGCTGGAGGGATGTATTCTTGGTTCTTCGTGACAAACAGAACTTCTGTTTTCTTGTGCTAAGATAGACTCCATTAATATAAAACTGTGTGAATGTCCCCCTTAAAAAAATACAACTACAGTATACACACCTATGAGATGATTTTATAACAGAATGCCCATGTTGAAAGTCTAAAAATGCACTTATTTTATCCCTACTTCATAAATTAAATATAGGTGCCTATGTGTCTTTATAAAATAGACACCCAAATCCGATTGTGTGCAAATGCCCAAACACAAAATTAAGTGAGATCTGAAGGACAAAAAGGAGTCTATCACAATTCCTAAATAATGGATTTTCTACTGAATCTTAACAGCATGGCCATCCAACTGTACCTGACTGATTTTCCAACTTTGTTGTACGTTTGGATACTTTTGTATTTTTTTCTCTTTCCTTTCCTCATTTCAATATTTTTGTTCCTTTTCTCAAAGTCATCTTTTATTTTACACTTCTGGAGAAATAAGGCAGTAAGAACAGAATTAAAGAAAACATTCTTTTTTTTTTGTCTCCCACTTTATGTCTGTCGGAATTTTGCAGACAATATCTTTAAAATTTCACATTCTCTATTTGTGAGAATGACACAATAAAATAGCCTTCCTTGAGGTAATTCAAAAAGACACCATCCAATCGAAATAGAGTGAAGCTCTAACTCAGTAAAAATATGTATAAAGCATGCACTCAATATTTCATGGAGAAATTAAAAATGTTACTAGGAGGAAAAGGATCTCAGATATCGTTAAGCACCTTAAATACCTGACAAGAATGAAATAATAGTCAGGTAGGCCAGTATATCAATTGAAATATAACTTCAGTACATTTATCTTGTAAATGTGCAAGTAGAACTTTAAGCATACCCCAACGCTAGTAGCAGCACCTAAGTGTTTTGCTTAAAGCTTCGTCAGGGAGTGGTCCTGGACAATCAGTATTTTAATATGCACATGCTGAAACAACAAAAAATCATAATCAATAAAAATCTCTCTAAACCTCAATAAGATAAATATACAATCCATTATAATCTTGTACAAGAAAACTCCACAAGAATGGTATATAATATATACAAACCCATATTTTAAAAACATTTAAATCTTTTTCTAAATTTTATCTGTTTATCAAGATATAAAAATAAACAATAGGGAAAAACAATCAATTTATACAAATACAACTGACCCGATAAAAGGAAAAACCCCTGCAAGCAAGCTGATATCGCCCTAGAGACTAGCAGGCTTAGAAAAATAGTCATCCTTCCACCAAAGAAGACACAATACAAAACTAAATGGAGTGGAGGAGTGGCCTAGTGGTTGGGGCAAGGTACTTCAGGCTGGAAGGTCAGGGGTTCAAATCCCACTAGAGGACAGCAACCTTGGGCTGGAAGGACTGGGGTTTCTAGTCCCACAGGTGCTCCTTTTGGTCTTGGGCAAGCCACTTAACCCTCCATAGCCCATGTTCCCTGTAAAATAGTTATCTCCAAGTTATAATGCCCTGTTCAATGTTATTTCAGTTTGTTCAATACAAACCACAGTGATGCAGAGTAGCACAGTATATAAGAAAATATAAATAAATCTCCTATAATGTAAGCAGCAGGGTACACTACAAAAAATATAAACAGATCTACTAACCAAACTGAATTCAATAAACTACACCCAATGGAGTGATATTTATATCACTCATAGAGCTTCACAACTTTCACATACTCGCAGCTTACAACTCCAACTTCAGGTATTTAAGGTGCTTAGAGATACCTGAGATCCTTTTCCTCCTAGCAACATTGTTAATTCTTCCATTAAATATTGAGTGTAAGCTTTGTAAATATTTTTCCTTGAGTTAACAACAACTAGTTTAAACTTATTTTTTTGGTGCAGAATTCCCCCAGAAGTACAGTATTTTACCATGGCTAGTACTTCTGTTTTTAGGGGATTTTAAATGGGCAATTCTGTTGCTACAGATAACAGCAGTTGCAAAGTAGTCACTGTTACTTGCAGCTCAGAGCTAGTCTCAGGCTCTGTGGACTGCCAAATTAAAATCTCCAAAAATCATAAACCCTAACCATAAGGCAATCAACATCCACCAATCTCTCCATCCCCAGCTCATTCCTCTCTTGTCTCAGTTCATCCCCTATAAACAGTCCCTCTCCTCTGCCTCCAATTCACCTCCCCCCCCCCCTCAATTTGTCTTTGTATTCTCTCTTCTCTGTGCACAGTTCAGTACCCCACTCTCTCTCCCTATACCAGCTCACCTCATTCACAGTCTCCCCTCCATCCCCAGCTGGTTTCCCCACTCACTCTCTGTTCTTGTCCCCACTTCATTCCCCACCCTCTTTTTCCCTACCCTCAACTTGACCCTCCCTCCCCACCCACTCACAAGCAAAGTGCATTCCCACACAAAGACATTTTAAATTGTATGTGGAAATCGGAACTGAGACACCTAGGTTGGAAATATATGCTTCCATTAGTGGTCTTTATTAATTAGCCCCCTTTAATCTACAAATTGGTGAATTGAGCATCCTTGCAAATTATTATGTGATAAATGAGTATGGAAGAGAGACGGGAGAGGGAAGATATTACAGAGATGTTTAAATACCTCTGTGGCATCAATGCACGGGAGAACCACTTTCAATTGAAAAAAAGCTCTGCAACGTGGAGGTATAGGATGGCGGTGAAAGGGGACAGACTCAGGAGTAATTTGCGGAAATATTTCTTTATGGAAATGGCAGTAGATGCGTGGCATAGTCTCCCCATAAAGGTAACAGAGACAAACACTGTATATGAATTCAAGAAAGAATGGGACAAACAGAAGATCTCTAAAGAAAAAAATGGGACTGCAGAGATTGGTATAGAAGGGCAGACTAGATAGGCTACATGGTCTTTATCTGCGGTCATGTTTCTATTGTCATATATCATTTCTTGCACAGTGGCAGTGCCATGGAGGAGAGAGGTCACGTGAAAGGAGAACATCACCTTGATGTGGCAGAAGTAATTCTGTAGCTAGGACCTGTCCCCCAAGTGATGTAATGCCCTCTTGTACCGCAGATATCTCTCCAGGGCCATATGCCCATGAGGGAAGGGTTAGGATGACCATTATAGTTTGCAATTCAATCATTAGGCATGTACAGTAGTTAGCTAGATGGCTGGTAGTCGTGAGGATCCTCTGGTTACCTGCCTGCTTGGTGCAAAGGTAGAGAACCACACATGCCACCTTGATAAGAATATATATATAATGCTGGCGGGGGGGGGGGGGGGGACCTGCAGTTCTTGAACATGTTGGGACAGGTGATAAAGGAAAATGTGCAAGGGATGTTCTGGAAGCTAAATTTAGGTTTTTAAGTATAAAGTTGAAATCCAGGACTTCCAGGGTAGCATTCTCAGAGATGCTTCCTGTTGCATGTGCAGAACCCAAAGGCAGAGCTCTGGAGTCTCAATGTGTAGATGAGACAATGATGCAAGGAAGAGGGTTTTGGATTTGTTAGGAACTGGGTACATTCTGGAGAAGGGGCTGGGGGAACTTTTCTGAAAGGATGGGCTCTATCTTAACCGGTGTAGAACCAGGCTGCTGGTATTAACCTTTAAAAAGGGGACAGAGGAGCTTTTAAACTAGATAATGGGGGAAAGTCAACAGTCGCCCAAGAGCGCGTGGTTCGGAATGGTATATCTTTGAAGGATACTAGCAAAACAGGGAGTTAGGACATCATGATAGAGAGGTTCCAATAAAGGGGAAAATAACCCGGGAGCCATTAAGTAAAAACCAGACAGAGTTGAAAGCTTCCAATTTGTCCCTGTCATCCAAAAGCCAGACTGTTAATATGAAAAAAGACAAACTTTAAAATGCCTGGATGCAAATTCTAGAAGTCTAAAAAATAAGATAGAAGAGTTAGAATATATAGCACTGAATGAAGGTTAGATATAATTGGCATTTCAGAGACTTGTAGGGTTACCAACTTTTTCACCGAGAAAAACCCGACACCTGTGGCTCGCCATGCTCCACCCATTCTCCGCCCCTAGTCCCACCCCTGCCCCGCCCCCAGCCCCACCCACAAAAATTACCGAGGATACGTGTAGGCTAACTTCCTTGGTCAGATAATAATTAAACTGGGAACCCCAAAATCCAAACATGAAATGTACAACACTGGAGAAATAAAACTATAAAGTAATTTCCTCTTGCACTAAACAAAAACGCAAAGATGTTAGCAATACACACTTCCCAGACCAGACATAGTCCAGTTAATAAATTCAAAATAAAAAGTATTTTTCTACCTTCTGTTTGGGCGTTTTATTTTTCAGTTGCAATTGCTCCAGTCACTTTCTTCTGGTTTCTTCGTGTCTTCTGCGAGCTATCCATTTGTCCTTTCTTCTCTTTTAGATGTTTTCCATTCTCTCTCTATTTCTGCTTTAAACATACTGATTGTTTCCCTTTTGCTCTTTCCCCCAATTCTTTCCTTATTCCTTTATCATCCATTTAAATTTCACCCTTCCATTCTCAAGCCCCTCTTACTCTCCCAATACCCAGCCCATCATAGACTTTTCTTCCACACAAAATATTTTTCCCCTCTCCATTCTCATTCCCCATCTATTCTAGTCCTCCCCCAAAATCAGTTCCCTTATAGTTCTAGACCCACCCAGCATCCACTCCCTTCTAATCCCATTCTCCCATGCCCCACATCAGCCCATTTCCAGTCCTATTCCAGCTCTTCATCAGCCCATTTCCAGTGCTAGCCCTCACATCACAGACCATTTCCAGTCCTAGCCCCCCCCCATCACAGCCTATTTCCAGTCCTAGGCCCCCCCATCACATCCCATTTGCAGTCCGAGTCCCCCCGCACCATCACAGCCCATTTGCAGTCCTACCCCCCCCCACCATCACAGTCCATTTGCAGTCCTAGCCCCCCTAATCACAGCCTATTTCCAGTCCAAGTTCCCCCTCCCTCCACCATAGCCCATTTCCAGTCCAAGTTCCCCCCCCCCCCATAGCCCTTTTCCAGTCCAGGTCCCCCTCCCCATCACAACCCATTTCCAGTCCATGTCTGTCCCCCCATAGCCCTTTTCCAGTCCAGGTCCCCCTCCCCATCACAGCCCATTTCTTTTAAGTCCAATGCCCCCCATAGCCCTTTTCCAGTCCAGGTCCCCCACCCCCCCTTCACATCCCATTTCCAGTCCAAGTCCCCCTAATCACAGCCTATTTCCAGTCCAAGTTCCCCCTCCCTCCACCATAGCCCATTTCCAGTCCAAGTTCCCCCCCCCCCATAGCCCTTTTCCAATCCAACGTCCCCCCCCCCCCACAGCCCATTACCAGTCCAGGTCCCCCTCCCCATCACACCCCCTTTCCAGTCCATGTCCCCCCCCCTAGCCCTTTTCCTGTCCATGTCGCCCTCCCCTTCAAAACCCATTTCCAGTCCATGTCCCCCCCCCCTCACATTGCCCTTTTTCTGTCCAGGTCCCCTCCCATCACAGCCCATTTCTTTCCAGTCCAAGTCCCCCCCATAGCCCTTTTCGGGTCCAGGACCCCCCCCCCCCCCCATCACAACCCATTTCCAGTCAAATTCCCCCTCCTAGCCCTTTTCCAGTCCAGGCCCCCTCCCCCCATCACAGCCCAGGCAGTCCTTGGCCTCCCCCCTCCCAAAACCGCGGCTGTCTGAGGCTTTAGAGGGAGCAATGCCCTTTAACCTTTCCCACCAATTGCGGCTTCACAGGAACAGCCGCCAGCGTGAAGGAAAAGGCTCTTCACGCTGGCGGCTGTTCAGAGGGAGCCGCGGCCTCGCGCGGGCTTCCCCGGCTCCCTCTGAAGCCGTCCGGGTTGGGAGAAAAGCCATTTTTTTTGCTCTGGCCGCTCCCGATCTTGCGGCCAGAGCAAAAAAAACGGCTTTTCAAGGGCCGGTTTTGCCTCTGCGCCGGCAGCCGGCCTGGCCATGGAAAAACCGGCCAGGCCGGCTGAAAACCGGCCAGTTGGCAACCCTAGAGACTTGGTGAAAGAGGATAACCAATGGGACCAGGCCAAAAATTATATTGTAATGATAGGGTGGATCACATAGGTGGAGGGATGGCACTATATGTTAAAGAGGGTATTGAGTCCAACAGGATAAAGGTTTTGCAGAAAACAAAATATACTGTAGAATCTCTATGGATAGACATTCCATGTAAAAAGGGGAAGGGAATGGCAGTGGAGGAGTACTAGGATCTGCCTAGCTAGCATGATCAGACAGATGAAGAAATGCTAACAGAAATTAGGGAAACTAGCAAAGTTTACAGTACAGTAATGATGAGAGATTTCAATTCCCCTGGTATTGACTGGGTCAATGTTACATCAGGGAGATAAGGTTTCTAGATGACTGATTCATGGAGCAGCTGGTTCAGGAACAGACAAGAAGGGAAGCTATTTAAGATCTAGTTCTTAGTGGAACGCAGGATCTAGTATGAGAGGTAACGGTGTTGGGGGCCGCTTGGCAATAGCGATCACAACATGATAACATTTGATTTAATAAATGAAATGAGGATGACAAGGAAATCCACTGCGCTAGCATTTAACTTTCAAAAAGGAGACTATGAGAAAATGAGAAAAAAGGTTAAGAAAAAATAATATAAGCAACTTCAAAGGTTAAGTTTACATCAGGCCTGGGTGTTATTTAAAGTGTAGTTACTCACCTGTAGCAGGTGTTCGCTGCGAACAGCAGAAATATGTCCTTATATATGGATGACGTCATCGACGGAGCCCCGCACGGAACGCTCCCCAGCTTCCAAAGGAAGTCTTTGGGAGGTACATTACGCATGCCCTCCTGCCTGCCGTGGTGCCATCATTTTCAGTCTAATAACATAGCAGGAGCCAAAAGACAACTCCCTGGGGAGGTGGGAGGGTTGTGAGGACTTATTACTGCTGTTCATGGAGAACACCTGCTACAGGTGAATAACTACACTTTCTCCGTGAACAAGCAGGAAGTAAGTCCTCACATATGGGATTTTCAAGCTACAGGCTACCGAACCAAGAGAACTCCAGCCCAACAGGGCACCGAAATGGAGAAGCCAGGAGGGGAATCCCACCGTGGGACTCATGTGATTCAGTATCCACAGCAACATCAACCTCAGGGGTTCTGTAGGTAGCCTGGATGGACAGAAGGGCCAGGGGGCAGCAGTTGACCCCAAGAGGTGCCATAGCATGGCCTGGCCAAAATTTTTTGTCACGTCGGGAATCCCAATCCAGACAGTAATAGAAACATAGAAACATGACAGCAGAAAAAAAACACATGGCCTATCTAGTCTGCCCTTCCATCAACTATAATAGTGTCATTTTTTCCTTTAGAGATCCTCTGTTTATCCCATGCTTTTTTGAATTCAGATACTGTTCTCATCTCTACTACCTCCACTGGGAGACTATTCCACTTATCTACTACTCTTTCTGTAAAGAAATATTTCCATATATTACTCCTGAGTCTATCCCTTTCATCCTTATCCTATGTCCTCTCATAGCAGAGCATGCTTTCAATCGGAAGAGACTCTCCTCCTGCGCATATATGTCATGGAGATATTTAAACATCTCTATCATATCTCCCCTATCCTGCCTTTCCTCTAAAGACCTTTAAGCCCATCCTCATATGCTTCATATCGAATACCACTAACCATTTTAGAAGCAAACCTCTGTACCAACACCATCCTGCATATATCCTTTTGAAGGTGTGGTCTCCAGAATTGCACACAATACTCCTAATGAGGTCGCACCAGAGACTTATACAGAGGCATTACCACCTCCTTTTTTTCTGCTGGCCATTCCTCTCCCTATGCACCCAAGCATCCTTCTAGCTTTCGCCATTGTCTTTTCTATCTGTTTAACTACTTTAAGATCATCAGACACAATCACTCCTAGGTCCTGTTCTTCTTTTGTGGACAGATGTGCTTCACCCCCTATACTGTATCGCTCCCTTGGATTGATGCAGCCCAAATGCATGACCCTGCATTTTTTTAACATTAAATTTCAGCTGCCAAATTCCAGACAATTATTCAACTTTAGCTAGATCCCTCCTCCTGTTATATATACCTTCCGAAGTGTCTACTCTAATGCAAATTTTGATATGATCAACAAAGAGGCAAAACTTACCCGACAGCCCTTCCGCAATACCTTTGAAGCTGCTGATACCTCATCAGGTGTTAGTTCCCTTCCTACCACCCCCCCCCCCCCCACCCTGTGTGAGCAGTCTTGCTTTATAGGGCACCTACCCAATTAGCTACACACACGGACTTGGAATATTACATTCAAAACACACTTAAAAGAGGTTAATTATTTTTTCTCTGAAAGGACAGCTGGGAAACCGACTGGTACTTTGGTAGCTCTCTCTCTCTCTCTTTTGCTTCAACAGGTACCTAAGCTCCAACTGAACAATGGCTGCGAAAAATTGTATCGCCAAAGCTTTTGCACCCGTTACAGCTTCTGCCTCTGTCCAGACAGAGATCCCAATGCCAGTTGAAGGACCGGTTCCATTTTCAGGATGCCTGCATGCTGAAGCTCTCAGGAAACAAGTGGAGGAGCTCAGAGAAGAGGTGGCAAGGCTGAGGAGCATTCAAGACAATGAGAAGTACATTCATGAGATGCTTCTTGAAACATCTAAGCACTCCAGCAGAGGAGAAGATGGGAGCCTACAGAATGACGAAGGCTGGACATGAGTCTCCAGGGCCTGCAGCATCACCAATCCAGCTCCTCTAGCCCTTGAAATGAAGAACCATTATGCAGCCCTGAAAGTAGAGGAGATGAAAGTATCCCAGGAAAGGGAAGAACCAGAGCTCGAGCACTGCAAAGTTACAGAATCAGGGACCACAAGGAAGAGAAGGGTAGTGGTGTTACATAAGAACATAAGATATGCCATACTGGGTCAGACCAAGGTCCATCAAGCCCAGTATCCTGTTTCCAACAGTGGCCAATCTAGGTCATACGTACTAGCAGTTTCCCCAAAAGACACAGGTTCCACAATGCTTGTACTGGGTCAAGCATTGATATCCTGGGTCCCTTCTTAATAATGGTTTATGGACCTTTCCTCCAGGAACTTGTCCAAACCTTTTTTAAACCCAGCTATAAATTCCAGAGTTTGATTACACGTTGAGTGAAAAAAATATTTTCTTTTATTAGTCTTAAATAGTTTACCCTGTAGCTTCATTGCATGTCCCCTAGTCTTTCTATATTCTGATAACGTAAACAATCGATCTACGTTTACCCGTTCCACTCCGTTCATTAATTTATATACTTCTATCATATCTCCCCTCAGCCGTCTCTTTTCCAGGTTAAAGAGCTCTAACCTTTTTAGCCTTTCTTCATAGGAGTATCCTTCCATCCCCTTTACCATTTTGGTGGCTCTTCTCTGAACCTTTTCTAATAACGCTATATCCTTAAGATACGGCGACCAGAATTGCACACAATATTCAAGGTGCGGTCTCACCATGGAACGATATAGAGGCATTATAATTTCATATGCTTTATTTTCCATTCCTTTCCTTATGATACCTAGCATTCTGTTTGCTCTCTTGGCCGCCGCTGCACACTGGGCTGAGGGTTTCAACATGTTATCCACAATGACGCCTAAATTTTTTCCTGGGTGGTGGTTCCTAATGTGGAACCTTGCATCGTGTAACCATAGTTTGGGTTGTTCTTCCCTAGGTGCATAACTTTGCACTTGTCCACATTAAATTTCATCTGCCATTTTGATGCCCAGTCTTCCAATTTATCAAGATCCTCTTGCAATTTTCCACAATCCTCTTGAGTTTTAAATAGTTTTGTGTCATCTGCAAATCTGATAACCTCACTCGTTATTCTCTTTTCCAGGTCATTTATGAATATGTCAAAAAGCAACGGACCCAGCACAGATCCCTGGGGTACACCACTATTCACCTTTCTCCATTGAGAAAACTGGCCATCTGTTATCTGATGCCATCTGTCGGCAAAGTGGCATAACCTGCCTGGGATATTGGGGGGTTGGGGACCCCTCAGAGGCAGAAAGGCTAAGCTCTCTAGGAAGGAATCAAAGCCCTTGAGGGGACTGAACCTGCGGAGCTGGTTGGGCTCTCTGGCCTTTTGGCTTCCTTTGCTGTCTAGTTTGTCCCTTTTGTGAACCTGACCCTGAGTCTGACTCTGCTGGGTATAGGAAGGATAAAATGTCCTCTCTTTGCTGAAAGAGGGTTTTTTATAAGGCTTCTTTTTGGCTAGAGTGGCTGTAGATTTCAACAATCTATCTAGAGTAGTATTGTCAGCATCCAACTCATTAGCCTTTTCCTGTCAGTTCTTGCCAAAGAGATTCTCTCTCGTGCAAGGAATGTTGCCTAACTTGTCCTGTACCCAAGTCTCCAAGTCTGATGCCTGAAGTCAGGCAATCCGTCGTGCACCAATGGCAATAGCAGAGGTTCTGCTGATACATTCAAAGCAGTCAAAGGCTGCACGATTGACAAACTTGGAAACATCTTGAGCATGCTTAACTAGAGCAAGAAAATCTTGTTTCTTGTCATCTGGGAGAAATGGGCTCATAAGCTCCAAGTCTCCTGTCACTCCCTTGAGGAACATTCCCATATATAGTATATATGAACTGATCCTAGCTGAAAGCATGGAAGCCTGAAAAGTTTGGCGCCCAAAAGCGTCCAGAGTCCTGCATTCACGACCTGGAGGATTGGATGCATGCCTCTTTGCACTTTTCATCCTACGCATGGCTGACTCCACCACCATTGAATGGTGTGTCAGCTGAGTCTTTTGAAATCCAGGACATGGCGGAACTCGATACATAGTATCAAGTCTCCTAGAATGAGGAAATGTAGTCAGAGGTGTCTCCCACATTCTGAGCATCAAGTTATGCAGAATTTCATGGATGGGCAGAGTGGCTGCCTCCTTTGGAGCTTTAGGATACTGGAGAATTTCCAATTCCTTTGCTCTGGGTTCCTCTTCAGGAGCCACTGTGATTGAAAGGCCTTTGGCCATGTCACGAATAAAATTCTGAAAAGACATGTCCTCTGGAGGTGACATTCTGCATTGGGGAAAAGAGAAATCTTCTGGAAGAAACCCTCTAGTAACAGCAGAATTGTCAAGAGTCTTCGGAATTGGAGGATTCGAAGTATTCCTGACCACGATGCTCATGCAAAGCACGGTCCCGTTATCGATCGAAGTCGGTACCGAGTTGATCGGGTACCAACCTGTCGATTCCAGCCAAAGATGGCGTGGGAAGAATTCCAACCGGGGCCGGTACCAGCACCGTGTCTGCACCGGTGTAGGTACCGGCATTGGTATCGATACCGGCGCCCGTTGGACCAACGGTACTGCAGCTGAGAGAACAGCTGCAATGCTGCATTCGATAGCGAGGAACCTCTGGTCTATCGCCGATGACTGGGTGTCGGTACTGGTTAAAACGGCCGGGACCCCTGAGCATGGCACAGGTAGTTCTTGCGAGGTCGAGGCCTCGAACATCCTGGAGCCCCATCGATGCTTTGGAAGCCGAAGCCTCCCGCCGGGTCTGCTTTGCCAGTGTGGTTCCCTCAAGGGCAATGCCAATGGCCTCTCGATGCTTAGCAGGAGAGCTACACCTTGAGGACCAGCTTTTATGTTTAGTTACCTGAGATCCATGGGAGGAAGAGGAGGCCCTTGAAGATGTCAATGCAATGCATCTGGCTTCCGAAGACAAGAGGGTACCGAGCTTTAGCAGCCCGGTTCTCTCTTCCTCTTTTAGTCATCCCCATACAGGAGAGACATTCAGATGGAGAATGTTCAGGCCCTAAACATTTAAGACACCAATCATGGGTGTCAGTGACAGAAATGGTACTGCCACACTTAGTACATTTTTTTAAAACCACTAGTTGGTTTTTCCATGTTTTAGGAATATGGGGCCTAGTGCCCAAAATGGCTCCTAGCACAAAAAAAGAAAAGTTTCTGAAAAGAAACAGTTTCAAAGTATAAGGTTTTTTATTTTTTCTTGGAAAAGAAATGGCGGTACTGGTAAGCGTTGTGCGGAGGCAAACACAACCACAAAACAATTTTAAAGACGGAATTTTCTGCGGTGACAGGGTATGGATCTTCCCGGCTCCGCGGAAAACGAAGAACTGAAGAGGGACAGATGGAAAGGCGGGAAGGCAGCGCGCATGTGCTGAGGGATGCTTCCAAAAGCATTCCTATTGGATGCTGGGGAGCTTTCCCACGCAGGCTCTGTCGGTACCGACGATACCCATTGTTCCTGGAGATCAATTACACTGGCTTCCAATGAAGAGTCGCACCAAGTTTACATCAGCACTCAACAACTTCAAAATCTCACAAAACAGCTCAGCAGAGATACTCTAGGACCTAATAAAAAAAGGTCCTGAAAGCAGACTGAGAAGGATAAACAATAACATCAGGATACTTATACCCAGCGCTTACTAATAGAGCGCTCTCACTATATGCACTGACCTTATGGAACCATACATGATATTAAGGACTTCGGGGAAAAATTAAAGACATTGCTTTACAAAGAACATTTTGGTAACATCACATAGTGCATTGCAAAATGACTGAACCCACTGGTATCGGACCGTAGATAATGAACAATACAAAACACGACTGACGCACAACTCCCAGTAGACACTACACAACCTATATATAAATTATTGCGATTTTGTTAAGTTACCCTGCACGCCATGTTACCCCACCTTTTGAAGAGTTATAATGTGAACAGTTTGAGTTGCGATGTAAACTGCCTTAAGGAGAAGTCGGTATATAAAATCTGTTAAATAAATAAATATTTATCTTTCTAACAAAAGGGCTTGTTACCCTTAAAATATCCCTTTTCAGTTTTGCCCACTGTTTTTCTGCATCCCCCAACTTTTCCCATCCCATTAACAACTCATAGTAACATAGTAAATTACAGCAGATAAAGACTAGCATGGTCCATCTAGTCTGCCCAGCAAGGCGGCAAGAGTTGGTGCACCTGCTGCTCCATGAATGTCGCCCCTACCGATGTCTTTGTTTAGGGTTGTACCCACAGCTCCGTGTAGGTCACCCCTATTTGTTGGGATATAAGAGATAGTTCAGTTTATTTTGTTTTTATCCTGTTGCTATAAAGGGATCCACTATGTCTGTCCCATGCCATTTTGATTTCTGTCACTGTGTTTGCCCCCACCACTTCCATCGGGAGGGCATTCCAAGCATCCACCACCTTTTCAGTGAAAAAGTATTTCCCGACATTGGCTTTCAATTTACCACCTTGCAGCTTCATGTTATGCCCTCTAGTTTTACAGCTTCCCTGTCTTTGAAAGAGGTTTGTTTGTTCATTAATACTCTTAAGTATTTAAAGGTCTGAATCACATCTCCCCTATCCCTTCTCTCCTCCAGAGCGTACCTATTTAGGTCTTCAAGTCTCTTCTCATAAGTCCTCTGACGCAGGCTCCAAATCATTTTGGTCACCTTCCTCTGAACCATTTCCAATCTTTTTATATCCTTTGCGAGATATGGTCTCCAAATATGAACACAATATTCCAAGTGAGGCCTCATCAGCGACTTGTACAGTGCTGGTGATTCCTCTCTGTATGCAACCCAGCATCCTTCTGGCTTTTGCCACCACCTTGTCGCACTGTTAGAAACATAGAAAAATGACGACAGAAAAAGACCACATGGCCTATCTAGTCTGTCCTTCCATATCAACAACTACAACAGTCCCCTTTTTTTTTCTTTAGAGATCCTCTGTGTTTGTCCCAAGCTTTTTTGAAATCAGATACCGTCCTCATCTTTACCACCTCCATTGGGAGACTATTCCACGGATCCACCACTCTTTCCGTAAAGAAATATTTCCACATATCACTCCTGAATCTATCCCGTTTCACCCTCAACCCATGTCCCCTCGTAGCAGAACTTGCTTTCAATAGAAAGAGGCTCTCCCCCTGTGTATTTATGCCACGGAGGAATTTAAATGTCTCAATCATATCACCTCTATCCCGCCTTTCCTCTAGGGTGTACATATTAAGATCCTTAAGTTTGTCCTCATATGCTTTATAATGAAGACCACTAACCATTTTGGTAGCCACCCTCTGTACTGACTCCATCCTGTTTATATCCTTTTGAAGGTGCAGTCTCCAGAATTGTACACAATACTCCAAATGAGGTCACACCAAAGACTTATACAGAGGCACTGTCACCTCCTTTTTTCTGCTAGCCATTCCTCTCTGTATGCACCCAAGCATCCTTCTAGCTTTTGCTGTCGCTTTTCTACCTGTTTAGCTACTTTAAGATCATCTGACACGACCACGCCTAGGTCCCGCTCTTCTTTAGAGGACAAAAGTACTTCACCCCTTATAATATATTGCTCTCTTGGATTGCTGCAGCCCAAATGCATGTCCTGGCATTTTTTTAACATTAAATCCCAGCTGCCAGATGCTAGACCATTCTTCAGGCTGAGCTAGATCCCTCCTCATGTTATCTACACCTTCCTGGGTGTCAAATCTATTGCAGATTTTGGTATCATCCGCAAAGAGGCAAACCTTACCCGACAACCCTTCCGCTATATCACTAACAAAGATGTTAAACAGAATCGGACCAAGGACAGATCCCCGGGGAACACCACTGGTAACTTCCATCTCCTCAGAGTGAGCTCCATTTACCTGTACCCTTTGTCGCCTCCCACTCAACCAATTTCTAACCCAAGCAGTAACTTTAGGGTCCATCCCTAGGGTGCTCAGTTTGTTTATAATTCGTCTGTGAGGAACGGTGTCAAAGGCCACATCAAGAGCTCTCCCTTGGTCCAACTCCCTGGTCACACAGTCAAAGAAATCAATCAGATTTGTCTGAGAAGACCTGCCTCTGGTGAATCCATGCTGCCTCGGATCCTGTACTCCGCTGGACTCTATAAACCTCACTATTTTCTCTTTCAGCAGCGTTTCCCATAATTTACTCACCACTGAAGTTAAACTAACCAGCCTGTAGTTTTCAACCACATCCTTACTTCCGCTTTTGTGTAAAGGCACCACATGATCCTCTGCAGTCCTTTGGCACCACTCCAGACTCCAATGAGGTATTGATAAGGTCAGTCAGTGGAGCTGCTAGAACATCCCCAAGGTCCCTCAGTATTCGAGGGTGTATCCCATCAGGTCCCATCGTTTTGTCTACTTTAAGTTCAGCTAGTTTCTCACAAATACAATCTTCTGAAAATTCTTCAAGATGCCCCTGAGATGCTTCTGTTCCTGTTTGTGGGTATTTTCTGGGGTCCTGCTCCTAGTTCTTCAACTGTGAACATAGAACAGAAATATTTGTTAAGCAATTACGCTTTATCTTCATCAGCTTCTACATATTCCTCCCCTTCACCCTTCAGTCTGACAATACCACTTTTGCCCTTCCTCTTCTCACTAACATATTTGAAAAATGTCTTATCCCCCCATTTTATTGCATTGGCTATTTCTTCTTCTTTTTGAATCTTTGCCTTCCTGACTACTTTGCTAGCTTCTCTAAGTTTTTCCAAATATAGATGCCTGTCTTCCTCTCTCTGTGATCTCTTGTATTTCATGAAGGCCTCCCTCAAATTCTTCACCTTTTCAGCTACTTCTTTCGAAAGCCATAGCGGTCTTCTTTTCCTTTTACCTTTATTTACCATTTTAACAAAAAGGTTGGTTGCCCTTAAAATATCCCCATTCAGTTTTGCCCACTGTTTTTCTACATCCCCCAGCTGTTCCCATCCCGCTAACGACTCCCTGAGGTATTGGCTCATCTTGGCAAAGTTAGTTTTCCTAAAGTCTAAGACCCTCACTTTTGAATGGATTCTAACAGCCCTAGTCCTAATACTGAACCACACCATCTGGTGATCACTGGATGCAAAATGATCTCCCACTATAACATCAAAAATACTTTCACCATTGGTAAGCACCAAGTCCAGTATGGTCCCTTCACGTGTGGGGTCTGTTACCAATTGCGTGAATAGTTCTCCCTGTAGAGAATCCAGGATCTCTTTACTTCTAGACAATACTGCAGCAGGAATGTGCCAATCAACATCTGGCAGATTGAAATCCCCTATTAGTATCACTTCCCCTTTCCTAGCAATACTGCAAATGTCTTCAATTAACTCTCTGTCCACCTCTTCCTCTTGTTAAGAAGGTCTGTATATCACGCCAATGCAAATAGATTTCTCTTTCCCTCTTTCTACTTAAACCCACAGTGCCTCCTCTCTCTCTGTTTCGCCACCTTGAGACCCTCAGAAATAATCACTCTGAGGTCCTTCTCCTGATCCGTGCACACCAGCCTCTTGCCCCCTATCATGTACAATTCCCTTGGATTTTTGCTTCCTAAGTGTATGATACTGCACTTCTTCACATTAGATCTTAAATGCCAAGCAATAGAGCATTCTTCCAGCTTTTGTAGATTTTTCCTCATGTTCCACTGCCTCTCGGGAGTCTACACTTGCAAATTTTTGTGTCATCTGCAAAAAAGACAGACTTTTCCATTCAGTCCTTCAGAAATATCACTTACAAATACATTGAACAGTACCAGTCCCAGGACCGAACCCTGTGGCACACCGCTAATCACCTTCCAATCAGCTCTTTGAGGTATTGTCCCATCTTGGCAAAGTTAGTTTTCCTAAAGTCTAAGTCCCTCACTTTTGAATACATTTTATCAGTCCTAGTTCTAATACTAGATCACTGGTGATCACTGGATGCAAGATGATCTCACACTGTAACATCAGAAACACTTTCCACATTAGTAAGCACTAAGTCCAGTATAGCCCCATCATGTGTGGCTGCTGTTACCAGTTGCCTGAATAGTTCTCCCTGTAGAGAATCCAGGCTCTTCTTACTTCTAGATGACACTGCAGCAGCGATGTGTCAATCCACATCTGGCATATTGAAATCACCTATCAGTAGCACTTCTCCTTTCATAGCAATATTGTGTATGTCTTCTATTAAATCTTTGTCCACTTCTACTTCCTGTGAGGGGGAACAGTATATAATGCCAATGCAAATTCCCTCTCCCTCTTTCTCTTTCTAGTTTAACCCACTGTGCCTTCTCTCTTCCTTTTAAGCTGTGCAATTCTACAGCTTTAAGATTATTCTTTACATATAGTGTCACTCCATCTCCCCTTCTTCCTATCCTGTCCTTCCAGAATAATGTATAGCCCGGTAAAATTACATCCCAGTCAAGGTTGTTCATAAACCATGTCTCTGTAACCACCACTAAATCCAAGTCAGCCTCTTCCATTAAATCCTCAACATCTGGGATCTTATTTCCCATGCATGGGCATTTATATACACTGCTTTACAGATGTTGCCATTTTTACCTGTGGGCTGTTAAGGTATGGACCGCGGACCATGTAAGCAGCCTTGCAGATTTCCACTGCAAAGAAGGAGCAGAGGCTGGCCACCGACACAACCATCTCACTGATACTGTGAGCTGTGATGACTCTCAAGGTTCAATCCAGTCTGAGAATATGCATGAGCAATGCAGTCCGCTAGCCAAAGGGATAGGGTGCGCTTTGAGACTGTGGTGCCCAGCTTACTGGGATCACAGGAAATGAATAGAGACCTGGTGTACGGAAGGTGAGCAACCTGAGCTTAGAGCATCACTGCCACCAGGAAAAGGACCTTCCAGGTCAGGAATTTCAGAGGGCATGAGTCCAGCAGCTTGAGTGGGTCCCACATGAATTGTTCAAGTACAACGTTGAAATCCCAAGCAAACTTCGAAGGCTTGAGCGGGAGCTTTGAGAGGAGCAGGCCCTCTCATGAATCAGGCCACAAGAAGCTGGGCCAAAATGGGCTTCCCCACAAAGCCACAATGATACGCCCCTATTGTGCTGAGATGAACTTGCATCAAATTGGATTTTTCAGGCTGGAGTTCGAGAGGTATGGAAGGTACTCCAGCAGCTGGTCTATAGCGCAGGAGAAGGGGTCCAGTGCCCTACCCACGCATCAGGCAACAAACCTCTGCCACTTTAGCATGCAGGCCTTGTGCATTGAGTCCTTGCGGGATGCCAACAGGACACTGGTAATGCCCTCAGGAAGATTAAGCTCAGCGAGGACTATCCACTCAGCATCCACACCATGATGACCAGCGAGAAGATGATGGGGTACAGCAAGGTTCCGCCCTCTTGTGAAATGAGGTCTGAGGCAGAGCCCAGGCAAAGTGGCACCCTCTGCGAGAACTGTAGCAGTAGCGGGAACCAGGGCTGCTAAGGCCAATAACCGGATGCCCTGACTTCCCTCTTTTGCTGTGCGACTGTCAACGTTCCCCCATTTTCTAGTTTAAAAGCTGTTCTATCTCCTTTTTAAGGGTTAATGCCAGCAGCCTAGTTCCACACCGGTTAAGATGGAGCCCATTCTTTCCAAAAGGCACTCCACCCCCCGTTACCCAGAATGTTTTCCAGTTCCTAAAAAAATCCAAAACCCTTTTTCTTGTACCATTGTCTCATCCATGCATTGAGACTTTGGAGCTCTGCCTGACTTTTGGGTCCTGTGTATGGAACATGAAGCATTTCTGATCGGTGTCTGTATCAGGCAAAATGGTTGAAACCAACACACAAAATTACAGAACATGTAGATAGTCATGGTTTAATGGCAGAAAGCCAACATGGATTTAGCCAAGAAAAGTCTTGTTTCATTAATCTCTTATATTTTTTGAAGGTGTGAATAAACAGGTAAATAAAGGTGAGCCAGCTGATATAGTATATCTGGATTTTCAGAAAACCTGTGACAAGGTCCCTCATGAGAGACTCTTGTGAAGATAAAAATCATGGAATGGGGAGGCAGTGTACTATTGTGGATTAGGAACTTCTTAAAGCATACTGATCTTTTTCTGCTGTCATTTACTATGTCATGTTATGTTATGTTATAGAAAACAGAGAGTAGGGCTAAATTGCCAATATTCTCAATGGAGAGAGGTAAACAGTGGAGTACCCCAGGGATATGTGCTGGGACCACTGCTTTTTAATATATTCATAAATGACCTGGAAATGGGAACAACAAGTGAGGTGATCAAATCAACAGATGACACAAAATTATTCAAAGTTCTTAAAACATAAGAGAATCACGAAAAATTGCAAGAGGACCTGATAAATTGGAAGACTGGGCATCCAAATTACAGATGGAATTTAATGTGAACATGTGCAAAGTTATGCTCTTAGGGAAGAACAACTCAAACTATGGTTACACGATGCAATGTTCCACATTAGGAACCACCACCCAGGAAAAGGATTTGAGCATCATTGTGAATAATACTCTGAAATCCTCTGCCTAGCAAGCAGCATCAACCAAGAAAGCAAATAGAATGCTAGAAATCATAAGGAAAGGAATGGAGAATAAAACCAAGGATAATACAATACCCCTGTATCGTTCCAGGGTGCAACCGCACCTTCAATATTATGTGCAATCTGGTCGCCATATCTTAAAAAAATATAGCAGAACTAGAAAAGGTACAGAGAAGAGCTACCAAAATGATAAAGGGGATGGAAGGATACCCCCTATGAGGAAAGGCTTAAAAGGTTAGGGTACTTCAACTTGGTAAAAAGAGGGCTGAGGGGAGGTATGATAAAGGTCTATAAAATAATGAATGCAGTAGAATGGGAAAACGTAGATGGGTTGTTTATTGCTTCAGAAAGCAGAAAGACTAGGGGACATGTAACAAAGCTACAATATAGCGCATTTAAGACTATTAGGAGAAAGCACAGTTATTTACCTGTAACAGGTGATCGCTGGGAACAGCAGGAATAAGTCTTCACATATGGGTACGTCGGTACCGACGGAGCCTGCGCGGGAACGCTCCCCAGCGTCCAATCAGAAAGCTTTTGGGAGCATCCCTCAGCGCCTGCATGCTGCCTTCCCGCCTTTCCAACTGTCTCTCCTCAGTTGAGTTTTATAGCTGAGACAAATATGGAGAGAGAGGGAAAGGAAAGAGAGATAGAGAGAGAGACAACTCCTAGGGGAGGTGGGTGGGTTGTGAAGACTTAAGAACATAAGAACATAAGACATGCCATACTGGGTCAGACCGAGGTCCATCAAGCCCAGTATCCTGTTTCCAACAGTGGCCAATCTAGGTCCTACGTACCTAGCAATATCCCCAAAAGACACAGGTTCCATAATGCTTGTACTGGGTCAAGCATTGATATCCTGGGTCCCTTTTTAATAGTGGTTTATGGACCTTTCCTCCAGGAACTTGTCCAAACCTTTTTTAAACCCAGCTATACTAACAGCCCTTACTACATCCTCCGGTAACAGATTCCAGAGTTTGATTACACGTTGAGTGAAAAAATATTTTCTCTTATTTGTCTTAAATAGTTTACCCTGTAGCTTCATTACATGTCCCCTAGTCTTTCTATATTCTGATAGCGTAAACAATTGATCCACGTTTATCCGTTCCACTCCATTCATTAATTTATAGACCTCTATCATATCTCCCCTCAGCCGTCTCTTTTCCAGGTTAAAGAGACCTAACCTTTTTAGCCTCTCTTCATAGGAGTAGCCTTCCATCCCCTTCACCAATTTGGTGGCTCTTCTCTGTACTTTTTCTAATAACGCTATGTCCTTTTTAAGATACGGCGACCAGAATTGCACACATTACTCAAGGTGCGGTCGCACCATGGAGCGATACAGAGGCATTATAATATCCTTTGTTTTATTCTCCATCCCTTTCTTGATGATACCTAGTATTCTATTTGCTTTCTTGGCCGCCGCTGCACACTGGGCGGAGGGTTTTAACATGTTACCCACGATGACTCCTAAGTCCTTTTCCTGGGTGGTGGTTTCTAATGTGGAGCCTTGCATCGTGTAACTATAGTGTGGGTTGTTCTTTCCTAGGTGCATAACTTTGCATTTGTCCACATTAAATTTCATCTGCCATTTGGATGCCCAGTCTTCCAATTTATCCAGATCCTCCTGCAGTTTTCCACAATCCTCTTGGGTTTTCACAACTTTAAACAGTTTTGTGTCATCTGCAAATTTGATAACCTGACTAGTTATTCCCTTTTCCAGGTCATTTATGAATATGTCAAAAAGTAGCAGACCCAGTACAGATCCCTGGGGTACTCCACTATTCACTTTTCTCCATTGGGAATATTGGCCATTTAGCCCTACCCTCTGCTTTCTATCTTTTAACCAGTTCCCGATCCACAATAGTACACTGCCTCCTATCCCATGACTTTTTAGCTTTGCCAAAAGTCTCTGATGGGGGACCTTGTCAAAAGCTTTCTGGAAGTCCAGATACACTATATCAACCGACTCACCTTTGTCTACCTGTTTATGCACACCTTCAAAGAAACATATCAGATTAGTAAGACAAGATCTTCCTTGTCTAAAGCCATGTTGGCTGTCTCCCATTAGGCCATGCCTATCTACATGTTATGTAATTTTGTTCTTTATGATGGTTTCTACCATTTTCCCTGGTACTGACGTCAGGCTCACCGGTCTGTAATTTCCCGGGTCACCCCTGGAACCTTTTTTAAAAATTGGTGTTACGTTGGCGACCCTCCAATCTTCAGGTATTACAGATGATTTTAATGAAAGTTCACAGATTACCAATAGCAGGTCTGCAATCTCATATTTCAGTTCTTTCAACACTCTGGGATGTATACCATCCGGTCCAGGTGATTTGCTACTATTCAGTTTATCAAATAGTTGTAATATATCTTCCCGGTGTAGTGATATTTCTCTCAATTCCTCTGCAGTATCACCTTTAAATACCACTTCAGTCATGGGTAACATCCCTACATCTTCCTCAGTAAAGACCGAAGCAAAGAATTCATTCAGTCTCTCTGCTATAGCCTTGTCTCCTCTTACTGCCCCTTTTACCCCTCTATCATCTAACGGTCCAATTGACTCTCTCACAGGCCTTTTGCTACGAATGTACTTGAAAAAGTCTTTATTTTGTGTTTTTGCTTCCGTAGCAAGTTTCTTCTCAAATTCCCACTTTGCCTGCCTTATCAATGCTTTGCATTTAACTTGCCAGTGCTTGTGTTGTTTCCAGTTTTCATCATTTGGCTCTTTTTTCCATTTCCTGAAGGTTGCTTTTTTGGCAGCAACAGCCTCTCTGACCTCACCTTTAAACCATGCTGGCAGTTTTTTTGGACTTTCTTCCACTCTTCTTAATGCGTGGAATACAGCTGGTCTGGGCTTCGAGGATAGTATTTTTAAATAACACCCAAGCTTGCTGTAAGTCTTTAACCTTTGGAACCGCTCCTTTTAGTTTTTTCCTAACTATATTCCTCATTCTATCATAGTCTCCCTTTTGAAAGTTAAAAGGTAATACTGTGGATTCCTTTACTATCTGTCCTCCACTAATTAAATCAAACATGATCATACTATGATCACTATTGCCAAGTGGTCCCAACACCCTTATTTCTTGCACTTATTCCTGCTGTTCCCAGAGATCACCTGTTACAGGTAAGTAACTGTGCTATCTCCAGGAACAAGCAGGAATGAGTCTTCACATATGGGGACTCCCTAGCTTTAGATGCCAGGGAGAGAGCCCATAAGTTGTGTGTCCCTGGGACAGGGCTGCACTTCCCCACCTGGATCTCTGGCATCCCCTGAGGGATGGTGGGCAGGAGTTGATTAAGTATGGAACAGGTGTTTGAGAACAGCCTGACCAAACAAGGCATACCGGCGGGAGTCCTTGTCCAAGTCGTAATGGGCTGTGAAGGTATGAACCGAGACCCAAGTGGCTGCTCGACAGATGTGGTCGATAGACACAGAGTTCAGATGAGCCACTGAGGCTGCCATGGCTCTCACATTGTGAGCTGTGACATGGCCCTCCAGAGAAAGGTTCTTGCTCTGATAGGCGAAAGAAATACATTGGGCAATCCAGTTAGAAAGTGTTCTCTTTGAGACTGGTTGTCCCAAATGAGAAGGATCAAAGGCAACAAAGAGTTGGGAAGACCTTCTATGTTGCTGCGTCCTCTGTAAGTAAAAAGCCAGAGCTCTTTTACAGTCCAGGGTATGAAGATTTCTCTCTGCACTTGATGCATGAGGTCCTGGAAAAAAGACAGGTAGATAGACCTCTTGGTTGAGGTGAAAAGGCGAGACCACTTTAGGCATAAAGTGTGGATTAGTCCTAAGGACCACCTTGTCATGATGGAACCTTGTATAAGGTGGACTAGCTACTAGTGCTTGCAATTCACTGATGCGGCGTGCTGATGTGATTGCAATGAGAAAGATAACCTTCCACGAAAGGTATTTCAAGGAGGTGGTAGCTAAAGGTTCAAAAGGCGGCTTCATATGCTGACCAAGAAAAAATTTAAGTCCCATGCCACCGGGGGTGGTCTAATGGGAGGCTTTGTTAAAAGGAGGCCTCTCATGAACCCTGCTACAAGAGGATGAGAGGAAACAGGTTGTCCATTTAGAAGCTTGAGGGAAGCTGCAATAGCACTCAAATGGACTCTTACTGAATTTGTCTTAAGGCCTGCATTAGACAGATGAAGGAGATACTCCAGCAACGATTCCAGAGGTATAGCACGGGGGTTAAGACCCTTCTCAGAACACCAGATGGTAAACCTCTTCCACTTGAAAGCATAAGAACGTCTAGTGGAAGGTTTTCTGGAAGCATAAAGAACATCTTTTACTTGTTGAGAAAGATGAAGCTCCTGGAGATCTAGCCCTTCAGCAACCAAGCCCTGAGATGCAGAGACTGGGGATTGGGATGCCACAACTTTCCATCCTCCTGAGAGAGGAGGTCTGGAGCAGACCCTAACTCTAGGGGGGGGGGGGCTTGAGAGAGATGTGGAAGCAGAGGGTACCACACTTGCCATGGCCAATGTGGAGCTATGAGAATCATGTGGCCTCTGTCACTCTGAAGCTTGAACAGGATTTTGGGAATTAGGGGAATGGGTGGAAAAGCATACAGGAAGTCTTGACCCCAATGAAGGAGGAAAGCATCCCTTGCCTGAGCCCCCTAAGCCGGAGTTCTGGAACAGAACCGGGGAAGTTTGGCATTCCACGGACTTGCAAAGAGGTCTATGTCTGGGGTTCCCCAAATTTGAAAAATTTTGGACACCTGGTCCATATGTAGGGACCACTCGTGTGGAAGCAGAACTCAACTGAGTCTGTCTGCCCAAGAGTTTTGAACACCTGGAAGATAAACTGCCAAAAGATGAATGTGATGCTCTCTGGCCAGGGCCCACAGTCGCACAGCTTCATTGCAAAGCGACAGAGAGCCAGTTCCACCCTGCTTGTTTATATAGAACATGGCTACCTGATTGTCCATGTGGATAAGGAATGTCTTGTGGCTGAGCAGGGTGTGGAAAACTCGCAGAGCAAGGAAGATTGCTCTGAGTTCCAAGAGATTGATATGTAGACAAGTCTCCTGTAGGGACCAGATGTCCTGGGTGGAGAGGTCCTGAAGATGAGCTCCCCAGCCCATTGGAGAAGCATCTGTTGTTAGAGTTGCTTGGGGTAGAGGCTGTTGAAAGGGGGACCCCAGCAACAGGTTTTGAGGGGACTTCCACCATTGGAGGGACAAAATGAGGCGACTTGTGTTTGTTATTTTGTCTGATAGGCAGCCTAATGCCTGGGTCCATTGGGTGGATAAAGTCCACTGAGCTGCTCTCATGTGAAGGCGAGCATATGGTACCACATGAACAGTGGATGCCATGTGGCCTAGCAACTGTAACATCTCTCGAGCAATTAGTAGGGGTTGCAAATCTGCTTGACAAGCTAACTGCATCAAGCGAAGGCCACGGGCCTGGGGAAGATAGGCCCTTGCCCTTGTGGTATCCAGCAATGCCCCTATAAACTCCAGGGACTGAGTAGGGATCAAATTGGAGTTTGGGATATTTATTACCAGCCCTAAATATTGAAGGATACGCATTGTGCAGGTTAGAGAAGTCTTGGCCTCTGAGTGGGAGCTCGAATGAGCCAGTCGTCCAGGTAAGGGAAGACAAATATTCCCAGGGTGCGCAGAAAAACAGTAACCACTGCCATGCATTTTGTGAACACCCTTGGTGCAGAGGCCAGACCAAAAGGGAGCACTCTGTATTGATAGTGCTTCTCCTGAAAAAGGAACCGAAGGAACCTTCTGTGAGTTGGATGGATGAGAACATGAGTTTACGCATCCTTGAGATCTAGAGAACAAAGCCAATCCTGACTCTGAAGGTATGGCAGCAGAGTTCCTAGAGAAACCATCTTGCATTTTTCTTTGACATGGAATCTGTTCAACTCTCTGAGATCTAAGATGGGTCTGAAGCCCCCTGTTTTCTTTGGAATAAGAAAATAGGGGGAGTAGAACCCTGTGCCCTGTTGTTGAGAAGGCACTTCCTCTATTGCCCCCTGGGCTAGAAGAGTGGCAACCTCCTGCTCCAACAGTCTGAGGAGGGAGGCTGGAGAATTGAATTGGTGCACTCTTGTGAGAGGGGGCAAGCTGGAAAAATGAAGTTTGTACCCCTCTCTTATGATGGAGAGTGTCCAATGCTCTGCTGTAATTTGCCCCCACCTGGGAGCAAAGTGACATAACCTTCCTGGAATGGTGGAGGGCTGTGGTCCTTCTAGAGCCAGGAAGGCTAAGTTCTCTAGCAGAAAGTCAAAGGCCCTGAGGGGGCTGAGATTGCTTGGCTGGAGCAGGCCTCGCAGCCTTTGCCTTGCTCTGTTTGGAGGATTGCTGACGTTTGGAAGGGAACTGAGCTGCAGAAGATGCCCGCTGACTATAAGCAGGATAGAATCTTCCCTTTTTAGAAAAAGTTGTTTTCTTGAACAACCTTTTCTTAGCAGGAGCAGCTGTGGATTTGGATAGTCTATCCAAAGCAGAATTTTCAGCATCCATCTGATTGGCTTTTGCTTGCCAATCCTTACCAAACAGATTCTCACCTGTACAAGGGATATTTCCCAATTCATCTTGGACCCAGATCTCCAAATCAGATGCTTGAAGCCAAGCAATCCTACGTGCACCTATAGCTATAGCTGAGGCTCTGCTTACGCATTCAAAGGAGTCGAAAGCTGCACGATTGGAGAATTTGGAGATATCCTGGGCATGTTTGAGCCCAGTGAGAAATTCTTGCCTTTTATCATCAGATATAAAAGGACTTAAAGTCTGCAAATGGTCAGTGACTTCTTTTAAGAACATTCCAATGTAGAGACTATAAGAATTAATTCTCGCAGCAAGCATGGAAGCTTGGAAGACTCTTCTTCCAAAAGCATCCACGGTTCTCCATTCACGTCCTGGAGGATTAGAGGCATGTCTTTTGGCACTCCTTTCTCATTGCAGACTCAACCACAATAGAGTGGTGAGGAAGTTGAGTTTTATGGAAACCAGGACAAGGAGGGACACGATACATGGTGTCCAAACTGCGAGAATAAGGAGAGGTGGTTAGAGATGCTTCTCACATCCTTAACATGAGATCATACAGAATCTCATGAATAGGTAAGGTAGCTGCCTCCTTAGGAGTCTTAGGATACTGCAAAATATCTAACTCCTTGGCTCTTGGCTCTGACTCTGGGGCCACTGTAATAGAGAGGCCCCAAGCCACCTCTCTAATAAAGTCTTGAAAAGACAAGTCCTCTGGAAGAGACATCCTTCGTTTAGGAGAGGACTCCTCCTGTGGAAGAAGCATCACTGCATCGACAGACTCTTCGGAATCCTCAGTCCTCCGAGGAATCGAAGTATCATCTGTCCGGATAAGAACATAAGATATGCCATACTGGGTCAGACCAAGGTCCATCAAGCCCAGTATTCTGTTTCCAACAGTGGCCAATCTAGGTTATATGTACCTAGCAGTTTCCCCAAGAGACACAAGATCCACAATGCTTGTACTGGGTCAAGCATTGATATCTTCGGTCACTTCTTAATAATGGTTTATGGACCTTTCTTCCAGGAACTTGTCCAAACCTTTTTTAAACCCAGCTACACTAACAGCCTTTACTACATCCTCCGGTAACAAATTCCAGAGTTTGATTACACGTTGAGTGAAAAAATATTTTCTTTTATTAGTCTTAAATAGTTTACCCTGTAGTTTCATTGCATGTCCCCTAGTCTTTCTATATTCTGATAACGTAAACAATCGATCTACATTTACCCGTTCCACTCCGTTCATTAATTTATAGACTTCTATCATATCTCCCCTCAGCCCTCTCTTTTCCAGGTTAAAGAGCCCTAACCTTTTTAGCCTTTCTTCATAGGAGTATCCTTCCATCCCCTTTACCATTTTTGTGGCTCTTCTCTGTACCTTTTCTAAAATCGCTATATCCTTTTTAAGATACGGCGACCAGAATTGCACACAATATTCAAGGTGCAGTCTCACCATGGAACGATATAGAGGCATTATGATATCTTTTGTTTTATTTTCCATTCCTTTCCTTATCATACCTAGCATTCTATTTGCTCTCTTGGCCGCCGCTGCACACTGGGCCAAGGGTTTTAACATGGTATCCACAATGACACCTAAATCTTTTTCCTGGGTGGTGGTTCCTAATGTGGAACCTTGCATCATGTAACCATAGTTTGGGTTGTTCTTCCCTAGGTGCATAACCTTGCACTTGTCCACATTAAATTTCATCTGCCATTTTGATGCCCAGTCTTCCAATTTATCAAGATCCTCTTGCAATTTTTCACAATCTTCTTGGGTTTTAACAACTTTAAATAGTTTTGTGTCATCTGCAAATTTGATAGCCTCACTCGTTATTCCACTTTCCAGGTCATTTATGAATATGTCAAAAAGCAACGGACCCAGCACAGATCCCTGGGGTACACCACTATTCACCTTTCTCCATTGGGAAAATTTGCCATTTAGCCCTACCCTCTGTTTTCTATCTTTTAACCAGTTCCTGATCCACAATAGTACACTGCCTCCTATCCCATGACTCTTTAGTTTTGCCAAAAGTCTCTGATGAGGGACCTTGTCAAAGGCTTTCTGAAAGTCCAGATACACAATATCAACCAACTCACCTTTGTCCACCTGATTATTCACTCCTTCAAAAAAACATAACAGATTAGTAAGACAAGATCTTCCTTGTCTAAAGCCATGTTGGCTGTCTCCCATTAGGTTGTTACTATCTACATGCTGAGTAATTTTATTCTTTATGATAGTTTCTACCATTTTTCCCGGTACTGACGTCAGGCTCACCGGTCTGTAGTTTCCCGGATCACCCCTGGAACCCTTTTTAAAAATTGGTGTTACATTGGCTATCCTCCAATTTTCAGGTATTAGAGATGATTTTAATGATAGTTCACAGATTACTGATAGCAGTTCTGCAATCTCATATTTCAGTTCTTTCAACACCCTTGGATGTATACCATCCAGCCCAGGTGATTTGCTACTCTTTAGTTTATCTAATAGTTGTAAGACATCTTCCCGATGTATCGATATTTCCTTCAATTCTTCTGCACCTTTAAATACCACTTCAGTCATGGGTAACATCCCTACATCTTCCTCAGTAAAGACCGAAGCAAAGAATTCATTCAGTCTCTCCACTATCGCCTTGTCGCCTCTTAGTGCTCCTTTAACCCCTTTATCATCTAATGGACCAACTGACTCTCTCACAGGTTTTTTTACTACGAATGTACTTGAAAAGGTCTTTATTTCGCGTTTTTGCTTCCGCAGCAAGCTTCTTCTCAAATTCTCTCTTTGCCTGCCTTATCAATGCCTTGCATTTGACTTGCCAGTGCTTGTGCTGTTTCCAGGTTTCGTTGTTTGGCTCTTTTTTCCATTTCCTGAAAGATGCTTTTTTGGCAACAACAGCCTCTCTGACCTCACCTTTAAACCATGCTGGCAGTTTTTTGGACTTCCTTCCACTTTTCTTAAAGCGTGGAATACAGCTGGTCTGGGCTTCCAAGATACTATTTTTCAACAACACCCAAGCTTGATGTAAGTCTTTAACCTTTGCAACTGCTCCTTTTAGTTTTTTCTTAACTATTTTCCTCATTTTATCATAGTCTCCCTTTCGAAAGTTAAAAGGTGGTATTGTGGATTTCCTTACTATCCCTCCTCCACTAATTAAATCAAAAGCGATCATGCTATGATCACTATTTCCAAGTGGCCCCAACACCCTTATCTCTTGCACAAGATCTGGTGTTCCACTAAGGACTAGGTCTAATATGGCTTCCCCTCTGGTCGGCTCATGAACCAGCTGCTCCAAGAAGCAGTCATTTATTTCATCTAGGAACTTTATCTCCCTAGCATGTCCTGCCGTGACACTGACCCAGTCGATACCGGGGTAATTTAAATCACCCATTATTATTACTGCGCTGTAACCTTTGTTAGCTTCCTTGATTTCTTTGAGCATTTCATCATCCATTTGGTCATTCTGGCCAGGTGCTCGATAGTACACCCCCACTGCCATCGCCTTCCCCTTTTTACATGGCATTTCAATCCATAGAGATTCTACAGCAAATTTTGTTTCCTACAAAACTTTAAACCTTTCTGACTCAATGCCCTCTCTAACATAGAGCGCAACCCCTCCACCAATTTGATCAGCTCTATCATATCTAACCTCTCATTTAGTGCTATATATTCTAACTCTCCCATCTTATTTTTTAGACTTCTAGCATTTGCATACAAGCATTTTAGAGAATGTATTTTATTCATGTTAATTTGGCTATTGTTAGACATGGGTAAATTGGGATCTTTAAGCTCTGTCTGCTCCATACTTGAGGGCATTTGGGCTACTTTACTCTTTTGTGGAACCTCTCTGATTTTGGTAGTATCCTTCAAGGATACATTCTTCCGAACCATCCGCTCTTGGGCGACTGTCGGCTTTCCCCTAATATCTAGTTTAAAAGCTGCTCTATCTCCTTTTTAAAGGTTAATGCCAGCAGCCTGGTTCCATCCCGGTTAAGGTGAAGCCCATCCCTTCGGAAGAGCCCCTCCTTTCCCCAGAATGTTCCCCAGTTCCTAACAAATCCAAAACCCTCATCTCTGCACCATTGTCTCATCCACACATTGAGACTCCGGAGCTCTGCCTGCCTTTTGGGTCCTGCGCGTGGAAAAGCCGCAATAGCACCGAGATGGACTCGCACTGAATTTGTCTTAAGACCGGAATTTGAAAGATGGAGGAGATACTCCAGAAGTGACTCCATGGGCACGGAAAGGGGGTTAAGCCCCTTTTTTGAACACCATATAGAAAACCTTTTCCATTTGAAAGCGTAGGAACGCCTTGTGGAAGCTTTTCTCGAAGCTTGAAGGATATCTTTCACTTGCTGAGAGAGGTGATTATCTAAAGGTTCTATGCCTTCAGCAGCCAGGACCAGAGGTGCAGGGACTGAGGATTGGGATGCAGAAGCTTCCCGTTCTCCTGGGAAAGGAGATCTGAAGCATATCCCAACTCTAGAGGAGTTGCTTGAGAGAGACACAGAAGCAGAGGGTACCACGATTGCCTTGGCCAACGTGGCGCTATGAGAATCATATAACCCCTGTCTCTCTGAAGCTTGAAAAGAGTTTTGGGAATTAGGGGAAAGGGTGGGAAGGCATAGAGGAAGTCCTGACCCCAATGGAGCTGGAAAGCATCATTTGCTAGACAGTACTGAGCCGGAATTCTGGAACAGAACTGGGGAAGTTTGGCATTTTGTGGACTTGCAAAGAGGTCTATATCTGGTATTCCCCAGGTTTGGCACACTCGAGCTAGTTGGTCTGACTGGAGAGACCACTCGTGTGGCAGCAGTATTCGACTGAACTTGTCTGCCCACAAGTTTTGAATGCCTGGAAGGTATACCGCTAAAAGGTGAATTTGGAGCTCTCTGGCGAGGGCCCATAGTTGCAAAGCTTCGTTGCATAGCGACAGAGAGCCTGTTCTGCTTTGTTTATGTAAAACATGGCAACCTGATTGTCGGTTTGGACCAGAACTGTCTTTTGACTGAGCTGGGCCTGAAATGCTATTATAGAATTGTAAATGGCTCTTAGCTCTAAGAGGTTTATTTGAAGAGAGGCCTCTTGTGAGGTCCAGAGACCCTGAGTGGAAAGATCGTGCAAGTGGGCTCCCCAACCCAGCTTGGACACATCTGTTGTCAGGGTGATCTGGGGCAGTGGTTGCTGGAAGGAGGAACATACCAGGAGGTTTTCGAGGGTCTGCCACCACTGTAGGGACAAAACGAGATGTGTCGAATTCTTGATTTTGTCCGTTAAGCGACCTGTGGTTTGTGTCCACTGCGAAGAGAGGGTCCATTGAGCCACTCGCATGTGTAGGCAGGCATAAGGGACCACATGTACCGTGGATGCCATATGCCCCAGCAGTTGAAGCATTTCCCGGGCAGTTAGGAGGGTTTTCTTTACTGCTTGGGAAGCCAATTCTATTATTTGTAGACAGCGTGGCTGTGGCAGGAATGCCTTTGATTGCTGCATGTCTAAGCGAGCCCGTATGAACTCTAGGGCTTGAGAAGGGGTGAGGTGAGACTTTGGGTGGTTGACTACCAGACCCAAATATTGGAGAATTCTCATGGCACGAGAAACAGCTCGTTCTGTTTCTGGAGCTGTTGGTGCTCTGATGAGCCTATCATCTAAGTAGGGGATGACAAATATCCCCAGAGTTCTCAGGAATGCCGCTACTACAACCATGCATTTTGTGAAGACTCTTGGGGCAGAGGCCAGACCAAATGGAAGCACTCTGTATTGGAAGTGGTTTCCTTGAAAGAGAAATTGAAGGTACTTCCTGTGATTTACATGGATGAGGATATGCATGTACGCATCTCTTAGATCTAGAGAGCATAACCAATCCTGATTCTGAAGGTATGGTAAAAGAGTTGCGAGGGAGATCATCTTGAACTTTTCTCAGAACAGAAATTTGTTCAATTCTCTGAGGTCCAGGGTAGGTCTGTATCCCCTTGTCTTCTTTGGGATAAGAAAATAGGGGGAGTAGAACCCCCCTCCCCCATTGGGATATGGGTACCTCTTCTATTGCTCCCTGAGCAAGAAGTGAAGAGACCCCCTGACACAGGATGTCGGTGACAGGGCCTTGAGAATTGAATTGTTTTATGATTGTAGGCGGGGGCATGCTGAGAAAGTGAAGTTTGTACCCCTATCCTACAATGGACAGAGTCCAGTTTTCTGATGTTATTTGTTGCCATCTTTTGGCAAAATGGCATAATCTGCCCGGAATGGTCAAGGGTTCTGGACCCTTCAGAGGCAAAATGGTTAAGTTCTCTAGGTAGAAGTCAAAGCCCCTGCGGAGGCTGTACTTGCTGACCCGGTTGAGCTCTTTGAGCTTGCGGCTTTTTTGTTGTCTAGGTTGCTGCCCTTTCTGGGGAGCATGAACTGGATAGTGAATTGGATGGGAATAAGAGTGGTAAGATTTTTTCCTTTTTGTTAAAGAAAAACTTCTTGCCTGTTTTTTTTCTTTGATGGGTTGGCTGTAGACTTTGATAGTCTATTCAAGGTGGTATTGTCAGATTCAATCTGATTAGCCTTGGTCTGCCAATCCTTCCCAAATAAGTTTTCACTTGTGCAAGGAATGTTTCCTAACTTCTCTTGCACCCACTCCTCTAAATCTGATGCTTGGAGCCAGGCAATGCGCCATGCTCCGATAGCAATAGCAGAGGTTCTGCTAATAGCTTCAAAGCAGTCAAAAGCTACACGGTTCACAAATTTGGAGAGATTTTGAGCGTGCTTGAGCAGAGTGAGGTACTGACCCCGTTTATCTTCAGGAAGGAGAGGGCTCATGCGTTCCAGATTCACTGTAACCTCCTCAAGAAACATTCCCATGTAAAGGGAATATGAGCTAATCCTAGCTGCTAGCATGGAGGATTGAAAGCATCGACGCCCAAAGGCATCGAGTGTCCTCAATTCACGGCCTGGCGGGTTGGAAGAAAGCATTTTAGCACTCTTTATTCTCCACATGGCTGATTCCACTGCCATGGAATGGTGTGGTAACTGAGTCTTCTGAAACCCTGGAGAAGGTGGGACTCGGTACATGGTATTGAGGCGTCGAGAATGCGGTGACACCGTTAAGGGAGTTTCCCACATTCTGAACATAAGATCTTGAAGGATCTGATGACTGGGCAGCATCGCTACCTCTTTGGGAGCCATAGGGTATTGCAGAATTCTTAGTTCTTCTGTCCTAGGTTCCTTCTCAGGAGTAACTGTGATTGAAAGCCCTTTAGCTACATCACGTATGAAATCCTGAAAAGACATGTCTTCTGGAGGAGACATTCTGCGCTCAAGAGAAGGAGATGGATCCTTCAACAGAACTGCTCATGTATCGGTAGAGTCATCGGAATCGGAAGACTCATTGGAGCTTTGCATCCAACGATGCTGGTACCGATGAATATCGGTACCGTGGCGTTTCGGTTCCAACCCCTCGATGCCGGAGAAACTCTCGAGGCTCGGCATGGGAGGAAGCCGTCCCACCTGAGTGGGTGCCACTGGAGCCGGTACTGATGTCAGTACTGAGCTCTTTTGAACCGTCTGTAGCGGTCTTAGCAGTACCGAGGCAGCTAAGAGGGACGCTAGACTGCGTTCAATAGCAAGGATTCTCTTATCCATTGCTAATGCCGATGCCTGGTCGGTACCGGTGGAAGCAGCTACGACCCCTGAACATGGCAACAGAAGTTCTGCAGAGGTGGAGACCTCTAGAACATTCTGAGACCCCGTTTGTGCTTTGGAGACCGAAGACTCCCACTGGGGTACTTTTGCCGGTGTACTTTCCTCGAGGGTAGTGCCAGTGGCATCTCGATGCTTTGCAGGAGATTTACCCTTCAAGGAGCGGCTAGTCTTTACAGACTTTTGTTTAGTTACCTGAGATCCATGAGAGGAAGATGAAGCCCTGGAGGACATTGATGTAACTGACATTGTATCAACCATGAAAAGAGAACCAGCCATTGCAGCTCTGTTCTGCAGGCCACTTTTGGTCATCTTTCTACAGGAGAGACACTCCACTGGACAATGTTCAGGACCTAAACATTTGAGACACCATTCATGGGTGTCTGTGATGGAAATAGTACCGCCACAGTTTGAACATTTTTAAAACCACTAGATGGCTTCTTCAGGTCTGGAGATTTTTGGGCCTAGTGTCCAAAATGGCGCCTAACACCAGGAGGGGTGAGGCACCGAAGAAAAGTTTCTTTTTATTTTTTTCGAAGAAAATAAGAAAAGAGAACCAGCGGTACCGGTAGGCGTCGAAAGAAGGCAGACGCGACCACAAAAAACAAGAAAGAAGATAAAGTTTTCTGCGGTGACAGGAGAGACGTCCTGTCGGCTCCACGGAAAACAAAGAAGTGAGAGAGGCAGTGAGGCGGGAAGACAGCACGCATGCACTGTGGGATGCTCCCAAAAGCTTTCCTTTTGGACGCTGGGGAACGTTCCCGCGTAGGCTCCGTCGGTACTGATGATACCCATATGTGAAGACTACATTCCTGCTTGTTCCTGGAGATAAACAGTGGCAGAATTCAAAATGGCATGAGACACACACAGAGGATCCCTATGTAGCAATAAGATGGAATCAAAACAAACTTAAATATCTTTTAAACTTCAACAAATAGAGGGGATAATCTGCATGGAGCGGTGGGTACAACCCTAAACTAAGGCACAGAGGGGGAGACCTGCATGAAGCAGTGGATCCAACTACTGTAGCCACCTTACTGGGCCGACTAGACAGATCATACTGGTCTTTATCTGCCGTCATATACTATGTTGCTATGGGAATCCCAAGTTGGGAACCTCTGGAAATGGGATACACAAGATGGGGACCTATAGCTTCCAAATCAGGACACTCTTAGCCCAAGTACCTAGGACAGAGAGGCCTTTAACTAAAAGAACCCCACAAACCACTCAAACTCTCACACCATGATGGACCATTAGTAATACTTACCTGGAAGGGGAAGAAGCATATGATTTCCTCTGGAAAGGCTGCCATTTTGGAAAATGATAGAAGTTTGGCTGATGTCAGCAGAGCCCTCTCTTGGAGGGTTCTGGGGCGGGGGCCCTGGGACAGAGCATATCTAACATTATGCTTATGTTTATTCCATTTGATAAACCACCCTTTATAACATCAGGGCGGTGTATAATCACCAAAATATACAGAAGGCCAAGGCCAGAAAAGGAAAAAGAACTACAATGCAAGATAGGAAAGAGAAAGAAATGAAGGAAGCAAGACAAGAGTCACAGAAAGAGACACAGGCAACTGGGAAAGCAAAGGATCACACAATGGAAGACGAGAGGTCAAAGGCAGAGGAAAACAAATGGGTTTTGAGAAGTGATTTAAATTTGACATAATTCTGTTCTAGCCTGAGAGGGATGGGGAGCGAGTTCCACAGGGGAAGTCCAAAGAAAAAGAAAGCGGAGTGGTGGGTGGACTAATTTCATTTTAACAACTTACTTCCAGTTTACTGCTATTTTTCAGTTTTTACTTTGTTTCCATTTGAACACAAACTTATTTGGCTTTTTTTAATGTCTTATTACATTGAAAGTTAAAGAAATTCAAGCTGAAGCAAAATGAAAAAAAAAACCCTTAAAAATCTAATGCTGATTTTTAATACTGCCTTGTTACATGAGCCTGGCTTTCTCTCAATGTTTCCGATTTGTGATCAACTATTCTGTATTTGGTAAGGGTCTACTTGTGTTCTGTGAGTGTGATTCCACTAGTGCACAGGTTTCTGTAATAACAGTCCAGCATGTTTTGCCAACCAACCTGCCCCTCCTAGAGACATACAGGTAATCCAGGGAAATGTTTTTTATGTCAGCACTTAAGTATCGTTTAGCCCAATGGTTCTCAACCCAGTCCTCCGGGATCCCCAGGCCAGTCAGGTTTTCAGGATATCCACAATGAATATGCATGAGATAGATCTGCATGCACTGGGTCTAGGGTTGCCAACTGGCTCCAGATGCGCCCGACAGACTTGCTCCAGTCCTGGGTTTACCCCATTGCCTGCAGTTACTTGTAGTTTTCCTTTTCTTATGGAGTGCAATGAAAAAATCAGAACTACATATCCCTGCATGCAATGAGGTAAACTCAGGACTGGATTGAGCCTGTCGGGCGCATCTGGAGCCAGTTGGCAACCCTAACTGGGTCCCAACCGATGACCCAGAGGAACCAGGCATCGGTCAGCGCTGCTGGGCCCAGAAGGCCACCATCTGACCCTCAAGGCCAGAGGGCTCCACAGCTACTGTTCTGGGCACCGAAGGCTTCGGGCCCATGCCGGCACCGTCAAGGGAGTACCTTTGATGAGAATGAGCTCGGGAGACCAGGGATGATCTCCCAACGCTGATGCCATTTTATCCCACCAGGGCAGCTTGGAGGGCTGCTCCCAGCCATTGCTCTCAGCATCGCACTGGGGGCTCCGATGCCAGTGACTGTGGGACATAGCCGCAGTTCCAGCATCATCACTCGACAATGCCACTGACGACGTCTGGTTGTTTGGGGATGGCCTTCAGAAGGCGATACCTGGTCCAATGCCCCGTGACCTAAGGGCTCAGAATGGGCACGGCCATCATGCGAGGCCAAGGTCACCGGCTCCGTGAGCGATGCTGGGGCCAAACAGAGGTCTTGCCAAACATGGACTCTCGCTGATTCTCACGGTTCTTCCATCCCTTGCTCGTCATTTGCTGACAGAGCCCACAGGAGGAGTCATCGTGGTCCACACTGAGGCACTGGAGGCAGCAGACATGCAGATCCATATGGGAAATGGTATGCCTGCCGCAGTTGCACTGTCTATGCCCATTGGACAAGACATAGCAGGGAAGATGGTACCCGCGAGAGCAAACTCAAGAGTCCTGGCCAGGGAGGGCCCAGGGTTTCCCATGCACCGAAGGAAAAAAGACCTGAGAAAAACGCGGCCCCAAGATGGCAGCGTTCCCGGGGAGAAGAGGAGGCACCGGTGCGCATACCGGAGAAGGAAAAAAAAGAACGAAGGAAGAAAAGAACAAATCAACCTTTTTCAGGGTGCATACGAACATCTGATGGGCTCTGCAGAAAAAAGAAGACTGAGGCAAGATGGCACCCTTGGGCAGGAAGGCAGCAGGACATATGGGTCACAGAGCTCAGAGACTAATCAGCTTGTCCCAAAGACCCACAGCAGCCCCTACTGGTAGGGGGCAAAAACTGATTATCAAGACTGTAAAACACACTTGTGTATGTGTGTTGGATGCTGGGTTTCTATGGCTATGTAAGGGTAATTGTAGTTGTGTCTGTGTGTGTGAGGCTGAGTCAGCACTGAGGATGCTGTGATTAAGTTTAGCTATGCAAGTTTGTATGTTCCATAGAAAAAAATAGAAAGTTAAAACAAAGCACTAAGAAGTTAGATAAACGCGTGTCAAGACAGACAAGTAAGGCATATAGAAGAAAGGACTAATGTGGAGAAGAAAAATAAATACATAGGATATGTCTCCCTATATTATGCTATCCATTTGACAATCTTTTATTTAAAATAATTATCTGGGGATGTTGCACAAGCAACATTTACGGAGCTTGTAATGGTGTGAGGTGGTGGGGGGGGGCGAGGAAGGTCACAGTTATCCTGCAATGGTGACACCTACTGGCTAGATGTAGGGCCTACGACTGCAGTCCCCCAAAAGAAGTCCTGGCACATAGCCTCTGGATGAGGACTGAAGTAATTTGAGAAGGATCTAAAATACTTGTGTATAAAACCTAATAGTGCCATTCCTAGTTTCGACTGAACTGGAAGATCAAAGAAGTAGGAAGAAGCTGTTGTGTCAAAAAATTCTAATTGTACTGTCAGTACAATTTCAAATATATGGTGCTTTATTTAAATGTTACTGTATTTTTTCTTTAACCATAGATCATTTTTACTTACGACTAGTTCTGCCAGTAAAATCTGAATAAAGATGGATACATCAAACATAAGCATTACTTAATCAGGAAATCCCCTCCTTTTTATCAATAATCTTAGTATGAATTGGAAAAAATTATTATTTGTTCTGGTTTAACATCATTATGCAATGTTTTCCAAGGTCAAATCATGGGCATGTTGAGATGACAACCAAACAATGACTGCTGCTCCCTTCCAAACTGCCTGCAGGAAAAACTGTCTACTCTAAGCACAAGACAAACTCCTCTAGGTGTTTATTTTTCATCTGCAGCCATGTCTCTTGGCTTGGTTTTATTTCTAATCTTTTAAATCATCAGAAACTCCAATTGTCTGAAAGATAAATACTCTTTTGCATGAAAATCCTGGAAGCAGGTGTTGTAACTCTCAGATTTTGAGTGTGTTCTTTATCTAGATATGCAATAGCCTTGGCAGCTATGTGGTGGTTTTCTGTCTGTCCACACTGGACACTCATCACCAGAGCTAGGCATATACCCAAATACACAATGCCGGAACAAGGCAAACAGTGCTGAAACTAGACACAAATTCAAACGCATAACCAGGAACACAGTACACTGACTACATTAGACACACATTACCAGGACACAAGATACCCAGCCCTTGCCTCCCAACCGCATGCAAGACTGAGACACAAGATACACATTTCTGCCATTGGAAGACTGTTGAGGAGCAGCTGGGCTGAAGAGAAGGCTGAAATAGGGGAGGGAAGAAGGGAACTAATAGGGAGAAAAGTAAGAAAGGGAAAAGATGCAGGATGCAAACAGGCTGCATAGGAAAGGCATATACAGTACACTGTGCTGCAAATGTTTTGCAGGTTACAATGAACCAGCACATTAGACCACTCTGCCATCACTCACAAGCAGGGCTTCGTGTCATTCTAGCTAGTAAAGCTGTAAAGTGGAGAAATGTGGAGCCTGATATTCTAAAAGCACTTTTACGCTTTTCCAAATCTGAGGCTGCGATCGCCGGCCTTCCCCTCCTGTCCCATGGGCAGACAGGAGGGGTCTTAACCGCGATCGCAGGACTCCTCTGCTGGCAGGGGATGGGATTCCCACAGGCAGTTCGCTGCATGCTGGATGGCAATTGCAGGAAAGACCCTTTCTGTCTGCCCACAGGAGATCGGGTTCCTGTGGGAAAACAGGAAGAGAAGAGGGGCGATTGCAGCCTCACTGAGTTCAGCTGACCAAGGGGCGAAGCTCGGCCCCCCAATGAGAATGGCGTTCTGGCACCTCTGTTCCTAATTACCCATTCCACATCCAGTTTCAAGACTGTACAATCCTCCATCATACCCCTCTCAGACACTTCTTCTCCAAGCTGAAGAGCTCCAACCTATCTAGTCTTTCTTCACAGGGAGCCATTCTATCCCTTTCTTTTTGGTTGCCCTTTCCTGCACCTTTCCTAATTCTGCTATATTTTAGAAACATAGAAACATAATGGCAGAAAAAGACCACATGGCCTATCTAGTCTGCCCTTCCATATCAACTTCTATTATAGTCGCCTCTTTTCCTTTAGAGATCCTCTGTGTTTGTCCAATGCTTTCTTGAATTCAGATACTGTCCTCATCTGTACCACTTCTATTGAGAGATTATTCCACGATCTACCACCCTTTCCATAAAGAAATATTTCTGCATATTACTCCTGAATCTGTCTCCTTTCACCCTCATCTTATGTCCTCTCATAGCAGAGCTTGTTTTCAATCGAAGGAGGCTCTCCTGTGTGCATTTATGCCATGGAGATATTCAAACATCTCTATCATAACTCCTCTATCCTGCCTTTTCTCTAAAGTATACATATTAAGATCTTTAAATCTGTGCTCACATGCTTTATAACAAAGACCACTAACCATTTTAGTGGCCACCCTCTGCACAGACTCCAACCTGTTTATATCCTTTAGAAGGTGTGGTCTACAGAACTGCATACAATACTTCAAATAAGGTTGCACCAAAGACCTATACAGCGGCACTATCACCTCCTTTTTTCTGCTGGCCACTCCTCTCTCTATGCACCCAAGCATCCTTCTAGCTTTTGTTGTCGTCTTTTCTACCCGTTTAGCTACTTTAAGATCATCAGACACATTCACACTGAGGCCCCGGTCTTCTTTTGTGGACAGAAGTACTTCCCCCTCTACACTGTACCACTCCTTTGGATGTTTGCAGCCCAAATGCATGACCTGGCACTTTTTAACATTAAATCCCAGCTGCCAAATACTCAAGCATTCTTCAAGCTTAGCTAGATCCTTCCTCATGTTATCTACTCCTTCCTGTGTGTCTACTCTATTGCAGATTTTGGTATCATCCGCAAAGAGGCAAATCTTACCCTATAGCCCTTTCACAATAGCACTAACAAAGATGTTAAAAAGAATCAGACCAAGGACAGATCTCTGCAGCACACCACTGGTAACCTTCCTCTCCTCAGAGTGAGCTCAATTTACCTGTACCCTTTGTCGCCTCCCCCTCAACCAAATTCTAACCCAATCAGTAACTTTAGAGTCCAGTCCCTAGGATGCTCAGTTTGTTGATAAGTTGCCAGTGCGGAATGGTGACAAAGGCTTTACTGAAATATAAGTACACCACATTTAGGGCTCTCCCCCGGTCCAACTCCCTGGTCACCCAGTTAAAGAAATCAATAAGATTTGTCTGCTAAAACCTGCCTCTGGTGAACCCATGTTGCCTCCAATTCTGTAATCTAATGACCTCCAGAAACCTCACTTCTTTCTCTTTGAGCAGCGTTTCCAATAATTTTACTCACCACAGAGATTAGACTAACCGGCCTGTAGTTTTCAACCACATCCTTACTCCACACAAAACTCAAGATGTGCTCAAAACCACCATTCTATACAGAGGCAGTATGGTATTCTTTATTTTATTCTCCATTCCATCCCAAATAATTCACTGGTCAACATTGAAATCGTTACTGACTAAAAGGCCCTAATCTGTAGTATCTTGGTGAGCTGAACACGCATATAACATTAAAAAAAACTTTATTGGCACTCGTTTTGAAGATATTGCATGTAGTTCATTTTTGACGTTTCACTGTGTAAATGTATCCAGTAGGACATCAACAACATCCCAAATAAGCCTTGAATGATGTAATATTGCATCACATTGCATAATACCAGCATGCACACATCATCCAGATTTGATTGCATCATTTTCTGATGCAATGCAATAATACTGCCAGACGGCTGCTGAAGCCATCTGACGTCAGCAGTGTACTATACGCAGTCGGAAAGGAAAGTAATCTGGTATTCTGTTCCAATATTGAAAGCCTCATGAATGCCTTAAAAATCACTCATGACCCACAAGACTGGAGACTATTTATAGACTCTTCGAAACTGAGTCTGAAGGCTGTGCTTCTGAACAATGGAAACCGTCTTCCATCTAGTCCAGTAACGCATGCCATCCACATGAAAGAGACATACGATAACTTAAAGCATCTACTGACTTTCATTAACTATAACAAGTACAGCTGGCACCTCTGTGGGGACTTGAAGGTAGTTGCGCTTTTAATGGGACTGCAGCAGGGATATATAAAATACATGTGTTTCTAATGTGAGTGGGATGGCCAAGGAAGGGATTGGCACTACTTGCGGAAGGAATGGAATCGCAGACAAAATGTAACAGGTGGAGAGAAGAATATCCAGCACCCAGCTATGGTTGAGGCTCACAAAATCCTGCTACCACCCCTTCACATCAAACTAGGTTTGATGAAAAACTTTGTGAAAGCCATGGACCGCACTTCGCCAGCTTTCCGATACCTGCATGAAAAATTCCCTCGACTCAGCAAAGCAAAGATTAAAGAGGGAGTTTTTGTGGGTCCTCAGATTTGAGAGCTCTTCAAAGATGACCGGTTCAATAACTTTCTGCAGGGTGATGTGAAACAAGCATGGAATGCTTTTCGCCTAGTGTCAACAAACTTTCTTGGGAATGTTAGGGCAGAGAACTACAAGGAACTAGTAGAAGACATGCTGATGCAGTATCAGAAACTTGGCTGCAATATGTCTCTAAAGATCCATTTCCTTGATTCCCATCTTGATTTCTTTCCTGACAACTGTGGTATAGTTAGTGATGAACAGGGCAAATGTTTTCACCAGGATATCGCAACGGTGGAGCAAAGATACCAGGGAAAATGGTCCACTACAATGCTGGCTGACTACTGCTGGACACTCCCCAGAGAAGCTCCCAAAGAGCTGTACAAGAGACAGGTGAAAAAATCTAAGAAGTAGTCTATGACTTGGTTTTTACAGGTATTAACTGAAGGCCTATTATATTTACTATTGACATGCATTTCGTGATGTAAACAGTAATTCTTGTAGATTACAAAAAAACTAGAGCCAACTTTGCAATTTTACTGTCATATTCGTGTTCCGCATATAAAAATTGATAAGAAATTACTATTTTTATTTCAGTAACATGACTTTTTTAAAACTTTGTTGACTAGTGATTCCTAACATTCTGCTTGCTTTTTGACTGCCATTGCACACTGAATGACTCCAAGATCCTTGTCCAGGGTAGTGATTTCTAATATGGAACCCATTAATAATATGGAACCGCACTTCGATTATGCCAATATAATACTTCATGGTCTCCCGAAAACCACCCTCCACCCTCTACAGCTAGCCATGAATGCAACAGCCCGCGTACTTTGTGGAGCCTCAAGGAATGACCACATCTCCCCCATTCTAAAAGAGCTTCACTGGCTCCCAGTATGCTCCAGAATCCTATACAAGGCCCTCCTAACTACCTTCAAGGCCTTTAACAAAATGTCACCTGCATCTATTTCCGACCTCATCATACACACTGCAAACAACAGACCTAGGAGACCACTGACTGCAGACACGCTACTCATACCAAGCAAATCTACAAAGCTCAACCAGACCACCATCAATAGGGCATTCTTGAACTATGCTCCTAGATGTTGGAACACGCTCCCTCCCAGCATTAGAGCAATCAAGGACCTTAGGCTGTTCAGAAAAGCCCTCAAACACCACCTTTTCCTCACGTATTTTACACATCTTGATATTCCCTCCCCTCACCCTTCCCCACCCTCCCAACCTCAAACCACAGCTATATGAGTCCAATAACCTACAGCAAACCTAGATCTAAATATATGTGAACTAAGAATGTAAATAGTTTCCCCCAAGTTACCTCCATGTTAAATCCCTGTTCTATGTAGACGACGGTCTAATTTAACTGACCAAGTGTTATATTGTTCAATGTAAACCGCACTGATGACAAAGAGCGCGGTATATAAGAGATGTTAAATAAATAAATAAATAAATAAAATTAATGTGTACCTATAGTGAGGATTATTTTTCATTGCATGCATCACTTTGCACTTGTCCACATTAAATTTCATCGGCCATTCAGATGTCCAGTCTCTCAGTGTCAGAAGACCTTCCTGCAGCTCCTCACAATCTGCTTGTGATTTAACAACATTGAATAAATTTGAGTCCTCTGGAGATCTGAACATCTCACTCCCTGCCCTTTTTTCCAGATTATTTATAACTATATTAAAAAGCGCCAGTCCCAGTAACATCTTTGGAGCTCTCCACTATTTACCACCCAACTGGTTTCTTGGAATCCACGAGGAAACATGTTTGCAAAGACTCAAAGAAAATACCATTCAAAGCCAAAAGTGAGCAAGCATCTACATGGAAATCACACACAAACTTCAGCACCAAAATAAACAGCTGCCTTCTGGATTGCTTTTCCCTTTCCAATATTCTTTTGTATATAGAATCTCCATAACTGAACATAGTATCCAAGGTGGGATCCTATCAGAGTAATTTATGCGCAAAGTTATCCTGGAGAAGCCAAGCTAGTCAAGATTATCAGCTTATTCCACAATCAATATGCATAATATAAATCTGCATGTGTTTGAAACTCAATATATGTAAATTTATCACATGCAAATTCATAAAACGGCAAAGATAATTAAAAAAAAAAAGCCGCCAAAATCATACATGCCTGCAAATAAGCCAGAGAGACCAAAAGAACTAAAGATATACTCTCTTAACGAAAGAAAGAAAGAAAGAAAGAAAAGGGACGATGGGATACACATATTCAAATATTTAGCATACATGTGCCAGGAGGCATTTTCCATAGAATGAAAAGCTCAAGGACTAAGGGTGATTACATGAGGTTGGAGAGGGAAGCTCAAGAGAGAAGTGAAAAAAAAACCCCAAAACCGTTTTCCATGAACTGATGGCAAACATATAACACAAACTTATGAGAGCAATGCTAGAAGCCAAAACAATGACAGCATTCAAGTGTGCATTGGACGGACACAAAGTAAAAGCTGTGAATGCACAGTAGGCAGTCACAGATTAATAGAATGGGGAGATCAAGTGGTCCTTTTCTACCTGCATCTTTTCGATTTAAATACACTTTAGCACTTTCTCGCATTCAACGTGTTCAGAATACTGCTGTCCGTATCCTTACCCATGCATCCCGCTTTGATCATGTTACCCCTCTTCTTTTACAACAGCATTGGCTCCCTATTCCGTATCGTATACAGTTTAAAATTCTTATTTTCGTGCACAGAACTATTCACACTGGTGTTCCGCTATACCTTGCCGACTAGATACGTCTTCACACTCCCCATCGTTTTCTCCGCTCTATACACTCTAACCGTATGTTTCTTCCTTCCCTGTCTCAGGCCCACTTAGAGTCCACATGATCCTCCGCTTTTTACTTCCTTGGACCGCGACTCTGGAACTCGCTCCCCCCCCCCCCCGCCCTCCAATTGGACCCCACTTTCAAATCCTTTAAAACTCAATTAAAAACACATCTCTTCTATACAGCTTTTGATCTTCCTCCCCTTCTTCTCTCCCTTCTTCTCTCCTTTCCCAAGTAGCAAAAATAAAATAAATTAATCATTTCTTTTCTTTTATTGGTTGTCTTGTCTTCCTCTTCTCTGATTCTGTCCTTTCTCCCCCTTTTGAAATTTTTAAATTGGCGTTCTCTTTTCTTTTTCTGCAGCATTTTGTAATTTTTTTTATTTTTAATTTGTAAACCGCTCTGATACCCTGTAATGGGCGGTATATAAAGTTTTAAATAAACAAACATAAACACAACTCATAATCTGTAGGAGACATTTAGTCTTAGATATGACTCTCAAATGCATCTTTATTTACATTTCTGTGGTGTGGATATCTGATGTATACAATTGCAAAAGTATGGTATGAAGCAAAATGCTAATAAACAGCATATATTAGGGTCCTTAATTGAAATCTGTTCCTGCATAAACATTAATAACTCTCGTGACTAAGAAACATATCCAAGTCATTGATTGTATCAAAAACTCTACCATTTTCCCCAGTTGTTGTTGTTGTTGTTAAGTGTCCTCGATCGATGCAGACTTCTGGCAACCCTGTGAATAGTTGCCCCTATTCTATGTATTACAGATCTTATTATGGAAATCTGCAGCCATAACCTTATAAAGCCTTACTGCAGAAAAATCCTTGAATTAAAGGTGCGATCAGGATATTTTGGCAGTTAGAAGTGGGTCAAATAATGGCAGGGCCTTCATAATCTCTCAGATACTGACTGTCAAAATGGTATCTTTATCTAGCTCTTCATTTTTCTATGCTTTTCTCCTTAACTCATTTGCTTCCCTTTTCTTCTTAGTGTCATCATTTTACGAACAAGAGATGGGTCACCAGGAATCCGCATTGGCTCAACAGCATACAACAACAACAGCCATAGTCCAACAATGTACCATGAGTATCACCCTACTAATGAAATTAATACCACTAAATTAGGGTTGCAAAGACCAGTTCTTTCATTGCCTTGATGAAAGAGTTATTACTGTTTATTACATCTGCAGAATACTACAACAGTAATTAATTTCAATAAAACCAGCCACCTTTAATAAAATATTACTGGTATGGCGAAGTAGCCAAACTAGACACTGGCTTAAGTTGTGAGAAAATAACATTTCTTCCTATTTAATTTCTAGAAGTCAAAGGATGCAACATGACATTTCAATTACTGTATATTTATTATTTGAAGACCACGGCTAGTAAAAGTGATGCAATGTTTTACCATTCTCATCACACAACATCATTTCATACTTTGAAAATAAGGTTTACTTACACATGTTGATGTTGGGAAATGAAGGTGGGAAAACAGCTGCTATATTTTAAAAATCTGGGCATTTCACCCATGCTTAATGCGTCTGACCTTGAGTACAAAAGGATAATTAAGTTAAAGGGGTGATGACATACTGGCTGAACAGAGTGGAATTACAAAACACAACTTGGAAATTAAATGCAGTGATTGGCCAGATGTGCTCATACGATAAAGTAGTTGAGTTTTTCTTACAGCAGCGGTGGGACTGAATACACAATATTTATGGCTAATTTAAGGATCCCCCGCCTCACCCAAAAGTAACAAATTTAATGAGTCATTTTTGGGTATCTGGCAAAACAAATTTGATTACACATGGCAAACAACAAGGCACAAAATAAAAGCCTTCAGGAAATACCTTGCTTTGATTAATTGCTTACACAACTCCTAGTTTATATAAGAGTGGGAGGCACACTATTTTACCTTAAAAATACACAACAGTTCGATCAGTAACAAACAAATGGTTGGTGATCTTTGTGGTTGACCATTCAGAACATCGGGCCAAAACTGTCATTAGAACCTTAATTGGCATGGACAAACACTGAACGTCTTGAGGGCAAGCAAGATGGTGGTAGTAAACAAAGTCTGCAAATATAAGCAAATTCTCATTCTGGCAGAACTTCTCTCTTAAGTTTAAGTAGCTTCTTTACAGTGCATATGAGTGGGTGCTATGTTACTAAGCACAGGTATATTAATGATTTTTTAAATTTTATTTGTCAGGTATTCTAACATACTTTGGAGTTATTTTTAACAAGCACATAAAATAAACCAGAGATTATCTATGGTAACAGGGTTGAATTCACTGTCCCTACATAGTTCAATATCTATCTTTTTGTATGCAATGAATGGACTAAACTGGAGCACAATATTTGGCTGAAGAGAGGCAAAACTCAAAGTCAGGAGCCTTGCGCCCTGCGTAGAAGATACTTGCATGTTTATGTTTTATTGCGCTTGATATACCAAACCTTCGCTAGGGCACCAGAGCGGTGTACAATTTAAGAATACAATATAAAAGAGCAGAAAAGAGAAAGGAACACCAATAATGTGATAGGAAAGTTATACACTCATAAAACGGCAGAGAAGGACAGGATAAGCAAGAGGGGAAGCTTAGGAGTCAGGTAAAGGGAGGTCAAAAACTGTGTAAAAAAGGTGAGTCTTGAGTTTGGATTTGAACTTGGGGAAGGAGGGCTCAAGATGGAGGTCAGGAGGAAGGGAATTCCATAAGGTGGGTCCAAGAAAGTAAAAGGCAGAGTGCGGGTGGATTCTAACAGGGCACATGAGGCAGGTGGAAGATGAGGATGATTGGCATAGACAATATAGAGAACATGAGGAGGAGCGTGGAGGTGCAGAACAGCTGAGAGATAGGTGGGAGTGCCGGTGTGCAAAGCCTTGTGTGAGGGGCTTGTATTAAAGGCAGTACTTGAGGGGAGCCAATGAAAACGGATCAGAAGGGGAATGATGTGCTCAAAGCGGGAGGCATGTGTTAGGCTACAAACAGCAGTATTTTGTATAAGTTGCAGACAGTGGATTTGATACTGTGGAAGGCCTAAGAGAACAATGTTACAGTAGTCTAACTTTGACATGACAAGAGCTAAGAGGAAGGTAGTGAGAGAGGAGCAGGAGAGAAAGGGGCAGATTGCACAGATCTGACAAAGGCAGAAGATGGGACAACAAACAAGAGAGGAAAGATGAGACTGGAAGGTAAGAGAAGTATCCAGTGTTACTCCAAGGTAGCAGAGTGATTTCACTGTGGGGATAGGGCCAGAGGGGAATGAAGGGGGTCAAAGAGGGGGAGGGAATCTGGCCGACGGGGACCAGATAGCTGATGTTTTGGCCAGATTGAGGTGAAAATGATGAGATGTGGGAGAGGCAAGTGTTCAGAGGGAGAAGATCGGAAGCAGAGGGGTCAGTGTGGTGCAAGAGATCATCAGCAGCATAATAATATGCTGAAATACGTGGTGTTGGACAAGGAGAGTGAGAGGCCTCAAAAAGATATTGAAAAGAAGGGGAGCCAAGACGGAACCCTTCTGGCTACTTTCTTTTTCAGATGGCTTTAAAAAGTCAAAGACTGGCCCAATATCGTGCCATTATATACTGAGGTTGGGTCAAGCAGTAATCATTGAGAAAAATGTCACGTTTTTGCTTCGCTTTTGCACTGCAAAGGTGGAATATATTTGAAACAGTCTTAGACATACTTGGTTGCAAATGCCATTGGCTAAAACAGTCTGCCACCGACTCCACATCACTGTAAAATCTTTCTACTTTTGAGAAGGAATGTGCCTGGGCACCACAGGAGATACAATCAGCCTAAATTAATGTTTGTACATTTTTGCTATATTATCGAGATATATATACATTAAACAGCAGTGATAACAGAGGCAGCCCATTTATTCTGCTGTTTCTGGGAGCTGAAAGCACCATCATGTGCATTCAGAAACATCCACCTGAAAGAAAGAGTTCGATAACCTTTGACATCCAATGATGTACCACTTTTGAAGTTGAAGCAAAAGGCATTTATGCCAAAATCTATCGTAAGAGTGAAGGGAAGGAATATGTAGAAGCTGATGAGGATAAAGCAGAATTGTTTAACAAATATTTCTGTTCTGTATTCACAGATGAAGAGCCAGGAATAGGACCTCAAAAAGTACCGATAAACAGAGACAGAAATGAGGTGGAACAATTTTTAGAAGACTGTGTTCGTGAGGAGCTAGTGAAACTAAAAGCAGACAAAGCGATGGAGCCAGATAGGATGCATCCGAGAATATTGAAGGAACTTAGGGAAGTTCTAGTGGCTCTACTGCCTGACCTTTTCAGTGCTTCTTTAGAGTTAGGAATGGTCCCAGAGGACCGGAGAAAGGCGCATATGGTACCTCTACAAAAAGCAGAAATAACAATGAGTTTGGGAATTACGGACCAGTAAGTCTGACCTCTGTGGTGAGAAAATTAATAGAAACACTGTTAAACAGAGGACAGTGAGGGTTCTAGAATTCAATAGAATTCAGAATTTGAGGAACCATGGTTTTACTAGATGCAGATCTTCTCAGACAATTTATGGGTGATTAGAGATTTGCATCAAGGGAGAGCGCTAGATATAGTATACTTAGATTTTAGTAAAGCCTTTGACATTGTACCGCACAGGCACCTTATAGATAAATTAAGCATCCTAGGGATGAACCCTGAAGTGACCGACTGGGTTGGAAACTGGTTGAGTGGGAGGCAATAAAGGGTACAGGTAAACGGAGCTCACTCTGAGGCACAAAATGTTACCAGTGGTGTAATGCAGGAATCTGTCCTTGGTCTGATTCTTTTTAACATTTCTATAAGTGATATTGTAGAAGGGCTGTCAGGTAAAGTTTTCTTCTTTGCAAATTATACCAAAATCTGCAATAGCTAGAGAATTTGGCAGCTGAGATTTAATGTTAAAAAATGCAAGGTCATGCATTTGGGCTGCAAAAATACAAGAGAGCATTACAGTATAGGGAGTGAAATACTTCTGTCCATGAAAGAAGAGCAGGACCTGGGGATGACTGTTTCTGATGATCTTAAGGTGGCTAAACAGGAAGAAAAGTTGATGGTGAAAGGCAGAAGGATGCTCACGCACAAAGGGGGAGGAATGGCCAGCAGGAAGGAGGTCGTGTTAGTGCCTCTGAACAAGTCTTTGGTGAGACCTCATTTGGGAGTATTGTGTGAAATTCTGGTGACCACATCTTCAAAAGGATATAAACAGGATGGAATCAGTGCAGAGGGGGACTATCAAAATGATCAGTGGTCTTCATCATAAAACATATAACAGACTTAAAGATCTCATACATATACTTTTGGAAGAAAGGAGGGAGAAGGGCTATAAGATAGAGAAGTTTAGATATCTCTGTAGCATAAATATACAGGAGAGCCTCTTTCAACTGAAAGAAAGCTCTGCAATAAAATGACATAGGATGAAGGTGAAAGGGGATAGACTCGAATGTAATTTGAAGAAATATGTATTTATGAAAAAAGTGGTAGATTCAGTGGAAGTGATAGAAACAAGTTCTGTATCTGAATTCAAGAAACATGGGAGAAACACAAAGGATCTCTAATGAAAAAAAGGGACCATAAAGCTTAATAGTAGGTATGGAAGGGCAGACTGGATAGGCGGTATGGTCTTTATCTGTAGTCATTTTTCTCTGTTTCTGTAAGTAGTCAAGCCCTGAAAAATTGCTCCTGCTTTAATATTCTATCGGCAGGCATTTTCAATTCATGTAGTTAAGACTAGGACTTGATCACAAGTGCTACATTTCTTTGCAAAAGCCCACACACTCGGTATTAAATTGCTTCTCAGGTTTAGGTTAATTTGCTGAATAATCAGATGCTCCAACATCTTATGGCGACAATCATCATTAGCTTGCTGGCTTGAGAATTGCAATGAATTTGACTATCATCAGCTGCAGGGCAACCTCTTCGCTCTGACGACTTGTATAAAATTACATCAACCATGGCAATGCTTTGAATCAAAGTGTTTATGTAAGGGCCAAAAAGCGTGTGCGAAGGGCCTGCTGCTTAACATGGCGGCGGGCCCGTCTGTCCCCTCCTCCCACCAATCAGGGACACGATCTTGCCAGGACCTGGGTGGAAAAACTAGAATGTCACGACATTTGTTGTGGTGTGGACAACACCCCTAGTGAGATTGTGAATGGTGGGGCCCTTCAAAGATCCGCCATTCCCCGATTTCCTCATCTCCCTTCTGATAGTGGTTCCGAAGAAAGATCCCAGAAAGTACAGGCTGATACACAACCTCTCCTTCCCACAAAGCAACTCGGTGAATGATTTCATACCCAGCGCTGCCTGCACTGTGCAGTATGCCTCCTTTGACCAGACCCTGGCCATTGTCCAGGCTGCTGATAGGCGCTCGTACCTGGCCAAGGTTGACATAGGATCGGCCTTTAGGCTGCTCTCTATCCACCCAACCTGTTTTCCCTGCTCAGTTTCCACTTCAAGAGCATGTACTAATTTGACAGACACAGAGAAGCAGGCATCCTAGAGATAAATGCATAACTGCATGAATGGTGTCACTGAGTGCATTTTGGTTCCAAGGGCTGCAGAGCAGAGATGGAGTCCATCTGTCCAAGAAAGGTTGAAGGGTCTTCAGTAGCAGACTGAATAACCTACTGAAGAAGGTTTTAAACTAGATTCATTGGGGATGGGTGAAGAGAGCCCCCAGGTAAGTGAAACATTAAATACATCTGCAGAGATGAGTAATAGGGGCAACATCTGGAAAGTGGTATGTATAAATGCCTGTAGCATGAGAAATAAGATCTCAGATGCTGAGATTTTAATGGAAGAGGCTGGCTTGGATTTAGTGGCAGTTACGGAGACATGGTTCATGGAAACCATGACTGGGATATAATTATATCAGGCTACACTTTATTCAGGAAGGATGGGTAGGAAGAAGGGGAGATGGAGTGGCAGTGTATGTAAAAAAATAATATTAAAGCTATAAAACTGAAGGACTTAAAAGGAAGAGATGAGGCATTGAGTGTGTGGCTTTTAATTACTAGCTCTCTGCCTGAGAGTTCTTAAAAGGGGTTTGGTACATTTTTAAAATAAAGTTACATTCTTTTTAGTGCTTTATTTCAAAAGGGGGAAATATTTTCTTTAGTGGTGTAGGTTTAAAACTCTGCTTATAGTCTCTCTTTCCCAGCTCTTTGAAGCCACTGACACCTCATCAGACGTTAGTTCCCTGCCGACCCACCTCAGCTCCCACCCAGCCCATGTGAGCAGTCTTGTTTTATAGGGCAACTCCCCAATTAGTTACACAGAGGGGCTTAGAACAGCATATTTAGAACACACTTAAAAGAGGTTAGCTGCTTTTTCTGTTGGCTTGTATTTAGAGGAGTTCAGTGAATATTAAACTGTAATGTATCCATGACTGGTGTTTTGAATACGCTATCACTGTGTGATAGGGATGTTGATTAGGTCATTATACCACTGTCGCCATTGATGCCTGAATAGGTCAGAGATTAGGCAACGCAGTATATTTATTTATTTATTTAACAGCTCTTATATACCGCGCTATTTGACATCAGTGTGGTTTACATTAAACAAAATACACTCAGATTTAGAGAACTTGTCCAAGTTACAGGTAACAGGGGAATAAAACAAGGAGATAGTGTTAGATTCATGTCTGTACCGGGGTATTGCTGACCTAGTATATAAAGTGATGTCTTTTGATGTTTCTTGCTGAGTTTTAACTCTGACAGAGTTGAGGATAGAAGACTGCACTGGTTGGTAGGAAGACAACGCTGTGGTAGAATTGGATGTTTGGTACTGTCCCTACAATAGGAGTGGAGGAGTGGCCTAGTGGTTGGGGCAAGGTACTTCAGGCCAGAAGGTCGGGGGCTCAAATCCCACTAGAGGACAGCAACCTTGGGCCAGAATGACTGGGGTTTCTAGTCCCACAGGTGCTCCTTGTGATCTTGGGCAAGCCACTTAACCCTCCACATCCCATGTTCCTGTAAAATAGTTATCTCGAAGTTATAATGCCCTGTTCAATGTAATTTCAGTTTGTTCAATGTAAACCACACTGATGCAGAATAGCGCGGTATATAAGAGAATGTAAATAAATAAATAAATAAAAAATATCTAAGCTGGTATTCTATTGTCCCTCATATTGATAAAGCTTTGAGGCGGAGGATCCGCTATACATTTTGCTAACATGAGAGAGAGTGAGTTGGTTCTATCACAGTGTGTGTAGATGTTTTTTATAGGTCAACATTACACAAGGTTTGTTAGCAATATTGACATTAAGATACACATGGTCTTTTATGAAAGGAATCTGGGACATTCTTGCATTTGGCAAAGAACACACTCATACTGGTTCCCTCTTAAATGGTGAAAGATACTTTTCGGATCAGTGTGTTCTCTGTTTATTGTGGTTAAGGTACCTCTAATAGGCGATTCAGTTTTGAGTTTGCCCCTTATCAGTTTAAATGTCATTTGCGGTTTTCTCCAGATATGCTTTCAATTTGTTTTTTACTTCATTATAAATTTATATGACTCCGACGAGATTTTTTCAGGATTCTCTCAGGTTACTCAGGTTCTTTCGAGATTTTCTTTGAGATTCCTTATAACTTTTCAAGATTTTTCCCAAGATCACTTTTTCTTTATCTGCAATACGAGTGTAAACCTGTAGGTCCTTCAGTCCATTTGAATGTGGCTTAAGAAAAGATATATATATATGTGGTATATATATATATATATATATATATATATATATATATATATATATATATATATATATATATATATATAGTAGTGGCCAAAAAATTAAGGCAGGTATCTTTTTCTACAATTTATTGTTAAATAATGTACTGTGGAGATGTCACACGTGCTTACTTATTTAACCAGCATGACGATTAGTCACACCATGCATCTGGCGTCCATTTTAGTTTACTTACACTCTGTAGTAGGTTTCTTGGATGAAGTTTTGAATTTTTACAGCTAGGAAAAGATTGAAAGTTACATGTAAAATATACAATCAAGATGGGTAGAAAGTATGATATTAATGATTTTGTAAAGGGACAAGTTGTCACACTCCATGCTGAAGGATATTCACAATGTGCTATTGCAAAACATTTGCATATATCAAGATGTGCAGTTCAGAATGTTCTGAAATCAGGTGGCTGTACAAGTCATTCAAAATGTGGGCGCAGATGGATAACTACTGGATGAGATGACCGATTCCTCAAAAGCATTATTGCATCTAGTCCACATACTTCATCTCAACGTGTGGCTCAGTTAGCTAATGATTGAGGATAAAGATAAGTGCCAGATCTGTCCGATAACGGCTTGTGGATGAATTCAAACTCATGGCCAGAAGACCTGCCAAGAAGCCTATAATGACCAGGAAACAAATTGCTGCCCGCATACAGTTTTCTAGCAAGATGAAAGACAAATCTGCTGAATGGTGGGAGAGGGTAATGTTCACAGATGAAAGTACATTACAACAAATATGTGGGAATGGTTACAACTACGTCCATCAACCAGAAGGCGAGAGACTAAATCCGAAGTACACGATCAAGACTGTTAAACATCCACCATCGGTCATGGTATGGGGTGGTATCTTGGCGAATGGACGATGTGATAATCTATTTGTAACACATTTCACCCATATAATTCTAAACCATCCAATAAATTATTCTCATTCATTAATTTGTGGCTTCTTATGGTCTCAGATAAACGGCAAGTTTTTTTATACTTTTGCAAGCAACTTGCTGTCACACTTATTATTGGGTCAATGACTTACACCCAAATTAGTGCACGTTTAACATCAATGACCTCAGCCACTTTTTTAATTTAATAACATAATATTGCTTAATAATCTTTTTTGTTTTTTTTTTCTTTAGCGGGTTGACTCTTATCATACCCTTATATTTCCATAAAAACTGCGTTTGCCATTCTACTTAACTTATGTAGAATCGTATCGGCCCATGTCCCATTCTTTTCTTTGCAACCACAAATGATTATTACTTCTTCATATTTAATCTTAACTGCCAAGCATTAGACCATTCTTCCAGCTTTTGTAGAATTTTCCTCATGTTCCACTCCCTCAGGGGAGTCCACTCTATTGCAAATTTTTGTGTTATCTGCAAAAAGACAGACTTTTCCATTCAGTCCTTCAGCAATATCATTCACAAATACATTGAACAGTACCGGTCCCTGGACCGAACCCTGGGGCACACCGGTAATCACTTTCTTTTCATCCGAGTGAGTTCCGTTTACCATCATCTTCTGTCGTCTGTCAGTCAACCAACCAATTTCTGATCAGGTTCACCACCTTGAGAGCCATCCCAAGCTATTGAGCTTATTGATAAGCCTCCTATGAGGAACAGTATCAAAGTCTTTGCTGAAAACCAGGTACATGACATTCATCGCATACCCCTGATTTAGTTCTCACTTCTTCCCTGTTACCACTTTTGTGAAGAGGTACCACATCAGCCCTTCTCCGGTCCTGAGGAACTTCTCCTGTCTCCAAGGATCTGTCAAAAACATCCTTTAACAGCCCTGCAAGAACCTCTCTGAGCTCTTTCAGTATCCTGGGATGCATCACATCCAGTCCCATGGCCTTGTCAAATTTCAGTTTTGCAAGCTTTTCTAATACATCATCTTCTGTGAATGGTGTGGTATCTACTCCATTTCCATTTTTATATTTGGGAGTCACAGGTGGTCCTTCTCTAGTATTTTCTTTAGTAAAAACATAGCAGAAGTATTTGTTTAGCATTTTCGCTTTTTCAATGTCACTTTCCACAAGTCCATTCCCAGCACTTCTGAGTCCTGCAATTTCACCTCTGATTTTCCTCCTCTCCCGAATATACCTGAAGAAAGTTTTGTCGCCACACTTCACATCTTTAGCCATCTTTTCTTCTGCCTTTGATTTTGCTATCCTTATTTCTGTTTTTGTCTCTTTTAGTTTGATCTTGTATTTCTTTCTGTGTTCCTCTATTTGCAAGCTTTTGAATTTTGTGAAAGCTGTGTTTTTTGCCTTTATTTGAGCAGCCACTCATTTGGACTCACATACTGCATTCCACAACACATCACTCCAGTGATGTGCAACATACACAATGTCCATTATCAGGCTGACAGTATCCAAATTGTTAAGCTATATTATATTGATCTGAACAACCCAGTGCTGGGACATACATCTTTAAGAGGTAGGGCTTGTTGCGCCAGCTGAAATGGTACATGTGGAGTCACATATATTCTGGTTTCCAAATAACACATGTCAACTAGATATAGAAATATTGATATATATGCAACAGAAGCAGCCTAATGAACTCATCCACAAATGGACATCACCAGAAATTGTGTATGGCCCAGAAGTGGGCCATATATCTGTCACATGTGTAGACAATAAAATGGTGCACTCTGTCTCCAACAGAACATTGTGTATCAAGATGTAATGCAGAGAGGTAAGACAGTGAGGCTGCAAATCACACCCAATAGGAATCAATACAGTACATGAACAAATAGTCCAGATGTTATCACATGTCAGTGAAATCAAGGTGGTTTACATTGAACAAACTGAAATTACATTAAACAGGGCATTATAACTTGGAGATAACTATTTTACAGGGAACATGTGTTTGTCCCATGTTTTTTGAATTCAGTTACTGTCCTCATCTCTACCACCTCTACTGGGAGACTATTCCATGGATCCACCACTCTTTCCATAAAGAAATATTTCCGCATATCACTCCTGAATCTATCCCCCTTCACCCTCATCCCATGTCCCTTCATAGCAGAACTTGCTTTCAATTGAAAGAGGCTCTCCCCCTGTACATTTATGCCATGGAGGTATTTAAACATCTCAGTCATATCACCTCTATCCCGCCTTTCCTCTAAGGTGTACATATTAAGATCCTTCAGTCTGTCCTCATATGCTTTATAATGAAGACCACTAATCATTTTAGTAGCCACCCTCTGCACCGACTTCATCCTGTTCACATCCTTTTGAAGGTGCGGTCTCAGGAATTGAACACTATACTCCAAATGAGGTTGCAACAAAGACTTATACAGAGGGACTATCACCTCCTTTTTTCTGCTAGCCATTCCTCTCTGTATGCACCTAAGCATCCTTTTAGCTTTTGCCGTCGACTTTTCTACCTGTTTAGGTACTTTAAGATCAGCAGACACAACCACGCCTAGTTCCCGCTCTTCTTTAGTGGGAAAAAAAGTACTTCACCCCCTATACTATATTGCTCCCTTGGATTGCTGCAGCCCAAATGCATGACCTTACATTTTTTAACATTAAATCCCAGCTGCCAAATTCTAGACCATTTTTCAAGCTTAGCTAGATCCCTCCTCATGTTATCTACACCTTCCTGGGTGTCTACTCTATTGCAGATTTTGTTATCATCCGCACAGAAGCAAACCTTACCCGACAGCCCTTCTGCTATATCACTAACAAAAATGTTAAAAAGAATTGGACCAAGGACGGATCCCTGGGGCACATCACTGGTAACAACCTTCTCCTCAGAGTGAGCTCCATTTACCTTTACTCTTTGTCGCCTCCCACCCAACCAATTTCTAACCCAAGCAGTAACTTTAGGGTCTGTCCCTAGGGTGCTCAGTTTGTTTATAAGTCGCCTGTGAGGAATCTAAATACACCACATCTAGGGCCCTCCATCGGTCCAACTCCCTGGTCATACAGTCAAAGAAATCAATCAGATTTGTCTGACAAGACCTGCCTCTGGTGAATCCATGCTGCCTCGGATCCTGTAATCAGTTGGACTCCAGAAACCTATTTTCTCTTTCAGCAGCGTTTCCAATAATTTACTCACCACCGAAGTTAAACTAACCGGCCTGTAGTTTTCAACCACATCCTTACTTGTGTAAAGGCACCACATGAGCCTCTCTCCAGTCCTCTGGCACCACTCCCGATTCCAACGGGGCATTGAAAAGGTCGGTCAGTGGAGCTGCTAGAACGTTCCCAAGTTCCCTCACTATTCTAGGGTGTGTCCCATCCGGACCCATTGCTTTGTCTACTTTAAGTTGAGCTAGTTTCTCACGAACACAGTCTTCTGAAAATTGTTCAAGATGTCTCTCGCTTCTGTTCCTGTTTGTCGGTGTTTTCTGAGGTCCTGCTTCTGGTTCTTCATCAGCGAACACAGAACAGAAATATTTGTTAAGCAATTCCACTTTATCCTCTTCAGCTTCTACATATTCCTCCCCTTCACCCTTGAGTCTGACAATACCACTTTTGCCCTTCCTCTTCTCACTAACATATCTGAAAAATGTCTTATCCCCCCATTTTATTGGACTGGCTATTTCTTCCTCTTTTTGAATCTTTGCTTTCCTGACTACTTTGCTAGCTTCTCTAAATTTTTCCAAATATAGATGCCTGTCTTCCTCTCTCTGTGATTTCTTATATTTCATGAAAGCCTCCCTCTTTTTCTTCACTTTTTCAGCTACTTCTTTCGAAAGCCATAGCGGTCTCCTTTTCCTTTTATTTACCATTTTAACAAAAAGGTTGGTTGCCCTTAAAATATCCCCTTTCAGTTTTTCCCACTGTTTTTCTACATCCCCCAGCTGTTCCCATCCCGCTAACCAAGATGGGTATTGGCCCATCTTGACAAAGTTAGTCTTCCTAAAGTCTAAGACCCTCAACTTTGAACCACACCATCTGGTGATCACTGGATGCAAAATGATCTCCTACTATAACATCAGAAACACTTTCACCATTGGTAAGCACCAAGTCCAGTATGGCCCCTTCACATGTGGGGTCTGTTACCAATTGCTTGAATAGTTCTCCCTTTAGAGAATCCAGGATCTCTTTACTTCTAGATGATACTGCAGCAGGAATGTGCCAATCAACATCTGGCATATTGAAATCCCCTATCAGTAGCACTTCCCCTTTCCTAGCAATGCTGCGTATGTCTTCAATTAACTCTCTGTCCACCTCTTCCTTCCTCTTGTGAGGGAGGTCTGTATATCACGCCAATGCAAATAGATTTCTCTTTCCCTCTTCCTAGTGTAACCCACAATGCCTCCTCTCTCCCTTTTAAGCTCTGTAATTCCATAGCTTTATAGTATTTTTCTACATATAGTGCCACTCCTCCTCCCCTTCTTCCTACCCTGTCCTTTCTGAATAAAGTATAGCCAGGTATAGTTACATCCCGGTCATGAGTTTCGGTGAACCATGTTTCTGTAACTGTCAGTAAATCCAAGTTGGGCACTCCCACCAAACCTTCAACATCAGGGATCTTATTTCCCATGCTACTGGCATTTATATACACTGCTTTCCATATGTTACCCCAGTTAACCCATTTCCATAAAGGTATTTAATGTATCACTTACCTGGGGGCTTTCACTTATCTGGGGGCTTTTTTCACCCATCCCCAACAAATATAGTTTAAAGCCCTCTTCAGTAGATTTGCCAGTCTACTACTGAAGACGTGTTGATCTTTCTTGTACAGATGGATGCCATCTCTGCTCTGCAACCCTTGGAACAGCATCCCATGGTCTAGGAAACCAAAACGCTCTCGATGACACCATCCATGCAGCCATGCATTCATCTCCAGGATGCGAGCCTCTCTGCCTTGGCCTTTACCCTCAACAGGGAGGATTGAAGAGAACACTACCTGTGCACCTAACTGCTTCACCCTCTGTCCCAGAGCCATGAAGTCACTTTTGATATGCTCAGAGGGATACCTGGCAGTATCATTTGTTCCGACATGGATTAGCAACATTGGGTAATAGTCAGTGGGCTTGATGAGTCTTGGCAAACTCTCCATAATATCTTGGATTTTGGCACCAGGCAGACAGCATACCTCTCTGAACATCAAGTCTGGTCGGCAGATGGATGCCTCAGTACCCCTCAGAAGAGAGTCACCAACCACCACTACCCTTCGCTTCCTTGCGGTCACTGATTCTGCAACTTTGGGGTACTTGAGCTCTGGTTCTTCCCTTTCCAGGGATGCTTTCACCTACTCCACTTCCAGGGCTGCATAATGGTTCTCCAATTCAAGGGCTGGTGAAGGTGGATTGGTGATTCTGCAGGCTCTACTGATTTGTGTCCAACCTTCGTCATTCTATTGGCACCCATCTTCTCCTCTGCTTAGGTGTCAGCAGTTCCCAAAAGCTGAAAAGGTTACCAGAGTTTAAAACCTACTCCCCTAAAGAAAATATTTCTACTAAAGCACCAAAAAGAATGTAACTTTGCTTTAAAAATATACCAAACCCTTTTAAGAGCTCCCAGTCAGAGAGCTAGCAATTTAATAAAAAATAAACCCTCAAATCCTTACCGTTGTTTGACCTGTACAGCCCCCTGTTAGGTATGTGCTACAGAAACATGTTCTAGAAAACATCATTGGGCATAGTGAATAAGGTGTGTTTGGTGCATTCACCAATGGGGCTGCTGAAGAGCAAGTGTGCTGCCTTGATGTACAGAGGGAGTGCAGGGTCAGTCCATACTGGCATCAGTGTTGTGTAAACTGCACAGATGATGCAGACCTTCAGAGATGCAGGATCAGCCATATGCTTGCACACCACAATTGTCATGAGGTTCAGAACCGTACATGGCTGCTCAAGACACATATGCCTTGACATATGTAGCCATGGGCAATTTGTCCAGATGCACTTTGCAAAACCTATGTGCGATAACACTCATGAAAACCTTCAACTTAGCCATACACTCATGGTGCCTCACCCAGCATGAAGGCCTCAATGGCAGAAAAACAGTGAGCTGGTGTGTTTTGAGACTCATGCAGGAGCCTCAGGACAAACCAAGATCATGACATTGAGGCCAGCTTGCAATGTGCAGTACTATGTGGTCCACAGACCTGTCTTGGAGGAAGTCATGACAGTCTGCCTGGCATAAGCATATCACCTCTGCAGCCATATTTGTCTGCCTCTGGGATGATTTGCTCAAAGCCCAAAGCTAAGGGAGGGGACCCCTAATGTAGAAGCACAATGCTAGTGATGTATACCACAGGACATTGCAGGCTGGGTACAAGGGTGTGACAGTGTCACATAGGCAATCGAGGATTCTGTCATATATAGCCAACAGAGACATGTCCCCAAGTCTCATGGCCTTGCAAAGGCCAGACATATTAGGCCAGGTATAGCTGCTGTTTACTGTGATATATGCCATCTGGGAATATCTACAAGTTCATCAGATGGTGAATAATGTATGCCCTTGAACAGCAGGGTGTCTCCCCTATCTGTGAGTGTGTACATTGGCCCCAGGGAGCACACAGCAGTGGGGTTATGACATTGGCTCTCAATTGACTATAACTCAGGTCCCTTGGGGTGGGTGTAAGAGACTGTATGTCAGGCCACATGACCCATGCAGGAAAGCTCATATCAGACACAGTGAGAGGTTTTGTGCATGTCAGCATCAAAGTTGTGTGGGTGTATCACACACCCTTGGAGGTACATGTGTAATCACTAACTGAAGGGTATATCCAGCAAGGTCACAAGATGATCACTGATTGCATGGCCACCACTGGAGCATGTGTGGATCTTAAGACTGGATGGTGTGTCTCAACAGGCATGACCAGAAGTTTGTGAAGTCTTTGTGACCCACATACTGTACATAATGTGAACTGGAGTTCCTGTACACATGACTGCATAGCAGGGCATGGGAGTTGCACATCTTGTGTGTGCACAAAGGTGCTGAATGGATGTAGTGGTAACCACTATCAACAACTGCAAGTGGGGGCATGAGGGTGACAACAGTTGTCCCAATACTACAGTATGTATGTCCTTCAGTGAAAAGGCTGGAGGAAACCTGAATGGTATCTGAACCTATGCCTCCAGATGGTGGTGAATGCAAAAACACATGTTGTCCACATTTGCTCAATGGGAGACTAGCAGTGGTAGGATCTTAGCAAAGATGGAAATCATGGAATGGGCAGATCATCATCTATTAGAGATATGTAACCATGGCGCACACCAGGATACACAGGCAGTGTTTTGTAGCACACAGGTTGAGTAGCTCATGCACCACAATACCTCAGTTGCAGCTGTCATGCTAACAAGAGGTGCCCTCCCATGTTGAACTAACAAAGACATATGAGATCCTGCAATGGCAATGGAATAAGGGAAAGGTTCTGTATGTGGGATGGCTAAACTATGATAAAAAGGGGAATGATATGTAGATCCTGCCATATTGCCGCCAAGAACACAACTGATTTACATACATCACTTGTAGACATAGGGTGCAGAGTACATGGAGGCCCAGGGCACAGGTCACAGTTCTCACAACAAAAAGCCATGTAATGAGACATGCACACATGTAGCAAGATGACCATATTTTGTAACATACTGAAAGAAATACACACATTGCTGTACGGACAGTGACCTACATGCAAAGCATGCCCCTCTGAACAAGTCTATCATCGTTTGGGAGGACGTCCCTGTCCCCTCCTTGGCACTATGCCTGCAACTCCTGCAGTGCTGTAGAGCTTGTCCCTGGTGTAGGTGGTTGTTGGGGTTGTTGCAGAAGCTGCCCAATTGTTGCACTGAGTCAGTCAATGGCACCTATCATGGAGGTGGACATCTCCCTCAAATGCATGCAGCCTTGCATATCCACCAGATCTTGATGGATAACTGAGGAGATGTCAAAAGAAACACAAGGTCAGACAACTGTTGCATAAGCAGACATCACGTTTGGGGAGATGGTGGTAGTGAGATTTCTGAGACATGTCAACACATGATTTGTGCACATGGCTGCATACTGTATAATGACCTAGCCTCTGGGAAACAATTCCCAGTAGATGTGCCCATGTGAAGACATGGCATGGCATCAGCCCATAGAGTGATCTGTGCGGCATTGTATAGATGGGGTTCACTTTCTACTGAATGTCCACACATGCGTCACACATGGGGTCAGATGTGATCCAAGTCAATACTCTTTCCTTTGTGGTTAATGTGCCTGTATGAGCTGCAATCATGACTGAATGACCTCCCCCCCCCCCCCCCAAAAAAAATAAAAAAGCACTAGCGCTAAAGGTTCACATTGTATGTGTTTTATTGTACCAGGCAATGTTTTGGAGGAGACATGTCTCCATCATGTCCACATTCATTCCCTGATCTTGCTTGGATTAATATGAAAGGGTAGGCATATTATGAAGGGTGTAGCAATGCACCTCTGTATTGCCAGACCCCTGTGCATATCTACAAAATAGTTACACGTAGAGCCCTGAGCAGACCCAATGGGATATGTGGTGCATAGTGCCACATAATATATATCACGATATACAGCAGAGATTTGGCATGACAAGTGTGATTCTCACATAAGCAACTGGGTACTGGATAGTAAGACCCATCCATGGCCTTCATTTACTTACATTGGTCTAATGGACAGATGTCAAGCACCATTTGGATAGATATCACTATCCAAATAAAGGATCCAGGCACCTCACACAGACACCCACATTGGTGTTTGGGCGGATGAGGGTTCTGCCCCTGGTGATGCAGCCATTGAGCACATACTTTTTCACTCAACCCATAATCAAACTCTGGAATTCGTTATCAGAGTATGTAGTGTTAGTGCAGCTGGGTTTAAAAAAGGTTTGGACAAGTTCCTGGAGGAAAAGTCCATAAACCATTACTAAAGAGGACCTGGGAAATCAACTGCTTACCCCAGGACGAGCATTGTGGAAGCTATGGACTTTGGGTACCTGCCAGGTACTTGTGACCTAGATTGGCCACTGTTGGAAACAGGATACTGGACTTGATGGACCTTGGTCAGACCCAGTATGGCATTTCTTATGTTCTTACCTATCTAGAGAAATGTCATTGCTGAAACCGTAGTGTCTGATATTGTTTTACACATATCACTTTGTGGTGAGGTCAAAATATCCTCATCAATGTCAGATGAAGGCCGACACACTTTATCTGTGCAATTGAACAAGCAAGGTATATGGCTGTGTCCACATGGATGGTGACTGTTAACAGAAATAGGTGATATCTAAGAGATCAGGCCCCTATCTCTCAGATGACCAAGCTCATAGTCTTTTGGCCATGTATTGGGCATCACTCACCACAATCCCATCACTGATCAGACCCAGGCAGTGCTCAACTAGCAGGGACTTCACAGCATTCAGATATCAGATACCCACACATATTGGATGGGACCATCCTCAGACAAACACTGCATGTGTCAATCTGCACAGATGTTGTACACATCATGACTTGTGTGGTTTCCTGCAGATCATCTACTACTACTACTATTCATTTGCATAATGCTACAAGGTATATGCAGCGCTGAACAAACACATGTAAAAGACAGTCCATGTTCATCAGAGCTTACAATCTACTCAAACAGACATACAACCCAGCAGCTAAGGACAGGGAAATATCAAGGGGAATGGTATGGAAACACATAGGAGTCTAAGCAGATCAGGATCCAAATGCTGCCTTGGAGAGGTGAGTTTTCAGCCTGGATTTGAAGAGGGCCAGAGATGAAGCCTGACGCACAAACTCAGGTAGTTTGTTTCAGGCATAAGGAGCAGCAAGGTGGAAGGATTGAAATATGGAGTTGGCAGAAGAACAAAAGGGCACAGATAGAAGGGATCTGCCAGAACAGCAGAGATCCAGGAGAAGCAGAGATAACAGAGGAAAGGTAGTGCGGAGCAGCAGAATGAGTGCATTTATAGGTCAGTAGGAGAAGTTTTAACTGGATAAGGAAATGGATAGGGAGCCATTGAAGAGACTTGAGAAGAGGGGGTTATTTATTTATTTAACATTTTATATACCACTTTTCAGTTTTATCAAAGTGGTTTACATTGAAACACAACAAGGTTATAGGAACAAATTGAAGCTTGCTGAAGATTAGTTGCACAGCTGAGTTTTCAATACACCAAAGAGGAGCGAGATAATTCAGAAGGAGAACAGAAAAGGAGGAGGTTGCAATAGTCAAGAAGGGAAGTGACTAAAGAGTAGATAAGTGTCCTAATATGTGTGTGTAGAAAGGAAAGGACGAATATTGCCAATGTTATAGAGAAAGAAGTGACAGGTATTAGCTATCTGTTAGATGTGTGCAGAGAATGAGAGAGTAGAGTCAGAGATGACCCCAAGGTTGCAAGCTGAGGAAACAGGGAGGAGTGTAGTGTTACAGAAATAGAGAAGAGAGGAAGGGGGGGGAGATATGGAGCTCTGTTTCGGCCATGTTCAGTTTCAACCGGCGATGAGACATCCAGGCAGCAATGTCAGATAGGCAGGCAGAGATCCGGGCCTGGATTTCCGGAGAAATTTCAGGTGTAGAGAGGTAGATCTGAGAATCATCAACCTAAAGATGGTACTGGAAACCATGGATGGAGACATGTGCACCAAGAGACTGGGTATAGAGGAAGAAAAGGAGTTGGCTCAAGACGGGGTTCAGCAACTGAGAGAGGGATAGCAGTAGAAGAAGACCCACTAGCACAAACGGTGAAAGTAGGATGGGAGAGATGAGAAGGGAATCAGGATAGTACAGAGCCTTTGAAAACAAGCAAGGACATTGCATCGAGGAGAAGACGGCAATCAGAAGTGTCAAAGGCAGCAGAGAAGTCAAGCAGGATGAGGATTGAGTAAAAGCCCTTGGATTTAGCAAGGAACAGATCACTGGGGACTTTGGCAAGAGCTGTTTCAGTAGAATGTAAGGGACTAAAGCCAGATTGCAATGGATCCAGAAGGGCTTCAGAGAAAAGTCGAGGCAATGGCGGTGAACCCCACATTCAAGTAGTTTCGAAATGAAGGAGAGGAGGGAGAGGGGTCAATAATTAGAAGGACGGGTAGAGTCAAGTGAGGGTTTCTTGAGGAGAGGAGTGACCACAGCATGCTTGAAGGCTGCAGGAACAGTTGCAGTCGTGAGCAAAAGGTTGAGAATATGAGCAATGGAAGGGATGACAATAGACAAGATGGAGCTTTGGAGACGGGTGGTAATAGGATCAGAGGAGCAAGTAATGAGTTTGGAGGAGTAAAGAAGATGTGTGATTTCCTCCTCTGAGATCTCTGAAAAGGAAGAAAGGATGGCAGAGGTTGAGGGGGAGAGTTGGGAGTGAAGAGGGGGTGGAGTAGACCTAGTGGGGAATTGGAGTGTAATTATGTGGGCTTTGTCATGGAAATAGTCGGCTAAAGTTTGGGCAGAAAGGGAAAAAGGGGTCAGAGGCAGAGGAACCTTGAGGAGAGAGTTGAGAGTTGTAATGAGACAATGAGGGTCAGAGGCAAGTGAGACCGCACCTTGAATATTGTGTGCAATTCTTGTCACCGTATCTTAAAAAGGATATAGCGATTTTAGAAAAGGTTCAGAGAAGAGCCACCAAAATGGTAAAGGGGATGGAAGGATACTCCTATGAAGAAAGGCTAAAAAGGTTAGGGCTCTTTAACCTGGAAAAGAGACGGCTGAGGGGCGATATGATATGATAGAAGTCTATAAATTAATGAACAGAGTGGAACGGGTAAACGTAGATCGATTGTTTACCTTATCAGAATATAGAAAGACTAGGGGACATGCAATGAAGCTACAGGGTAAACTATTTAAGACTAATAAAAGAAAATATTTTTTCACTCAACGTGTAATCAAACTCTGGAATTTGTTACCGGAGGATGTAGTAAAGGCTGTTAGTGTAGCTTGGTTTAAAAAAGGTTTGGACAAGTTCCTGGAGGAAAGGTCCATAAACTATTATTAAGAAGGGACCCAGGATATCAATGCTTGAACCAATACAAGCATTGTGGAACTTGTGTCCCTTGGGGAAACTGCTAGGTACATATGACCTAGATTGGCCACTGTTGGAAACAGAATACTGGGCTTGATGGACCTTGGTCTGACCCAGTATGGCATATCTTATGTTCTTATGTTCTTATGAATTAGGCAGGTGGACATAATGATCCTCTTTGGCGCGTGCTATGGCTGACTGGAAAGAGGCAAGCATGATTTTGTAGTGTGCTCAGCGGCATGGGCACAGGAATGTAAATAGCGAGTAGTGGAAGACAGCCAGGGCTGGGATGCAGTATGTCTCTCAGGATGTGACATGGGCACAGCAAGAGCATTCAGAGCAGATGAGAGTACAGTGTTATAGGAAGCTACTGACTCATCAACAGACTCAGATGAGATAATGGAGTAGAGAAGTGAAGTAACAGTAGTGGAGAGAGTCGATGGGTCGATAGCATGAGGGTTTCTAAAGAAGTTGGAGGAGGCTGGCAGAGATTGAGGCAAGGGGTCATAAAGAGTGAAGCAGGTGCTGATCAGATGAGGGAAGAGCTGAAGTACAGGGTAAGCTATTAGAGAAGAAGACAAGGTTGAGGCAGTAGCCATCCTGGTGAGTAGGAGCAGTAGAGCAAAGCTGGAGGTTAAATGAGGAGGTAAGGGAAACGAGCTTAGAAGCTAGGGGTTGCAGGTGTTATTAACATGAATGTTAAAATCCCCAAGAATAAGGAAGAAGGAAGATGAATCCAAAAAGAAGGAAAGCCACGAGTCAGTCATTGAGAGAGGTAGAAATGGAATTGTCAGGAGGTCCATAAACCACAGCTATCTGGAGAGGGAGTGGAGTAAAAAGTCAGATGGAGCGGACTTCGAAGAAAGGAAAGGAAAGGAGTCAGACTGAGGCAGAATGAGGGTTTGCAATTGGCAGAAATGAGTGAGTAAAAACCCAACACCATCACCACGGCCAGTGGAACGAGGCATGTGGGAGACCTGGTAGCTGCTATGACAGAGGGCAGCAACTGAAGTTGAGTCCTCAGGGAGGAGTCAGGTCACAGTGAGAGCAAGAAGATGGACAGCATTAGAGATTAAGAGTTCATGAATGAAGGCAAGCTTATTTGAGATGGAGTGTGCATTCCACAAGGCACAAGAAAAAGGGAGAGAGGAGGGGGAAAGTAGAGGGATATGAGTAAGATTTGAGGAGTTCTGAGTGAATCTGACCTGGAAGTGTGACCAAAGTCTGGGAGGGCCAGGGTTGGGATTGATATCTCCAGATGACAGGAGGAGAAGAAGCAGAACAATGTGGGGTAGAGAGGAGACATTAGGGCAGTAGCGAGGATGAGGTTGTTTCAGAGAGAGAGAGATGAGGTGTCTGAATGAGGACGAAAATGGTGAAGCTCAAGAGCTGATGACAGGGTAGATGACAAGATGGTGGGAGAAGTAAGGATGATGGAGAGGGGATGCTAAGGAGAGGGGATGCTAAGGAGGGGGGGGCTTGAGGTTGTTGGTATTTGGGGAGAAGATTAGGGAGTATCAATAACAGGAAGAGAGCGTGATGTGGAAACATAATAAAAAAAAAACGAGAGGAGAGCAGAAGCCAGGAGAAGATTATGAAGGAAAGGCAGGAGAAAGATCCTCAGGTAATTTTTGTGCACCTGTGAGTAATAGTGGTGATGAGCCCAGTACAGCTATAAGAGACTGTTAGCCACGGGGTGGGTGGGACGTACAGGGCCGTGATCTGAATAGGCCCTTTACGTCAGAGTGCTTTGAACCGCTCCTGCTCCACCCAGTCCCCGCCTCCAGTCCTCCCCCTCCTGCCCCCATTCAGCACTCCCTGCACTACCCCTCAGTACATGCAGGGAAGGCTGGACTCAGGATTGAGTGCCTGGCCAGAATGAGGGTTGGACATCCTGTACGTCCCACCCACCCCCTGGCTAACAGTCTCTTATAGCTTGTGATGGGGCCCGTGGTTAGAGCCCTTATTGCCCTGTATAGGCGGTTGCCTAGGGCCTATGAACAAGTAATTGCTCTGGCTTGATAAACAAAAGAGTCTTTCAGAGCAATTTTTGAATGAAACTTAAAGTGGGTTTTATTCCCCGTCCCGCTCGGACTTGTCAAGAAAACAGAAACTCAAAGATGAACAGAGCAACAAATTAATGGCAAACAAATAATCCTTATTTCCTGTACAAAGTTCTCTTTGCATTCATTCACCTAGCAAGGCTGCGTTTGTAACACATGCTGCATTCCATGGGAATGGGCTCCGGAAGATTGCTAGCGTCTTCCCATATCATATTCTCCTCAGCAGTGCCCAAACTCCCTGTGTCAGACTCCTCATACAAATGGCGCTCAGACACAGTGTCCTGTGATAAATCACTGTAATAATCAAAAGAGGCTCTTCTCCCTTCAGGGCTATACCTCTCTGGCCTGTGGTATCTTCTGCCTGGGCTCTCCTCCCAGAATAACAGTTCTGAACCGCCTTGCTGCTTGTAGTTATATTCAGGACCACGCCCTTGGCACTTAGGGGTTTTAAACTTCTCCCTATAATCATATGGAGGATTCCTTCTCTCTGCAGGGACTGCCTTAATACTTGGCACCCTATACCTTATGGCTTTTTCCTTCCAGGCTGGTTGTGCAGGAGTATAATGAGACTTAGTTTTACACCTACTTCTTAGGCTGCAGACGTGCTTGGAGTTCCCATCCCCCAACACTTTCCTCTCACAGTGACCTCTGCCCTGAACTGGCACATACCGGTCTCTAGTGTAGTGGGATCTTCCTAGCTTCTCTTTCAGGTTATTTCTGGTAGCAGGTTTACTCTTGGAACAGCTTGCCTTGAACCTCTCTTCTCGAGAGTTGGAGTCAGACTCACTTCCTGGTTCTCCGTGAGAAGAGTTTCCTCCCAGCAATCCCCTGGGGTTTCTGCTCAGCTGATGAGAGCCACACCTCCTGCTATTCTCTGCAACCCGACCTGCAGTCCTACTCTCTGCAGTTCCCTTTGGTGTTCGTGTTCTTGCTCCTCCTCTGGCCACTCCCAATCTACTCCACTGACTGGAACCTTGCCTTAAGTAATCCCTAGCTCTGCACGTGACCTGGGGATTTTCACTCAGGTGTTCCTGATGGGATTTTTGTTTGCTACGTAGCAAGAATTTCCCTTGCTCCGGTGAATCAGAGTGCCTAGTGCTGCTTTCTAAAGCTGACTCTGAGGTAAGTCTTTCTTTTACCTGAATTTGCATAGGCTGTGTACCCCTTGCTGCATCACAAGCTGTCCTGGGCTCATCACCACTATTACTCACAGGTGCACAGAAATTACCTGAGGGTCTTTCTCCTATCTTTCCTTCATAATTTTCTCCTGGCTTCTGCACTCCTCTCGTTTTCTTTTATGTTTCCACATCATGCTCTCTTCTTGTTGTTGATACTCCCTATTTGCATCTCTGCATCAGGCCCATAGTGGGTGAGACCTAAGGTCCATCAAGCCCAGTATTCTGTTTCCCACAGTGGCTACTCGGGGTCATACTCTAATCTGGCAGGATCCCAAAAAGTAGCTAGAGCTCATGCTACTTACCACAGGGACAAGCAGTGGCTTTCCCTAAATCTACCTTAATAATGGTTTATGGACTTTCTTCCAAAAACTTGTCCAAATCTTATTTTATTAACGCAGTTAAGTTTTTACCACATCCTCCAGCAATGAATTCCACAGATGAATTATTTGAGTGAAATATTTTTTCTTTTATGTAATGTATAATTTAATCCCTTTAAAATGAAAATTAAGTTTGGCTAAAAATGAATCAGCTGACAGCCATTAAAAGGCCCTAAGATCCTTTGATCATCACTCTTCCATTCTGAAACATGTGACTATGGTTTTCAATTTATATATATATATATTTATATATATTTTATTCTTTATATTTATATATATAATATAATATAATATTTTTAAAATTGTATTGAGCTGTTGGGAGGAACTGGTTAATAAATGAAAAAAATAATATACATGTCCCCTTGAGCATCAGTTGAGTTGTCAGGGTAAAGTTTTAAAACATTTTTGGGATCTATGTAACTGATACAAGGCATTATAATCAGCCTCCCACATCCATCACTGGGTTGATCCACATTACACCTCCTAACAGAATCAGAAGATCCACAGCGGTGAACACCCTAATAATCCCGAAAGAAACAACAAAATGCACAAAGTCAACATCTAACAGGGCCTTCATGATCTATGCTCCTAGAGTTTGGAATGCCCTCCCCACAGACATGCAAGTCATCACCAACCTGACTCAATTCAGGAAGGCACTGAAACATCACCTGTTCATAAATCACTACCCAGAAACCAGCTATAGAAACCAGGAAGCAAGCACTCTTTCCAGTCACCTTGATCCCCCCAATATCTCACCTGCACGAAAGGATGCAGCCAGCCCCACCTGCCCATAGTTGGAAAGTACAGTAATCAGTGTAAATAATTTGTAAAATGGCACCCCAGTTATGTCCAAGTTTTAGTTCCTGTTCACTGTAAATACAATGCAGCCCGACTGCACTGTATATGGTTCTGTTAAATGTACACCGCACTGATATGAATAGCGCGATATAGAAGAGACGTTAAATAAATAAATAAATTAAATAAATAAATAAATAAAATTAGGAGGGTAGCTTGGCTAAATCAGCATAAGTGGCATTTATGTTGCAAACAAATACTGTATAAGCATTCTTTCACCACATATATAAGTTTAGCTGCATTTTAACAGAAGCATTCTGGGATAAAGGAAGGACATTCAAGGGCATGAATGGAAACTACATGCATAAAATACATTTTCAGGAAATGTATTAATGTGGAACCCAATTCCATAGCATGCATTTCCAGCCCACCGACACATCAAAACTGAAAATGGGCCCAATTATACCTAATTTTGTGCTCACGATTCTGGAATCGGGGACATAGATGTTAATGGCGCGACACGAACAAAGCACTCTGGCATACGAGAGATGGGTATACGCAGCAAACAGACAAGGATGTCCCCACACTCACTATATTCTGCCCATCTCTGCTATATACCTGTGGATGGCCACGCCTCCTCTGTAAAACGTGCATCTCCTAAGCTGCTCCTCTCACTGTCAGTGTTGTGCTGATGTAAACTACACATAAATACTGATGATACATAAATGTTGAGGCAAATTAGACTATATATACTAGTCTGTTGCATGCCCAGAATATTGTAAAGTAAGTAATCAGTGCATTCAAAGATAGCGTAGTTACTCACCTGTAACAGGTAATCTCCGGGGACAGCAGGAATTGAGTCTTCACATTTGGGTGACGTCGGCACTGATGGAGCCCGTGCGGTAACGCTCCCCAGCGTCCTATAGGAAAGCTTTTGGGTATCTTGTATCGAAACCCGGGACGGGGGGGGGGGGGTAGGAGTTGATCTAAGTCTGAAAGAGATGCTGGAGAACAGCCTGGCCAAACGAGGTATCCCGGCGGGAGTCCTTGTCTAAGCAATAATAGACCGCAAAGGTGTGGACAGAGGACCAGGTTGCTGCTTTGCATATTTCATTAATCGCCACTGAGCGTAGATTTGCCATGGAGGCAGCCATTGCTCGCACATTGTGCGCTGTGACATGACCTTCAAGAGAAAGTCCTGCACCATCATATGCAAAAGATATACAGTCTGCATTCCATTTGGAGAGTGTTCTTTTGGAAACTAGTAACCCTAGATGACTGGAATCAAAGGCAATAAAAAGCTGTGAAGTTTTCCTGTGCTGCCTAGTTCTCTGGAGATAAAAAAGCCCAGGCAAGTTTGCAATCCAGAGTATGAAGGAGTTTTTCTGCACTAGAGGAATGAGGTCTAGGGAAGAAAACAGGAAGGTAAACCGACTGGTTTAAATGAAAAGGCGAAACCACCTTTGGCATAAAGTGACAATGAGTCCTAAGGATTACTTTATCATGGTGAAACCGTGTATAAGGAGGGTCAGCCACTAAAGCCAGGAGCTCACTGATGCGTTTTGCCAAAGTGAGGGCAACTAGGAAGGTGACCTTCCAAGAAAGAAACTTCAGAAACGTAGTGGCTAGGGGCTCGAAGGGTGGTTTCATAAGCTGTCCGAGGACAACACTGAGGTCCCATGTCATTGGTGGTGGCCTAATGGGAGGCTTGGTTAAGAGTACGCCCCTCATGAAGCACGCTACAAGCGGCTGAGAGGAAACAGGCTGCCCATCTAAGGGCATGTGAAGATGCCACAAAGCAACTTAGGTGGACCCTTACCAAACTGGTTCTGAGTCCAGAGGACAAAAGGTGGAGGAGATATTCAAATAACGCTTCCACCGGAACCAAAAAAAGGATTAAGATCCCTTTTTGAGCACCAGATTGAAAACCTTCACCATCTGAAAGCGAAAGAACACCTTGTAGAAGGTTTCCTTGAAGCCAATAGGATATCTCTAACCTGTTGAGAGAGGTTGATGTCCTGGAGTGCTATGCTCTCAGCAGCGATGCTGTCAAATGTAAGGACTGCGGGTTTGGATGCAGTAGCATCCTGTTCTCCTGTGATAGGAGATCCAGAGCACATTCCAACTCTAGAGGTCTGGCTTGAGAGAGACGTAGAAGCAGAAGATACCATATTTGCCATGGCCAACCCGGGGCTATGAAGATCATGTAGCCTCTGTCTCTCTGGAGTTTCAAAAGAGTCTTGGGGATAAGGGGAATGGGAGGGTAGGCATGCAGGAAGTCCTGACCCCAGTGGAGGTGAAAAGCATCCATTTCCTGACTGTTATGAGCAGGTTGCAAACAGGTCTATATCTGGGGTTCCCCAGATTTGAAAAATTTGAGCGATCTGGTCCACATGGACAGACCACTCATGAGGCAGTAGTACTCGACTGAGTTTGTCTGCCAGGAGATTTTGTTTGCCGGGAAGATACACTGCTAGTAGGTGAATCTGATGGTGTATGGCGATAGACCATGGATAAAGGGCTTCATTGCACAACGCTTGAGAACCTGTTCCACCTTGCTTATTGACATAGAACATGACTTCCTGATTGTCTATCTGGACTAGAACTGTGTGGAAGCGAAGGTGATCTTGGAACACCCTGAGAGCATTGTGGATGGCTCTGAGTTCCAATAAATGTATGTGAAGTCGTGCCTCTTGATGAGTCCAAACACCCTGAGTGGAGAAATTGTCCAAATAAGCTCCCCAACCCAATTTAGACGCATCCGTCGTCAGGGTAGATTGGTGTGGTTGTATCTGAAAAGGTGACCCTACGAGAAGGTTTTCTGGTGATAGCCACCATTGGAGAGACAAAATGAGACTTGCAGAGATCATGATTCTGTCCCCCAGATGACCGGATGCTTGAATCCACTGTGAAGCCAGGGTCCATTGAGCTGCATGCATATGCACAGGAGCATAGGGAACCACATGTAGAGTGGATGACATATGGCCCAGCAGTTGACGCATTTCTCGAGCAGTTAGGAAAGATTTCATATATGCCTGAGAAACTAGCTGAACGATTCAAGCACAGCGGGCCTGTGGTAGAAAAGCCCTTGACTGCTATGTGTCTAGGAGAGCCCCTATGACATAGGTTTTCAACCCAGTCCTCGGAGAACCCTAGGCCAGTCGGGTTTTCAGGATTCCCACAATGAATATGCATAAGATAGATTTGCATACAATGAAGGCAGAACATTCAAATCTTTCTCATGCATATTCATTCTGGGAATCCTGAAAACCTGACTGGTCTAGGGTTCCCCGAAGACTGGGTTGAAAACCCCTGCCCTATGAACTCTAAGGTTTGAGAAGGGGCGAGTTGGGATTTTGGAAGATTTACTACAAATCCCAAGTGTTGAAGAACCTGCATTGTGCGGGAGAGAGAAGAGCTGGCCTCTAGAGCTGTTGTTACTCGGATGAGCCAATCATCTAAGTAAGAGAAGACAAATATCCCTAGAGATCTTAGGAATGCAGCCACTACTGCCATGCATTTTGTAAAGACTCTTAGGGCAGAGGGCAGGCTGAAGGCTAGAACCCTGTATTGGTAATGTCTTCCCTGAAAGAGGAATTATAGAAATTTCCTGTGTTATGCATGAATAAGGATAGGGGTATATGCATCCTTCAGATCTAGAGATAAGGGAGAAGAGTTCCGAGAGAGATAATCTTGAATTTCTCTCAAAGCAGATACTTGTTCAGTTCTCTGTGGTCCAGGATGGGCCTGTATCCTCCTGACTTCTTTGGGATAAGGAAGTAAGGGGAGTAGAAGCCCAGGCCCTGTTAAGAGAGTGGCACTTCCTCTATCGCACCCTGTGCTAGAAGGGTGGTAAAGAGTAGTTACTCACCTGTAACATGTGTTCTCCAGGAGCAGCAGGAATCAGTCCTCATATATGGGTGACGTCGGCGCCAACAGAGCCCCTGTGTGGAGCATTTCCCCAGCTTTCAAAGAAAGCTTTTGGGAATGCAGCACGCCTTTGCGGTCCCCTTCCCGCCCAAGGGTGACATCTTGCTCAGTCTGATGACATGTTGAAAACTAAGGAGAACCCCTCTATGAATGCAGATATCTCTGATTGTAAAATATCTATGGGCTCAAATATCCAACACAGAACTTATACCATCTAATATTCATGTATAGATGCAGATAATTCAACAAAAATGAACCAGTGGTCTCAGTTCAAAATCTTTTCAACTCGGGATAAGTTATCGCCGAGCTGTAAACTCCGATTACATCAACGACCACATGTGCGGTTCATATATCTGCTGATTTGAGCTTTCATAAATGTAATAGAAATCAGAACTTATCTGTATGTTTGAACTTAATTTCAAATTGCAATAGATAGTTGTGCTGTTGTTAAACAGTAGTTGTATACCGTCCCCGACGTCACCTCTAAGGTACCAAATTGTTACACGTTTCAGTTCTTCCTCAGGGGGTAAACATTTTTGAAACACGGCACTATCTACAAAAAAGCATAGTCACATTAAAAGTTAAACAGACTTGTGTAGTAGATCATATTAAATAGTCCATGTAAAGCACCTTAGATCTCACGTACTTATCCAAAAACTGTCTTACAAACCAACATCAAGTGGAAACATTCAGCGTGTTTACATTGAAGCTTTCCAGCTTTCTCCAAAAAACGCCGCGCATGCGGGGAAGAACCTGATGTTTTATAGGAGGTTAGGTAGACTGGATAATGAATTCACATGCACGCTCGCCACTCTATCATGTTGTTAAGGCCGCTCGGGATAACTGTTTGTAATCGATATATCCATCGTTGTTCTAATAGCAGTAAAGTTTGTGCTCTTGATCTTCTCCCTGTGCCTGCCCATATTTTCTGTATTACAAATACACGCAACTCTTCAAATAAATGTCGGTTTTGTAGACAATGAAGCACTATGGGGGCCTCTTGTACTTTACACCGGATCCTACTGCAGTGTTCATTAATTCTAACTCGCAGTGGACGTGTGGTCTGTCCTACATATAAGAGGCCACATGGGCATCTAATACCATAAATGACATGGTCAGATCCACAGGTGGTGGACTGTCTTAGGACGTAATGACGATCATGATAATCAAAACTGTCCACATTTTCCATAACTATACAAACGTTACAATTGCCACAGCTATGATGCCCCGGAGTACTATGTGGAGATATAAGGTCTCCTCGTAATTTTGCTGGACTCAGGATTTCTTTTAAATTTTGTTGCCGGGTCCACACACAGCGGATATGTTTGTTGGACAAACCTGGTAATGTGCTTAATACATTTTGATGTCTTTTTATAATTTGAATGATGTTTTTACTAAATGGAGAGTATCGAGTGATAAAATTTATATCTTCATCTTCAACCAATGACATAGAAGCCTTCTCCCGATTTTGCAATAGCAAGGTTCTATTGTTGCATAGGGCCCTCTTATAGGCTGATTTTACCACCACTGTAGGATACCCTTGGGCGTGGAAATCCTTCATTAATGCCTTAGCTTGCTTCTTGTAATCTTGTGTACGGGAACAATTCCTTCTGTACCTGATAAACTGAGATAAAGGCAAGCTATCCTGTAGTTGTCGGGGATGTTGGCTGCTATAATGTAAGAGTGTATTACGGTCCGTCGGTTTCTTATATACCTTAGTGTCCCATCCCGAAGCACTCTTTTGGATTTCCACATCCAAAAAAACAATTGTCTGTTCATGATAAGTACTGGTGAATTGAATGTGAGAATCCACTCCATTTAACCAGGTGACAAATTTCTGCAGGTTTTCAACTGTACCATTCCACAAGACAAAGACATCATCAATGAATCTTTTCCAAAGAACTATCTGATGTTGATATGATGAAAGGGCTAGCCAATGTTGTTCATACTCTTTCATGTATAGGTTTGCCACTGAAGGGGCACATGTGGCCCCCATGGCCACGCCAGATGTTTGTTTATAAAGTGTTTCTTCAAATTCAAAAAAATTTTCAAAAATGGTAAGCTCAGCTAATTGGGAAATAAAGGTAATTAGCTCATCTGTTAGATTTCCGTAATTCCGCAGAGATGTACTTATGACTTTATGAGCTGCAGATTGAGGGATGCTCGTATAAAGAGCAGAGACGTCCATTGTCACTAAAAGTATGTTTTCTTTAAAAGCCCACTGAGAATGATCCTGTAATATATTCAAAAAATGGGAGGTGTCTTTAATATAGGATGGTATCGTGACCATCAATGGTCTGAGATATGTGTCGATGTATACCGAGAGGGGTTCCAAGACTGAGCCCTTTGTAGAGACGATAGGCCTCCCCGGGGGGTTGTTTAAATTTTTATGAATCTTGGGTACTAAATATAGGCGAGCTACTGTTGGTGAGATCTCATTAAGATATTTCCATTCTTTCTTATTTATTAATTTTCTATCCAACGCTGACTCTGTGATCTCTTTTATGCGCCTCTGGAGGTATTTCGTGGGATCTTCCAACAGGACTTGATATGTATCTGTCTGTGATAATTGTCGTTTTGCTTCAGCTAAATATTGGGATCTGTCCATCACCACGATCGCTCCTCCCTTGTCCGCTCTGCGTATCACAATGTCAGTCCATGTCCTTAAGTCTTTCAGCGCAGCTTGCTCATCAGAGGTCAAGACGGTAGACATAGACCGTTTAGTGCTTTCCAAGACAGAAATGTCTTTCAATACTAGCTCCCTAAATAAGCATAAAGTGGGATGTAGTGGTCCTGGGGGAACCCAAGTGGATTTAATTGGAAGGGGAAGCCTGTGGATGTCTGATTCACTGGGAAGTTCCATGGTGATCGGAGTGTTGGAAGCAAAATAGATCTTCAATTGAAGTTTCCTTAATAAACTCTCTATGTCCAGTCGAAACTGGAATCCATCAAACTGGACTCCCGGAACAAAGGACAAACCTTTATCCAAAACTCGCAATTGTACATGTGACAGCGATATCGCTGAAATTTTGATTACTAGGGAATTCTGCATATCTATAGCATTGCTTCTCGGTTTTATTACTATTGGTCTTGTTGTCGACTGGCCCCCTTTCCTCGTGGTTTCCCTTTTGCCCCGTTTTTCTTTTTGGTTGTATTTTTCCCATCGGTCTGAAAAACCTCCCGTGATTTATTACTAGAATCTGAAGTATTGGTGTCATCAGAGGATATTTCAAAATCCACTTTCTTTTGTAGCTTCTTAGGTTTTCTTTTAGGGTTCGTCCAAGGATAGACATATCCCTGCGTATAATCTCCATAATCCCGTTTCAGCTTATTCGTTTTGGTTTTCTTAACCTCCTCATGAAGAGTTTTCAGTTGTTTTTCCAGTTCCATAGTTTTAGCATCATATTGACCGGAAGACTCCGTTTCTTTTAAACCACTTAACATAGAATCAATTTCCTGCTGAAGGTCTTTAAGAGCATTTGAAGTTGTGTCTACAATCAATACCATAAGGTCTAAGCAGCATTTGTTTAGTATATTGTTCCATTTACTAATGAATTCTGGATTGGATGTAAACAGCTTTGGCTCCTTATACATCCGAAGCCCCCTTGGAATATGTTGACGTCTAATGTATTCAATGAGTGATAATCTGTGCAGTTCCATTCGCACACGGCGTCTCTGTGCCGAAACTACATTCTCCCATTCCACTGCGGTTTTATCGAGGTCTGTCACTTCTTCTAAAGTGAACGGCGTGCTTTCTTTACACAAGTCTACTATATAACTCTCTGTGTAACTATATATCTCTTTCCATGACTGACGACCCTTCAAGATTGTGTATCAACAATAAAAATGTGGTTGATTTATCAGAGGGAAATATACTGTTGAAAACTAAGGAGAACCCCTCTATGAATGCAGATATCTCTGATTGTAAAATACCTATGGGCTCAAATATCCAACACAGAACTTATACCATCTAATATTCATGTATAGATGCAGATAATGCTTCCACACACAAATTTGGTAATTCGCCTGACCTCATCTTTGTGTCCAATAATATAACTTCAAGAGGTCTTGTTACAACTCCTTTCATTACCCCAATACCTTGGTCAGACCACCACATAGTTAAGATAGGGATCTTAGTACAAACAAAAAATGATAATGTGCATCTAGACAACTATTGCTTTCACAGACGTTTTAAGAAATTTGACAGAGATTCATTTACACAAGAAGCTGTACCTCAGCTGTCCACAGATTCAGATGAACTAGAAACTCAAATAACCAATTGGAATTACATTATTTCTAACGCAGCCAGAGCAACGGACCCGAGACCAAAGAAACCACGGAATAATAAACTTCATCACAAGCCTTGGTATTCAATAGCATTACGTCAAATGAAAAGAGCGCTTAGAAGGATAGAGCGTAAATGGAGAAAACACAATACAACAGACCTAAAACAACTATATTTAACAACTCTAAAGCAATATGATGAACATATTAAACACACACAAAAAAAATACCACACAAATTTAATTGATTCAGCCATCAACAAGCCCAGAGAACTGTTTGAAATTGTGAAGACACTAACAAAAGAGCAAAGAGTAGAAGGTGAAGTAGTAATTGAGCCACAGAGTTATGCAGACTACATAAAAGACAAATTTCATTCTAAAGTAAAATCAAAAATTATGGTGAACAAAAATGCTTTCTCGCATAATAGGATTTGGGATACATTCAATCTTCCATCAAATGATCAACTAGCACATATCATTTCAGCAATAAATACAAGCACGTCTCCAACTGATCCTTGTCCAGTCTCATGGATCAAAGCTACTAAATCAAGCTTCCTTCACATTATACAACACATGGTGCACATTTCCCTTACTCAAGGTATATTGCCAGGGCAATTAAAACTTGCGTCTGTCAGACCAATCCCAAAAAAAACTACATTAGATAAAAACAACCCGGCCGCATATCGGCCAATATCTAGTATTCCATTTTTAGCTAAGATTATTGAAAAAATTGTACAACTTCAACTTCAAGATCATATTGATGTTTATGCTCCTTTAGATGACAATCAACATGGTTTTCGACCAAATCACCAAGTAGAAACCCTAATGATTTACCTTTTTGACAAAATACTCCGTACTATAGATGACTTTAAGAAAGGCATTATAATGATCTTCATCGACATCTCTGCGGCATTTGACTCTGTGAATCACAAAAGGTTACTAAACAGATTAGAGGAGATCGGACTTTATGGTACCACATTAAAATGGTTCCAATCCTATCTTACAGAGAGACGTATACTGTCACACCCTCATCGGGCCCCTCCGGTGGAGACTGGTACTACAGGTTAATACCTCCTCCTGGCTCTGTGTATACGGCAGATAGCCTTGCCTGGCCCTTTGTGGGTGGTAGTTGTACCGTCCTTTTATAATCAATTCAAGCACACAGTTCAAACTTCAAATCAAGGGCTTTATTCCCCGTCCAATGAGAGTATTCTTTTCTTGGTAAACAAAATAACAAAGCCACTCTGGCAAATAACAGAAAACAAATGTAGAACAAAAACTGCTTTCTTCAGCTTAAACTTCATCAAAAGAAAAGTACTTAAACAGTTCTCCTTGTGAGCACTTAACCTTTTCTTTTGCTGCCTCAAAGCAACCAGGTTTTACTTTTAACCAAGGGAACTTCTGCCAATTAACATGTTTACTGCTTAAACCTCCTGTTGCATATATTTCCCTTATCTGAGTGAGAATTCTTCTTCTTCAGTTACCATTAAAGAGCATTCCATTGGCTCAGGACTTCCTTGCACATTAGGAATATCACATTGCATTAAATGATAATCATTTGTACATACGTTCTCTGTGTCAGCTGTTCTGCTGGCCTCAAACTGGCTGGTCACGTCAGGTATGTGATTACTTCCTGGTTCTGAGCTAAAGCTCTGTTGGGAATTACCATATATTCTTGAAAGTGGTTTATAAGAGCACTTTCCCTGAGGGAAACCATAAGGTTACTGCCCATATACACTGGCCTCAGTATTAGACAGCTTGTGTCCTGCCCTGAACCGGCTAAGGGTTAATTCTTCTGGCTCAGCTGTAGGAGATTGCAGTGCTGGCAACGGCCCTCGGGAGAAATCTGGGAGTTTAAAGTTGCTAGCAGAATTAGGTGCTTCAAAAGGTAAGAAATCTTCCTTTCTCTTGTAGCTGTTAGTACAAGGAAAGAAGTTGTTTCCTTTTCCCCTTATGTCTGCTCTTGGCTGGCTTCTCCGGTTAACCCTGAACTTAGCCCATTCAGGTGTAAAACAGCCCTGTTCAGCTTTGAATGCTTTGTTACCTGCAGTATGATTCCTCCCCCATTTCTTCTGGCTTTCACACACACACTCTGTATTCAGCAGCTGACCTCCACGTGTATTCACACAGTCCTCAGCCTCATTCACGCTGTCCTGTTGTATATTTTGCTGACTCACTCTTTCACTTCCCTCCTTCCACCAACTCTGGTCCTGGAGATGAGATTGGCTCACTATATCTCTTTCTCTTTCCTTTCGTTCCCACGTCTGAGGCTGTTGCTTCCACCTCTGTCCTTGCTCACTCTCCCTCACTACTTGTGAGTGTGCCTTATGTATCTGTCCCCGGGTTCCACCCCCTCTCAGCTGATCCCTATCGGGTAATTCAAACTCCCTTCCCATGCTGACTGGGTGTGTCTTTTTACCCTTCTCCCACGTGTGCCGTGGTTGCTTATAGCAACTATTTGACAGCTTTTTGTTTATATCATCAGGTTCTGCCTGATCTTCTCTGCTAATCTCCATTTCTTCCGGCTCCATTGGGTCTACCTTGTGACATATTCCCCCCCTTAAAACATTACTTGCTGCCGCCATTTTAGGTGTCCAGCATGTAATTCGGGAGAGCGCATCCGCGTTACCGTGCAGTTTTCCCGCTCGATGTTGAACCTTAAAATGAAAAGCTTGAAGAGCCAAATGCCACCTGGTTAGTCGGGCGTTGTTATTTTTCATTTGATGCAGCCATTTTAATGGGGCATGATCCGTTATTAATACAAACTGCCTCCCAGTGAGATAAAAACGAAAAGCTTCAATAGCCCACTTAATAGCCAGGCATTCCCTCTCTATTGTGGCATAGTTCCTTTCCGCGGGAGAGAGCTTCCTACTGAGGTAGGCCACAGGATGCTCGCTACCCTCGAATATCTGGGACATCACCGCTCCCAACCCTGTGTCTGACGCGTCAGTTTGTAGTATAAAGGGCAGGTTAAAATCAATGCCTCGTAAGATCGGGGCGTTACACAATTTTTCTTTAAGGGTCCTAAATGCTATCTCTGCCTCGGGAGTCCACCTAACCTTATTTGGCGCATTTTTCTTTAACATCTCTGTAAAGAGAAGGCTTTCTTCCGCAAAGCGGGGAATGAAACGGCGATAATAGCCTAACAATCCTAGGAAACTCCTCACTTGTTTTTTTGTAATGGGCCAAGGGAATTCCTGAACGCTTTTAATTTTACTGGCCAATGGCTTTACCAAGCCCCTTCCGATCATGTGGCCTAGATATTTAGCCTCCTCTGTAGCGAACATACATTTTTCCGGGTTAAGTGTGAGGCCTGCCTTTCTGAAAGCTCTGAGAACCGCCTCAACCCTAGTAAGGTGTTGTGACCAGGTTGTACTATAGATTACTATGTCGTCCATGTACGCAAGAGCGTACTCATGGTGAGGTCGTAAAACCTGGTCTACCAGCCGTTGGCACGTAGCCGCGGCCCCATGCAAACCAAAAGGCATTCGCCGAAATTGGTACAACCCAATTGGCGTCGAAAATGCCGTTTTGGGTTTTGAATCCTTAGTTAATGGGATTTGCCAGTACCCTTTACTCATGTCCAATGTGGTCAAGTATTTCGCCTGCCCTAAACGATCTAGTAGGTCGTCAATACGGGGCATGGGATACGCATCAAACTGCGAGATGTCATTGAGCTGGCGAAAATCTATACAAAACCTTAAGGTTCCATTGGGCTTGGGTACCAGTACTATTGGACTGGACCATGGGCTCCTAGATTCCTCTATTATGCCCGTGGCAAGCATTTCCTTTACTTGGGCAATTACTTCTTGTGTTCTAGACTCGGGCATCCTATACGGTCGTTGCCTTATAACCCGCCCGGGCGTCGTGATGATCTCATGGGCCACAAGATGTGTTTCACACCGGTAGGGTAGTTAATACGTCAGAGAATTTTACTAGTAATCACATTAACTCATTTTGTTGTTGAGGGGTTAAGTTCGCACCCATCTTAGGAGAGGGTCTTTTAGCCCAATCCTCTATTTGGGGTCCTAAATCTTCTTCAAGCCTTTCCTCCCCTAGGGCTGTTAAGCTCTTTACCTCCCGCATCCCCGTGGAGCCAAATCCATTCTTCCCTCTTTCCGTGGATGATAAGGAGGATACTTCCTCAACAATTGGGAACCCTACGCGTTCACAAATTAACTGTGCCACTCGATCACCTGTACGTATTTTGAAATCTTTGTCCCCAAAATTAAATAACAGGACCTTTACTGGGCCCCGATAATCCGGGTCAATAACTCCCGCGCCCACATCTATCGAGTATTGCACCGCTAGACCCGATCTCGGAGCTATGCGGCCGTAACACCCCTCCGGGACTTTAACCTGGATGCCGGTGTCTATTAGTGCCTTCCCACCTTTAACCACTACCGCGTTCTCTGTGCTAAAGAGATCGTATCCCGCTGCTACCGTGGATGCTCTTTTTGGGCCCTTAGCGTGGTCAGTAATTTTACAAAATTGTAGGGTAAATTTTGGCTTTACCGGCGATGGTGACTCCCGGGCCTGTGACTCCCTTTTTAGTGGTTTCCCAAAAAGTGGGCTGGGAATACTAGCTATTATGGCTTCTGCCTGTACTTCATTAGCTGCCGTGGGACATGGTGTGGGTGCAGGGACCAATATCTCTTGTAAATCCTTCTCCATTTCTTGGCAGAAGGGAAGCCAGTCCCGCCCAAGGACAACCGCATATGGTAGGTTGGGTACCACTGCTACCAGCATTTGGTGGATGGCTCCCAAACCCTGTATGCCCACCTCATATAGCGGATAGTGGGATGCTTCTCCGTGAACGCATCGTATGCGCACTTGACCCTCTACTTGATTTGAGGGGAATGCCCGATGTTTCTCTATGATATCCCAACAATCTTGCGAGATCATGCTCTGATCAGCCCCCGAATCAAGTAGAGCTAAGACCAGTAATCCCTCCACCTGGACCATTTGAACAAATCCCTCAGGTATTGGTTCCTCTTTTCCTATTACAAGGGCCGTCTTAACCTTACATTCTCTCTGAACGTGTCCACATTTGTAACATTTCTTAATGTGTGTGGGGGAAGCCTCTTTGGCCATATTACCACTAGGTGTCTTGATTCTTTCATACCTCTTCCACTCATCCGCTTCATCCATACCTGCTACTTTTAAAAGGTTTATCCTGGATGTATCAGTTCTCTTAGCCTCCCTGAATACCTCGGCCATTCTAGTTGCTTCCTCCGTATTGGAGCAGTTCTGTAACGTGAGAAACGTTTTCATTTCTGGGGTTACTGCCAACAAGAACTGTTCTAGAATAATTTCGTCTAGAATTGATTCTAGTGGTTTTCCCTCCGGATCTAACCACTTATAGGCAAGGTTCCTAAGCCTTTGATATAATGCTTTCGGGGTTTCAGTTATATGCATTTGTGCCTCCCTAAACATCGCCTACAATGCCTAGATGTAAGGCCAAGCCTGTCTTTTACAGCTCTTTTAATTTCTACATAATTATTAGCAAGGCTGGCCGGCATAGCCTTAAAGGCAGACAGAGCTTCACCGCTTAGGGTCATTGCGAACCGCATTGCCCACTGCTCTGAAGGCCATTGGAGATTACTAGCAATTCGCTCAAATGCCTCTATAAAATCATCCGGATTGTCCTCCTGTTTTAACTGTCCCAAAGACAAAGCAAAATTAGTGTTCATCTCTACTTGCGGTACTGGTGTAGTACGTGCTACTCCTTCACCACTTCTTTTAAGCAGAGCGTCCACAGCTTCTAATAGCGGTCGTTGCTGCTCCTTCGCGGATGCCATGTATTGCTCCTGTAAATGTTGCACCATTCGGGCTTGCTTGTCCCACTGTTCATTTATCCACGACATGACGTCCCGTGGTTCCATCTTCTCCAGACGTTGCTCCTGTAAATGAAAGAAAAGAAAAAGGCCCACCAAGTGCGGTATCTTTTATACAGGACTTTACTCTAAATTAGAGCGCCCCCTCTTTCCTCACAGGATATCCTATCCCCGTCCACTCAGGCTACTATTACCTTAGTCTCCTGGCAGACTTCAGCATGTGAAAAAGGGTCTTTTCCAGTCCTCTGGCCGACCTACCAGCGAATATTCCACTGTACTTGTCCTGTGGTGTCAATATTCTTCTTTTCTTTGGGCGATGTCTTTTTTTTTTGCTTCTTCTGTTCCAAAAATTATTTTGCCTCCCCAAAAAAAAAATATCCTCACTCCTACGCCATTTTTATGTCACACCCTCATCGGGCCCCTCCGGTGGAGACTGGTACTACAGGTTAATACCTCCTCCTGGCTCTGTGTATACGGCAGATAGCCTTGCCTGGCCCTTTGTGGGTGGTAGTTGTACCGTCCTTTTATAATCAATTCAAGCACACAGTTCAAACTTCAAATCAAGGGCTTTATTCCCCGTCCAATGAGAGTATTCTTTTCTTTGTAAACAAAATAACAAAGCCACTCTGGCAAATAACAGAAAACAAATGTAGAACAAAAACTGCTTTCTTCAGCTTAAACTTCATCAAAAGAAAAATACTTAAACAGTTCTCCTTGTGAGCACTTAACCTTTTCTTTTGCTGCCTCAAAGCAACCAGGTTTTACTTTTAACCAAGGGAACTTCTGCCAATTAACATGTTTACTGCTTAAACCTCCTGTTGCATATATTTCCCTTATCTGAGTGAGAATTCTTCTTCTTCAGTTACCATTAAAAAGCATTCCATTGGCTCAGGACTTCCTTGCACATTAGGAATATCACATTGCATTAAATGATAATCATTTGTACATACGTTCTCTGTGTCAGCTGTTCTGCTGGCCTCAAACTGGCTGGTCACGTCAGGTATGTGATTACTTCCTGGTTCTGAGCTAAAGCTCTGTTGGGAATTACCATATATTCTTGAAAGTGGTTTATAAGAGCACTTTCCCTGAGGGAAACCATAAGGTAACTGCCCATATACACTGGCCTCAGTATTAGACAGCTTGTGTCCTGCCCTGAACCGGCTAAGGGTTAATTCTTCTGGCTCAGCTGTAGGAGATTGCAGTGCTGGCAACGGCCCTCGGGAGAAATCTGGGAGTTTAAAGTTGCTAGCAGAATTAGGTGCTTCAAAAGGTAAGAAATCTTCCTTTCTCTTGTAGCTGTTAGTACAAGGAAAGAAGTTGTTTCCTTTTCCCCTTATGTCTGCTCTTGGCTGGCTTCTCCGGTTAACCCTGAACTTAGCCCATTCAGGTGTAAAACAGCCCTGTTCAGCTTTGAATGCTTTGTTACCTGCAGTATGATTCCTCCCCCATTTCTTCTGGCTTTCACACACACACTCTGTATTCAGCAGCTGACCTCCACGTGTATTCACACAGTCCTCAGCCTCATTCACGCTGTCCTGTTGTATATTTTGCTGACTCACTCTTTCACTTCCCTCCTTCCACCAACTCTGGTCCTGGAGATGAGATTGGCTCACTATATCTCTTTCTCTTTCCTTTCGTTCCCACGTCTGAGGCTGTTGCTTCCACCTCTGTCCTTGCTCACTCTCCCTCACTACTTGTGAGTGTGCCTTATGTATCTGTCCCTGGGTTCCACCCCCTCTCAGCTGATCCCTATCGGGTAATTCAAACTCCCTTCCCATGCTGACTGGGTGTGTCTTTTTACCCTTCTCCCACGTGTGCCGTGGTTGCTTATAGCAACTATTTGACAGCTTTTTGTTTATATCATCAGGTTCTGCCTAATCTTCTCTGCTAATCTCCATTTCTTCCGGCTCCATTGGGTCTACCTTGTGACAATACAAGTAAAGATAGGTGACAAAGCATCTCAACCCATAAGAGTTTTAGAAGGAGTTCCACAAGGTTCTGCCCTGTCTTCCCTTTTATTCAACATCTACATACAACCAATTTGCACCATCCCTTCAAAGAATGGCATTAATTATACCATTTATGCAGATGATATAATGATATTCACACCTGTTTCAATAAATAACTCCGACTATCATAGAATTACGGATTGTCTCCTACAAATGTCTGATTGGTGTAAAGGCAATAACATGGAAATCAATTTCAGCAAAACTGAGGCCTTATTTGTTTCTCGTAACCCTGATTTCCCTCCTCCACCTGATATCATGATAGAAAATTCTAATATTCCTATAAAATCTGAAGTAAAATATCTTGGAGTGACTCTTGACAAAGAAATGAATCTTAAAACACATATAAGTAAGACAATCAGGAGTGCATATTACAGAATGAAGATTATTAGAAGATTAAGACCACTACTCGAAACAACCTACTTCCGTAACGTCTGCCAAGCTTTAATCACCCCATTATTTGATTTTTGTAATCCCATATACCTTGGTCTTCATAAGAAGTCACTTAAACCTTTGCAACTCGCTCAAAACACTGCTGCTCGAATAATATTTGTATTATCAAGCCAGGAACACATAACTCCCATTTTGAGGGAGTTGCATTGGTTACCTATAGCACATCGCATAAAATATAAAACTATTATGTACATTTTTAAAATCAAACATCACTGTTCTGCAAATAGTCTGGCTACACTCATTCAATCAGACGTCAGCAAAAGACCTAGAAGATTAGGATCTACCAACAGAGTCAGCACATCTCTTGACTTTAGAAAAGCACGTAAAGATACAACAGAAAGGGCGTTCTCGTTTGCGGCACCAAATATTTGGAACTCTCTCCCAAATGATTTAAGAGCAGCTCAGGACCTTAAAGACTTTAGAAAGCAACTAAAAACTGTCCTGTTTATCGAGCATTATGGTCTTACTGAATAATTAATTCAGTTTTTAAGAGAAAAAACAATCATATAGTATGCTGTATTATAGCTCACATTGTATTATAGTACACAATGTATATAGCGCATTATTTCACTCTGTAAAACACACTAATTTATCTAAATATGTAACTTTCATTACTGCTTGTTCATACTTTTACTGCCTTTGTATTTCTTGTTTGTTAAACCGCTTTGATTGTTTGATAAGGCGGTATAAAAATACCATTAAATAAATAAATAAATAAAATAAATAATCTCTGTCACTGATTAAACCTTCATATCACAGTTTGCAGATCTAAGCAAAATATTGAACAGTTGTCCTGGATTTCTAGTGGTATTAAAAAGACACAATTGATGCTATCACCGTAGACTCTTTTCCAGATCTGCAGAGAATTTGTGTGTGTGTGTGTGTGTGTGTGTGTCACATCTACAGACCTCGTCTTTATTGTTCTGTGAAAACTATGATTATAACTGTGCACAAAAGCCTGCAATATGTCTTGGTACCTAAAGGTGTTGTGTGTAGTAAAATAACACCACATTTTGGATTTCAAAGTCCTGTTAAACCTTTCTACCACCGCTGTTTTAACATCGTTATTGGTTACAAAATGATGAACCCCTCTCTGTTTTAATAAATTCTTCAGGGACCTATTTAAAAATTCTTTACCCTTGTCTGTCTGTATTTTTTCAGGTATACGACCTAGATTAAATATTTTTTCAAAGGCTTTAGCAACTTCATGACAGGTTTTCGATTTTAAACTTACAGCCCATGCATATTTTGACAGGATGTCTACCACTGTTAATACTTCTCTTACCTCTGCTGATCCTAGTTCTTCCAATAAACAGTTTGTTTCTGCATCTACAGTGGCGTAATATATTTCTATATCCTCCAGATCCATTGTGTTGTCAGATGTTAAGTCAAGTTCGGTGCCAAAATCGCAGGGTTCTTGAGTCTCGAAAAATATTTGGGCATCTGAATAATATACATTCTCTGTTATTTCTTGTTCAGGCTCTGCCGGACTCTCCAGTATTTCAAGTGGATTTTCAATCACTGGATACCCCTCTGCTTCTGCATCATGGTCCTTAAGGAAGTAATTAATGTTGTGTGCCCTGCTGGAAAATCTGCTTGGTGTTCCAAAAAGAGCCATTTTTTTTTTAATCTCTGTGTTAAAATGTTCCCCTTACACCAGGAGCATGTTCAGAACACCTGGAGCATGCTCAGAACAGACCTCTTCTTTCAACCAATCAGATGTTACCACACCCTAGAGAGGCATGTTCAGACTTGTCTCTCAGTATTGGGTTTTTCAAAGCCACTAAAAAATAGCTGTGTCTGTGTTTGAACTCAGGTCTCTCTCTCCAAAACAAAATACCTGTATTAGGGGGATTTGAACTCAGGTCTCTCTGTATTTCAGTCTGAACTCTACAGGACTGTCAGAATACTTCTCTCTAACAGTGAGGTCTTAAAAGCAAAATTCTATCACATGGACAGCAGTGGTTTCTCTAACAAAGATGTGCTAATTGCATTTGTAAAGAAAAAGCTTTCTATCCTGTCTGTGCCTCAGTGAAAAGCCTGTGTCTCTCTCTGTGCTATGAATCGTTTGTGAGAAATAAGAAGTGGGGCAGTGGGAGAGAGAAAAGCATTTTTTGTTTTCCAGGGTTCCTGCTTTTTTGCAGATGTAAACATTAACCAGAAGCAAAAACACATTTCCGGAGTCAGTCACACTGCTCCCCGCTGATGTCAGCAAAAAGGGACAGTCCATTTCCGATGATGTAGGCAGGGGCGTGGTTGAGGGTGAGAGGCAGCACTGATCCCTCTAACAAAGATGTGCTAATTGCATTTGGAAAGAAAAAGATTCTAGCCTGCCTGTCTCTCTCTGTGCTAAGAATCAGTTTTTCTGTGAGAAAAAAACAACTGAGTCTGTGTGGGAGAGAGAGACAGAAAAGCATTTTTGCTTTTCCGCATTAAGCAGAAGCAAAAACACATTTCTGGAATCAGCCATACTGTCATTTCCGGAGTCAGCCATACTGTTTCCGCTGATGTCAGCAAAAAGGGACAGTCCCTCTTCTGATGACATACTGTTTCCGGTGATGTCAGCAAAAAGGGACAGTACATTTCCGGTGATGTAGGCAGGGGGCGTGGAGGAGGGTGGGAAGCTGTGGGCATAGCACAAACCCGGAAGTCTGTGCTGATTGGCTAATGCCATATTGTGGGGCGTGGAGTGGGTGTGACACACCCCCGGAAGTGTACGCTGATTGGATGATGTCATCCTTGGGGCAGGGGCAGGGGTGTGTCAAGTGGGGGGCAGTGGCCAAGCCTGGGGGTGGGACTGGGCGGGGCTAACTTACCATTCACTTCTATGGGAGGGGCCGTGGCCTAAGGCAGGCCATACACCGGATGTGGGCACTGATTGGTACCTGTCAACATTTTGGGGGCGGGGGGGCGGGGGTGGGCAGGGCTAACTCACCATTCACTTCTATGGGAGGGGGCGTGGCCTAAGGCGGGACATACACAGGAAGTGAACGCTGATTGGCTCCTGCCATCCTTATCTCACCTGTCAATCAGTTTGACAAGTAGTGTACCCATTATATTACTGCCAACAAAACTGAATCCGATGGGAAAAGCTCTGACAACTTTCTGGCCCAGTTTCCTAGACCTCTCTTAGTCATCTGCTTACAGAGGGAGCAAGAGTCTTGGTCATGGTTGGGACCGAGACATTTGAGGCACCACTCATGTGTGTCCGTGACAGAAATTATCCAGGAACACTTGGTGCATTTCTTGAAACCGTTAGGGTATTTCTCCATGGCAGAGAGGACAGGCCTTAGGCCTATGTGGGGCATGAGGACCTCGAAGGAAAAAATGAAAAGTATATGAGATAAAAAGAAATAAAAATGAAAGTACTGGAATCGGGGGTGGTGCCGGGTGAAAAACGGGAAGGCAGAAGCGCTATTCCGAGAAAGTTTTCTGCGGTGACAGGAAAAGCAAAGTTACTGATCCTGCTAGCTCCACAGAAAAAGAAGAACTGAGGAGAGGGAGTCAGAAGAGCAGGAAGGCAGTCATGCAGGCTTTCTTATAGGACACTGGGGAGCATTCCACACAGGCTCCGTTGGTGTCGACATCACCCATATGTGAAGACTACATTCCTGCTTGATAGTAATTAACTGCACATGTCACCAGGAGTCAATATTGACTCAAAAGCACATATTGCATTGCATTTATAACATATAGAAAAGGTTTTCCAGAAACCTGGCATGTGTACAGGTGTACAGAAACCTATCTAAAAAGAAATTATTCGAAAACAATTTTCAGTTCACTTACTACCCCATAACGAGATACAAATACTGGCATGTCATTGAAACACAATCTAAAATACCCTGGAGTAAACAGTAACAAACAATGTTTAAGTATATATAAAAATATCCTGTTTACAGATACCAGAGAATCCTGTAATGCTGACCGGGAGACAAACCTGAACTGCTCAGAATTTCAAGACTTGAAACCAGTTTTGGCACTTACTATAGTCACATATAAAAAACCCCCAGCTTAACCTATTATTACAAGAATCACTAAAGGATCAAATATATCAACTCACAATGGAGGAGAAAAGACCTCAGTGAAAACGCTATTCCACTATATGGCAGTTATGCTCCTATCAATCAGACTGAGGGGAAAGACGACTGGGGATCAGAGTGGAGAAAGTTCAGAGTGAGAACAGGAGAACTCAAATATTCATGTGTGGCCCTGTCACTAAAATGCCTAGTTACAATTCTGGGAGGTTTCCAATACCTTAAATAGAAACAAAAAGTATTTTACATTCTGCAGATAAATCTAAATGCAGCTTGAAACTTATTCAATGGTAATAATTTTAATAATAATAATTTACAGAAGCGATGTCACCAGTAACATGTAGTCTGGTTTAGTGGAAGTATGTGACCTCCACAGGTTACTATAAATATTTCTCGAAGGGGCAGAGGAGACAATATTAAAGATGCAATAGAAAATAGGATTAATATACTGCTTATACTGGGCAGAAATTGAAAAAAATCCAAGTCGCTTATGAAACATCCCAATTCAGTAGAAATATAACAAGATAACAGCATCGTAACTATAACAGATTTGCTCCTAAGGAAGAGCAGTAGAAAGTATGGAAATACCATCCCTCTAAATGCTCAGAATATTTTGCTCAATCAGCAGGGGATATAATGTCTGTTAAATACCTTTCAACTTTACCAATATCTCTGTTAGACTCTCAAGCATATCTTTCTAAGAGGGAAAAGGTGAAAAGAAGGGAGACAGATAATTCATGGAGCAAAAGCCAGAAGCCAAATAATTTGGCTTGGACAAGAGAAAAGCATATCTTAATATAAAGTATGATCTAATATAAAGCAATCAGTATGTGGGATTTCTTGGAAATTAATGGCACCAAACACAGAAGTACAGACAAACTGTCCCTAATTTTGCAAGCAGTAACGTCTACCTTGCTACAATTAAATGCTAATGCTCACAAGCAACAAATTCTAGAAACACAGATACGTAAATATATAGGGCACAATAAGCATGTTTGTTTCAGAAGAACAACTACAGAATAAGAACACACTTATCCTAAGTAAAGTCAGTCTGTGCCTAATGCATTCCATCTGAAATGCTGCCAAGGTCAGTTGAAAACTGTTTGGGTTCTGCATTCAGGAATTTATGTAATTTACTCTTTCATGCTAGATCCTGTCTTTATGACTTGGTTTCCTCCCTTTCCTTTAGAAACTATTCACCCCCACTCATTACACAAAAAGTGATCCAGGTGCCTTGACACTGTTCATGCAAGACTAAACGCAGTGCTGTGTTTGGAGATGTTTTCCCATATGACAGTCTGTACATGAAAAGAAACTTCAAGAAGCAAATACTAATAGAACACAGACTTCATATATTAATTAAAAAATTGCATGCAGTATCAGGGGCAGATTGCATCTAGCGAAAGAGCAGACTGGAAAAAAAGCTGCATGGCTATTAATATGGATGCTCAGTACAGGGGTATGAATTTGTGAGCACATATTTAGTTTGTTTTGGCGCCTAACAATTTTAAGTGCAGGCAAATTACTTGTACATGTATATATCAACAAATTAACGAACATACAATTGATTTGCACTAGGAATGTGTGAAAAAAAAAGACGAAAACACACTCAAATATCAGGAAAAATTTGCAAAATCCATAAACTGAACTTCTTTTTAATCATGCATATCCCTAGCTGAGTACAGCATACCACAAAATGTCGTGAGATAGCTTAATTATGGTTATCCAAGAAGAGAAATAAACATAATTCTACATTGTACAGAAAATACTATAGCAGGTTCAACCAAGTAATGGTTACTTTATGAGACAAGCATTGCACAGCTCAAGTGTTTGAAAGCATGGAGTGTCACAATTTAACTACAACTTTCTAAAATAAGAATGCACCTTTTGCATTGTTTCATTATAGAAAAGAACAAAGTGCTGATTTCACACAATGCTACTATAAACTGCTCCATACCTACCCCCAATGGGTGCAGCATCATTCCTGTCTCAGCTTGCTTATCTATCCTTGTGGACAACAACAAAAAGGGCCAGGAAAAAGAACAAGAGTTTCTGAGTAAAAGTTGTAATTAGTGTATCTGCAAACTATGCATGTGATTTCATATGCTGATTTATGATCACTGTGTATCAAAAAAAAAAAAACAATTAGCTCATCTGGTCTGCCTATCTATTTTGGTTTCCAAACTGCTATGGATGTATCCTAGCTATCAGTCATAGAAGCTTGACAACTTATAGGATACCACTCTGTATCCAAATCAGTATTTTCCCATGAGCATGTAAGTCCCCACATTTATCCACAACCAGGCCTTTTCAGTCCCCATGGTATGGCCTTCAGAACTTAATGGAGTACTCAAGCACCATGCACAGTAGTAGTCTAAAGAGCTATGAAAATGAATTAGTCTGTTACTCAAACTCAGTGTAAGGATATTTGGGCATTATATCACTGACATCTTGCTAGACAGTAATCATCCATCACCAATCTTGGATTATAAACCCAATTAGGCAATAAAATAACTGGTGTACAGAATAGTTACTCACCTGTAACAGGCGTTCTCCGTGAACAGCAGGAATAAGTCCACACATATGGGTGATGTCCCCTGGCAAAGCCCCGTGTGGGAACGCTCCCCAGGTTCCAATCAGAAGCTTTTAGGAACCTCCATCATGCACACGCCTGCCTGCCAAAATGTCATCTTCCCCTCAGTAAAATACAAAAGCTAGTAGAGGGAGGGTTGTGAGGACTTATACCCGCTGTTCTTGGAGAACACCTGCTATAGGTGAGTAGCTACACTTTCTCTGAACAAGCAGAAAGTCAGTTCTCATGTGTGGGACTCCCAAGTTACAAGCTACCAAACACAAAAAACTAGACCAACAGGTATAGGCTGTAAAGGTGTGGACAGAGGACCACGTGGCAACCCTGCAAATCTCCTTCATGGAGACCAAGTGCAGATTGGCCACGGAAGTATTCATGGCCCAGACATTGTGGGCTGTGACATGATCCTTGAGATTCAGCCCCGCCTGAGTGTAAGCAAAGGATATGCAGTCCACTACCCAAATAGATAGTGTGCGTTTGGAGACTGCTACGTCCAGTCTGTTGGGGTCATAGGAGATGAACATCTGCATACAGCGATGGTGCAGGCTGATCTGCTCAAGGTAGAAAGCCAGCACCCACTTGCAAGCCAATGTATGCAGCTGGGCCTTCGCCCTGTTGGCGTGAGGCCTTGGAAAGAAGGTAGGCAGTACTACTGACTGGTTGAGGCAGAAGGCTGAAACCACTTTGGGCAAGAAGCATGGGTGGGTGGGTGCATAGCACCACCCGGTTATGGTGGAATCTTGTGTATGGCGAATGGGCCACTAGAGTCTGAAGCTCATTGACTCGGCGAGCCAAGGTGAGCACTACCAGAAAGACAACCTTCCAGGTCTGGAATTTCAGTGTACAGGTAGCAAGTGGTTTGAAGGGTGCAGACAACAACTGTCCCAAGACACATTGAGATCCCATGCAACTGGTGGGGGCTTAATCGGAAGTCATGACAGGAGCAAGCCCCACATGAAGCGGGCCACTAACGGATGAGCAGAGATAGGCTTTCCCTCCAAGCCCCGGTGGTAGGTCTCAATCGCACTCAGGTGCACTTGCACGGAGTTAGATTTAAGGCCTAAATCGGAAAGATGCAGGAGGTACCCTCCAGCAAACCTCGACCGGGCAGGAGAAAGGGTCCAACGCCCTTTCCGCACACCAGAGAGAGAACCGGCACCACTTGAAAGCATAGGCGCAGCGGGTGGAGTCCTTGCGGGAGGCTAGGAGGACATCTGTCACCTCCCCCGGTAAATTGAGTTCAGACATGGCTACCCACTCACCATCCATGCAGTGAGGGCCAGGGACCAGACGTTTGGGTGAGCCACCATCTCAAGTATTTTCTCATATTGCCTCCCTACAACTTCATATCATTTCTCTCTGTCTTCAAATTTTCTTTTCTATGGAAAATTTCACCTTCCAATACTTAACTGAAACCTATCAATTTTCAGAATATTTCTATCATATTCACTTTTCCCTTCTTTCCACCAATGTATATATTTCAGTGCCTTAAGCCTTTGTAGGGCTTTTGTTAGTAAACCTTTTCTGAACCACTTACATCTTTTCATGTGTTTTTAAAGGTGTAGCATTCAGAACCTAATGGAGTACTCAAGCTGGGATCTTGGCAGTCACCAATACAAAGGCAATTCTGCCTACTGCAGACTATACCTCCACTTATGCAACCAAGCATGTTGCCTGCTTTCCCAGCTGTTTCATTACATAGGGCAGACAATAATGAAAGCCCTTCAGCAGATAAAACAGTGTTTTATTTGATGGAAATCGGGGCTCTCATTATTGACCAACTTGTCTCACAGATAAAAGCATCTACAATGTTTAACAATATGGTTACTTTTACTTGCAAACTAAAAAGGCGTTCCAGGAGTGAAAGGGCAGAAATTGGAACAATGTACATACTTTTTAGTCAAAAGCATATCCTGAAAAATTACTCACAGAAAAAGCAGGCAAAAATCTCTGTGGGTAATCTTTCATTTGGCAATAATGAAACCAAAAATATCTGCATTTTTGCTTTCATCATTGCTGAAAACCTGCAGGTTCAAATTATCCAGGGGGTTTGTAGAAGCCTGGCAATTTGGAGGTCTTCTGAGCTGATTACATCTAGATCTCTTTCTTGGCTCAAACGATTCCAGTGCCTGACACATGGGCAACAGATTTTTATGTCTCAAAAACATGCTGATGCTCACTGTGCAAACCTTTGACTATTTTTTTCTATTTATTCAAGTTCCCTCTCATATTTTTCACAACTTCTTGCATGTCTGCTCTATTACATATTTTGCGTCTACAAACAAACATGTCCACCAAAGTGAACTCCAGTAACCATTAACTCTGCATGCTGCCATTCAACTACGGTAATTCCTCCCCGGTTTACAAGCTTCAGGCCTATTCTCATATGCCTAGATTGCTTACCAGTCTTCTACGTAACACAATATCAAAACCTTACTGACAACCTGACACCACCACAAGACCTCCTGAAGGACTTTATCAAATGCCTTCTGAAAATCCACGTATATTATAGCACACATCACTAAAGCCAAATTCCTCAAGGGAATATACCAATGTTCCCGAGAAGCTGCGCTGGAGTCCTCCAGCTATGCTGAAGCAATATCATGTTTTTTTAATTGCGCGTTTTTAAAAGCTCAAAACCACAGCACTTCCCCCTACCAACAGCAGCGCAGCCAGATTCCCACGCAGATTGGGAAGAATGTTGGAGTATACCCAGCTCTAATTTCATGCTTTTTAGGATTTCCTCCTACTTAGCATTAATGTGAACCATAACAATGTTATTGCAGACCTACTAGTTCTGTCTAGTTCATCCATGGTTTTTCAAAATCAGCTTGTATTTCAGAGTTTTAACAGAACCTACTTCAGATCATATATGAAAATCTACAATGAGAAGGAGCAAGACAACAGGAGGCCCATCACTAACTCTCATTCGGTTATAACAGCTCTTTGTGCTATAATCTGATCTGTGATTTGTCAATACTGTTAAGCAAATGCTCACAAGAAAGAACAAACCAAATTATTATTCTGATTTCTCCGGAGATTATTAAATACTGTTACCTTACTTAAAATAACAACTCATTTTCATCTTTCTTCTCTCCATACTATCCAACTGAAGCTACCCTGTATTCATTTATTTATGTAAAAGCTCTTTTATATCATTATATGCAAACACATTCAGGGTGGTGTACATATTTAAAATTAAAATAATGGCATTCCCTCCATCAAAAATACATGAACAATAAACAATAGGATCTGTACCCCCTCCGTCATTCACTATCCAGCTGTCAGAGGAACCCAACTACTTCACCTTATATATGGGAACAGACATGTTCTTAAAGCCTTTTGAAACATCAGTAAATTCTGTTCCTTCCTTAACTGCTCGGGGAGCTTAATCCACCATGTATAATGCTTGCTTAAATATCAATTTGTTTGTTTTTCTCGTGTATATTTTTAGTATTAAAATTATACTACAAATGGGTGCATATACTAAGCAGGGAAGATAGAGCGGAGGAGAGGAAGAAAAAATAAACACGTCCTCACTACCAGGATATCCTGGTACGATGAACTGTAGTTACAGCCTAAAATCTCTTGTGTGAAAGTGGTCCTTGGTGCCTTTGTTGTACATGTTCTTCCTTGGCTTTGATATGCTGGCTCAATCCAGATTCCTAATTATAACTTGTATCCAGTTTTCATGATGTAATCTTGTGGCAAAGGCTAAATCTGTTTCATTATTATTTAATTATTGCTAGAAAATATCTTTCTGGGCTCCTCCGCAATACCAGAACTTCAATGCAAAAATATCAAGGCATATATTAGCAACACATGACTTAGGCTTTCCTAACCAGGGCTCTACAGATCAACAAACAGTAAGGATTTGAGGGTTTGTTTGTTTGTTTGTTTGTTTGTTTTTATTATATTGCATTGCTAGCTCTCTGACTGGGAGCTCTTAAAAGGGTTTTTTGTATATTTTTTAAAGCAAGGTTACTTTCTTTTTGGTGCTTTAGGGGAACTTTCCTTGACCACAGTAGGTTGCTGAACTCTAGTAACCTCAGGTTTGGAAACTGCTAACACCTAATCAGGTGTTAGTTCCCTCCCTACCCACCCCGACTCCCACCCATCCCTAGTGAGCAGTCTTGCTTTATAGGGCACCTCCCCCTTTAACAAATCACAGAGAATTGGACCAGCACATTTTGAATATAATTAAAGAGATTTAACTGCTTTTTCTCTGAAAGGACAGCTGGGAAACCGGCTGGTACTTGGTAGATCTCTCTCTTTTGCTTTAACAGATACCTAAGCTCCACGAACAGAACAATGGCTGGGAAAAATCGTATTGCTAAAGCTGTTGCCCCCGTTACAGCTTCTGCCTCGGTCCAGACAGAGGTCCTAATGCCAGTTGAAGGAACAGTTCCATGTGCAGGGTGCCTACATGCTGAAGCTCTAAGGAAACAAGTGGAGGAACTCAGAGAGGAGGTGGCGAGGCTGAGGAACATTCAAGACAGTGAGAAGTACATTGATGAGATGCTTCTTGCAGCAACAAAGCTCTCCAGCACAGGAGCAGATGGGTGCGAATAGAATGTCGATGGTTGGACACAAGTCACCAGGGCCTGCAAAATCACCAATCCAATTTCTCCAGCCCTTGAATTGAAGAACCATTATGCAGCCCTGGAAGTGGAGGAGGTGAAAGCATCCCTGGAAAGGGAAGAACCAGAGTTCAAGTACCCCAAAGTTGCAGAATCAGTGACCAGAAGGAAACGAAGGGTAGTGGTGGTTGGAGACTCTCTTCTGAGGGGTACTGAGGCGTCCATCTGCCAACCAGACTTGATGTTCAGAGAGGTATGCTGTCTGCCTGGTGCCAAAATCCAAGATGTTACGGAGAGTTTGCTGAGACTCATCAAGCCCACTGACTATTACCCAATGATGCTAATCCATGTTGGAACAAATGATACTGCCAGGTATACCTCGGAACGTATCAAAAGTGACTTCATGGCTCTGGGACAGAGGGTGAAGCAGTTAGGTGCACAGGTGGTGTTCTCTTCAATCCTCCCTGTTGAGGGTAAAGGCCAAGGCAGAGAGGCTCGCATCCTGGAGATGAATGCATGGCTGCGTGGATGGTGTCATCGAGAGCGTTTTGGTTTCCTAGACCATGGGATGCTGTTCCAAGGGTTGCAGAGCAGAGATGGCATCCATCTGTCCAAGAAAGGTCAACGCATCTTCGGTAGTAGACTGGCTAATCTACTGACGAGGGTTTTAAACTAGATTCGTTGGAGATGGGTGAAGAAAGCCCCCAGGTAAGTGAAAGCCCCCAGGTAGGTGATACATTAAATACCTTTATGGAAATGGGTAACAGGGGTAACATATGGAAAGCAGTGTGTATAAATGCCCGTAGCATGGGAAATAAGATCCCTGATGTTGAAGCTTTGGTGGAAGTGGCTGACTTGGATTTAGTGGCAGTTACAGAAACATGGTTCACAGAAAACCATGATTCGGATGTAACTATACCTGGCTATACTTTATTCAGAAAGGACAGGGTAGGAAGAAGGGGAGGAGGAGTGGCACTATATGTAAAAACTACTATTAAAGCTTTGGAATTACAGAGCTTAAAAGGGAGAGAGGAGGCATTGTGGGTTAAACTAGAAAGAGGGAAAGAGAAATCTATTTGCATTGGTGTGATATACAGACCTCCCTCACAAGAGGAAGAGGTGGACAGAGAGTTAATTGAAGACATACGCAGCATTGCTAGGAAAGGGGAAGTGCTACTGATATGAGATTTCAATATGCCAGATGTTGATTGGCACATTCCTGCTGCAGTATCATCTAGAAGTAAGGAGATCCTGGCTTCTCTACAGGGAGAACTATTCAGGCAATTGGTAACAGACCCTACACGTGAAGGGGCCATACTGGACTTGGTGCTTACCAATGGTGAAAGTGTTTCTGATGTTGTAGTGGGAGATCATTTTGCATCCAGTGATCACCAGATGGTGTGGGTCAGTATTAGGACTAGGGCTGTTAGAATCAATTCCAAGGTGAGGATCTTAGACTTTAGGAAGATTAACTTTGCGAAGATGGGCCAATACTTCAGGGAGTCGTTAGTGGGATGGGAACAGCTGGGGGATGTAGAAAAACAGTGGGCAAAACTGAAAGGGGGTATTTTAAGGGCAACCAACCTTTTTCTTAAAATGGTAAATAAAGGCAAAAGAAAAAGAAGACCGCTATGGTTTTCGAAGGAAGTAGCTGAAAAAGTGAAGAAAAAGAGGGAGGCCTTCATGAAATACAAGAGATCACAGAGAGAGGAAGACAGGCATCTGTATTTGGAAAAACTTAGAGAAGCTAGCAAAGTAGTCAAGAAGGCAAAGATTCAAAAGGAGGAGGAAATAGCCAATGCAATAAAATGGGGGATAAGACATTTTTCAGATATATTAGTGAGAAGAGGAAGGGCAAAAGTGGTATTGTCAGACTCAAGGGTCCAGGGGGGGAATATGTAGAAGCTGATAAGGATAAAGCGGAATTGCTTAACAAATATTTTTGTTCTGTGTTCACAGATGAAGAACCAGGAGCAGGACCTCAGAAAACACCCACAAATAGGAACAGAAGTGAGGGACATCTTGAACAATTTTCAGAAGACTGTGTTCGTGAGAAACTAGCTCAACTTAAAGTAGACAAAGTGATGGGACCGGATGGGATACACCCTAGAATACTGAGGGAACTTGGGGACGTTCTAGCAACTCCACTGACTGACCTTTTCAATGCCTCGTTGGAGTTGGGAGTGGTGCCAAAGGACTGGAGAGAGGCTCATGAGGTGCCTTTACACAAAAGCGGAAGTAAGGATGTGGTTGAAAACTACAGGCCGGTTAGTTTAACTTCGGTGGTGAGTAAATTATTGGAAACACTGCTGAAAGAGAAAATAGTGAGGTTTCTGGAGTCCAGCAGATTACAGGATCCGAGGCAGCATGGATTCACCAGAGGCAGGTCTGTCAGACAAATCTGATTGATTTCTTTGACTGGGTGACCAGGGAGTTGGACCGAGGGAGAGCTCTAGATGTGGTGTATTTAGATTTCAGTAACGCCTTTGACACTGTTCCTCACAAGCGACTTATAAACAAACTGAGCACCCTAGGGATGGACCCTAAAGTTACTGCTTGGGTTAGAAATTGGTTGGGTGGGAGGCGACAAAGAGTACAAGTAAATGGAGCTCACTCTGAGGAGGAGGATGTTACCAGTGGTGTGCCCCAGGGATCTGTCCTTGGTCCGATTCTTTTTAACATCTTTGTTAGTGATATAGCGGAAGGGCTGTCGGGTAAGGTTTGCCTCTTTGCAGATGATACCAAAATCTGCAATAGAGTAGACACCCAGGAAGGTGTAGATAACATGAGGAGGGATCTAGCTAAGCTTGAAGAATGGTCTAGAATTTGGCAGCTGGGATTTAATGTTAAAAAATGTAAGGTCATGCATTTGGGCTGCAGCAATCCAAGGGAGGAATACAGTATAGGAGGTGAAGTACTTTTGTCCACTAAAGAAGAGCGGGACCTAGGCGTGGTTGTGTCTGATGATCTTAAAGTAGCTAAACAGTAGAAAAGGCGACGGCAAAAGCTAGAAGGATGCTTGAGTGCAGACGGAGAGGAATGGCTAGCAGAAAAAAGGAGGTGATAATGCCTCTGTATAAGTCTTTGGTGCGACCTCATTTGGAGTATAGTGTGCAATTCTGGAGACCGCACCTTCAAAAGGATGTGAACAGGATGGAGTCGGTGCAGAGGGTGGCTACTAAAATGATTAGTGGGCTTCATTATAAAGCATATGAGGACAGATTTAAGGATCTTAATATGTACACCTTACAGGAAAGGCGGGATAGAGGTGATATGATTGAGATGTTTAAATACCTCCGTGGCATAAATGTTCAGGGAGAGAGCCTCTTTCAATTGAAAGCAAGTTCTGCTACGAGAGGACATGGGATGAGGGTGAAGGGAGATAGATTCAGGAGTGATATGCGGAAATATTTCTTTACGGAAAGAGAAGTGGATCCATGGAATAGTCTCCCAGTGGAGGTGGTTGAGATGAGGACAGTAACTGAATTCAAAAAAGCATGGGACCAACACAGAGGATCTCTAAAGTTAAAAAGTGGACTGTTGTAGTTGTTGATATGGAAGGACAGACTAGATAGGCCATGTGGTCTTTTTCTGTCATCATGTTTCTATGTTTCTAAAATGAAGTCACATTAGCCTTGATCTACAATGCTCCAAACCACCTCTAAACCAAATTCCAAGTTGAAAATGAATAAGGACGTTAGAAATTCTCCTGTAATTCCAAGATAAATCTTGACATTTAAACATAAGCTTATTTTTCTTCTTTCTTTCTTTACCCAACTGCATATCCTAAAGTTTATTTAAAACTGCTCAGAAGATGACGTGGGAATGTATGCAAATCATCCACCTTAATATTTCCACAGGATTAGGCTCTGTAAAGCACCAATTGTGAAGTAGAGTAGAACTCCAGACTCTTCATCAAGACATTGGCATAAGCTCTGGGCTGGCTCACAGCACAAATTTAGCATTTCAGCCAACTCCAATTAAATTAAAAGGGGAATAACATCCTCCAGCATAAACTCCAAAGCACTAGGCTTTGCCAGGGAACAGCATCATATTTTCCCTCCATAAGAATAAAAACTCATTAGATGCAATATTCTCCTTGCAGACATTCTGCAGCTTGCCTTAGTTTCCTGACTCCCTATAGTGCCATAAATAGCATATGCCACAAACATTTGACATACAGCATTTACACATTTTCAATGTTGCTTAGTTTCAGCTTCATTATATGGGGGGGAGGGGGAAGAAAGGTGCTTAAAATTTATTTTCAAGAAACCATCCTAAGTTTCAACATTCATTTTTACTGCACAAAGTCGTCCCCACACTCATAATTTAAAAGTAAACCCTCATGTCCAGTATTTCTTTCAGTGCCACGGAATATATACAAGCATTCTCCAAGCCTCTGTCCTTTCCCTCTAGGTATTACAGTGACAGGAAAGCATTTCTTTTTTAGTGCATTACTCCCTTTAACCCATCTGGAGGATTTTTGCTTTTAACAGGTTCTGGTCTTTTCTGTAAGATCAGCTGTCAAGGTCTATATTTCCTGCGTCTCTCTCGGTTTCCTACAGTTTCATTTACCCCTATATATATTCCTCAGATGTGATGGCAATCACATGGAACTCTGTTAAAGAAAGAAAAATGAGCATACCTTAGCTCGGAGTGAAAAGGAAAAAATGCTCGGTGGAAGTAGTTTTCAGAATAACTGTATTATGTATTATACTGTCCTACCTTATTCTTAAGATACATTTACAACTGTATCGGTTTTAACTGCATTCAATGACAGCTCAGTAATTCATGTTGCAGTGTAAAAACTGATCTCCCACAGAGTCCAATGGATGCACTTTGTGCTGTAAAGAAATTGCAGACCAACTAAGGCCTCTATCCAGGAACAGCCAACCCCTTCCCCTTTCCAAATCCCCGTCAGCAAAATAACAAGCCTGGGGTGCGGGTGACTGGCTAATGCTGAATTGGACCTCTTGGGCCTGCTGTTGGATGGAGATGCGAGCACCTCCCGGGTTGTGCCTTTTCATCCTACAGGAGTTGAACAGCTCCTGATTTTGACAGGAGGGAGCAAGAGATCTTTAGAAAATGGGAAAGGAACCAACTTGGGCATTCCTCCATCCTTCCACTCATAAAAATCAAGAAATAGGACCGGCACAGATTTCAAAAGAATTGAAAGCCCAGGCAGTAAAGTAAGTTGTTAGGCCATGAAAACAATTGTTTCTTAATTGACTAGCAATAAAATAGTATACAAGAGTCCCTACTATAGAATGCCACAACAGTAACATGAAGAGGAGCATTAATGAGACAACCACATCCATGTAATCCTGGAGTCTTCAGAACCATATCCTCCAAAGAACTTGATGGGGTAATCACTCACATCAACACAACCACCTCCCCACTCAACCCATGCCCAGTATCCTGGGTAAAAGCCACGAGGATACATTGCCTACTATTTATATGAACTGTGCTACAAATGTCTCTGGCACAAACCTTTTTCCCTCCCTCACTCAAACAAGCCTCCACCAGACCCCTCCTAAAAAAGCCCAACTTAAGATGCTAGCTCACCTGCCTACTACAGAGCAATAGCCAGCATACCATTCCTGGCAAAAATCATAGAAATGGCTGTCCAAACCCAACTCCAAGAACACATTGACCAACACGCACCACTAGACCAATATCAGCATGGTTTTTGCCCCTTTCACAGTGCCGAAACCTTAATGACCTCCTTACTAACCACCCTCATTACAGGGACAGAAAGAATCTCCAACAGTTTTATTCTGCTCTTTCTGGACATTTCTGCTGCATTTGAAACAGTGTCTCATCAGATTCTACTAAACCAACTCCATGACATCAGAGTACAGGGCAAACCACTTAAATGGATTCACTCCTACCTTTGATGCTGTAGCCCGCACATCATCCCCCTATATTCTGCCACAAGGAGTACCCCAAGGCTCCGCATTCTCCTCACTACTGTTCAATATCTACATCTGAACCTTGTGCTCAATCCATCCAAAATTTCAATGTCAGCTATTACATCTACACTGATGACATGATGATATATACTACATTCTCTATATCTATTCCAGATTACTCCAGAATCACAGCTTGTTTCAGTGAAAACGTTCAGTGGCTTCAACTCCGCAACCTCTCAGTCAACCTCAACAAGACAGAAATCCTGCTCGTCATACAAGACCCCAGTTTTACCCCCCCCCCGCCCCCTCCATCCATCAGGGTCAGCAATACCAATCTACAAGTCAAAACTCAAGTCAGATACCTTGGTATCATCCTAGATCAGCAACTGAGCTTCCAAGCCCACATCCAGAACACCACCAAGATAGTCTATTACAAACTCTGCGAAACCTATGTCTCCTCCTATCCACAGAAAACTTTTGCACAATATGCCAAGACACCATTACCCCCCTTTTCAACTACTGCAACTCAATATACCAGGGTTTACCGAAACACATTATCCTTCCACTACAGCTTGCCCAAAATACCACAGTACGCAGCATTTTCTGAGACTTCAGACAAACTCATATCACACCAATACTAAAATCTCTCCACTGGCTCCCTATCGCCTCACAAATCAAGCACAAAGTCCTCACCACCATCTAGAAGGCCCTAAACAACCTCACCTCCGAACATCTATAAACATTAATCAGCACTCCCAATACCAAAAGACCACAAAGACATAGTACCCAAAATCTGCTCGGCTTACCTCCCCAGGTCCACAAGAGCAACCAGTACTCATGCCTCAGAGCCTTCTCGCTCTACACCTCCACCCTCTGGAATGCACTACTCCCCCCCCCCCCCCGAATTACAGAACATCAAGTCAACCCAGGACTTTCAAAGTAGTTTGATGACCTACCTCTTCCAGGAGCGTTATAGTATCGATAAACAGCACAATGCAATGCAAAAACACCCTCCTCAAGCACAGAATTTTTCCTGCCCTATTCCCCTAAACCCCCACCTAAAGCCAGTAATCGCATATACTCTGTAATGCCTTATTTAGACTGTTACCTAATCTTGTTATTCCTCATACCTCATGTAACCTAGGCACCTCCAACAACTCTTTGCCTTACACCAAAAGGATAGTTCTTATGCTATTCTATGCTATACACAGTAATTTCTACTCGGCTCAATGTTTTATGTAACCTATGTGCACTTCCTATTTTCTTTGTTTGCACCCTGTTCCTTGTAAACCGTTTTGACTGGTAGAAAAATGGTATAGCAAAACCAGTTAAATAAATAAATAACGGTGAGGGAGGGACGGTTAACAGAAAAGCAAGGTAGAACAGATACGAGATTATTCTCAAAATGATAATAAAAGATGATGACATTTTAAAGGTGAAAAGAAAATATAATTTTAATTTAACTACCATTTTTTTCTTTAAAATCAAGAATAAGACTTACCCATTATAACAAATACTGTTATTCCAAAAAGTCTTGCCATAGAGAGAAGCAGGATGCCAGGAGTAATTAACATACCATATTTGATGTAACAGTTTCTAAACAAATTATCTGCTTTCTATCAAATAAATCTATTAACTTCCAATGGCCTCACTGCAACAGTCTTGCATGTCTTTTGAACAATCTGTGACATCACCTACACCTTATAGCCTGAAAGTGATATCACTTTTTGAGAGTCTGCCTATTTCCTTTCCAAAGGGAGAATGAATCAGAGACCAAGTTATTTTTCTTTCTAAAGAGGAAGAAACATTGTAAAATTATTTTAAAAAAACAACAACTGTGAAATAACAATTTTTTGACATAGTTCTTTTTTGCACAGTTTTATTTTATAGGATGCCTGCAAGGAAACACCACAAACCCTATAGTAGGGGATGTATTTTAGTACAATGGTCCCTCCTAAACCTCCAGTAAAGTGACCAGGACTAACATAATTAAAAAACAGAAACAAAGGAAAAAGCGTAGTTACTCACCTGTAACAGGTGATATCTGGGAACAGCAGGAATTTAGTCTTTACTTGTGGGTGACATCGGGTACCAACAGACAGGACCATACCTAGCCCTGTGCGAGCAGTGTGGCCGCACAGGGCACAAAGGCTTAAGGGGCGCATTTCAGTTGTCTGCTATTGCCTGCCATCGCTACTTTTTCTTCTCTGAGCGGCGGCAGGCAACGGCAGACAGCTGAAATGCGCCCCTTAAGCCTTCGCGTGGCACGCTAAGCAGGTCTGGTCCCTCCCTCCTCTGACGCAGCATCAGAGAAGAGAGGGATAGATCTGCTTAGCGCGCTGGTGACTTGTACATTGGGTGCGCCTCTTCTCTCCCGCCGCGGGGGGGAAGGGGTGGTGCAACCAATGTGAAAGTTGCACAGGGCGCGATTCACGCTCGGTACGGCCCTGCCAACAGAGCCCATGCGGGAAGCTCCCCAGCTACCAATAGGAAAGTTTTGGGAGCACTCCACTGCGCCTGCACCACTGCCTTCCCGCTCTCCCAACTCCCTCTCCTCAGTTGAGTTTGTAGCTGAAGGAGTGAAAAAACAGAAAAACAAAAAACAACCCTACAACTCCAAGGGAAGGAGGGCAGGTTGTGAAGACTAAATTCCTGCTGTTCCCGGAGATCACCTATTACAGGTGAGTAACTACACTATCTTCAGGAAAAAGCAGGAATGTAGTCTTCATATGTGGGACTCCCTAGCTCCCAGATCTCTAAAGAGTTGAACCGGGTCAGAAAGTCGGACAAGGTCATTTGAATCTAGTCTTCCTCACCAAGGAGATCTGACAAGAAGTGGGCGGGGGTAGGAGTTGTTTCTATGTCCCATAGAGATGCCGAAGGACTGCTTGGCCAAAGGTCGCATCCCAGCAGGAGTCCTTGTCCAAGCAGTAATGGGCTGTAAAGGTATGGATAGAGGACCATGGAGCCGCTGGGCAAATCTCGTCAATGGCTACTGAACAGTTAGCCACAGAAGTTCCCATTGATCGGACATTATGAGCAGTGGCATGTCCTGTGAGGAAAAAACCTGCCTGTCATGTGTGAAAGAAATGCAGTCAGCGATCCATCTGGAGAGCATACATTTGGTTACTGGAAGGCCCATGTGAGTAGGATTAAAGGAGACAAAGAGCTGGGAGGATTTCCTAATGTCTTCTGTCCTTTGAAGACAGAAGGCTAGAGCCCTTTTATTGTCAAGTGTATGTAAGTTTGTTTCTGCATGAGAAGCATGAGGTCTTGGGAAAAAGACTGGTAGGATCACTGACTGAGATGGAAAGGAGATACCACTTTCGGTAGAAAGTGGGGATGTGTCCATAAGATGACCTTGTCATAATGAAAGCGAGTATATGGAGCATGAGCCACTAAGGCCTGCAACTCACTGATGCGTCTTGCTGAGGTCAGGGCGATGAAAAAGAGAGCTTTCCAAGATAAGTATCGTAGGTGTGTGGTTGCTAGGGGCTGAAATGGAGGTTTAAGGAGTTGAGCCAATACCACATTAAGATCCCACGCTACCGAGGCAGCCGAAGAGGTAGTATGGTGAAGAGTAGGCCACACATAAAATGTGCCACAAGAAGTGCCACGGGCTTGTGAAAAGCTGAAATAGCACTGAGGTGTACCTACACTGAATTTGTTTTGAGTCCTAAAGAGGACAAATGCCAAAGATATTGAAGAAGCATGGGTATTGATGCTTCAAAAGGATTTTGATTATTCTGAGAGCACCATGAAGTATATCTGTGCCATTTGAAAGAGTACATCTTTCTGGTGGAAGGCTTTCTGGAGGAAAGGAGAATATCCTTTACAGCAGTAGAAAAGGATAGATTCAGATAGATATGCTCTCAGAATCCATGCTGTCAAGCGGAGTAACTGTAGATTGGGATAGAGGAGTGTTCCATTGTCCTGAGATAGAAGACCCGGCCTGGATCCCAATGGGGAGTAGTTTGAGTCAGCTGAAGTAGAAAGGGAAACCAGGGCTGACGAGGCCAGAGAGGGGCTAGGAGTATCATAGAGCCCTTGTCTGCTTATAGTTTGAGGAGGGTCTTTGGGATCAGGGGAATGGGGGAAAAATGCATAAAGGAGTTCTCAACCCCAGTGGATCATGAAGGCATTGGACACTAGACTGAATTTGGATGGTATCCTAGAGCAGAACTGTGGGAGCTGAGAGTTCTGTGGAGTGGCAAAGAAATCTATCACTGGGGTTCTCCAGATTTGGAAGAGTTTTGTCATTGCTGTTGGATCTAGGGACCATTCGTGGGGTTGTAGGATCTGACTCAGCTTGTCTGCCAGGAGATTGGATTCTTCTGGAAGGTAAACTGCATGTTAGATGCATGTGGTGGAGAATGGCGAATTTCCATAATTTGCAGGCATCCTGGCAGAGGGGAAGGGAGCCTGTGGTATCTTGTTTGTTTGTAATAAACATTGCGACTTGATTGTCTGTCCTTACTAGAACCTGACTGTCGGAGAGGTGGTACTGGAAAACTTGGAGGGCATTCGAGACTGCTCGAACTTCGAGAAGGTTGACCTGCTGTGTGGATTCCTGGGTTGTCCACAGACCCTGTGTGGAGATGGAATCCAGATGTGCTCCACAACCCAGCTTGGAGGCATCTGTTGTCAGCGTACGTTGTGGTTGGGGCACCCTACGAGAAGATTTGTTGGGATGCACCACCATAGGAGAGACTCGGCCAGAGGGTGGGTGACTTGGATGATATCCCATAAATTCCCTGTGGCCTGAGTCCACTGGATAAGAGTGTCCACTGCGCCTGTCGCATATGAAGTCTCAAATAAGGAACTACATGAACTGTGGAAGCCATGTGTCCCAGTAGGCATAGAAAGTCTCGAGCCATGGCCACCTGTTGTTGGCATATGTGGTTGGATAGGTCTGCTAACCTGTTCATGCGGTCCACAGGAAGGAAGACTTTGGATTGTTTTGTATCCAGTATGGCTCCTATGAAGTCCAATCTCTGTGTTGGAGTGAGGTGAGACTTTGGGAAGTTTATCGCAAAGCCTAGATGCTGTAATAGAGCAAGAGTGCTTTGTCGAGAAGAGCAGAGTTCTCCAGGGGAGTCTGCCTTTATTAGCCAGTCGTCTAAGTAAGAGAATACAAAGACTTTGTTATTTCTAAGATGTGCTGCCACCATGGCCATGCACTTTGTGAAGACCCTTGGTACAGATGCCAGATCAAAGGGAAGGACACTGTATTGATAATGGGTGCCTTGACAAGTAAAACGAAGATACTGTCTGTGGTCTGGCTGTATCAAGATGCGGGTGTAGGCCTCTTTGAGTCTAGGGATCAGAGCCAGTCGTGTTCCTGTATGTAGGGAAGGAGGGTTCTCAGAGAGATCATCTTGATGTTTCCTTTACAAGAAATTTGTTTAGCTTCCTGAGGTCGAGAATGGGTCTGTAGCCTCCTGACTTCTTTGGAATGAGGAAGTAGGGGGAGTAGAAGCCTTTGAGCAGTTGGTTTGGGGGAACTGCTTCTATGGCTCCCTGGGAAAGGAGAGTGTTTACTCCTCTGAAGTAGTGAAGAGGAAGTTCTTGAAAATTTAATTTGTAACCGTTCCGAATTATGGAAAGAGTCCATTGTTCTTTTGTGATGGAATGCTACAGTTGTGCAAAATGACAGAGTCTCCCTGGGATGGTAGAGTGTTCCTCTATGTGCAGGAGAAGACTGGCTGTGCTCCCTATGTGGGAGTCAAAAACTAGGTGTAGTTGGTGCTTGGGAGGCAGGCTGTGGCTTGGCTAATCTGAGTCTTTTTGCATGCTTTGGACCCTGTTGTTTTTATTGAGTCTGATGGGTTGGTTGGGAATATGAGGGGTAGAACCTCTTAGGGTAGAAGGGTTTTTTAGGTGCTGTCTTCTTCTTAGAAGGGTCAGCAGTCTTTCTAGAGAGTCTCTTAAGGTTGTGTCATCAGTTTCGAGCTCTCCAGCCTTCTCCCTCCAGTTCTTCCCTAAAAGATTCTCCCCACTGCAAGGGATATTGCCCAATTTATCTTGGACCCATTGTTCTAAGTCCAAAGCCTGTAGCCAAGCCAGTCGCCTTGCACCTATGACAACAGAAGAGGCTTTACTGGATGACTCAAAGGCATCAAATGCTGCCCTATTAACAAATTTAGAGACATTTTGGCTGTGTGCTAAAACAGCTTGGAAAGCAGGACGCTTCTCTTCGGTTAGGAATGGTAGGAATCCTTCCTTGTTTAGCTTCTTCAGGAACATCCCCATATAAAGGATGTAAGAATTTATCCTGCTGGATATCATGGATGCCTGAAAGGAACGCTGGGTGAATGAATTGAGATTTCTTGGAATTGAGATTTCTTGGAAGGGATTTCTTGGAATTGAGATTTCTTGGAAGGGATTGAGACATGGTTTTTGCCACCTGTTATAAGGCGCATCGCCGATTCCACCACCATAGAGTGGTGCAGAAGTTGCGGCTTCTGGAAGTCCAGGCATTCGGGAACCCTGTACATTGTGTCCAAACGATGACTGATGGGGGATACGATTAGAGGGGTCTCCCACATCCGGAGCATTAAGTTATGAAGGATCCAGTGTACCAGGAGGATTGCGGCCTCTTTTGGGGCTGTGGGATACTGAAGTATCTTGAGTTCCTCCACTCTCGGTTCCAGTTCCGATGCTGCCGGAATGGATAGGCCAGTCACCATGTCTCGGATAAACTCCTGAAAAGACAATTTTTATTTATTTATTTTTTTAGAAAAATATGAAAAAATATAAAGAAAAAAGGGAGATCGGTATAGGGATGATACCACTGCGGTTAGGCAGAGCAGTAATTAAAAAGTTTTTAAATTCTTTTCTGCGGTAATAGTATAATAATCTGTTGGCTCCGCAGAAAAAGAACTGAGGAGAGGGAGTTGGGAGAGTGGAAAGGCAGTGGTGCAGGCACAGTGGAGTGCTCCCAAAGGCTTTCCTATTGGTAGCTGGGGAGATTCCCGAGCGGGCTCCATCGGTACCCGATGTCACCCACACGTGAAGACTACATTCCTGCTTGTTCCTGGAGACTAAGATGTGTCAAGTGATTCAGAATAAAGACATTTCCTTGTAGGTCTCTGGAATCCAGAGCTGGCACTTTTCTTTAGCTCTCTATCCTCTGGTCATTAGAGGAATGACACCCCCCCCCCCCCCCCCCAAATCATTCACTGCATTCTTCCTTGTGTATTGTTAAAGCTGCCATTCTTGCTTAGTTTGGCTTTCCAGGGAAAACACCCATGGAAGAGAGAATTGCAGTGATAAACGTTTCTACTGATCACTGATAAAAATATCAAATATAGTACAGAACAGCTTCAGCAAGTAATGTTTCTTCACAGCAACAACTTAAAATCCCATATGCTCTGTGGCAGCTGCATCTCTTTCTCTTAGACTTGAGGTCTCACTAATTGTGTCCCTTTCTCACATCTCCTGCAGGACCTTGCGCTTCAGCTCAGACATGTTCACTTTGGTATAAGATTACAATCAGCTTCTCTTGCTGTGGTATTCATTATAGCTTCTTAATAAATAGTCATATGGGGAAAAGGAGTAAGGATAACAATTACACATTCATCTGCCAGAAGCACAGTATTAATCCTTCTTTCATACTCCTCTACTAGGATATTCCTGCTGTATCCTGTACTGATATGTACCAGAGTCAATACAACACCTTATCTTTTGTCATACAGCTGCTGCCTACTCTACTCTAGGGCTATACTATGAAGAGAGAAGCATGCAGGTGATTAACAGCTAAGTAAAATGGCAACCTGACAATCTCTAGAAGATAAACCTTATTATCTCGGAGTAGCATATATTTATGCTTTTTATTTTTTGAAGTCATAACTAAACATACTTCGAAATACCAATGTTTTAGGGTAACCACGTGCTATGCTTCAATAGTTGTCACTTGATTAGAGTGGTGATTCAAAAACAGAGGGGCCTGTCCAGCAGGATGGGTCAATCACGCTGTTCAACAGAATTCACTTTAAGGCAGAACAAGTTATAACCACTTGCTGAACATTACTGACAATGCGTAGTTACTCACTTGTAACAGGTGCTCTCCAGGGACAGCAGGAATCAGTCCTCACACATGGGTGATGTCAGCACGGACGTCACCCCTATGTGAGGACTGACTTCCTGCTTGTTCCCGAAGAAAAGAATAAAACTATTTTTCAGTCGCTTACAATAAGCACAACCTTATAAAACATATTATGATCTGCATACCAAGTCATCATCGATTTAATTACCCTTTGCCGAAAATGAGCGAGCTACACTTACTGGTATGGAAAATTCTGCAGCAAAATACTTCAACAGCGATGCTTCTTTAGCCAGAAGATTACTTCTCTCTGTCAGATTTCCTTGGAGCTGTGTGTCAAACTCCTTCCTTACTATTGAGGCAACAGAGTCAATAATGACAAGTTTTACTTTTTTAGAAATGATTTCTTCTTCCAAAGACTCAATTCTAGAAAAAGAGAGTTGGAACATGGACATCACAAGTTGTAATAACAAACAAGTATTTTGATGTTTTCAGTACAAGCAAACAAATAATAACAGCCAACTACACCAAGCATTATTCACATGGATGCAAAAAAGCACAAGACATTTCTGAATACATCCAGAGCTGTCTGGGGTGAAAAAAAAACACAACTTTCCATGATGTACATCTGCTTCAGTGTTCCTATGACCCCCATTTATACCAACTGTGATATAGTTTAAAATTCATGTTAACGGCCTTTTGTGAAAAGTAAAAATAGTGGGCCCAATATTCAGCATCTCTAGCCGCTGACGCTGAACTTTAAACCCAGATATTCAGTGTCATGTCCATATCAGGGCTCCAGCACTGAAAATCCAGATTGCCTGGGTTGCCGCAATGCTAACGGGTCAGCGGCAATATTCAGCCATTGCCCAGTTAGCTTCTGTGGCGAAAGGTAGACCAGTGTTTCCTGCGCCTGACTTTCGGCATGTGTCGTTAACCGGGCAACAGCTCAATATCGCAACTGCCCGGTCAGAGATGGGTGCCACACTGGATTGCACCCCCCCCCCCCAGCATGCCCAAAAGCTAGCTTGTTAGCCTTAAGGCGTATAGCGGTGGCACCCACAGATATTCAGTGGCAAAAACCATGTTAGTGCCACTGAATATCCCGCTTATTGTCTGCAAACCGTGTAAATGCCTTTGAATATCCCCCCGGTATGTTTTGCCATAAGGACTTAATATTCACATTAAGATGGCCCCCCTAAACATTAATTTGCACTACTGAGACATAGTGCACACTATTGGATCAATTAAAAAAAACCCCAAAAACATGCCTTCAAGTCAGTCCTGACTCCTGGTGACCCAGAAGCTGCTGGGTTTTCTTGGCAGTGTCACTGGAAGTAGATTGCCAGGCCTTTCTTCCGAGGCAATGGAGGGTTAAGTGACTTGCCCAAGGCCACAAGGAGTGCTAGTGGGAATTGAACCCTGGTTGCTTAGTTACCAAGCCAGTGCTCTAATCACTAGGCTACTCCTCCACACATTGGAACAATAGTGTGCACCAATTGTTTACGCTATTGACAACATGGGAGGAATCATAATATTTTGTTTTTTTCCTAGCATTTTGGGTTATAAACAATATAAAAAGATATGGTAAATGTAGTTCACACTTCCCATGTCCTTTCAGATGAGTGCATGTCCCTAATATGCTCTCCACATTCACCTTTTCCTGCCTTAAAGTAGATGTTACATTTTCAGTTGATCCAGTGCTTGCTGAAAACTCCCATGCCAATCAACCCAAAATGAAAGACAATCTTCCCCCATCCACCTTCTTGTCTACAGCAGCACTGCCCCAAAAACAATGACAAAATAAGGAACCTCCAAGTTCCAACCCTCTTTCCCCTGGCAGCAATGCTTCCCCTATACTTTGGCTGCATCTATGTGTCTCGATCCTTCCCACTCCCATCCACAACAGCAAAACAACAGCTCACCGTCCCAATCTCCACCTACCATTCCCCTTCCAGCAGCAAAAACAAGGGGCATGAGACCCCTCCCACCCAATCCTTCTAATTACTTCCAATTCCAAATGTATCAATTGACCCAAAGGATAGTCAAACAATTCATATAAAAATATCCTCTTAATGTTTAATAAATGCACAGCTCAAACTGTTACAGATGGAAGAAAAAAATCTTGAGGGCTAAACTAACTACTGTATGTCGATAGCTTATCATCAATCCTCATATTGCATCACTGGTCATAAAAATCTTCCATGTCAATACTTCTCATGTACTCCCCTAAAAAGGTGATGCAAGCAGTTACATAGATATGCCAAACAAATCTTAACTCAAACACTGTACTCCATTTTCCCTCCAGCCGTGCACTCCAATGCTGCTGCGTTTCACATTGGCTGTGGAAAGGAATTTTTAGAGCACCTTTGGCAGTTCTCTCCCAGCCGCTGAAGGCACTTCCTGACTCAGCTAATGTAAACCACTGACAGTGGAATGCGCTGCTGGAGTGAAGATGGAGTATAGTGTTTAAGATAAGATTTGTTTTGTATATCTATATAACTGCTTGCATGACCTTTTTAGGAGGGGTGGCACAAGAAATAGCAACACTGAAGGTTTTTTATGACCAGTGATGTGATATGAGGATTGATAAGCAGTTAACACAGATGGTTTAGCATCAAGGTCTTTTTCCTTCCATCTGTAACAGTTTGAGTATGCATTTATTAAACATTAAGAGGATGGGGGTCATTTTAAAAGGCTTAGACATGATGTGCATGTCTGAAAACATGCATGCGGATGTCTAAATCACAGAGATGCCCGCACAGCCATTTTAAAATTGGCGTTTTTAGATATCTCCATTGTGTGCACATACAAGTAGGCAAGGGGTGTGGTAGAAGCATGTCCAGCGCAGGGCTAAGGACTTCAACATCCCCGATCAATTTCAAAACCCTCGTGGACATCTGCGACCACGTCCAAGTTCAGACCTGTTCCAGGCACAAATAGGCATTATTTGGGTCCTAACACATCTGGAGAGTGTACAGCAGTTGGCACTTTACTATCTTCAGTACTCTCCACAATCACAATGATATATTTTGTTATATCGGGAAATGTGTCTTGTGTTTGAACTGCCGCAGCATGTCTCACTGGTTTACCCAATTAAGTTTATGGGGTTTTTTTATTGACAATATCTTCTGTATTTGGCATGGCACTGAGGAAGCCCTTCGCAAATTTGCCACTTGATTAAGCATTCAAGACCAGAGTCTTCAGTTCACAATGAATGGTTCTTAAAATGCGCATAGCATTTTTGGATGTTATGGTATTTTTAGATAAGGGTAAATTACTTATTTCTTTATACAAAAAAACAGTGGATCGCAATTATTACACTTTCAGAGTCATCATCCTTTCAAACTGAAGCGAGCGTTACCTATTGGTCAGTTTCTACATATCCGCTGCATTTGTTCTGATAATCAAAATTTTTGGAATCAAGTTAAAGTACTATCTTCCAAACTGCAGCAACAGGGATACCATAAAAAAATCATTCGCTGTGTGTATTTGAGAGCTAAGTTTGCTAACCGGTCCCTTCTACTGCATCATCAACATAAAGAAAAAATGGACAAACAAGTAGTAGTGTTACAGTACTCAAAGCACAAAAGATTGCACAAAGTATATATAAACATTGGCATGTGCTGACACTATATATGGTTTTTCAGAATGGACCATGTATAGCATTTAAACAACACGCAATTTCAAAGATATGTTGATTCACACCGATTTCTCTCGACAGTGCTCTTCTGGCCAATGATGTGGACATCATAGATCTTGTGGGTACTGTGGAATGTGTGCAGAATCATTGGATATTTATGTGGACTAATCCTCAAACTAATACAATTCATAAGTTACATCACACATTAAAGACTGCCAGAGGAAATGGATGGTCTACATCATTATTTGTCCTTGTTCTAAGGTGAATGTAAACCGTACATGCCATAAGGTGAAGATGCGATTAGCAGAACATAAATCTCAGGATTTCCATCATGAATGGCATCAGCTGTATTTGTTCATTATAGACTGCATTAATGTGAACTGTGGTGGAGATGTCTTATTGTGCCTTACACCCTGGAACAAAAATGGATATTCACGTTGAACTCAGTACAGCCAATCGGCCTAAATGAATCACTGGATGGGATGACAGCAATTTAGAGTGATTGATGGTAGTTTGTTTAAACGTCACTATGCCGCTCTTATTTAAAATAACCATTAGTCAGTTTCCAATTTTCATTCAAAGGGAACATTTGTCCATGCTGCTTGATTCTGTCCTGACGCAGCCTTCATCGTAGGGCGAAACTCGAGTCGACATTCTTTCAGCAGTGTGTTCTTTCCATGAAGTTCATACCACCATGTGATAGAGCTAAATGCTTCTCTTATTTTAAATGCATTTAAAAAATTTAAACACTGCTTGGGTAGCCTATGAATGACAAATCAGGCTGTATGCAGGCATGAGTTTAGCCGTGAAACATCCACATTAGACCCGAATACCCTGTGCTGAGGCTCCCTTTATTATCTATGGTATGAGCTCCCAGAATGAAAGTGTGACATTTGTTGAGCACATTGTTACTTTAACTATTATATACCCTTTGTTTGAGTAATGATACATTGTAGACCTCTTTTCTCCTTGTTTACCATATTGGCGTGAGAGGACCATGGAGTTTTGTGGAAGAAGGTAATCTTGGACATCCCCAGCATCTAATACTATGCTGGGGACATCTATGTGGACTATCCAGAAGGAATCGATATCGGGCACATCCACGTTTGCGAAATCACACCCGAACTTGGACGTGTCTGCATTTTTTCTGGACATTTTGGCATGGACGTCATTTGAAAAATGTGCCTTTACATGTTTGCTCCCAATTCCAAGGCATTCATCTTCATCTGACTTTCATGGTCATCAGATTTTTAAGACTGTCTCTCTCCACCGTATAAGATAATTCTGATCTTACTTTTGCACAGCATTTTTCTAGTCCGGCAGTGTAGTGGTTAAAATACAGAGATATGAAACCTCAAGTCTTGGGTTCAAATCCAGTCCTCTCTAAATCACAGAATAGTCTTGAAAGTGTAATAACTTGATTTTTCAGATTATTTTATTGGTTTATTTTAATTTTATATTTATTACATTTTAACATATTTTCCAAGATGAATTTGTACAGCAAAGGAAAATCAAAAGCAACATAATTCAAAAGTAAACTTTCAGCGGAAAACTATCAATGACTTTCCTGCATTCCTCAATATGGGGAGGGGGGAAGAAATATTCAGTGGGTTAGGAGAACACCCACTAAAACCAGGAAATAAAACATAAAAATAGATGAATAATTAACTTGAGAGCCGCAAAACTGACCCATATACAGGACCAGTAGAAGATGGCAAACTGGAAACCCTAGTATTAATAAAGGTTAACTGATCTGAATGCTGAAAAAAGATATACCTTTGTGATCTATATACAAGATGTTTACAGGGAAAACACAGGTGAAATGAAGCTCCAAGATGCAGAACTCAGAGTTTCAAAAGCAAAAATTGCTTGCGCTTTTGCGTTTCCTACAGGCCAGTAAGTTTAACCTCAGTGATAAGTAAATTATTGGAAGCGCTGCTGAAAGAGAAAATAGTGAGCTTTCTGGAGTCCAATACATTACCAGATCCGAGGCAGCATGGATTAACCAGAGGCAGGTCTTGTCAGACAAATCTGATTGATTTCTTTGACTGAGTAACCAGGGAGGTGGTCTGAGGGAGAGCCCTAGATGTGGTGTATTTAGATTTCAGTAAAGCCTTTGACACCGTTCCGCACTGGCGACTTATAAACAAAATGAGCATCCTAGGGATGGACCCTACAGTTACTGTTTGGGTTACAGATTGGTTGAGAGGGAGGCGACAAAGGGTATGGATAAATGGAGCTTACTCTGAGGAGAAGGAGGTTACCAGTGGTGTGCCCCAGGGATATGTCATTGGTCCGATTCTTTTTAACATCTTTGTTAGTGAAATTGCATTAGGATTGTCAGGTAAGGTTTACCTCTTTGCGGATGATACCAAAATATGCAATAGACACCCAGCTTGAAGAAATGTCCAGAATTTGGCAGCTAAGATTTAATGTTAAAAAATGCAAGGTCATGCATTTGGGCTGCAGCAATCCAAGGGAGCAATATAGTATAGGGGGTGAAGTATTTTTGTCCACTAAAGAAGAGCGGGACCTAGGCATGATTGTGTCTGATGATCTTAAAGTAGCTAAACATGTAGAAAAGGCAATGGCAAAAGCTAGAAGGATACTTGGGTGCATAGGGAGCGGAATGGCCAGCAGAAGAAAGGAGGTGATAGTGCCTCTGTATAAGTCTTTGGTGCGACCTCATTTGGAGTATTGTGTGCAATTCTGGAGACCACACCTTCAAAAGAATATAAACAGGCTACAGTTGGTACAGAGGGTGGCTACTAAAATGGCTAGTGGTCTTCATTATAAAACATATGAGGACAGACTTAAGAATCTTAATATGTATACCTTAGAGGAAAGGAGGGATAGAGATGATATGATTGAGACATTTAAATACCTCCGTGGCATAAATGCACAGGAGGACAGTCTCTTTCAATTGAAAGCAAGTTCTGCTATGAGGGGACATGGGATGAGGGTGAAAGGGGATAGATTCAGGAGTGATATGTGGAAATATTTCTTTACGGAATGAGTGGTGGACCCGTGTAATAGTCTCCCAGTATATGAACATGGGACAAACACAGAGGATCTCTAAAGGAAAAAAGGAGACTGTTGTAGTGGTTGATATGGAAGGACAGACTAGATAGGCCATGTGGTCTTTTTCTGTCGTCATGTTTCTATGTTTCTATGAATTGGCATCCAGTGCAAATTGTGTAATATGGGAGTGATATAATCAGTACTGTGAGTGAGCCTTTATAGTTATACGTGCAGCTGTGTGTTTCACCATCTGTAGTTAATATAATGCTTGCTTTGAGACCCTGGAATATTCTATTACAATAGTCAAAGTGAGGGTAAATCATTGCCTGGAGTACAGATCTGAAGTCGTAGTTTGACAATAGAGGTCTCAACTATTAGATCATCCTTAACTTATAATAGATTGCACTAGTAGTTAATTTTATGTGTGTAGCTAAGCTGAGAGCTTGATCTAGGGTAACACCTAGATATTTGACTTCATTTTTCACCTCTAGAATAGCTTCTTTGAGGTGCAAATTAGGAGATGGGATAAAGTAATGGTTCCTAGTAACATATAGCACCTCCGTTTTCTTATAGTTAATCTTTAGTTTATGGGAGTTTAACCATTGTGAGACTTTGCTGACACAGGATATAATCTGCTTGAGGTTAGGTTTTGTAATGTCAAAGGGTAGGTATAACATTATGTCATCCGCATAGATGTGATATCCTACTTTGAATTTTTGGAAGATACTACATATAGGCTGTAGATAAATATTAAACAGTAGTGCCAAGAGGGCTGAATCTTGCGGTATGCCTTGCAGTTGACTATATTGGTTAGATATCTGTAGACCGATTTTAACCTGTTGAGTGTGGTCAGATAGGTAAGATTGAAACCATCGAGTGGTACCATAAATTCCTATTTACTGGAGGCTATCTAGCAGAATGCTATGATTTATGCTGTCAAAGGTAGATGCAATGTCTAAAAATATAAGGACGAATGCCTGCTTTTAATTATCTATTCCTCTTATTAGTTTATCAAAAAGGGCTAATAAAAGAGTCTCAACACCATGGCTCGGTCTGAAACCATACTGATGAACGTCTAAAGGCACATTTAGGTCAATGTAGTCTTGAAGTTGGATTTGGATGATTTTTTCAATTATTTTTGCCAAGAACGGAAGACTGGAAATTGGCCTATATGAATTAGGACATGATTTATCCATGGACTTATATTTTAAACGGGATGGTTATCACTTGTTTTAAATCTTGTGGCTGAAGCCTTGTGTCAATGACAAGTTAAACATATTGAGAATGATTGGTGTGAGTTCTGGGCGGGATGTTTTTAACCAGCTGACTGGGCAAGGGTCTAGACTAGTTGTTGTTGTATTGATATTAGATATTATGTTATTTAAATATTCTAGATTGACCTGATGAAACATATGCCATCTTGTGGGGTGATTCAAGTTGTTGTTTTGTGATAGTCTTGAAGCAGTATCTTTATCTTTAGCTTATTCGTGTGGAGGCAATTCTGACATGTACGTCTCCTGGCTGTCCAGACATATAGACATCTGGAGGGACAGGAGACGCACCCGATTCTGCTCCCGTGGGGGCAAGACATCCCCGCAGGAGCAGAATCACGCATATTGGCTGGGAGTCTGGGAAGTGCCCCGATTCAGACACCCCAGACATCCAGTCACTTGCCTGGCTAACTCAGTCAGGCTCTTGAATGGAGCCGCTGTGCCATGGCGTCCCGTCGCCATGGCACCGCGGCTCCATTCAGGAGCCATGATCCCCAGCTACCACCTAAGTTTCTTTCCCCGCAGCTGGACCCCTGATCCTGCCTCCCATGGTCAGGGTCCGGTTGCGGGGAACTTCCTGTGCCCCTACCTACCTTTTTACCCTGCTGCTGCCACTGAAAAGCACAGTTACTTACCTGTAACAGGTGATCTCTGGGAGCAGCAGGAATAAGTCTTCACATATGGGTACGTCGGTACAGACGGAGCCTGCGCTGGAACGCTCCCCAGCATCCAAAAAAGAACGCTTTTGGGAGCATCCCACACGCATGCGCGCTGCCTTCCCGCCATTCTACTTCCCTCACAACAGTTGAGTTTGTAGCTGAGATCGAAGGAGGGAAGTAGACAAATTAGAGAGAGAGAAAGAAAGAGAGAACAACTCCTAGGGGAGGTGGGTGGGTTGTGAAGACTTATTCCTGCTGTTCCCAGAGATCACCTGTTACAGGTAAGTAACTGTGCTATCTCCAGGAACAAGCAGGAATGAGTCTTCACATATGGGGACTCCCAAGCTAAAGATGCCTGGAGAGGCCCAGCATGTTGCAAATCTAATGGAGGAGCCATACTTCCTCCCGAGGATCTCCGGCATCCAAAGGGATGGAGGGTAGGAGTTGAACTAACAGTGTAAAAAGGGGTGCTGTGGAACAGCTGGATTAAACAAGGTATCCGAAAAGGTGTCCTTGTGTATGAATAACTGTTAGTAAGGGATAGGAGTCCCAATTCTTGAAAAAGGGTTTTATCCAAAGATTGCAAAGCTACACATATGGGGAGGTTAATATGGGCCTGTTGTAAGAACCATCACATTGTCCTCATATGGAGTTCCCTTACTGTAAAGAGTAAAGGAAATACAATCTGCAATACAGATGGAGAAAAGAAATATTAATGTCTAGAACTAACCCCAAGGGAACTGGGGAGTTCTATAAGAAGTTGGGACCTTGGAGAGAAGCTAAGCTTCCGAATAGACCAAGTCTGAAAAAATTCTGACCCTAGAGAGGGATGGTGTCTAGGGAAAGAAAGAAAAGACAAAACTGACTGGTCTGGATCAAAAAGTTACAAGAGCTTTACAGAAAAAAAGGATGGGTTTCTTGAACCCCGTTAACCAGACGAAAAATTGTACTGGGCAATTTAGCCCCCAATTTCTGAAGATCAGTGACGTGTGTCGCATAAGTGATGGCACTTAGGCTAACAACTGCACATAGAGAGCTTCAGATATAAGGTAACCTGATTCAAGCATAAAAAAAGGTTAGGTTAAAAGAAGGAGTTTCCTAATTTTACCAGATAAATTGGATGTCCATTTAAGAATACCATAGTATGCTGAAAGCATTGATATAGACAGTAACAATATTTCAAGGTCAGATTGTATAAAGTGATCCAACTAACAACCAGAAGGGTCACAGTCCTCTTGAGGAAAGTCAGTGAATTCATATTAATGAATTAGTGTAAGAATTATGTGCAAGGTTACATGGAAACCAGCAGGATGCTTCTTACTTGTGACAAAAAGTCTAAGTCTTAAAAAGACTAGTCCTCAGATGACCAGGTTTTGAGACGTACATGAAGGAGTGCAAAGGAGATCCTAGGATAAAGGATCTGGGTCCTTCTATAACTTCAGAAAAAGTTGGAAGAAAGGAACGCAACATAAGGAAATACCATGCTTGCCTCCTTTTGAGGGCAGTATGAATATTATGCGTTCTTTGCTTATTATTGACTTCAATGAGGTATTGGAAAGTAGAGAAAAATTGCAATAGATAAAGATTAACTGCAATGATTAGGAATGCATCCCTGTTGTAGAAGTTCTTTTGAACCCGAGTAATGGTCTATGGTTTGTGAGAGTAATAAGGAAATCCAAATCAAATCAGAAATATACTCTCAATATTATTTTTGTTCAAATTACAGTGCAACTTGTGCAGTCCATAAAACTACTTTCAAGGCTGGCAATTTTCTTTCAAAATAATAAGCTGTTACTTAGCTTTTTCCGAAGAAGCTTGATAAATAATCGAAAAGAGGCCTGCCAAATCCTTGACAATCTGTAGCTGGCAAATCCCAACGCCAACTAGCACGCTGTTTATACGCGTTTCACCTAAAGGTTTCTTCAGGGGAAATTGTGATTTGAAACCGGACTGAAACAAGAAAAAAAAGGAAGCTTCTAAATTACAACTTTCTTCCAATATGTCCAAACGAACTTTAAAATATCTGAAGAATTCTTATCGCTCTAAAAACAGATGAAACATACCTTTCAACAAGGAGCTACATGAGCTTAAGAACTTGCAAAGTGCTACCGTTGATGTTCCAAGCTAGAAAAATGCACATGCGAAAAGAATTTAAAAGGCAGTGAATGCGTCAATCAATGAGAACCGGGATCACCTGAAGCACGCTTCCCATTCTATGCGTGCGCTCAGGCCCCCCGGTGCCAATGTGTCCAATTGGTGAATCCAACGCTGCTGCACATACAGTAGAACCCGTTCTCGTGTTCTCCCAAAACGAGAAGTCAAAACTTGTTCTATACAGAAACAGGTGAGATCATCAAAAGTGTGCTGAAATTCAAGGCAATGATCTACCAATGGCGCTTCTCATCTGTGACATTTTAGTTAGCTTTTATGCTCATTCATGCGGACTTTAAACGATCGGATAGTTTTTCCGATGTATAATAAGCCGCATGGACATCTCACACTATACACCACATGAGTGGAGTCACAGGTGGTTGAGTTGCAGAGTTTGTAAGTTCGTCCTCCATATTGGAACTCTGATAATTCTTGAGTAATGAGGCATATGTTGCAGGAGCCACATTTAAAGTGGCCTTCTGCTGTGTGAGATACAGTGGGAGAAATCGGACGTAAAACTGCCGGACTTAGTATCTCTTTGATGTTGCGAGATCTTTTCCACACGCACCGAATTTGATGGGTTTCTAAACCCGGTATACTGTGCAAGACATTCATGTGACGTTTAACAATCCGTTTTAGATGCATGCTTAAGGGGGTGAAACTTGTGACTAAGTCCACTTGTTGTTTGTCAGACATTGCATCCACTGTTCTTTGAGATTGCAGCAATAGACCCCGATTGGAATAAAGCGCTCGTTTGTAGGCTCTGTCTACTACCTTGTGAGGGTAACCTCGTTGGTAAAAATTGTTCTTCAATAAATGAGCTTGAAATTTAAAATCTTGCAGATCTGTACGGTTACGACGATACCTAATAAATTGAGACAGGGGCAGGCTGTCTTTTAAATGCAATGGGTGACCACTGTTGTAATGCAAAATGGCATTTTTATCTATAGATTTTCGAAATATGGAGGTACTCCAACCCTCCAATGATTTTTTCAGTGAAATGTCCAAAAATGTTATTTGACTTATATGAAAAGTTAAGGTGAATTTAATATTGACATCTCTATTATTCAGCCATGTATGGAACTGCAACAAATTTTCTTGAGTGCCATGCCATAAAACAAAAATATCGTCAATATATCTTCGCCACAGCTTGACAGAAGCCAAAAATGGAGAGGTGGATAACCAATCTTGTTCAAATTGTTGCATGTATAGATTGGCAACAGAGGGGGCACACGTTGCGCCCATAGCCACTCCCGATAACTGCAAATATATGTCGTTCTCAAACATAAAAAAATGATTATATAATGCAAGGGAAGTGAGTTCTGACAAAAAATCAAGCTGTTGCTCCGACATGTCACCTCTCTGACGTAGCGAAGCCATCACCACTGAGTGGGCCTGAAGCTGAGGAATCACAGTGTAAAGTGATACTACGTCAAAAGTTGCCAGAATAAGGTCAGGATCTGATGCCCATTGGTCATAATCTGACAAAATCCGTAAAAAATGAGACGAATCTCTTAAGTAAGATGGAATGGATGTCATTTTGGGTCTCAAATAAGAATCCAGAAATACCGATAATGGCTCCAAAAGGGAACCCCGAGTAGAAACTATTGGTCTGCCAGGGGGGTTTTGTAAGTCCTTATGGATCTTTGGGACTAAATAAAATCTTGCCATTGTGCTATCAACCGGATTCAAAAAGTGCCACTCTTTTTTGGAAATTAATTTATGTTGTAACGCCTGCGTAGTCAGGATCTTGATCTTCTGTTGTAATTTTGGTGTGGGATCTACGTCTAATCGTTGATATACAGTCGGGTCTGATAATTGGCTATGCGCCTCATGTAGATATTGAGCCCGACTCCAAAGAACAATCCCACCCCCTTTATCAGCACGTCTTATGATTAGATCAGAACGTGATTGAAGAGCCTGTAATGCTGATCGTTCAGATGTGTTTAGAGTGTGGCGAAACTTAGGTTTGGTCTGTTCTATGTGGTCTAAATCCCGCAAAACCAGATCTCGGTAAATGGATAAAGCTGGGGAAGGAGGAGTTGGAGGAGACCAAGTTGATTTCAGAGGCAAGAGAACCCGTTCCTGTGTTTGTTGAGTGTTATCAACCAAAGATTGTTGACTAAAATAAAATTGTAAATGAAGCTTCCTGATCAGTTGTTCAATGTCGACCCGAAGTTGAAAAGAATCATGATGTAACTTCGGGACGAAAGACAGTCCCTTGTTAAGGACTGCTAACTGATCAGGTGGTATATTCTGACCAGAAACATTTACTATTAGGGATTCTGCTTCCGACGACGCGATGTACCTTCCTGCTGTTCCCTCATTGGAACAGCTGCTGTTTTTTTGATTTTGGTATACAATAATATTGAGAGTATATTTCTGATTTGATTTGAAGTTCTTTTGAAGACACAGAACAACCCAGGGAGTGGTGCCATTCCTTAACTTTCGAAATCTTCTAGGCCCTGGTTCCTTTTCCTTAAAAGAATTTTAAGGAAGATAACAAAAAATAGGAACCAACAGGCATGGGCACATGAGTGGATAGAGGCCACCAGTTACAGGTTCTTTAACCGCCTGGAAGTTACCTGCCAGGAGCGGACTCTGATGCTCTCTGACAAAAGCCCATAGTTGCAAAGCTTCCTTGCATGGTTGCAGAGAGCATGTTGTAGGTTGCTTATGAGAGCCCTGGCTGTTAGATAGCCAGTGTGCAACCTAAAAATTCTGAAAATATAGAATTGAACATAGCTCAAGATAGTAGACAGGGTTTCTGTCTTAGAATGATAAGTGTACAAGAGGGTTTCGAAAACGTATTTCGGAGCCATCTGTTATAAGTACAGCAGAAAAAGGACTAACAGACATGATTAGGAATGGTAATACTAAATTCCTGTCTGATAAGCTGTCATAAAAAGAATATTTGAGGGGTCAACTCAAAACTACGCAGGTAGCATGGAAGAGGCAGAAACCCATGTGAGCTATCTGTTTAAGAAGCTCATATAACCCACTTGGTGGGTTATTTCCATTATGGAGGGTTTTAGAAGCCGTCTGAGTAGACTATGCTCAAATGGATAGAATAATTTGGTGATAGTTTTCAGAATGCTGTTTTGCATCCTGTAAAAACCCCAGTGCAGAAGCACCCAAAAGGGAAAAAAACTCTGTATTGGAAGATTTACTGGAGTAGGAACTCCTATAGCTTCAGGAGAAGCCCTCCAGTTGAATAATATTCCTGTTAGAGACTGGATGTCCAGACTAACGGATAGAAAGTAATACAGAGTTGAAAAAACTTACTATATAGTAAGTATTATTGTTAAAGTCTTCTGCAACTAAGGTCAAACAGATGAAGTAGTGCTCATCCTGTTAAGTTTCTTGATTTTTCTTCCCATATATTTGTTTTTTTTAAATAAGGAAGTAGAAACTGGTGACCTGTAAGCATGAGATATCTCCGTAACTCTTGACTAGAAGAGTGGACTTCTGTTGAAGAAGAGATTCATGCCTAGAATTTAGTCAGTGTTGTCTCAGCAAGGATGAGATCTAACCAGAAAACGTTTTCCCCTTAGGAGAACAACGTTTTTTAGAAGATTTACTATTGGCTGGGACAGAGGAAAGTCTTGACAATCCTCTGAGGGTAGGATTATCAGTATCTAACTGACTAGCCTGAAATAGACAATCCTTGTTGAAGAGATGTTCTCCAGTACAAGGACTATTCCCCAGCTTTTCTTGTACCCATTTATCCAAGTCTGAAGCTTGGAGCCAGGCTATGCGTCGGGCTCCTATGGCTATAGCAGAAGATCTGCTGATAGATTCAAAAGAATCCAGGGAAGCACAATAAAGAAACGTAGAGATATCATGAGCATGATTGACTAGTGATAAATAGTCTGCTCTTTTATGTTCCTGAAGGAAAGGGTTCAAAAGTTTTAAACTTTTTGTAACCTCTTCCAAAGAGGATGCCATATAGAAAATATATGAAATGATTCTTGCTGAAAGCATAGATGCTTGGAAGCATCGACAGCCAAAAGCATCTAAGGTCCTAGACTCACGACCTGGCGGATAAGAGGAGTGCTTTTTTGCACTCTTAACACGCCTCATTGCTGATTCTATTACTATAGAATGATGAGGGAGCTGAGCCTTTTCAAAACCTAGAGAAGGTGGCACTTTATAGATAGTGTCAATTTTCTTGGAATGTGGGGATACCGTTAAGGGAGTTTCCCACATTCTTAATAACAGATCCTGTAGGATCTGATGCAAAGGAAGCATGATAGCCTCCTCTGGAAACCAGGGAGATTGCAGAATTTCTGAATCCCTTGGTATAGACTCTTTCCCAGGTATAGAAATGGCAAGTATTCTTGCCATATCAAGCAGGAAAGCTTGAAAGGAGATCTCCTCCAAGAGGAACCCTCTGAAATGAGGAGTATAAGCTGGAACTGTTGAAAGTTCAGCTGCGGTTCCGATGGATGCATCACCAACATCGGGGTTAGAAGACCGGGAAAGATGAAGCATCAGATTCTCTTTAAAGAGATGTGTTCGGTACCCCTCGAAATCGGTACTGAGACGAGTCGGTACCGAATCCTCCAGGCTAGAAAGCGATTCCAGGCTCAGCATCGAAGGAAGAGAGCCTGTAGAAGGAGGTATCGAAGGCATCGATGCCGGTACCGATGTCGATACCCGCATCTGCAGCGATGCCCAATCTGGCACCGGGAGTAATGCCGATGTCGGTACGTGTACTGACACCGACACCGGTGCCAGCACCGAAGCCGATACCGGCACCGGCACGGACGCCGATACCGGTAGTCGAAGAACGGTCTGCGGCGACTCTAGCGGTACCGAAGCAGCTGAGAGATTCACCAGACTACATTCAATGGCAAGGAGTCTTTCATCCAACACCATAGCCGATGCCGGGGTATCAGTACCGCTCGAAGCGGTCCGGACCACCGAGCATGGCACAGGTGCATCCACGGAGGTAAAAACCTCGGGATCAACCTGAGATCCCGATAATGCTTTGGAGGCCGAAGACTCCCACCGGGATTGAGCCATGGTGTCCTCGAGGGCAAGGCCAGAGGCATCTCGATGCTTAGAAAGAGATCTACCTCTCCAGGACTGACTAGTCTTTATAGACTGTTGTTTGGTTACCTGGCCATGGAAGGAAGAAGAGACTCTGACTGGTGACATTATGGAGGATGTAGAGCCGCTACAGAGTTGTGCTCGGTTCTGAAGAGCTCCTCTGTTTAATCTGCTACAAGAGAAACACTCTTTAGGACAATGGTCAGGACCTAAACAAGGCAGACACCAAAAATGAGTGTCTATTAATGTAGTTGTACCGCCACACTTTCCACATTTCTTAAAGATAGTGGCTGGCTTTTACATAATGGAAAGGATAGAGGCCTAGTGGCCAAAAAGAGGTCAGACACTAAACCAGAAAAAATTCTTAGTGAAAAGAAGAAATTTTCCAAGAAAAAGAAAGAAAAGCACCGGCGGTACCGGTGGGCGTCGAAGAAAGGCAGGCACGACCACAAAAAATAAAAATAAAAAAGATGAATTTTCTGCGGTGACAAGGACACGTCCTGTCGGCTCCGTGGAAAACGAAAAACTGTTGTGAGGGAAGTAGAATGGCAGGAAGGCAGCGCGCATGCATGTGGGATGCTCCCAAAAGCGTTCTTTTTTGGATGCTGGGGAGCGTTCCAGCGCAGGCTCCGTCGGTACCGACGTACCCATATGTGAAGACTCATTCCTGCTTGTTCCTGGAGATTGCTGCGTCCAGGGGGACTTATTCCACCTCTGAGGTGGAGTAAGTCCCCCGTCTACCTGGCTGACCCCGGACGTACAGGACCGACCTCTGAATCGGCACTGTATGTCCGGGGTGATGACCCACCCCCGTCTATGGCTTCCCGTACATCACAGCTGTATGTACGGAGAGCCTTTGGAGCTACATACCATTTCCATGGATAGTGGGGATATACATCCAGATTGGATGTACATCCCCATTATTCTTGTTTGTGAATGAACCCCCATAGTGGTTCGCTAGAGCTTGTGGATTGATGCTGATATTATTTATTTCAGTATTGGGGGTACAAGTTAAGGAATTCGCAATTTCAAAAAACTCTCTAGGACCATTGAGAAAGTTCAAGAGGATTTTTGTATGGTACGCCTTCTTCCTATCATTGATGGATTTTCGGTAATGTTGAAGTGTATTCATGTAAAGTATTCTATCTTCTGTAGATTTAGAGATTTTCCAGGTATGCTCCAACTTCCTTAAACATCTGTTTATGTTCCTTAGTTCCTGAAAGTACCATTCTTCAGATCATTTTTGTCTTCTATTAGTATGAGAGGTGGGTGCAGTAGCAGCCCTAGATATAGTTGTGTTCCAGTTTGACAGGATATCATTTAAGTCACTCAAGTCTAAATCAGTATGAGGAAGGATATAATTTAAGAAGGCATCCTTATCAAATTTTTTATACCATTTACATGGATTACCTCTATTATTGGGTATGGAAGAAGGAAATTGATATGTAAATGTGAAATTGATTAAGTAGTGATCAGACCATGCAACTTGTAATGTTTGTGGTGCCAGGAATTTATGATGTTGCAGATATCATTAGGTAGGAATATCAAATCCACGGTGTTACCTTTATTGTGTATTGGAACATTGATTATCTGTTGATAGTCCATATCAGCCATGGTATTGAGGAAGGTCGTGGCATTGTGCATTGTGTACTGAGGCTAGGCTAAAGTCACTTAGTGAGGTTGAAAAGACCACTCAGAATCTATAGACGCGAATGGTATTACAGGAGCAAGCCGTTTCAGATACTGGAGCTAAGGTGGAAAATTTAAACACACAGGTACAAGCTTTTCATGTTCAGAGCACCTATTTTGTATGGGACAGCTTAGCAACACTGTTAAAATTGGAGAAGTTAGAAAACTCCAAAAAATCGAATTTATGTTTTGTGAACTTTCCTAAATCTGCTGCTGTGTCTCCTGTTGAACTTTTTAAAAAGTACCTTTTGGATATATCGGGGATACCAGAATATTTCACCTATATCTAAAGTGTATTATCTTCCTGCTAAAAAGCAGTCAAGTAGTTTGTCTGAGGGGCATGGCGGCATGTCTCTGGATACTCTGAATTTAACTCAAGTTTTGGAGGATTCAGTGGGGAACAGTATGCAGAGGTACATTACTGGTCACTTATGTTCTGGAATCTGATCGTGCTTGGACTCTCGAGTATATATTTTCGGAAACTCACAGAAGCTCTTTTTTGGTCAGAAAGCCTGGGTTCTCCCAGATGTTTTCTTTAGTATGCAGCTTAAAAGACGTCAATTTCTGTTTATGCGATCTGCAGTGGTCTCTTTGGGGTTTTCTTTTTTGCTTAGATTTCCATGCAAATGCTTGATTAAATCTGGATCTTGTAGGTATATCTTTTATGACTCTAAGCAATTGCAAGCTTTTCTGGATGCTGGAAAGCTCCCCAGCACAGACCAGGCCTGAAGGGGTATCCTGAAGATCAATTTTCTGTATGCTGCATATGTTGTAATTGGGCCATGCGATTGTTGTTTTCCTTATGATAATTGTTCTCATTTTAATATCATGTGATTATATCATCTAGCCTTTCTTTTTCCTAATGGTTCCCCCCCCCCCCCCCACCTTGTATTATGGGCTAATATAACTGGGAATTATATTTATAACTGTTTGTTTTCTTGATTTCTTCAGAGTTGTTACTTTTGTGCTTTTCCTTTCTTTCAAGTATATGTAAATATTGCTTGATGTATTTGATAAATAAGAAATAAAAAATGTTTAAAAAATCACTTAGTAAGATTAGTTGCTTTTTTAATGTGGAGTTTCTAAGATAGTGGATAAGCTATTTGGGTCAGATGTAGGAGGCATATATAAAAGACAAAATTATGCCGTCATTTACTATGTTACTATAGATGCTTATTTTCTATTAAAAAGCTTGATTAAAAGCTTGCTTATCTGTTGACTCAATCGCTTCCTCTTATTAGGGCCTTTATCCCACATATTTACATACACTTTTTAAATAATAATTCTGGGCAAATTCCATCATTTTTTTTTAAATCTTTTCTTCACAGTCCATTTTTCTACTTTTTAAGCTCTATTCATGGTTCACATAGACAATTGCCAAACATGCATGAGGTCTTGATAAGGAACCTGGACAGCAATGCACTTAATTTCCTTAAATGCATAATTGGAGTAGGTAAGGAGGAGATGTTTTCAGAAACTTTAAATGAATGAAATAAGCTACAGAACACAAAAATTGGGGTCTGTGATAAGGAAGCTTATCATAGCTCAGGAAGGAGCTATAGAAAAGGTGAAGTGACTCTGAACAAGCAACCTGTCAGTTCTGGTAGAAATATGAAAACAGAATTTTGCCATAAAAGACTACCAGTCCCAGAATGCACCAGGTTTCCAACAGCCATTAGAGGAGCTGAAGTGGGGAAACATGTGTTCAATCAGGAGGGCTATGAGGTAATCCCTAAGCACTCATCTCAAAGGGCAGGGCCTGATTCAGCACAGCTGCGCTGTGTTAGGGAGGAGCACTCATCAAGGCAGAATAAGAGTAGAGTTTATTCTACAGATGACCATCTTCATGATCACCTTGGATATCCAGAGAATTGTCCTCAGTATCCTGAGAATCAGCTTGAGTTTGATCATCAGTTTCATCTGAAGGATCATCAGAAGCAGAAGCCAAACCGGACGGACAGAGAGAAAAAGAAACCCTCTGGAAGAAAGAGGAGAAAAGCCTTTGAGAGGTCTAGAAGAGTCCAAAGCAGTACGTATACTGGGAGGTATTCCAAGGGCCAGCATACACCATTGGACTGGAGGAGACCAGAGGAATGGTGCTGCAGAGCTAGGAATCACCAGAGGCTACCTGTGAGGGAGACGGCTGCACGTGGAAGGGACCCTAAGACCTGTGCCAGAAGGTATGTGAAGAGAGATCCAGTGTCCAGGGATCTGGATTGGAAGGCTGGACATAAGAACTGGACTACATACCGGCCAGGCTATATAGAGAGGAACTCTAGCAGCAATGGAAGCTCAGGTATGAACACTGATCTATGCCCTAGCTATAACCTTGAAAGACAGCAGGGAAACAAGTATTCTCCTGAAAATGCTCCATTGAGAGATTCATCTGTGCCAATCCATGATATTGAACCCATGCTTGTTGAACAAGGGGGAATAATAGCAGATGAGGATCCTGTTTATATGGACTGCTCTCTATCTAAACTCCGTTGGTAACTTTCTGTTATAAAGTACAGCAACCATCACAAAGAAATACAAATTTGTTCTTTAATCTACTCAGAAAAGCTCCTGAAGCAGGATTTGACCCACACAGTGGAAGGCAAGCCAGCTAAGGGGTTTCAGCTGGTGACTGCTAGCAATTAAGCCTTACCTAATTGCTTGTGAGCTAGGAGAGAATCATTCCTGTATCTATGTGGGAAGTAATCAGAAGTTAACCTGAAAAGAACAGTTTGTTTCTTGCTTTGTGGCTTTTCATTTGTTGTTTTCCTGATTTTAACTTTGTTTTTCCAAGTTAACACTGAAAGCAAGTAACCTAATTTATGTGCTACCAAGCATATCTGTGTTGGGAGAAATAACCCCATAAATAAATATCTTATTGGCTTTACCCAAGAGCACAACTAAATTATTGTCAGCAGCTGTGTCTGGTGTGAATGAACTACATTGCCCACAATACCTTGCAAATCATATAGAGATATGCACTTGCAAAGACTGTGAAGATTCTCACCCAGGCAGCCGTCTGACAAATGGCGTAGTTTTTCAGATTGCTTTTGCACAAAGGGGATTTACTTGCTGAGGATTACAACTAAAGTTCAAGTTTAAAGCTGGAAAAAAAGATTTTCCCTCAACTGCACTTTGGAGGAGAAGTGGTTGTTCCAGGAAGCTGTCCCAGAAGGAAAAGACCCTGTGCAGAGCTGGATTCATCACTAGCACAAGGTAATAAGTACCTGGGCATGTCTAGTGGTGGATGGGAGTAAGCACAGGGGTAATTGAAAAAAAAAAAAGTAGAAAAAAAACACACCTGTTTGGAAGGTGGTGCACTTTGGGGTTTTTTTTCTTTGTTTCTTGCAGGGATCATGATGGATCCGAGGGAGATGGCTACCTGGATGGCAGCCCAGTTTAGCAGGCAACAGGAGCTATCGCAGCAAGCACAGGACACTGCTATGAAAGCCTTAATGAACCAGCAGAAGCCAGTGCTTGATCTGGTGCAAGCCCTAGTTAAGCTGCAGAGCCAAAGTGGAACAGATGCAAGACCAGCAGTGAATACTGGTACACCACATGTGGACAGTGTGGGACTCAATCAAGGGATTGGGGCATTTAGTTTTGGGAAATTAACTCCAGATGATAATGTTGATGATTTTCTAGAGTCTTTTGAAAGAGTGGCACAAGCATTAGCATGGCCAGAGACCCAGTGGGCAGTAAGGCTGGCAGCCTCATTAACTGGAGAGGCGCTTGAAGCTTACAGAGCAATGCCAGCAGCCCAGGCTTTGAATTATAAGGATGTAAAGACTGCTATTAGGGATCGCCTAGGGTTGTCTATTTCAGAGTATAGGCGAATGTTTAGAGCTACTACATTGAAAGTGGGTGAAACACCCAGGGCTCTGAGTCAGAGAATCAGAGGATTAGCTGTAAAATGGTTGGAGCCTGAGCAAAAGACGGTAGAAATGTTATTAGACATTATAATGCTGGAACAATTTATGTCTGGGGTGCCTAAAGATATGCACACTTTCCTTATACAGCAAAATTGCCAAAATCTTGGAGAGGCAACCATGCTAGCAGAGAGATTCTTGGGAGCCACGCAGGCTTGCCATAGAATGGGTGGCCCTCTGAAGATAGGTGCTGAGGCAAGTTGTGCTGTATCAGAAAAGAAAATAGTTAAAAATATTTCTGAAAATAAATGTACTGTGCCAAACCAGATGACACAGGGGAGTGAAAAGAAATGTTTCAAGTGTGGAAGCTGGGGACATTTAGAGAAGGGATGCCAGTCCCACACTAGCTTAATGGGTCTGGATTTAAAACAGCCCAAAGAAGGATTTCTTTTGATGGTTGATGTGCAAGGAATTACCATAAATGCTTTGTTAGACTCTGGGGCAGACCAGAGTATGATGTCAGAAAGGCTTTGGAAGAGAATAGAGGCCCAAGAAGGATTTGTGCCTAGAACCCCTGAAAGCCAAGTTCACATCGGGTGCATTCATGGTGCTGCAACATCACATCCCACCTATTGGCTAAGGGTTAAGTGCCTGGGGGAACAAGAGGAAGTCCTGGTAGCAGTGTTGCCTAGGCTACCCTTTGATTTGGTTCTAGGAAAGGACTGGCCAAGATTTAAGCAGGGTCTAGTGGAAGGGCTAGGAAAGAAGGAGGGAGAAGGTTTAATAATGGAAATAGCTCCCGGGCCTTTCTTTGGAAGTCCTCAGTCCCTAGCTAAAAAGATGGTTCAGCTTCCAGAAGGCCAAACTATGGGTAATAAGAGGGGCCTTGTATCCACCCACTCGCAGGCTAAGATAGAGAGCCAGCAGAAGGAGGAGGGGGAGCAGGCAGAGTTATTAGGAGACTTACCCTCTCATGATGATTTAATAACCCCATCATCTGGTAAAGTAAGAAAGTTGAAAGCACAAAAGCGGCGTGAGAGACTTTGCAGAGCACAGGGTAGGGCTGAGATGTTAGCTGGTCAAAGTTTACCCTGGGTGCCAGCTGAGTTAGTGGCAAAGTTTCCTAACTTTCCACAAGAGCAGCGAGCTGATCAAGCTCTCACCCGAGCTTTTAAGTATGCTCAGGAGGTCAGGGAGGAATTGCCCAGATTCAGACTAGATAATGAAATATTATATAGAGAGAGTTAGGACCTCAGAAATGGGACCATACGTAAACAATTGGTGGTACCCACAACTTTCAAAGGGCTAGTACTTAGATTAGCATATGATTATCCAGTTGTAGGTCATAAAGGGATGCAAGGAACGCTGGATCAAATACTTAAGCATTTTAACTGGCCAGGTATTTTCAAAGAAACTGCCCAGTTTTGTGCTGCATGTCCAGCGTGTCAGCGAGTTACAGCGGCTCACCCACCGGTGGTGCCATTGATTCCCATGCCAATTATTACAGACCCAATTGGTCGCATTGCCATGGATATTGTAGGCCCATTAGTCAAAACGCCCCGAGGTTTCCAATACGTCCTAGTTATGGTAGATCAGGCAACAAGGTTTCCCTGGGCCATACCATTGAGGAATGTTTCTGCAAAAACAATAGCTTTAGAGCTAGTAAAATTGTTTTGTGAAGTGGGATTCCCAAGAGAGGTGTTGACTGACTGAGGGTCCAATTTTGTATCCAAATATTTGGCCCAGGTCTGGGATGCCTTTGGCATTCATCACGTGAAAACCTCAGCCTACCATCCACAATCAAACGGTTTGGTGGAGAGATTCAACCAAACTCTCAAACAAATGTTGAGAAGGGGGTTAGCAGGAGAGGTAAAAGAATGGGATATGTTATTGCCCTTTGCCTTATATGCCTGCAGGGAAAGAATTCAGGTGTCCCTAGGTGTAACTCCATATGAATTGATGTATGGTAGGGCTCCACGGGGTTTGTTAGACATTTTGAGGGAACAATGGATTGATCCTGAACCAGGAAGTCAGGAAGTGCCACAGTTTCTACGTGACCTGAGAGCACGTTTGAAAAGGACCTCGCAGGTTGCTGAGAGGAACCTGCAGGACAGCCAAGTGCGCCAGAAAGGGTGGTATGATAGGAAGGCCAAAAGCCGCCAATTAAGCATTGGTGAAAAGGTTTTGGTTCAAGTAGCAGGAACTGCCCCAAAATTTGAAGTACAGTGGAAAGGGCCATGGAAGGTTGTTAAACAAGTGAGCCCAGTATCTTATATGGTAGAAAATGCAAGAGGGCGTAGGCAGACCTACCATATTAATGTACTTAAGTCTTGGAAGGAGAGGCCTGTAAACAATAATGACCCTGAAGCCAGTCAGGAAGTAAGTGAGCTTCAAAAAGAGAATACTCTCGTAGGTGTTACGGACTGTAGGAAAGAAGTTTCACCAGTTAAACCAGTCCGTAATAACTTAAGCAGGGGGGTATGTGATAAGGAAGCTTATCATAGCTCAGGAAGGAGCTATAGAAAAGGTGAAGTGACTCTGAACAAGCAACCTGTCAGTTCTGGTAGAAATATGAAAACAGAATTTTGCCATAAAAGACTACCAGTCCCAGAATGCACCAGGTTTCCAACAGCCATTAGAGGAGCTGAAGTGGGGAAACGTGTGTTCAATCAGGAGGGCTATGAGGTAATCCCTAAGCACTCATCTCAAAGGGCAGGGCCTGATTCAGCACAGCTGCGCTGTGTTAGGGAGGAGCACTCATCAAGGCAGAATAAGAGCAGAGTTTATTCTACAGATGACCATCTTCATGATCACCTTGGATATCCAGAGAATTGTCCTCAGTATCCTGAGAATCAGCTTGAGTTTGATCATCAGTTTCATCTGAAGGATCATCAGAAGCAGAAGCCAAACCGGACGGACAGAGAGACCAGAACCCCTCTGGAAGAAAGAGGAGAAAAGCCTTTGAGAGGTCTAGAAGAGTCCAAAGCAGTACGTATACTGGGAGGTATTCCAAGGGCCAGCATACACCATTGGACTGGAGGAGACCAGAGGAATGGTGCTGCAGAGCTAGGAATCACCAGAGGCTACCTGTGAGGGAGACGGCTGCACGTGGAAGGGACCCTAAGACCTGTGCCAGAAGGTATGTGAAGAGAGATCCAGTGTCCAGGGATCTGGATTGGAAGGCTGGACATAAGAACTGGACTACATACTGGCCAGGCTATATAGAGAGGAACTCTAGCAGCAATGGAAGCTCAGGTATGAACACTGATCTATGCCCTAGCTATAACCTTGAAAGACAGCAGGGAAACAAGTATTCTCCTGAAAATGCTCCATTGAGAGATTCATCTGTGCCAATCCATGATATTGAACCCATGCTTGTTGAACAAGGGGGAATAATAGCAGATGAGGATCCTGTTTATATGGACTGCTCTCTATCTAAACTCCGTTGGTAACTTTCTGTTATAAAGTACAGCAACCATCACAAAGAAATACAAATTTGTTCTTTAATCTACTCAGAAAAGCTCCTGAAGCAGGATTTGACCCACACAGTGGAAGGCAAGCCAGCTAAGGGGTTTCAGCTGGTGACTGCTAGCAATTAAGCCTTACCTAATTGCTTGTGAGCTAGGAGAGAATCATTCCTGTATCTATGTGGGAAGTAATCAGAAGTTAACCTGAAAAGAACAGTTTGTTTCTTGCTTTTTTGGCTTTTCATTTGTTGTTTTCCTGATTTTAACTTTGTTTTTCCAAGTTAACACTGAAAGCAAGTAACCTAATTTATGTGCTACCAAGCATATCTGTGTTGGGAGAAATAACCCCATAAATAAATATCTTATTGGCTTTACCCAAGAGCACAACTAAATTATTGTCAGCAGCTGTGTCTGGTGTGAATGAACTACATTGCCCACAATACCTTGCAAATCATATAGAGATATGCACTTGCAAAGACTGTGAAGATTCTCACCCAGGCAGCCGTCTGACAGGTCTTAATTGTACTTGTTTGAACTGAAAGCTGAATTATCTAGAAGAAATTCACTAGTAATATGGCTTTTGTAAACCTCCAGAACCTTACAAGCCAAGAGGGATGGCAAATGTCACATAAAGTGTGTACATAAGCAAAATGTATACAAATGTGAACATTCTAAGATATTTATTTATTTTTATTTATTTAGATTTGTATACCACTTTATCATTCAATCAAAGTGGTCACATCACAATTGGAGAGTTACACTTAACATAAGGGTACTTAACAACATTTAGGAGCTTGTTTACAAAGCTGCGGTAGCGGTTTCCAATCGTTATCGGAGCCGCGGCCCTATTGATTTCAATGGGGCCATGGCTCTGATAACAATCGGAAACCGCTACCGCGGCTTTGTAAACAAGCCCCTTAGACAGCACATTGGGTTCCATTTAACATTGTACAATGAACTCATATGTCTAGTTGGTGTGAGTGGGTATCGAGTTGGCGGAGGTAGTTGCATTACCGTTCAAGTTGAGACCACTGTCTGTCTGCTCATAGGTTTCCGTAAAGAGCAGAGTTTTAAGGACCTTGCGGAAGTCTATGATGTCATTTAATGCCCTCAGCCTAGTTGGGAGAGAGTTCCAAAGTGTGGACGCCAGTAGTGAAGGAGCTCTTCTTGAAATTGCTTGTTTAGTTTTGTGATAACCTGAAGGTGTGCCAATCATGTTGTCATTATTGGACTTTCTAGGTCTATCGTTGATATCTCTTGTTATGATGTCTTGGAGTGTGTCTGCCGAAAGATGGTGGATGATGTTAAAGATGATCAGGACTGTTTTAAATTTTGCTCTGGCTATCATTGGGAGCCAGTGCAGTTGCTGTAGGACAGGGGTGATGTGCTCGGCTCTTGGAGTGTCTGTAATGATGCGTGCTGCAGTGTTTTGCACCATTTGGAGTGGGTGTAAGGTCTGATGAGGTAGGCCTTGATATAACGAGTTTCCGTAATCAAGCAGAGGTGTGTTGAGTGCTTGGCACACTGTGCGAAAGTGGTCCTGTTGAAGTATTGGCTTGATTTTCCTGATGGTCCTCAAACGTTGAATAGGCCTTGTTTGCAGTTTTGGTGATGTGGGATTTCATGTTCAAAGCTCTGCCCAGGTACTTAACTTCATCTTTGACTACTATGAGTTTGTCTAGAATGCTGATAGTTTGTGGTGGTATAAAGGTGGGGTTCCTGGTGACGAACATTGTCTCAGTTTTATCGTAGTTGACCGTCAGGCTATTGGCTGTGAGCCAGGCATTCATGTCTTCAAGGCATTTGGTTATTGTTGTGGTGTTAAGTGTTAGTAGGTTGACTGGAGCGTATACCATGATGTCGTCAGCATAGATGTGGTAGTAGAGTTTATGGCGTTTGATAATGTTGCATATGGGTTGAATGTAAATATTAAAGAGCATTGATGACAAGGCTGTTGTTGTTGTTAAGTGCCGTCGAGTCAGAGTCGACTTATGGCGACCCTCTGGATAGTTATCCTAAATTGTGTTCAGTCTTGAGTCAGGCGGCTCATTGTTGACAGTCTGGTACCCGTAGCTGCTGTTATTGTATCGAGCCATCTCATTGCTGGCCTTCCTCTTTTGCACTGACCTTCTATCTTGCCAAGCATGATGTCTTTCTTTAATGATCTCTCTCTTCGCATGATGTGTCCAAAATATTGCCACCCACCCGCTACCTGAACCTTGAGGGTTTAAGTAGGAGGTGGCCTTTGATGCCCTTCAGGGTTGAGATTGTAGTTGTGTGTGCTCAAGTAGTTAAGGCAGGCAAAGAAATTTCTTTTGTGAGGTTTATTTCCCGCTTTGCAGTTCAAGTGCAAACAGACGCAAAAGAAGTTTTAAGGCACAAAACAAGAGTAAGAAACCAAACTTATACAAGGTTTTGCAAGGCTGGGCTAAATGTCCATAAGCTTCAGGATTCACATTCATTTGTCATGTGACTTCTCATTAACTGAAACAAACTCTGGCATAACAGCAAAGCTCTTGATATCCAGACAATTATGCTTTAACTTATTCACTTCTCATAAGCTTCTCAGCATGACAATCAGCAAGGTAACTTCTTGTTATATTTCTTCATATAACCTTTTAAAGCATTTAATTCATCTCCTTCTCAATAATATATGTTGAGCAGTCCATTGCACAGTCTTGTTCTGTGGACGGCAGAGAAGAATCTAGAGGCATCTCCTCTTCACAGCTGTTTGTAGCCTGTGCTGAATTATAGGGAGAAACTGCCCTGCTCTCAAGGAATTCCCTAAAGTCTTTGAGAAGTAATTCAGCCTGCGTCTTTCCTGGGCTAAGCTGGTATTTTCCTTCTCCTTCAGGTAAATGTTTGTTTAAGATCCTTATCTCATGATAATTAGGAATGCTGCCTTTGTTAGGACACCTGTTCAGCGTGTTAGAAGAACCCTCCCCCCACTTATCTCTGAACGTAAGTGCTGGGTTTAAAACTTCAGCTGAGTCTGGAGAGTTTCTTAACAGGGTTTTAAAAGTAGAACCATCAGGCTTCTCTGGGCTCACTTCTCTGCAATAAGACTCATCAGCTTTCTTTCTACTAGCTTCTAAGCTATAGTCTTCAGCTGGCTTATGAGAGTATCTTGGGCTGCTTAAATACTTTTCAGGCTGCACCCAACTGCCACCATATTGTCTGACTTTATTCTGGCTTTTAAAGTTAGCTTTAAATCTTTCTGGCTTCCCACTGTTATAGCTGCTAGCTGCTTCAACTCCTCTTTGTACCTTGTGCTGAGGCTTTCTCCAGGAGAATTCTTTGTCCCTCTGCTTTCTGCTCCAAGGTCCTGCTTGGTTCTCTGGAAGCCTGGGTTGTATCCTTGGGTCTCTCAGTGCTCTTGAATCCTTCTGCTCCCAGAAGTCTCTCACTGCCCCTGAGTCTCCCAGGTACTTGCTCCGTGAGTCCCAACTGCTTCTCTGTGGATCACAGCTGCCTAGTTGCTCTCTCTCCAACTCTTCCTGTTCTTCTTGTCCTTCGAACTCTCCTTTTGCTCCTGCTCTTGCTTCTGCTAACTCTGTTTCTGACTGTTTAACAAGCTCCCTGTGTGTTGCACTGCCCGCCTCCTGCTTGGGCGTGCCCAATCAGGGACTTGGCTTCTCTCCTCCCCTAAGGTGAGGTGTGGTTCCTGATTAGCAACGTGTTTTTTTCTCTCTGAAGAGAAAATCCTGCATTCTCTTGCAGTACCGGTTTTCTCCACCAGATCTCTGTCTGTTTCCATAGCTTCATGAGAGGCTTCTACATCACAATATGAAAGTCGAAGTCTTGTCATTTGAGCTTCTAAAGAAAGCTTAGATTTGATCTCCTCTAGTACCGACTGGTTTGTTCTTTAGGCAGTCCATGGTATACACAGTATTCGCTGCCAGCACCATAATTCAAAGGCATCAATTTTCTTCCTGTCTATCTTTTTCACTGTCCAGCTTTCACATCCATATGATGTTATTGAAAATATCATGGCTTGAACAAGTCAAATCTTTGTATGGAGAGAGACATCTCTGCTATTGAGAATCTTATCTAGGTCTTTCATAGCCATTCTGCCAAGAGCAATGCGTCGTCTGATTTCCTGACTGCTTGTTGCTTCTTTATTGATAGTTGATCCAAGTAGGTTAAAGTTGTTCACGATTTCAATTTCTTCTTCAACGATGAACCTGTTGATTTTGCCAGTTGTCATGATCTTTGTCTTTTTTACATTAAGGTGCAGGGCCATTTTGAGACTATGTTCTTTGATTGTGAGAAGCAAATGTTTCAGATCATCTTCACTTTCAGCCAGTAATGTGGTATCATCAGCATAGTGAAGGTTGTTGATGAATCTTCCACCAATCTTCACACCTCTGTTGTCTTCATACAATCCTGCTTCTCTGATGATTTGTTCTGCATATAAATTAAACATGTAGGGGGAAGTATGCAGCCTTGTCTTACACCTTTGCTTATTTTAAACCATTCTGTTTCTCCTTGTTCCGTTCGAACTGTTGCTTCTTGATCAATGTACAGATTGTGCAAGAGTATGATCAGGTGTTCTGGTATACCCATGCTTCTCAATGTGACCCAGAGTTTCTTATGGTTTACACAGTCAAAAGCCTTGCTATAGTCGATAAAGTACAAATAGATATCCTTTTGGTATTCTTTAGTCTTTTCAAGGATCCATCTCACATCTGCAATGATGTCTCTCGTTCCTCGCCCTTTCCTGAACCCTGCTTGCACTTCAGGTAGTTCTTGTTCAAGGTATGGTTGTAGTCTCTTTTGAATAATCTTCAGTAGAATCTTGCTGGCGTGTGGGATCAGAGCGATTGTGCGATAATTTCCACAGTCAGTCGGATCACCTTTCTTTAGTATTGGTATAAACACCGATCTTTTCCAGTCAGTTGGCCATGATGTTGTCTTCCATATTTCTTGGCAGAGCCTTGTAAGTATGGTAACAACTTCTATGGGAATGCTATCAATGCCTGGTGCTTTGTTCTTTGATAAGGCTTTCAATGCTGCTTCAACTTCTTCTTTCATCAGCAATGGTTCCCGATCATAAGGTACAGGTTGAAACGGCTGTTGATCCACTTGATCTTTATCATATAAAAACTCTGTATATTCCTTCTACCTTTTCTTGATCTTCTCAGCATCATTCAACATGGATGTTTGAGCATTTTGTAACATTCCATTTCGAGGCTGGAACTTTTTCTTTAACTCTCGTAGCTTTAGGAAAGCCGGTCTTGTTCTTCCTCTAATAGTTTCTGCTTTTATTTCCTTGCATGTGTCATTGTAGTACTTTTCCTTGTCCTATCTTGCTGCACGTTGGAAATCTCTGTTGAGTTCTGTTATTGTCTTTCTTTCTCCTCTGGCTTTAGCTTCTCTGCGTTTCTGGGCAATTTTCAGAGCTAACAAAAGTTAAAACACAGTAATAATGGGCAATTTCAATTACCCCGGTATCGACTGAGTCAGTGTCACAACAGGATATGCTAGGGAGATAAAGTTTCTAGATGAAATAAATGTCTGCTTCTTGGAGCAGCTGCTTCACGAACCAGCAAGAGGGGAAGCTATCTTGGACCTAGTCCTTAGTGGAACACAGGATCTGGTGCAAGAGATAAGGGTTTTGGGGCCACTTCGCAAAAGTTATAGCATGATCGCGTTTAAGTTAATAAATGGAAGGATGGCAAGGAAATACACAGTACTTACCTTTTAACTTTCAAAAGGGAGACTATGATAAAAGTAGGAAAATACTTAAGTAAAAACTAAAAGGAGCAGCTGCAAAAGTTAAAGATTTACATCAAGCATGGGCATTGTTTAAAAGTACTATCTTTGAAGTCCACACTAGATGTATTCCATGCTTTAAGAAAAGTGGAAGGAAGATGGTTTAAAGGCGAGGTCAGAGAAGCTGTTGTAGCCAAAAAAAAGCATCTTTCAGGAAATAGAAAAAGGAGCCTAATCATGAACACCGTAAACAACATAAGAATTGACAAGTTAGATGTAAGACATTGATATGGCAAGCAAAGAGAGAATTTGAAAAGAAGCTTGCCGAGGAAACAAAATGCATTAAAAAACATTTTCAAGTACATTCATAGCAAAAAAACTATGGATGATAGAGGGATAAAAAAGGGTGCTAAGTGAAGACAAGGCCATAGCGGAGAGACTGAATAAATTTTTTGCTTTGGTCTCTACTGAAGATGATGTAGTAGGGAAGATACCCTTGCCTGAAATTGTATATAAAGGTGATGTATCAGAAGAATTCAAAGAAATATTGATAAACTGGGAAGATGTCTTACAACTATTTGATGAACTGAAGAGTAGCAAATCACCGGGACCGGATGGTATACATCCAAGGGTGTTGAAAGAACTCAAATATGAGATTGCAGAACTACTATTAGTAATCTGTGAACTATCATTAAAATCATCTGTAATACTGGAAGATTGGAGAATGGCCAATGCAAGACCAATTTTTAAAAAGGGTTCCAGGGGTAATCCAGGAAACTACAGACCGGTGAGCCTGACGACTGGCAAAATGGTAGAAGCCATTATAAAGAATACAATTACTGAACATGTAGATAGTCATGGTTTAATGGGAGAAAGCCAACATAGATTTAGCCAAGAAAAGTCTTGTCTTACTAATCTATTATATTTTTTTTGAAGGTGTGAATAAACAGGCAGACAAATGTGAGCCGGTTGATATAGTGTATCTGGATTTTCAGAAGGCCTTTGAAAACAGGAAAACAGAAACATGATGGCAGGAAAAGATCATAGGGCCTATCTAGTCTGCCCTTCCATATCAACTACAATAGTCCCCTTTTTTCCTTTAGAGATCTTCTGTGTTTGTCCCATGCTTTCTTAAATTCAGATACTGTCCTCTTTTCTACTACCTCCCCTAAAAGACTATTCCATGCATTTCCCACTCTTCCCGTAAAGAAAATTTCACATATTACTCCTGAGTCTATCCCCTTTCACCCTCATCCTATGTCCCCTCGTAGAAGAGCTTGCTTTCAATTGTAAGAGGCTGTCCTGTTGTGCATTTATGCCACAGAGGTATTTAAATGTCTCTCTCATATCGCCTCTCTCCCGCTTTTCCTCTAATGTATACATATTAATATCTTTAGGTCTGTCCCCACATGCTTTATAACAAAGACCATTAAACATTTCAGCAGCCACCCTCTGCATAAACTCCATCCTGTTTATATCTTTTTGATGGTGTGGTCTCCAGAATTGCATACATAACTACAAATGAGGTTGCATCAGAGACTTATACAGAAGTGCTATCATATTCTTTTTTTCTGCTGGATATTCCTCTCCCTATGCACCAAAGCATCCTTCTGGCTTTCGCCGTTGCCTTTTCTACCTGTTTAGTCACTTTAAGATCATCAGAAACATTCATGCCCAGTACCCATTCTATTTTTGTGGACAGAAGTACTTTACACCTTACACTGTACCTTTCCCTTGGATTTTGCAGCCCAAATGCAATACATCTCAGCTGCCAAATTCTTGACCATTCTTCAAGCTTAGCTAGATCCCCCCTCATGTTAACTACTCTTTCCTGGGTGTCTACCATCTGCAAAGAGGCAAACCTTACCTGACAGCCCTTCCGCAATATCACTAATAAAGACATTTAAAAGAATCGGACCAAGAAGAGATCCCTGTGGCACACCACTGGTAACCATCTCCTCCTCAGAGTGAGCTCCATTTACCTGAACATTTTGCTGCCTCTCACTCAACCATTTTCTAACCCAGTCAGTCATTTTAGAGTTCATCCCTAGGGTGCTCAGTTTGTTTATAAGTCACCTGTGCACAACGGTGTCAAAACCTTTACTGAAATCTAAGTACCCCACATCTAGGGCTCTCCTTTGGTCCAACTCCCTGGTCACCCAGTCAAAGAAATTAATCAGATTTGTCTGACAAGGGTTGCCTCTGTTAAACCCATGCTGTTTCAGATCCTGCAATCCATTGGACTCCAGAAATCTCACTATCCTCTGTTTTAACAGTATTTCCAATAATTTACTCACCAGAGAGGTTAGACCAACTGGCCTGTAGTTCCCAACCTGCTTTTGCGTAACGTGAACACATGTAACTTTGATTAGTCCTCTGGGACTACTCCCGACTCTAAAGAAGCACCGAAAACTTCAGTCAGTAGAGCCACTAGAATGTCCCTAAGTTCCTTTAACATTCTTGGATGTATCCCATCTAGTCCCATCGCTTTGTCTACTTTTAGTTTAGCTAGTTCCTCACGAACACAGCCGTCTGAAAATCATTCAAGATCCTTTTCACTTCTGTTCCTAATTGTGGGTGTTTTCTGAGGTCCTGCTCCTGGCCCTTCATCTGTGAACACAGAAGAAAAATATTTGTTAAGCAATTTCGCTTTATCCTCATCAACTTTTTATTTATTTATTTATTTAACATCTTTTATATACCGCGCTATTTGTTGTCAGTGCGGTTTACATTCAACAAAGGTTGCTCAATTCGGTCGAAACTGTTTTGCGCTTACATTGTAACAGGGGATAAAACTTGGAGCAAATACAGAGTAATTATATACATATTGGCATACAGCAATACATATTCCTCTCCTTCACCCTTGAGTCTGACAATACCAACTTTTGCACTTCCTCCTCTCACTAACGAATCTGAAAAATGTCTTATCCCCCCCCCCCCCCCCATTTTTTTGCATTGGCTATTTCTTCTTCTTTTTATATCTTTACTTTCCTATTTTCCTAGCTTCTCAAAGCATTTCCAAATATTGATCCTTGTCTTCCTCTCTCTGTGATCTTTTGTATTTTATGAAGATCACCCTTTTTTTCTTCACCTTTTCAGCTACTTCTTTGAGAACCATAGTGGCCTCTTTTTCCTTTTACATTTATTTACCTTACTAACAAAAATGTTTGTTGCCCTTAAAATATCTCCTTTCAGTTTTGCCCATTGCTTTTCTACTTCCACCGTCTGTTCCCAACCCACTAACAACAAGGTATTGTCCTATCTTGGCAAAGTTAGTTTTCCTAAAGTCTAAGACCCTCACTTTTGAATGGATTTCATCAGCCCTAGTCCTAATACTGAACCACACCATCTGGTAATCACTGATGCGAGATGATCTCAGACAATGACAACAGAAACACTTTCCCCCTTTGGTAAGCACCAAATCTAGTATGGCCCCCTTCACATGTGGGTTCTGTTGCCAGTTGCCGGAATAGTTTCCGCTGTAGAGAATCTAGGACCTTCTTACTCCCAGATGACACCGCAGCAGGGATGTGCCAATCAACATCCAGCATATTGAAATCATCTATCAGTGGCACTTCTCCTTTCATGGCAATACTGCGTATGTCTTCTATTATATCTCCATCCACTTCTTCTCCCTGTGAGGGAGATCTGTATATCACATAAATGCAAATGAATGTCCCTTTCCCTCTTTCTAGTTTAACCTACAGTGCCTCCTCGCTCCCTTTAAAGCACTGTGATTCTATAGCTTTAATATTATTTTTTACTTATAGAGCCTACTTCTTTTCACCTTCTTCTTACCCTGTTCTTCCTGAATAAAGTATAGTCCGGTATAATTATATCCCAGTCATGGTTCTCCATGAACCACGTCTCTGTAACAACCACTAAATCCAAGTCAGCCTCTTCCATTAAAGCCTCAACATTTGGGACTTATTTCCTATGCTACGGGCATTTATGCACCCCCCTTTCCAGATGAAGGCCTTTCATGAGAGTCCCTTGGAGAAATTAAAAAGTAATGGGATTGTAGGCAATATAGTACTGTGGATCAGGAACTGGTTAAAATATAGAAAGCAGAGAATAGGGCTAAATGGCCAACTTTCTCAATGGAAAAAGGTGAATAGTGGAGTACCCCAGGGATCTGTGCCTGGCCCACTGTTTTTTTTTAACATATTCATAAATGACCTAGAAATAGGAATAATGAATAAGGTTATCAAATTTGCAGATGACACAAAATTATTCAAATTTGTTAAAACGCAAGAGGATTGTGAAGAATTGCAAGAGGACCATGACAAATTGGAAGACTGGACAACCAAATGGCAAATGAAATTTAATGGCTAGAAGTGCAAAATTATGCATCTTTGAAAGAACAATCCAAACTACGGTAACACGATGCAAAGTGCCACATTAGGAACCATCACCGAGGAAAAAGATTTAGGAGTCATCGTAGATAATATGTTGAAACCCTCCACCCAGTGGGCAGCAGCAGCCAAGAACGCAAATAGAATGCTAGGAATCATAAGGAAAGAATGGAGAATAAAACAAAGGATATTATAATGCCTCTGTATCATTCTATGGTGTGATCACACCTTGAATATTGTGTACAGTTCTGATCGCCATATCTTTAAAAGGATATAGCAGAATTAGAAAAGGTACAGAGAAGAGCGACAAAAATGATAAAGAGGATGGAAGGATACTCCTATGAAGAGAGGCTTAAGAGATTGGGGCTCTTCACCTTGGAAAAGAAATGGCTGAGGGGGTATATGATAGAGGTCTATAAATTAATGAATGAAGTGGAACGGTAAATGTTGATCAGTTGTTTACACCATCAAAAAGTAGAAAGACTAGAGAACATGCAATGAAGCTACAATGTAACCCATTTACAACTAATAAGAGAAAATATTTTTTTTACTCAATGCTTAATCAAACTGTGGAATTTGTTACTGGAGAATGTAGTAAAAGCGTAGCTGGGTTTAAGAAAGGCTTGAACAAGTTCATGGAGGAAAGGTCGATAAACCATCATTAAAAAGGACCCAGGAAATCTACTGTTTACCCCAGGACGAGCACTGTGGAACCTGTGTGCCTTTTTTAGGAACCTGCCAGGTACTTGTGACCTGGATTGGCCACTGTTGGAAGCAGGATACTGGGCTTGATGGACCTTGGTCTGAGCCATTATGGAATTTCTTATGTTTTTATCATGTGAAGTAATATGTACCAAAAGTGTGTGTGTGTGTGTGTTTCTGTATATACATACATACCCAAGACAACATTAATCAAAAGATGTTATCTGATTAAATGCGTGCTTACCCACATTAAAAAGAGGTTTGAAAATTGCCCTGTCTTAGTACTGGTTTCCTACTGGGTTCAGGCGAGAGAGAGGAAGTATGTGCATGGACTGACTTTGCAACTTACTATGCATGCTTTATGGCAAAAGTACATGGATATGAAAGTATCCATGATATGCGTGCCACCTGCATTTTACAAAGGAAACTCTACAGGGCATTTCTACTTGAAAATAAGCTTGCAGGCATTTAAGCATTTTGGCAGTTTCAGAACAGTCCTTCTAATGCATACACAGCTTGTAGTTATAGACTAATGTATTTCAGAGTGCAGAAATGCTCAACAGGCCATGCAGTGCAACTTATTTAACCGTACAGATGCATTAACCATAGAAAGTTTTGACTGTCCACAGCACCTTTTCAGCACCCCTTCACAAGTGAGTTCACGATACAGATGAATTCTGCTCGTCTTGGAAAGTAATTTCTCTTCAGTGTCAAAATATTCTGGAAAGCGATGTGCTGCCATCTCAACCAGTCTGTAGGAACATAAAGAGAAAGATATTTCATTAAGGAATTTGCTGGAATACAACTCATGCACATATTGTATATTTATTTTATTTATTTAATCAGGTTTTTTTGTACCATTTTATCATTTCAGTCAAAGCTATTTACATTGTAACTTAGACTTGGCAATATACATTAAACAGGGACATCGATAACTTGGATTTTTCTGAGGCAATGGAGGGTTAAGTGACTTGCCCAAGGCCACAAGGAGTGCTAGTGGGAAATGAACCCTGGTCTCTTAGTTCCCAAGTCAGTGTTCTAACAATTAGGCTAATCCTCCACTCCACCATGGCACCATGAGTTTTCTACTATGGCACCCACATCCTCCAAGCAAAATGTGAAAACTGTCACTTCAGCAAACCAAAACCACATAATCAGATAGCTCAAGATTACAAAAATAGATATTATATACACAGTTGTGGTCAATATTATTGGCACCCTTTCATTTTAGGTATGTTGTGTTCAATATCATGAGAAATAATTGTAAATATTCCAACTGTACGTCACCATGATGCAGAATAGCGCGGTATATAAGAGAATGCAATAAATAAAATTAAAAAAATCATAATATATTTTTTTTATATTTAAAGTTTTTTTTTATTTTACTTTCTTTTGATCAGCTGATAACATACATAAGCACCCTTGCATTTACATAACTAACATTCAACAACCAATTTACATTTCTTTTCTATCTTTAGTATATTGTCACAACTTAACAACATTCCTCATTATCCCCCCCCCCCCCCGCCACCCCTGAAACAGTTTCATATATTCATTTCACTTAACCCTCCATAGCCCATGTTCCCTGTAAAATAGTTATCTCCAAGTTATAATGCCCTGTTCAATGTAATTTCAGTTTGTTCAATGTAAACCGCACTGATGCAGAATAGCGCGGTATATAAGAGAATGTAAATAAATAAATAAAATATATACGTACTCCGGTCAATTAATTCACTGCACATTAACTACCTTCCGTATTTATACCTTCCCCAACATTTCTTAGCCAACTTTCCTACAGGTTAGGCCTATCCTAGCTCCTTTCCCCCCCCCCCCCATATCCCCCCTGCCCCCCCAGACCCCCCCCCTTCCCCCTCAGACCCTCCCCCTCCTTTGTAAATACCTCAACACTTTTTGCCAAGCTTTATCAAACTTGGACCTTTTTTGTTTTCGTATTGCTGTTAATTTTTCCATTAGGTAAATGCACCTTAGCCTATCTTCACATTGTGCCACCTGCAGCGGCTCCTCCTGTTTCCACCAAAAGGCTATTTCACATCTTGCCACTCTGAGACATGCTAAAATTTGTTTCTTATTCTCCTTTGGACCTCCCTCCCTCCACCACCCGAACAAAAAGATTTCCGGGTCCCTCTTAACCTCCTCACCCATCACCCGTCATATTCAACCCTGAATCTCTTCCCAGAAAATCCGAATCTGTGGGCACTCCCACCATATATGGTATATTGTGCCATCCTCGCCATACTTCCTCCAGCACCTCTTTGATGCTGTCGGGTACATTTTATTCAATCGTAACGGTGTGAATTACCACCACATTAACACCTTGTGCCAATTTTCCCAAACAGCTATTGAGATTGGCAGACGACGTCCCTGCTCTAGGATGACCTTCCATTGGCTAACCTCCAAACTCCTACCCATCTCCCTTTCCCACGCCTGCATATAACCCATTTTCTCCTCCCTTTGCCCCCCTCGCACTGATCTATACAGTGCTGTGATTAGCCCTCTGGACCGCTTTTGTCATAATATTTTACTAGTACGTTCAAAGGTATACAACAAAAAAAAAGATATATGTGCAACTTAGACGTAACAATTTCTAAGAAAAAAAAAATATGACCTGGACAGGATTAATGGCATCCTTCATTAATATTTGGTTGCACAACCCTTGGCAGTGATAACAGCCTCCAAACGTTTCTTGTAGCCATCTGTAAGTTTTGTACATCTATCTGCTGGTAGTTTCGTCCACTCTTCAATTGTGCTTTGTTCCATCTCATGAATGTTTCCAGGATTCCATCTACCAATGGCTGATTTCAACTCTTTCCAAAGGTTCTCGATTGGATTGAGATCAGGACTCATTGCTGGCCAGTTTAAAACAGTCCATTTGTTCCTTTTAACCATTCTTTTGTACTTCTGGATGTCTGACACTAGGTAGCACATTTCACTCAAAAATACCTTGATAGTCCTCTGACTTCAAGATTCCTTTAATATATTCCAGGCCTCCAGTTCCTTAGGCAGCAAAACAGCCCCACAACATTATGGAACTTCCACCATATTTATAAGCTTATAAGCTTCATTTCTTCACCTGTAAATATATTGCTGGTCTGCATTGCCAAAGAGCTCAAATTTGGTTTCATCTGTACACAGGACATTTTCCAAGAACAACTGTGATTTCTTAAGGTGGGTTTGGGCAAAGATCAAGCGTGTCTTTTCATGTCTGTCTTTGAGCAGTGGGATCCTCCTTGGCCTTTGCCTATGAAGTCCTTCTTTGTTTAATGCGCGGTGTATGGTGCAGTTTGAAACCATCACTCCAGATTGCTTCAGATCAGCCTTAAGCTCTTTAGATGATGTACATGGTATTTTTTCAAGTTTGCACTAACTTTCAAAGACTTCTTGAATTAATTTTCCTCTTCCCACCACATACTGCGAGGTTCTTGACAATTCCATGAGCAGGAAACTTCTTAATAACATTGCAAACTGTAGACACAGGAATCCCAAGGTTTTGGAAGTGGCCTTGTACCCCTTAGAAGTTTGTTGTTTAGTGATAATGGCTTTTCTGAGAGCCTCAGGCTGCTCTCTTGTCTTCACCATTGTGAAAATGGAACAGGAAGTGAATGTGGCCATTTTAAACATTAGAGCCATCATTCATTAGTTGATTCATAAGAACATAAGATGTGCCATACTGGATCAGACCAAGGCCCATCAAGCCCAGTATCCTATTTCTAACAGTGGCCAATCTAGTTCAAAATACCTAATAGTTTCCCCAAAAGACACAGGTTCCACAATGCTTGTATTGGGGCAAGCAGTGGAGGTCCCCTTTAATAATGGTTTATGGACCTTTCCTCCAGGAACTTGTCCAAACCTATTTTAAACTCGGCTACACTAACAACTGTTACTACATCCTCCGGTAACAAATTCCAGAGTTTGAATACACATTGAGTGAAAATATATTTTCTCTTATTAGTCTTAAATAAGTTACCCTGCAGTTTCATTGCTTGTCCCCTAGCCTTTCTATATTTTGATGGCGTAAACAATCGATCTACGTTTACCCGTTCCACTACATTCATTTTACAGACCTCTCTCATATCTTCCCCTCAGCCATCTCTTTTCCAGGTTGAAGAGCCCTAACCTTTTTAGCCTCTCTTCATAGGTATATCCTTCCATCCCCTTTACTATTTTGGTGGCTCTTCTCTGTACCTTTTCTAATAACGATATATCCTTTTTAAGATATGGAACCAGAATTGTACACAATATTCAACGTACGGTCGCACCATGGAACGATACAGAGGCATTTGTTTTACTCTCCATTCCTTTCCTTATGATACCTAGCATTCCATTTGCTCTCTTGGCCACCGCTGCACACTGGGCAGAGGGTTTCAACATGTTATCCACAATGAAGCCTAAATCTTTTTCCTGGGTGGTGGTTCCTAATATAGAACCTTGCATTGGGTAACCATAGTTTGGGTTGTTCTTTCCTAGGTGCATAACTTTGCACTTGTCCACATTAAATTTCATCTGCCATTTAGATGCCCAGTCTTCCAATTTATCAAGGTCCTCTTGGAATTTTTCACAATCCTCCTGGGTTTTAACAACTTTGAGTAATTTTGTGTCATCTGTAAATTTGATTATCTCATTCGTTATTCCCAGTTCCAGGTCATTTACAAATATGTTAAAAAGCAGCACACCCACACAGATCCCTGGGGTACTCCACTATTCACCTTTCTCCGTTGGGAAAATTGGTCATTTAGCCCTACCCTCTGCTTTCTATCTTTTAAAAAGTTTCTGATTCACAATGGTACACTGCCTCCTTTTCAATGACTTTTTAATTTCGCCAAATGTCTCATGAGGGACCTTGTCAAAGGCTTTCTGAAAATCCAGACACACTATATCAACCAACTCATCTTTGTCTACTTGCTTATTCACACCTTCAAAAAAAAAGTAATAGATGAGTGCCCATGGTGAAAACACAGAGCAGTCCTTTCGTCGGCCACCTCTGGACCAGGGCATCAAGCCCTTCCAACATTCGTCCTCTCCTTCTGCTGAAAAACCTTGCTGCCTTTGCTGATTCATACGTTGCTATCAGGTCCAGAATCGGTTGACCCCCCCCACCACCTGACCAGGTGAGCAAATACTGCGTCGTTCAGCATCCATTCTCCCAGGTCGATATGTACCTGACTGAGATAATCAGCGGCCACATTGTCCTTTCCTGCCACATGTGCCGCTGAGAAAGCCTGCAGATTCTCCTCTGCCCAGCTAACAATGGGGCTGCTACTTTCTCCAAGTTCACACTGCTCAGCCTCCCCCTGGCGACTGACACATGCTATCGTTGTGGCATTGCCAAGAACACCCGCACTGCCCTGCCCAGAAGATGAGAGCAGAACTGCTGCAACACCAAATACACCACTCTCAACTCGAGACAGCCGATCGGCCAAGTTGCCTCCTGTTGCAACCAATGCCCCTGCAAGATGTGTCCCTCGCAATGAGCCTTCCAGCCCGAAGACTGGCATCTGTTGTCTCTGGAACCCAGTTGGGACTCTCTAGAGGCATGCCTACCCAAAGGTGGTCGCCTTTTAGCCACCACCAGAACGATCTTCGGATGCTCACTGGACAGGGTAGGGGGAGTGACAGCAGATGACGCTGTGCAAACCATCTTCTCAACAAGCTCCTCTGCAATGGACGCATGTATACCTGTGCCCTTGGCACGAATTAGATTGTCGCTGCCATAGACCCCAATACCTGTAGGTAGTGCCTGTAGCGTTCGTACTTGGGTCTCCAGCAAGGACACGCACCCTGCCGCAGTTTGAAAACTGGCCCCCAGATATACCAAGTCCTGAGGAGGCCAGAGCTGACTCTCTGCAAAATTTATCACCCATCCGAGACTCTGTAAGTACTCGATCACTCTTGCCGTGACCCACTCGCTTTCGGCCTTTGATTTTGCCCGGATAAGCCAATCGTCCAGATACAGATGTATGAGAATCCTTTCCTGATGTAGACTTGCCATGACCACCACCATTACCTTTATGAACATGCGTGGTGCAGTTGCTAACTCAAAGGGAAGTGCCTAAAACTGGAAGTGGCCCATGGGCACCGCAAATCTTAGGAACTGCAAGTGTTCTGCCCAAATTGGAATGTGCAAATAGGCTTCCATCAAGTCGAGGGAAGTCAAGGATTCCCCCTCTCTGACCCCACAATCACCGACTGGAGTGTCTCCATGTGGAACCAAGGCACACAGAGACACCAATTGATGTGCTTGAAATCTAGAATGGGTGGCAAGGAGCCCTCTTTCTTGGGAACAACTAAATAAATAGAGTATTGACCATAGCCACATTGATCGACCATAACCACATTAATTGTCCAGCAACTGTTTCACTGCATGAAGGTCTAGGAGTCTTCTCATCATGTCCTGTATTGCATTCCGCTTTCAAGGAGCCTTGCACGGCAAGAAGACAAAGGCATCCACAAGAGGGCTCTTTAACTACAATGCGTATCCCTCTCTGATCTCCTCTAATACCCATTGATCGAATGTAACTTTCGCCCACACAGGATAGAAGTCGCATAACCGACCCTCTATGGGTAACACACCCTTGTGTGGGTGATCCTCACTTTATTGTTACTTTTTAGGAGCCATGGGATTGGAAGAGAAGAAACCTCTGCCTGATCCCCTAAACCCCCGAAAGAACTGCCCACCGGAAAGGATCCTGCCCTTCTGATATGGCGCAAAGCGTACTGCTCAAAACCACCAAAAGTTTGACGATCATTCTTTAGAGAGGACTGTCTTCTACTTGTCTTCTGTAAGATGACCTCCTTTGGATTCTCCCAAGTCCTTCACCAATTTATTGAGGTCCGCCCCGAATAAAAGCTTCACCCGGAAGAGCAACTTGCTCAAATGTGACTTGGATGAGACATCAGTCAGCCGACCAATTTCTGAGCCAGAGGTAGCGACACGCTGCTACCACCACCGCCATATCTTTGGACAAACCTCTTATTAAATCGTAAAAGGAATCTGTCAAATAAGCTGCACCTGATTCCAATTTGGCCACCTCCGCCGGTAGCGGCTGCTATGAAGGCACCACAGATTGACACCTGCAGGGACAGAGCATTGATAGCCTGGAATGGTGGTTTTCTTAGTCACTGCCGACACTCTGCGTCCACCGAAGGTGGTCTCTGTCCATTTCCAGAAGCAGGTACATAAGAGGATCATCTGCCTTATCACACGGTGCATAGGGAACACCTTCTGCATCTTCTTGATGGCCTGGAAAAGAGGATCCTCCAATGGCTCCTCCTCTAGTGGAGCCTCCATGTCCATATTAAGGGCCTTCAAAGACTGAGTAATCAACACTGCCAGCTCTTCCCTCTGAAAGACGCGCACTATGCGCGACTCCTCTGCTTGGGGAATCTCTCCTTCCTCAAGCTCCATCTCCTCCGCTCCCGCTTCTTGTTCAACTTTGAAGACTTTTTCCTCCTCAGACTGGAGGGAGCCCACCATCCCCCCAAGGATCCACCTCCAGCCTTCTCCTACAAAGGCCCGGTTTACCCTGTGCCCTGCCTTTGGAGAGTAACCCCGGCAAAGTCCATTTTGGCCCCATTACTTGAGAGCTGACTGGCTCGCCCCCTCAAGCAAAAAGCCTTGTCCATGAGGAAAACAAGCTCCAATGAACATGTGCCCGGCAAGTCTCCCCGCTGGTCCTTACCCGGAGGGCACCTTGAGGACTTCCTAGACTTCTTTTTTGTGCCCTGCGCAATGGGAATCGGGGCTATGGAGCTCCCTTCCCCCTCCCCAGCTTGTGCTGCGGGGACAGGCACCGCACAAGCAACCGTAGTCAGAAAAGAGTCCTCTTTCTCCCCCAAGGGACCCGGCATACTATCTTCCCTTCCCTTCAGGAAACCTTCCTCTGCTGACCTGGCCACTTCTTCACAGTTGTGGCAGAGCCCAGCACTGGAAAAAGAGCCCATGTGAGCCGCACTCCAGGCACATGCTCTTAGGGAGCATACTGTGCTTCCACCTTTTACTTACAGCTTTGTTTTTGGGGTTTTTTTTGAAGGGGGGTGGTTTAGGGAAAAAGCAAAAATCTGCAGCAATTCCTAAACTAGCTTATTCTTTTTTTTTTTCTGTAAACACAGGCCAAGATTTGTCAAAATTAAAAAACGCAAATGCAGCTGTCCCAGAGTCTGGCTAAAACCTTATTGTCCTGCCCTTTCCTGTAGTCAAAGAAAAAAAAACGGCTTTAAACAAAAAGAAAGTAAAAGCAAGTAAAGCAAAAGTAAAGTAAAAAAACCACAGGTCATAAAATGGCAGCCTTCCCACCCCACATGGGAAAAATGCTCTCAAGATCTTTTGCTGCCTGGAATCGGGCACCTGAAGCTGCCACCAGAGAGTACACTCAACTTGAAGAGAGAATTGTGTTGCTGCCTGCACTCCCGACCCGACGCTCAGCTACCGGTAGAGTTTTGGAGTCGGGAGTGCCACAGAAGAAAAGGCCTGCTGCAGAAGCGATCCTCTCTCCCCTAGAGCGCCTTCTTCCTTTCTGAGCTCCCCGGCCCCCGGGAACCCCCCCCCGGTTCTAGTCCCCTCCCCCCCGCCCCCAGACCTTTTTTTTTTTTTAAATTTATCGGAACTTCAGAGCTCTAGGCAAAAAGGTTCCTAAGGCACTTCCTTAGAGCTCAGCAAGCAAAAGCCGCCTTCCTAATAGAATCTCATATATTATTATTTTATTTCTTAAAATTCTTTCCTTTATCAGTTTTGTCAGTTTGTCCTACCTATGGATTCACCTCACCCCAGCTGCTTGGAGACTGTGATATTGGCTCTGGTGGGAGATGCCACCGGTATGTATGCCCTGATGTCATCAAACATGACATGCTCAGTCTCCAAACTGCTGATGAGGTGACACTACCCACAGGTATGGGACTGGACTGGAGGAATGATAAGGAACAACTTTTAAAACAAACACTGTGTTGAAGTCCAATCTGTATTTTAATGGTACTTTCAGGTTACATCATCTTGCCATTGCCTCAATGAAAGAAGTTTAACTGCCAAATCCACAAAGATAAACTAATCCCATAAAAAGGTATAATCTGCTCTGCTCTGATTAAAGCATGGAGCGGTATATAAAACTTGATAGATAAATAAATGTGACCTTTGTTTCTATCTTTAAGCACTGTAACTTGGTTGTAGGATGATCCACTGTTCAAAAGTTACTCCTTTTCACAATATGAGTTTAAAAATCACCAAAAATAATCTACAGAACGTCAAAATATTCACAATGATCATATGTTAACATACTAAAGTACTGAAACAGCAGGCAGAAAAACACATCTTCAATAGAACGATCCTTGGTTCAAACCTTTTAGAATGGTGACATCTTGTGGACATTTAGATGCATCACTTAATAGAACATTGCTCAATGCCCACATTGTCTGAGGTTCTGTACTGTACTGTAGGAGGTTCTGAGGATTGATTTAGGCAGAGAACAAAGTGAGGTTTTTAAGAACCATAAATGCCATTGAGAAACTGACAGGTGATAAGCATTCTTCAAACTTAACAAAAACATCAGTCCAAATGTCGTATACTTTTTTTTCGCAAAATGAAAAAGAAATTCTCCAAGTACATCCCCCCCACCCAAACTTTACAGAAAACAAGGGAGTCAATATTCAATTGGCATGACAGTCAGCTGCCAGTGAACATATAACTTTCCTGAATATTGACCTTAAGTTTTCTTCTATATCCCCTGCAATCAACAGTACATTTATAGTACAAGGAGGAACAAAAATGGCAGTGCTGCAGTGCTCTATAACCAGAGCTTCACATTCCTTAATTGAATTGGAAAACTGAAATGGAGTTTTTTAAAACAGTGACTAAGTAAAATAATGTATGGAAAACACTCAAGGAACAAAGCTTCTCTCCCTTTCTCCACTAATCAATGATTCCCGGTGATGACATATGATGACAGCAGCAAAACTGGAGTGCCACAGTCAAAGCTTCAAAATAGCAAGCTGCTCTATTTCCCAATGTCAAAGCACAGTCTTTAGATTAGAAAATACATAGAATGTTCACTTTAAGCTCAAATAATTAAGCTGTTTGGAAGACAGAGCAGTAAAGCCCTAGGCAGTCGGGGATATGTGGCACATGGATGTGGCATGCCCACAGCATGCTTCTATATATACAGCATACTGAATTTTCAAGGCCCATTTCTTCATTTCTGTTTTCACTAGGCTGTTTCCTCCTGCTCCTTTGGACCCAGGCTAGGATTTGATGTTCCAAGCTTTCATTTGCAATTCTACATGGATTTTTCTCTGGGTAGTTATGAACCAAGATTTAGCAATCAAACTGGGGACTTTTCACATAACAAACATTCCCTGTGAGACACACACCTCTCCTAGCTCTGCGATTATTTAGAATTTTCCCTGCACCTAATTTTGCTGTCTGCATTTGTATATATCTAGCTATTTATTTGTTTGTTTGTTTGTCTGTATTTATCTTGTAATTTTCTCTCACTCACAAGGAATTTACTTTAGAAACTTTCTTTCGCTCTGGGGCAATTTTTCCAAAAGTGTTAGTTCTGCCCATCCCTTGACAGTCATGAACCTCTCTCCTAAACCAGGATATCTGGAATATAATCACAGTCTCTCAAGTTTACTGCTAACCTTCGCCATAATGCATCATGCCAAAGAGAACTTCCTTCTGGAGTTCATAAGAAGCAATATATATGCATGAGAGAGATTAGTATGCAATTGAGGCAGTGTGTGCAAATCTCTCATATGCATATTCATTGAACACCTGACTGGCAAGGTGTGTTGCGAGGACTGGGTTGAGAACCACTGATCTAGGGCATGCTAGTGTCCTGATGCTAGCTAGAACTTTACAGAGAGGTGGACAGTCACCAAGTCCAGCATCCGCCTGTGAGGAAGGGGGTGGTGGTGCCATTGCCCAGCCTCTCATTACAGTCTTAAAATTATCATCACCAACTATCTAGATTCTAAATTTTCTTTTTAAAAGAAGCATTGTTCCTTTTGGGGCAGCCAGTCTCCACAAATGCCTGCCTTCTTCATGGTACCACTCAGGGGCGGCCCAAGGGGGGTGCGGGGCCATGTGCGGAGACTCGGTGCGGGGCCTCATTTGCATAAGTGGCCTTATTTGCATAAATATTTGCATAATGTTACCATACACTAACTTTTAGTAAACATGTCTCTTAATGAGGGTATGGATAAAGAAAGACTAAAAGATTTCTACATTACTATAATCCAGTGCCAACCGCCAGGCACATTAGGAACTACTACAAACGCTGCCCATTTAGAACCCATAGCAAACCCGCCATATCCTGACAGCATTACCAGGACTCACAAAGCACCATACCCTACCTATCAAAAGGCAACACTGCAAATATTAAACCAATACATTTCAGAGAATACTGGGGAAAGAGAACAAGTGGCAATGTCAAATAGGAATTACATAAACAGAATACCTCAGCTCAGTTACACATGCAGAACATAGACCATCATCAAACAAGGAATCACAATTTAGAAACAGGAAGGCAATAATTAAACTGGGAACCCCAAAAGCCAAACTTGGAATGTACAACAACACTGTAGAAATAAAACTATAAATTAATTTCCTCTTGTACCAAACAAAGCGCAGACGTTAATGATGCACATTTCCCAGAGCTTTCATATTCCAGTTAATAAATTCAAAATAAAGAGATCTTTCTACCTTTTGTGCATTTTTTTTCAGTTGCAATTGCTCCAGCCACTTTCTTCTGGTTTCTTCATGTTTTCTGCTAACTCTCCATCGTCTGCTGTCCATTTGTTCTTTCTTCTCTCTTCTAGTTTTTATTTTCCATTCTCTCTCTCTACATCTGCTTTAACATACTAATCTTTCTCCTTTTGCTCTTTCCTCATTCCTATTTCATCCACACAAATTTTACCCCTCCATCCTCAATCCCCACTTACTCTCCCAATAACCGGCCAATTGTAGATTTTTCATCCCTCCCACACAAAATATTTTCCCCTCTCCATTTTACTCTCCCAGCCCCATCCCATTCTAATCCTCCCCCAACATCAGCTCCCTTCTAGTTCCAGTCTCACCCAGCATCCATTCCCTTCTAGTCCCTGCATCAGCCCATTTCCAGTCCTACCCCCCATCAACCCATTTCCGGTCCTAGCTCCCCCATCCATTTTCAGTTTGAGTCCCTTCATCAGCTCATTTCCAATCCTAGCCCCCCATCAGCCCATTTCTAGTCATTTCCTAGCCCCACCATCAGCCCATGTCAAATCCTAGCTCCCCTGCACTCAGCCCAATTCCAGTCCAAGCCCCCCCATGAGCCTACTTCCAGTTCTAGCCCCTCCATGAGTCCATTTCAATTCAAGCCCCCACCACAGCCCAATCTTAGCTCCCCCCAACAGCCCATTTCCAGTACCAGACCTAGCCCATCAACCCACTTCCAGTCCTAACCCCCCATCACCCCACTTCCAGTCTTAACCCCATCAGCCCATTTCCAGTCAGCCCCCCATAGCCCACTGCCAGTCCTAACCCCCCCCCCCATCAGCCCACAGCCCATTACCAGTCCTAACCACATCAGCCCACCTCAAGTCCTAACCCCTCCCCATCAGCCCATGTCCTGTCCTAGCCGCCCCCCCATAGCCCATTATCAGTCCTAATCCCCCCCATAGCCCATTACCAGTCCTAACCCCCCATCACCCCATTTCCAGACAGCCCCCATCAGCCCACAGCCCATTACCAGTCTTAACCCCACCCAGCCCATTACCAGCCCGAACCCCCCTCACCCCCTTTCCAGACAGCCCCCAGCAGCCCCCAGCCAATTACCAGTCCTAACCCCCCCCCCCCCATAGCCCATTACCAGTCCTAACCCCCCCAACAGCTCACAGTCCATTACCAGTCCTAACCCCTCCCCATCAGCCCATTTCCTGTCCTAGCCCCCCATAGCCCATTATCAGTCTTAACCCCCCCCATAGCCCATTACCAGTCCTAACCCCCATCACTCCATTTCCAGACAGCCCCCATCAGCCCACAGCCCATTACCAGTCTTAACCCCCCCCAGCCCATTACCAGTCTTAACACCCCCCAGCCCAGCCCAGCCCAGCCCAGCCCATTACCAGTCTTAACACCCCCCCAGCCCAGCCCAGCACCAGTCTTAACACCCCCCCAGCCCAGCACCAGTCTTAACACCCCCCCCAGCCCAGCCCAGCCCAGCACCAGTCTAAACACCCCCGCAGCCCAGCCCAGTCCAGCCCAGCCCAGCACCATTCTAAACACCCCCCCCAGCCCAGCCCAGCCCAGCCCAGCACCAGTCTAAACCCCCCCGCAGCCCAGCCCAGCCCAGCCCAGCACAAGTCTTAACACCCCCCCCATCCCCGCCCAGCCCACCACCAGTCTAAACACCCCCATCCCCATCCCCATATGGGCTTATGGCAAATTTAAAATTAAAAACAAAAACCTGGCTCTGGCTCTGGCTCTGGCTCTGGCTGCTGCTGCGGCCGCCGCAGCAGAATGGAGTGTCCCGCGGGGCCCCCTCTCCTCGCTGAGCCTCTCTGCAAGGGCTTTCAGATTCGCGAAGGAAGAGTGTTTCCCTCGCGTCTCTGTTAAGCCCGCAGGGGCTAATGGGAAATTTCCCATCAGCCCCTCGCGTCTAAAGGGGCAGATGGGAAATTTCCCATTAGCCCCTGCGGGCTTAACAGAGACGCGAGGAAGACACTCTCCCTTTGCAAATCTGAAAGCCCTTGCAGAGAGGCTCAGCGAGGAGAGGGGGCCCCGCGGGACACTCCATTTTGCCGCGGAGGCCGCGGCAGCAGCCAGAGCCAGCTTTTTTATTTTTTTAATATAATTTTTAAAAAAAAAGCAGAATGTTCTTTGCGCGGGGCCCCCTGAAACGCGGGGCCCTGTGCAAAGAACATTCTTGCTCAATGGACGGGCCGGCCCTGGTACCACTAAGCGAAAAGAGCACTTGTCCTTCATGAGACATGGGCTAATGCTTCCTAGTATGGCTTTTTTTATGCATGTTCTATGTTAATGTTTATGTATTCTGGTTTAAATTGTTGTGCGACTCCATATTGCCTGTCTTGTATATTTGAGTTTTAATTTTTACTTTATGTTCTGTTATGTTCTAGTTTTGTATACCACTTTCTTGCTGGGCGAAAGGTGATATATCAAATAATTCAAATAAACGAGCACAGGCCCTCGCGCCAGCACAGTCAGCAGCGATGACCACTGTGCTGAGCCTTGGTCCTTGCCTGATACTGTGCCTTAATAGACATTAGCTGACACACAATGTCTCCCTCACCTCAAAAACACTCTCCTTTACCCTCGAAAATTGGGTTCCCTGGACCTTGATCTTTGCTCGGCACCTACTGCATTGCTGAGCAGTCCTGAACTGATAAATTGAGCCAGTCATCCAGGTAAGATATAAACTGATAGCAACCTCCATATCAAGGGGTTTTATGTCCCCATCACTGAGAAGCGCAGTCCTACTCAGGTCTGCCTTGGCAAGAATTCTCTGCTATTAGCCTGCCAGTGCAAGTCTACTTCTGCAAGCAGACCCTTAACCTAAGGGAGCTTTGCCATCTTTCTTTTTTTTTCCTGGCCTGCCCTATTTCTATAGGACCAAAGGAACAGATACCAGATTGGCAGAGTTTTTCAGGTTTGAAAAAAAAAAACCTTTCTTTATTGCCCCTACGGGTTTCGGCCTGTGGCCTTCCTCAGGGGGTATCTTTAGGGTGAAAACCTCAAGAAAACAGATATCAGCAATTAAAAATAATCACATAAATAATCAGAAACAATATAGAACAATTAAAATCAATAAATAATATAAATCATAAAAATAATCATGTAAAAACTAGAGAACCAAACCGCTACCATCTATAATCACGAAATGATAGGATACAGTATATATATAGTGCTCTGGATCTATGTACATTAAAAACAGAAAACAGTAAAAACAAGAAAACAGCAACTGAGATGAAGAGGACTTAACTGAAAACATGAATATTTCTATTGATACCTTCTCTGTATAGAACTTCCGTTAAATAAAGAACATATATCACTAAAAAAGAATAAAAAGCCAAATAAATAATACATAACAGGTAAAATAACCATGTAAATACCATATAAATTCATTAGTGGACAATATGCTTTAAAAAATAAATAAATAAAGCATAATTAAGAAATATGATTACGATACATACATTAGAAACATCTAAAAACATAAAAAGTGCACTAATATGATAAAGCTAATGTATTAATCCCGCAAATAATGTACATAGATCCAGAGCACTATATATACTGTATCCTATCATTTGGTGATTATAGATGGTAAAGATACCCCCTGAGGAAGGCCACAGGCCGAAACGCGTAGGGGCAATAAAGAAAGGGGTTTTTTTCTTAACCTGAAAAACTCTGCCAGTCTGGTATCTGTTCCTTTGGTCCTATTGTATCTTACAGATATTTTGTTGCTTTCTTTGGTCTCCTGCCCTATTTCTATGCCATATACTGGCAATCTCTCCAAAATCCAACAAAGGACTTGTGCTAACCTCAGCAATATGTCAACAGCTATTGAATAAGATTCACTAGAATGAGCTCCAAAGCACAAGCTAGGCAGAGAAAATCTCAGCCTCCTGGGAGATACAGTCTCTGATGGTGTAATACAACCAGAAATTACTTCACCTTTCTGATACTCCCTAGAGCTCCTAATCCATCTACAATCAATTAACTAGCTGCCTGCAAGCAAGCAGACAGAACCAACCTAAAACATAGGAAAACCAACCCCTGGAGCCAAATAAGAGCCAGCCAAAAAGGTGTTTCTCTTGTCCCTCTTTTGCTTTACCATTTGGGCAGCAGGAATTTTATTAGGGCCCTTCCCCCCAAATTAAACCGTATGGACACTACACAGTCACAATATGCCACTTTTTACAATATAATGCCTCTGGTCATTAACATAGTTTTTGTACGAATAGCAGCCTTAATTCCATTAGAACAACTACTGTATTGATAGTGGATTAGCACACTGGATTAAACTCACGCCAAACTAGCCAGCCTTAGAACAATATGGTATACATAACATAGGTAGATAAAGCATAGTTACTCACCTGTAACAGGTGATCTCCGGGAACAGCAGGAATTTAGTCTTCACATATGGGTGACATCGGTACTAATGGAGCCCACATGAGAACGCTTCCCAGCGTCCAATAGGAAAGCTTTTAGAAGCATCCCACTGCGCCTGCGCTGCTGCCTTCCCTCCTTTGTGATTCTCCCTCCTCAGTTGAGTTTGTAGCTGAGATAAAGGAGAGAATAGAGAGAGAGAGAAAAAAACCCTACAACTCCTAGGGGAGGAGGGTGGGTTGTGAAGACTAAATACCTGCTGTTCCCGGAGATCACCTGTTACAGGTAAGTAACTATGCAATCTCCAGGAAAAAACAGGAAGGTAGTCTTCATATATGGGACTCCCTAGCTCCCAGATGCCAGAGAATGCCCCCAGAATCGGTAGATTTGCCTCAGAGCAGCTCTCAGAAGGGCATGGATCCTTCATGGATGTCTGGCATCAAAAGATTCTGGGACAGAGCATTGGAGTTGCCCTAAGTCTGAAAGAGGTGCTGGAGTACCACCTGACCAAACATGGCATCCTGACGGGAGTCCATGTCAAGACAGTAATAAGCCGCAGAGGTATGTACAGAAGACCATGTGGCTGCTTTGCAAATTTCATCAATGGCAACAGAACGTAGGTTTGCCCTGGAAGCAGTCATGACACAAACGTTATGGGCAGTTACATGACCTTCAAGGGATAGTCCTGCCTTATCATAAACAAATGAAATGCAATCTGCTATCCGTTTAGAAAGGATATGTTTGGATACTGGCAACCCCAAGTGACTGGGATCAAAGGAGATGAATAACTGACAGCCTTTACGGTGATCAGCAATCCTTTGAAGATAGAAGGCTAAGGCCCGTTTACGGTCAAGGGTATGGAGGGGTGCCTCTGACCTAGAGGAATGCGGTCTAGGGAAAAAGACAGGAAAGTAAACAGATTGATTGAGATGGAAAGGAGACACCACCTTTGGCATGAAATGGGGGTGAGTCCTAAGGACCACCTTATCATGGTCTGCCACCAACGCCTGAAGTTCACTGATGCGTCTAGCTGAAGTGAGAGCAACAAAGAAGATGACCTTCCAAGAGAGAAACTTTAGTGAGGTTGTGGCTACAGGTTCAAAAAATGGATTAAGGAGCTGTCCTAAGATGACATTAAGATCCCATGCCACCGGTGGTGGCTTGATGGGAGGCTTGGTCAATAAGAGCCCTCTCATGAAACGCGTCGCAAGCAGTTGTGAGGAAATAGGCTGCCCATCCAAGGGATGGTGAGAAGCAGCAATGGCACTGAGGTGAACTCTCACCGAGTTTGTTTTGAGACCAGAGGATGAATGATGGAGGAGATACTGAAGAAGAGCTTCCACAGGAGCTGAGAAGGGATTAAGATCCTTCTGGGAACACCAAGTGGAGAATCTATGCCACTTGAAGTCATAGGAACGTCTGGTGGATGGTTTCCTTGAGGCTAGAAAGATTTGCTTTACTTCCTGAGGAAGGTTAAGATCTTGCAACACTGCGCCCTCTGCAGCCAAGCCATGAGATGGAGAAACTGCAGATTGGAATGGAGTAACATCCCTTCCTCCTGAAAGAAGAGTTCAGGAGCTGACCAGAGACTCAGGAGGCAAGTCTGGGACAGAGGTAGCAGAAGAGGAAACCACAGTTGACATGGCCAGTGTGAGGCTATGAGGATCATATGGCCCCTGTCTGCTTGAAACCTGAAAAGTGTTTTGGGGAATCAGGAGTATCGGAGGAAAGACATACAGTGAAGGTGAAAAGCATCCAGCTGTTGGAGGTTGGATACCGGGGTTCTGGTGCAAAAACAATGTAGTTTGGCATTTTGCGGAGTGGCAAAAAAGGTCTATCTATAGAGTTCCCCAGGTCTGAAAGATGTAGGAAATTGTTTCCTGATGGAGGGACCATTCATGTGGAAGGAGGATCCAACTCAATCTGTCTGCTAAGACATTTTGCTGTCCTGGCAGATACACTGCTTGGAGGTGTATTTGATGAGCAATGGCAAAGGACCAAAGATGGAGAGCCTCCCTGCAAAAGGCCCAAGAGCCCGTTCCCCTCCTGCTTGTTCAGGTAGAACATAGCTACATGATTGTCCGTCTGGACGAGAACTCTGTGGCTTTGTAATTGTTGTTAGAACACTTTGAGGGCATTGAAGACAGCACGAAGCTCCAGTACATTTATCTGGAGCTGCTCTGTCCAGTGGCCCTGAGTGGAAAGAGAGTCCAAGTGGGCACCCTAGCCCAGTTTGGAGGCATCCGTTGTTAGGATGCATTAATGTGGAGGCATCTGAAAAGATGACCCCACGAAAAGATTTTCTGGGGTAGACCACCACAGAAGGGAGTCAATGAGTCTGTCTGTGACTTGGATCTGGTCCTTAAGGGCCTCAGAGATCTGCTTCCACTGGTAGGCAAGAGTCCACTGAGCTGTTTGCAAGTGCACTACATGCACTGTGGAGGACATATGGCCTAGACGTTGGAGCACCTCCCTGGCCAAGAGATTGTCTCTGAGCCTTGCTTGAGATGCTAGCTGCAGTAGTTAAGTACAACGGTCCTGGGCCAGAAATGCTCTTGACCGTTGAGTGTCTAGAAGAGCTCCTATGAATTCTAGTGTCGGAGTGGGAACTAGATGGGATTTTGTAAGATTTATCCCAAATCCTGCAGTATCTGCATTGTACGAAGGAGGGATAGATGAACCTCCTGTGAAGTGGGTGCCCTTATAAACCAATTGTCTAAGTACGAGAAGACTAATATTCCAAGAGTCCTTAGATATGCAGCTACGACTGCCATACACTTTGTGAAGACTTTTGGGGCAGAGGCGAGCCCAAAAGGAAGGACTCTGTATTGATAGTGATTTCCTTGGAGGATGAAGCGTAGATACCTCCAGTGGTCTGGATGAATGAGGATGTGAGTATATGCTTCTTTTAGATCTAGAGAACAGAGCTAGTCCTGACTCTGGAGGTAAGATAGAAGGGTTCCTAATGAGACCATTTTGAATTTCTCTCGGACTAGAAACTTGTTTAGGTTCCTGAGGTCTAAGATGGGTCTGTACCCTCTGTTTTTCTTTGGTAAGAGAAAGTAAGGAGAAAAGAATCCCATCCCCTGTTGGGATGTTGGAACCTCTTCTATGGCACACTCTGACAGAAGAGAGTTGATCTCTTGCAGCAGGAGAGCAGTGAGTGGGGATTGAGAATGATATTCCCCTACCAGAGTGGAGGAGGGGTACTTTGCAGATGAAGCATGTACCCCTCTCGCACTATGGTTAGTGTCCACTGCTCTGAGGTGATAAGATGCCACCTGTGGGCATAATAGCAAAGTCTGCCTGCTATGTGGAGGGGTGGGGGTTCTCCAGAGGCAGGGTGGCTATGTTCTCTAGGAAGAAATAGAAAACCAGGCATGGATTGAGTCTGCGCAGTTGGCTGGGGTTTAGGAGCCTGTGGCTTCTTCTGTTGTTTAGGAAGCTGTTGCTTCCTCTGGGTACCCTGAGATTGGTATTGAGAAGCTGGAGGGTAAAAAGGGTAAAATGTATTGTTCTTAACATAGAAAGGCTTCTTTGCCGCTGCCTTCTTCTTGGCAGGGTTGACGGTAACTTTGGAAAGCCTATTGAGGGTACTATTCTCAAACTCTGAGAGGCCTTATCTTGCCAATCCTTTCCAAACAGGTTCTCACCAGTACAAGGAATATTACCCAGCTTGTCTTGAACCCACTGTTCAAGATCTGATGCTTGGAGCCAAGCAATCCTACGTGCACCTATACAAATAGATGTTGCTCTGCTAGGGCATTCAAAACAGTCAAAGGTTGCCCTGTTCACAAATTTGGAACCATTTTAGGCATATTTGACCAATGTAAGGTAGTCTAACCTCTTATCATCTGGGAAAAGGGGTGACATCAATTCCAGATCCCTAGTTACTTCCCTAAGGAACATACCCATGTAGAGTATATGTATGAACTTATCCAGGCTGAGAGCATGGAGGCCTGAAAACATAGACGCCCAAAGGTATCGAGAGTTCTCGATTCCCTGCCCGGGGGATTGGAGGAGTGCATCTTAGAACTTTTAATTTGACACAGAACCGATTCCACTGCCATTGAGTGGTGTGGAAGCTGTGTTTTCTGGAATCCGGAGCTTTCCGGTACTCAATACATGGTATTGAGTTGTCGAGTATGGGGAGAAATGGTAAGGGGCATTTCCCACATCTGTAGCATAAGATCCTGTAGTATATGGTGAATAAGCAGAGTACTCGCCTCTTTAGAAGCTGTAGGATATTAGAGAATGTCTAACTCCTCTACTCTGGGTTCTTTCTCCAATATAGGAGTAATGGATAGCTCCCTTGCCATATCTTTGATAAACTCTTGGAAAGACGTATCTTCGGGAGCAGACATGCGCCGTTGCGGCGATGGTGAGGGTTCCTCTGGAAGACACTGCATCTCTCGGATATCAATCAATTCATCATCCGAAGAATCGGAATCTGTAGAATCAAAGTATTGATGGGAGTGATGCCCCTGTTCTTGCAAGGTCCAGGACCGATCGAGAGACTTGCCGTACCGGTACCTCGGAACCGGGAACGGACTTGCGAGCCGGTATGGGTGAAAGCGTGCTGAGTGGAATGAAACCCAATGCAGACTTCATAGGCATCATGGACGGTATCGGTACTGACCATACCACCGGTAATGACCTGACCGGTACCGACGCCGCTAACAGAGCCGCTAGACTCTGCTCAATGACCAGCATATGCTGATCCATAGAGCTTGCCAATGCCTAAGTATCGGTACTGGAAGTATGGTATACTGTTCCAGAGCATGGCACCAGGAGCTCTCCTGAGTGGAGGCATTGGGAGCATCTTGGACCCCTTTTGTGGTTTTGGAGGGGAGGTCCTCCTACCAAGGTTGTTTGGCTGGTTGAACCACCTCTAGGGCAATGCTTGAGGCATCTCTATGTTTAGATAGAGATCTACCCTTGGGAGGACAGCTTGTCTTGTGTTTCGATACCTGAAATTCATGTGAGGAAGACGATGTCCTCGATGATGTCGAAGCGAGTGAAACCACATCTGAGGCAAAAAGGGAGCAGAGTTTTGCAGCCCGATTCTGTTGGCCTCTCTTTGTCATCTTCTTACATAGGGGACATTCAGATGGCTGGTTATCTAGACCGAGGCAATTAAGATACCAGTCATGGGTATCAGTAGCAGAGATAGTGCTACCCACATTTGGAACACTTCTTAAAACCACTGGTTGGTTTTTCCATCGTGTCAGTGGACAGGATGGAAGGCCTAGGCCTAGGCCTAAGATGGCATCAATGTGCCTAAAAGAACTAAAGTTCTATTTTATTTTTTTTTTTAGAAAGAAAGAAATAGAATTGAAGATATAGGTTCCGAGGTTGATTGGAAAGCAGACGCAACCACAAAAAATAATAAAGAAGAAGAAGAAATTTTCTGCAGTGACAGGATTTGCTTCCTGCTGGCTCCGCAGAAAACAAAGAACTGAGGAGGGAGAGTCACAAAGGCAGGAAGGCAGCAGCTCAGGCACAGTGGGATGCTCCCAAAAGCTTTCCTATTGGACGCTGGGGAGTATTCCCACATGGACTCAGTCGGTACAGACGTCACCCATATGTGAAGACTATATTCCTGCTTGTTCCTGGAGATATGTGTTTCTGTGCATTTGCATTACTAGGAACCAAGGTGCTTTAACATTAATTAGCAACTGTTAAGTAAAAGTCCTGTAAACCTGGCAGCCTTGTACAAGTAAGAAATGCTTAGGATTAAAATTTATACCAAGATCCAGGTAGCTTGTCTTATGGTTCCATCTGCCCAAGCTGGTTCATGTTGTTCCAGGAAGACAGGCTGCCGTATTACAGAGTTTTAAATCTTATATGGCAAGCAGAAGGTAGAGATGGACTGAGAGGTTCTCCTCTCAGTTGACACTGAGAAAGCATTTGATAGTGTGCTGTGGCCTTTTTGTGGGAGGTTTTGGGGAGAATGGGGGTGGGAAGGCAGTATTTGACAGGATAAAGGTGAGCTACTCTCAACCAACAGCATGTCTTATTAAAAATGGTAGTTAAACTGATAGCTTTGTGCCTAAGAGAGGTACTAGGAAGGGCTGCTTGACAGGCTACTTGACAGGCTAAAGGTTCCATCCTCAACACAAATAGTAACAGTGATAAAGTCAAACAAGTGGATAATCAGGTTTCAATTGGGAGAAGCAGTATAAAATTGCCCTTTTTGCAGATATTTTGTTTACACTGATTAAGTACTTGGACTCAGTGCAAGAGGTAGTGGGGGAACTAGAGGACTGGGTTTTCTGGCCAATATGGATAAACTAGAGATATTAAATATCAATTTGGGGGAAGAAGATAGGGCAGAATTACAACAAATGCCTCCCTTCCAATGGGCTAAAGGGGGTGATCAGATATCTGAGGATTAACCCGACAGTGGACTATAGGAAAATATCTGCTTTGAACTTTTAATCACTGTATGAAAGGACTTTTAAAGAACTAGATCATTGGTTAAGATTACAAGTTTCTTGGATTAGCCATATTGTGGTGGTAAAATGGATGATAATCCATTGGTTTACTACTTGTTTTTGGCTTTGCCAGTGACCATACCAGGAGGTTTTTTTTTAAAAGGTTGCAACGGAAAATATTTGAACATATATGGGCAAATAAGAAGCCGAGGGTGGCTAATAGGGTAATGTATAGAGGGAAAGACTAGGGGGGCATGGCGGTGCTAAATCTCCAATGGTACTATGAAGCGGCGCAATTAAAAGCTGTGATGGAATGGCTTATTACTACAGGTAAGACTTGAGTGGAAACTGAGCAAGAGAGGGCAGATGAGGTTCTCCTGAGATATCAATTATGGTTGGATAAATGGAAGTGGGTAAGGGAGGGGCAGAGAATCCTTTCGGTGCCTTCATGTTTACAGTGTGGGATTATTGGGTGGAGCGCAGAAAATAACTAGGTTTACTCCTTAATTTGAATTTTATACCTAGAAAAGGGGATGGCACCTATAGAAGATGGGGGCAGTTGGGATTGGAGTATATGGGACAATTTTTAGTAGAGGGCGAGTTTCTGTCCTATCAGGATTTGATGGTGGAATATCAGATAGGAGGAGGTATTACTACCAATATTTCCAGGTAAAGCATTATAGTACCTCTCACAAAAAGTTGTCAATGAAGAAGCTGCTTTTGGAGGTTGTATATGCTAGAGCTACGATGAGAGATCTAACTTTTATGATTTGATGAATGCACCACCGGAAGGTAAAGTTAGTTTTCAGCACAAATGGGAGAAGGCATTGAGAGTCCAGTGGACAGAGAAGGATTGGAAGAAATTATGTAAGAGAGGCTGGGGGTGAAACAGATACTGGCAAGAAATATGATAAAAAAATGTATATAAGTTGCTATACAAGTGGTACTATACCCCTGAAAGGTTATGGAAATTTATGGCATGGGATCCCAAAATTATCGGAGGGATTGTGGGGAGAGGGGTACTTTTATGCATATATGATGGCATTGCCCTAAGATTTCTGGCTTTTGGGCTAAGACCATAGCTTTCCTGGGAGAGGTATTACAGACAGCTTTGGAGGTGAGGGACCAGAATACTGTATTAGGGGAGGCAATTAAGGGTTTGAAGGCTGAGGAGGCAAAATGGGCCAGACTGGAGTTAGTAGTGGTTCAGCTAGCTATAACTAGGAATTGGAAACAATGGGATGCTCCCTGCTGGAGGGAATTTTTGAACAAGTTGCACTCTGTTTGATGGCAAAACGTACGGTGTTGAGATGGGATAGAATGGAATATTTTAATAAGATTTGAGGTCCATATTTAAAGAAGATGGCAGGAGAGATGCCCTGAGACAGGGTGGTCAATGTGATATTTGCAAAAAAATGCAATGTGTGCCTTCGAGTCAATGCGGACTCCCAGCATCCCAGCAGCTTCTGGGTTTTCTTGGCAGTTTGACCGAAAATGTAGTTACTCACCTGTAACAGGTGTTCTCCAGGGACAGCAGGAATCAGTCCTCACATATGGGTGACACTGGCACCGACGGAGCCTATGCGGAGCATTTCCCCAGCTTGCAAAGAAAGCCTAAGCTACGACATAGCTTAGGTAAAAAATAAAATAAGATAAAGGAGGCAACTCCAAGGGGAGGAGGGAGGGTAGTGAGGACCGATCCCTGGAGAACACCTGTTACAGGTGAGTAAATGCGCTTTCTCCAGGAACAAGCAGGAAGTCAGTCCTCACATATGGGACTCCCTACTCCAGGCTGCCGGGGACCGAACCATGATAGCCCCAATGCTGACCAAAAGAGAGGCTATGAGTTGCAGAAGGTGAGTCCCTACCAAGAGACTCAGCAGACCCCAGCGTCCAGCATCACCATAACTCTGGTAGCCTGAACACAGAAGGGTCAGAGGGCAGGAGTTGCCTATACACCAAGAAGGCTTCTGCCTGGCCAAAAGCACTGTCCCTGCAGGACTCACTCTCTAGGCAGTAGGGAGCTGCGAACATATGAACCGAAGACCATGTGGCAGCCTTGCAGATTTCTTGCACCGGCACTAAGCATAGGTGATACGGTGCTCCAGAGAGGCTAGCTCACTCATAAGTGAGGGAATGCGGTCTGCCACTCAAGAGGACAGGGTTCGCTTGGTCACAAGTAGCCCCAGTCTGCTGGTGTCATAAGAGATAAAAGGCTGAGGAGCTTTGTGATGGGTCTTGGTCCTCTGCAGAAAAAAAGGACAGGGACCTCTTGCAATCCAGGGTATGTAAGACCACTTTTCCCTCCTTGCCAGCATGCGGCCGGCGGGAAGAAGGTGGAAGAACTACCTCCTGATTGAGGTGAAAGGCAGACACCACCTTCGGGAGGAACTTGGGGTGCGTACGAAGCATCACTCTGTTCGCATAGAACCTGGTATATGGCGATCTGCTACCAGGGCCTGCAGCTCGCTTACTCTGCGAGCGGACATCAAAGCCACCAAGAAAGTCACTTTCCAGGAGAGATAACTTAGGTGGCAAGTGGCCAAAGGCTCAAACGGCAGCCTGGTGAGCTGGAACAGCACCACATTGAGGTCCCATTCCGCCACAGGACAATGGAGGAGGAGCTTGGAGAGCAGAAGGCCACTGAGGAACCTGGAGACCAGAGACTGGCCTGAGAGTGGTTTTCCCCTCTATAGGGTGATGGTTAGCTGCTATGGCGCTGAGAAGCACCCTCATCGAATTTGATTTCAAGCCCGAGTGTGAGAGGTGCAGTAAGTACTGCAGCATGAGCTACACCTGACAGAATGGATTCTCAATCCTTTTTGCGCACCAGGCTGAGAATCTCCTCCACTTGAAGATGTAAACCTTTCTGGTGGATGGTTTCCGGGAAGCCTGGAGGATCTCCTCAACCTCACCTAGAAGATTGAAAGGGGCCAGTGCTACTCTTTCAGCAGCCATGCTGTCAGCATCAGGGACCCCACGTTGGGGTATAGCAGGCAGCTTCCCTCCTGTGATAGGAGGTCCAGGTCCAGGTCCAGGTCCCGGCCCAGTGGTACTGGGGTTGCCACTGACAGGGAGAGCAGCAGGGGAAACCAGGCTGCCTGGGTCCTCTGGGAGCAATCAGGATTACTGAAGTGTGCTCGTTCTGGATCTTGAAAAGGCACTTGGCTATCAGAGGGGTCGGTGGGAATGCATAAAGCAGGCCCTGTGACCAGGAGATCAGGAATGCATTCGCTACCACCCTTCTGTGGTGTGGCTCAAGGAAGCAAAATTTTGACAGCTGTGCATTGTCCAGGGAAGTGAACAAGTCCAGCCAGAGTCTGCCCAGAGACGGAAGAGTCTTCGGGCCACCCTGGGATCCAGGCGCCACTCGTGTGGCTGAAGGACCCTGCTGAGCTTGTCTGCCAGGTGGTTGTCCTAGCCTGGTAAGTACACTGCTCTCAGGAGCATGCCGTTGTGCACTACAAAGAGTGGAGGGCCACTGCCACTTGACAGAGGGAGTACAAGCCCGTGCCCCCTTGCTTGTTCACATAGAACATGGCAACCTGATTGTCTGTCTGTATGAGGACAAGGAGGTTGCTCAGGAGGTGGCGGAAGGCCTGTAGGGCCAGGAAGATGACCCTGAGCTCGAGGAGGAGGATTTGCAGGAGGGATTCCTCTGGGGACCAGCTGCCCTCGGTGCACTGGCCCTCACAATATGTGCCCCAGCTTGCGAGGGAGGCATCTGTTGTGAGGACCCTCCGAGGCATTGGTGCCTGGAAGGGCATCCCTGCCCTGAGGGGATGGGGGGACTGCCACCAGGTGAGGGAGGCCACCAACCAGTGGGTGATCCTCACCCTGTCCCTCAGCCTACCTGTGGCTTGCGTCCATTGGGATTTAAGGCACCAGTGGGCTGCTCACATGTGCAGGCGAGCCAAAGGCATAATGTGAACCATCGAGGCCCTATGGCCTAACAGACAGAGAAGCAGCCGAGCTGACATTGACCTGCAGTCTTGCACCTCCTTTGTCAACTGCGTCAGGAGGTGGGTCCTGTCCACCGGGAGAAAGTCCTTGACCTGCAAAGTGTCCAGCTGGGCTCCTATGAATTCCAGGTCTTGAACTGGGGAGAGGCTGGACTTGGGGTAGTTGAGAATGAATCCCAACTGCCGCAGGGTGTGGATTGTGAGTCTTGTGGCTTGGCTTGCCTAGAGGGACATGCTGCCAATGATGAGCCAGTCATCCAGGTAAGGGAAGATTTGGGCCCCCTGAAGACGCACATGGGCAGCAATGACCGTTAAGCATTTTGCAAAGACCCTTGGAGAGGAGGCGAGGACGAACGGTAACACCCTGTACTGGTAGTGCTGTCCCCCCCACCATGAAACTCAGGTATTGCCTGTGGGCAGGATAGATCAGGATGTGGGTGTAGGCATCCTTGAGGTCAAGGAGCAAAGTCAGTCTCCCTGGCAGAGGTAAGGCAGCAGTGTTCCAAGGGAGAGCATCTTGAACTTCTCCCTCACCAGGAACTTGTTCAAGCTGCGCAGGTCCAGAATGGGCCAGAGGCCTCCGACCTCTTTGGTAGCAGGAAATACCTTGAGTAGAACCCCTTGCCCCAAAGGTGTTGGGGTACAGGCTCCACTGCTCTGTCCCTTAGCAAGCCTGCCAGTTCTGTGGCGAGCAAGGCCTGGTGGAGGAGAGGCTGTGATGGCTCTCCTGGGAAGAAGTCTGGAGGATTGTGCTTTATATGGAGGAAGTAACCCTCTCTCACCACCTGCAGGACCCACTGGTCTGTGGTAATGCTGGCCCATCTGTGGGCAAAAGAGTCCAGACGACTCCCTGTGGGCAGAGGTGGGACTGCTGGAGGAGGGGAGGCCCAGCCCCAGGAGTCTAAAGCTCCCTCCCGGTTGGGCGGGAGCTGGTGTCCGAGGCTTGGGAGCCTTGGCCTTCCTGGACCCATGTCCCTGGCTTTTTGGCTGTGAGGCCTGATGTGGTTGCCCAGAGTAAGGCTGGTAATGGCCAGCCTGGAAGTAGCCCTCTTTCCTTGAGAAAAAGGACTTTTTCCCTGAGGATTTTTGCTTAGGGAGGGCCAAGATCTTCTTGGACAGCCTTATCAGGTTACTACCTTCGCCTCAATCTCAGCTGCCCTATCAGACATCAGTTTCCCGAACAGGTTCTCGCTGTGCAGGGAACATCTAACAGCTTTTCCTGCACCCACTGCTCCAGGTCTGAGGTCTGCAACCAGGCTTGTTGCTAGGTGCTGATGACGGCAGCTGCTATCCTGGCTGCAGACTCGAACCCATCATAGGTGGCCCAGGAGAGGAACTTGGAACAGTCCCGGATGCCTACCACCAGGGACTGGAAGCTCTGCAGTGGTTCCCTGGTGAGGTCCCCCGAGAACCCCGAGAGCTCCTGTATCAGGCCTTTAAGGTACATCCCCATGTACAACTCGTAGGCCTGTATTCGGCACCCAAGCATGGTGCCCTGGTAGCACTTGCGGCCTAGGGCGTCAAGGGCCCGGTTCTCCCTGCCGGGGTGGGGGGGGGGGAACTGAGGAGCAGGTCTTCAAAATCTTCAGTTTCTGCATGGAGGACTCCACCACCATTGAGTTGTGGGGGAGTTGTGGCTTATGGAACTCGGGGCTCTTCCGGATGCGGTAAATGGTGCCCAGGCACCAAATGACCACTGGCACCGAGGCCAGGGTCTCCCACTTCCTAAGGAGTAGCTTTTCGAGGATGGGTGGAACTGGCACCGTGAAAGTCTCCTCGGGAGGGGACTCATATTACAGGATCCCAAGCTTCTCGATGCGAAGATCCTCCTCAGACTCCATCAGGATCAAGAGAGCCCAGGCCATGTCACGGATGAAGTCGTGAAAAGCTACGTCCTCAGGCAGAGAGTGGCACCAAGGCTCTGGGGAGATGGCTCGGAGGGGACATCCCTGTGCCAGGAGGTCTCCGGTGAGGCCTCATCCTCTGTTTTCCAATCAGAATCCGAGGGTGTCAAGGAGTCAGCTCTGGGAGCAGCCCCAAGGAACAGGGCCCCCCCCCCCCCCCCGAAGGATCTGAGGTCGGACTCCCGGAAACTCGCCAGGGAAGACTGGACCCCCGAGGAGCGTGATCGAGACCTCGATCGATGCAGAGGACATATCCAAGGCCGGTGGTGTTCTGTGCCTAGTTCGATGCCCGGGGACTCCCCCAAGGTCAAGGGGCCCAGTGTCAGGGCTGATGATGCTGGGAGCCCAGACATCAACACCTGCTGCAAGACCAGGATGGAGGAGAGGCTCTGCTCCATGGCCGCCATATGGGACTAGAGACTTTCAGAAAGCCTTTGACAAGGTCCCTCATGAGAGACTTTTGGCAAAACTAAAGAGTCATGGGATAGGAGGCAGTGTACTACTGTGGATCAGGAACTGGTTAAAAGATAGAAAGCAGAGGGTAGGGCTAAATGGCCAATTTTCCCAATGGAGAAAGGTGAATAGTGGTGTACCCCAGGGATCTGTGCTGGGTCCGCTGCTTTTTGACATATTCATAAATGACCTGGAAAGTGGAATAACGAGTGAGGTTATCAAATTTGCTGATGACACAAAACTATTTAAAGTTGTTAAAACCCAGGAGGATTGTGGAAAATTGCAAGAGGATCTTGATAAATTGGAAGACTGGGCATCAAAATGGCAGATGAAATTTAATGTGGAGAAGTGCAAGGTTATGCACCTAGGGAAGAACAACCCAAACTATGGTTACACGATGCAAGGTTCCACATTAGGAACCACCACCCAAGAAAAAGATTTAGGCGTCCTTGTGGATACCATGTTAAAACCCTCGGCCCAGTGTGCAGCGGCGGCCAAGAGAGCAAATAGAATGCTAGGTATGATAAGGAAAGGAATGGAAAATAAAACAAAAGATATTATAATGCCTCTATATCGTTCCATGGTGAGACCGCACCTTGAATATTGTGTGCAATTCTGGTCGCCATATCTTAAAAAGGATTTAGCAATTTTAGAAAAGGTTCAGAGAAGAGCCACCAAAATGGTAAAGGGGATGGAAGGCTACTCCTATGAAGAAAGGCTAAAAAGGTTGGGGCTCTTTAACCTGGAAAAGAGACGGCTGAGGGGAGATATGATAGAAGTCTATAAATTAATGAACGGAGTGGAACGGGTAAACGTAGATCGATTGTTTACCTTATCAGAATATAGAAAGACTAGGGGACATGCAATGAAGCTACAGGGTAAACTATTTAAGACTAATAAAAGAAAATATTTTTTCACTCAACGTGTAATCAAACTCTGGAATTTGTTACCGGAGGATGTAGTGAAGGCTGTTAGTGTAGCTGGGTTTAAGAGAGGTTTGGACAAGTTCCTGGAGGAAAGGTCCATGAACCATTATTAAGAAGGGACCCAGGATATCAATGCTTGAACCAATACAAGCATTGTGGAACCTGTGTCCCTTGGGGAAACTGCTGGGTGCGTATGACCTAGATTGGCCACTGTTGGAAACAGAATACTGGGCTTGATGGACCTTGGTCTGACCCAGTATGGCATATCTTATGTTCTTATGTTCTTATGGTTGTGCAGCTCCCAGCACGGACACCAAGGGTCTCTGGTTCAAAGCCGGCATTCCGGAGAGTAGGTCCTCAAGGAGGACTACAGGCTCAGGGGTTCTGGCGTGGTCTCCGCCAGCCGATGACGCTTGTCTCGCTAACTTCTGAGGGCGCTGCTCAGAATCACCCGAGTCCCGGAGAGGGACTTTGCCAGGCTTCATCGGAGACACCTCCTTCGAGACCTTCTTCTTTTTCTTGGAAGGGTCCAGGGCCATGTCAGAGGAGCCGCCGCCGTGGGACTCTGAGGAAGCCCAGACCTCTCACGATGGGCTGGCGATGAAGAGACTGGGGCAGAGTCAGATCTTGGAAACAGCTTCTCTTGCAACTCCAACCGCCTTTTATTTGTTTTGGGGGTCATGGTCTGGCACCAGTCGTAGGTGGAACATTCATGGTCTGGGCCCAGGGCAACGAATGCAACAGTCATGAGTGTCAGTGACTGAGATAGTCTGACTGCAGTGGTCGCACTTATTGAACGCACCGGGAGACATGGTGGAAGAACACCCGGCCAGGGTCGATGACCCCAGGGCAAAAAAAGGCGCGAAGACCGGTCGAGGGAGAACCTTGAGAAAAAAAGAGGGGTAAGAGCCAAGACTGGTGTCGAGGATGCCACCTCGAGGCTGGAAGGAGACTGGTGCACCACCGGAGGAAAGAAAAAATTGATGCTTTTTTTCAGGGGAGCTACGTCCGTTGGGCTCCACAGAAAAAAGGAGACTCTGCAAGATGGCACCCTTGGGCCAGAAGGGGACCACGCATTCATGGTAGCATTGCCAAATGCTTTCTTTAAAAGGTTGGGAAATGCTCCGTGCGGGCTCTGTCAGTGCCAATGTCACCCATATGTGAGGACTGACTTCCTGCTTGTTCCTGGAGAAAGTAGACTGCCAGGCCTTTCTTCCGATGCAATGGAGGGTTAAGTGACTTGTCCAAGGCCAGAAGGTGTGCTAGTGGGGATCAAACCCTGGTCTCCTGATTACCAAGCCAGTGCTCTAACCACAAGGCAATTTCTCCACCTCATACTTTGATTGAAGGATAAGGTGGTATACAAAACTGTCTAAATAAATAAATAAATGTGATACTTAAAGATGTATTATTTTTCTATTGTATGTTATGAAGTAGCATATTGAGTATGTGTGCTGGGGAGAATAAGTGGGTGCTGGGAAAGAAAAGAAGTGGAAATGAGTATATGTAAACTGATCAATGAGCACTTCTGGGGTTGAGGGTGGGACTGAGTAGCTGGGGGAGGGGGGCAGAGGATATTGGGAAGAAGAATGTTCTCTGTGATGTCTTTAGATAATGGTTACCAGTGCTGAAGTGCCTCTATATTGGATTATTTTGTTCCTTTTTCCTTTTTGTTTGTATTTTTCAAACAAGTATAAATATTGAAAAAAAAATGCTTAGGATTAAGGCTATCCCAATAACACACCATCAGAGTTGACCACAGTGAACTCATGATAACCTGGCCAGTCTTAATCCAGACCTTTATGCAGCGAACTGCTATTGCTTTGTTGCTCTACTAGGTGACAGTTCTTCCCATTACTTTTGCAGCTCTTTAGCAAACCACTTGTAAATCTGACTGCAGTGCTGTCATGAGAGGAAACACCTGTGTTGATGCTTAAAGCAATGCTAGCCTCACTATGTACCATTGGAGCTGATTGAATTAAACACAGAGCTTGAAGCAATTAACTGTGCCTCAAAGTTGTTGCACTGCCAAATAGTAAGGTGCTTCATTTCATTTTCTCAGTTCATTAGCACAGATATCTTAAGAGGGGAAGCATTACTGTCATGATAGGTAACCACTGCATTGATGCCTAAAGCAATGCTAGTTCATCTAAGCACAGGACAAACTAGTGCATTATGACACACAGCACTTCCAAAAGTGAAATATGCTGATGTATTGTGGCATTGCTTGGCAAATGAGATTCTGTACGTACTTCTCTTTGCCATTCATTAGCAACCTTAGTGCAAGCCTTGTAGTATTGTTAACATAACAGACAACACCTTCCAAAAAATCTAAATCAGTGTTAAGATGATCTGAGCACTGCTAAGGCACATAGGACAAATTAGTTAAATCTGGCACACAGTTAAACATGCCTATGTTTTGTTGTATTATTAGGCAATGAAGTGCTCCACATACTTTCCTTTTGAAGCTCATTAGCATACACAGAGACCAATGCAGAAACATTAGCAACTGTTTCCACACAGTACAGCATAAACCACTGCTCCAGAATGCAGAGAGGAGATTGGCACAAGCATTACCCATGCAGAAATAGTTGCACAGATGATAGCATGACACCTCTTAAAGTTACATTATAATGAGCTATGCATATTCAAATGACATGCTAATTATCTCATTAGTTATTCCACCCAGATAAAAAGAAGTGCACAGAAGGCCAAAAGGCTGAATGAGGAGTTCAATGGCACTCTTGTACAAAAGTCTGATCAGAGGTGAAGTAAAACTTCAGCGCATGTAGGAGAAGCAAACTTCAGCACGTGAAACTTCAGCACATAGAGGAAAAAGCAGATTGGCATACAGGAGAACAGAAATGTTTTCTGGTGTGATTTACCCTCTGGTGGCTTTGAGGTGGGGTTCATTCCTTACTCTATCTATTAAAATGTATAGATGCCCTTCACAAAGCGTAGTCACTCACTTATAACAGGTGTTCTCCGTGGACAGCAGGAATCAGCCCTCACACATGGGCAATGTCAGCGCTGACGGAGCCTGCACGGTAACCTCTCCCCAGCTTTCAAAGAAAGCCTTTGGGAGATGCACCACGCATGCATGATCCCCTTCCGCCTAAGGCTGCCATCTTGCCTCAGTATGATATCATAGCACAGGATGGCAGAAAATGATAAGAAGCAACTCCACAGGGAGTAGGAAGAGTTATGAGGACTGATTCCTGCTGTTCCCAGGAGAACACCTGTTAAAGATGAGTAACTACGCTTTCTCTGGGAACAAGCAGGAAGTTAGTCCTCACATATGGGACTCCCCAGCTACAGGTTACTGAAAATATCTGTAAAAAGCCATGGCTGACCAGAAAAAGGCGAGCCATAAGCAGCTGCAACTGAGTCAGAAGACAACAGACCCACGAGCAACCCAAGTGTCCAGCGAGGAATCAGTTCACTGGTATCCTGAACAAAGCAAGTACTGCAGGGTATGAGTTGCCTACACCCCATACAAATGACGGAGTACTGCCTAGCCGAAGGCACTGTCCCAGCAGGACTTCATCTCCAGGCAGTAATGAGCTGCAAAGGTATGGACTGAGGACCAGGTGGCGGCCCGGCAGATTTCCGACAAGGGAACGGACTGCAGGTTTACCACAGAGATTGCCATGGCCTGGACGCTGTACACTGCTCCAGCGAGAGACCGACCTGCTCATAAAGGCGATGCAGTCTGCTACCCAGGTGGACAAGGTGCGTTTAGAGACCACTGCCCCCAAATGACTTGGGTAAAAAGAGACAAAGAGCTGAGAAGCTCAGCAGTGGCCCTGGGTGTGCTGCAGATAGAAGAATAGTGCCCGCTTACAGTCCACAGTGTGGCGACTGGCCTCTGCCCTGCTGGTATGGAAAGAAGGTGGGAAGCACCACCTGTTGGTTAACATGGAATGGAGACAACACCTTGGGCAAGAACTTGGGGTGCGTGTGAAGCACGACCCTGTTCCTTTAGAACCTAGTGTACAGTAGGTCCGCCACCAACACCTGAAGCTTATTGACCTGGTGAGCAGAAGTGAGCACCATGAGGAACACCACCTTCCAAGTGAGATACTTAAGATGGCAGGAGCAGAGAGGCTCAAAGGGTGGCACGGTAAGCTTTGAGAGTACAACGTTCTAGTCCCACTTCGCCGCTGGAGGGCAGATGGGAAGGCTTCAAGAAGAAGACCCCTCAAGAAGCGAGCTACTAATGGTTGAGCAGAGAGGGGTTTGTCCTTGATTAGATGGTGGTGTGCCATCAGCGCGCTAAGGTGCACACTTACTGAGTTGGACTTCAAAACTGCCTGAGACAGGTGAAGCAGATACTGCAGCATTAGCTGAATGGAGCAGGAGAACAGGTTGATCTGCCTCTCCATGCACCAAATGGAGAACCTCTGCCACTTGAAGGCATACGCCTGGCATGTGGAGGCCAGAGGCACCTACTCTACCTCAGTAGAGAGACTGAAGGGAGCCAGGGCTACCCGTTCAGCAGCCAAGCTGTGAGTATCAGGAACCCCAGGTTGGGGTGCAGAAGAGAGCCCTCTTCTTGCGTGAGTAGGCCTGTCTTGTACCCCAGGGGAACTGGGGGCACCTGTGGATAAGTGGAGAAGCAGGGGAAAACATGGCTGGCTGACCCACCGTGGCGCTACCAGGATCACTGTGGCCTGTCGTATTGGACCTTGAAGAGGGTCTTGGTGATCAGGGTTGTGGGTGGGAAGGAAAAAAGGAGGCTCTCTGTCCATTAGATCAAGAATGCATCCGCAGCCACACTAGCGAGATGCAGCTGCCAGAAACAGAAGCGGGGCAGCTGAGCACTGGCTGGGCTGGCAAAAATATCCATCCGTGGGAGCCCCCAGTGCTGTAATAGCAGGTCAGCTAACCTGGGGTCCAGCCTACACTCGTGCGGCTGGATGACCCTATTGAGCCAGTCTGCCAGGGCAGAGTCCTGGCCCAGGAGGTATACTGCCCACAGGAGTAGCCCATTGCTGCTGGCATGAGAGCAGAGGCTCACCGCTTCCTGGCAAAGCAGGGACGACGCTGTGCCCCCCTGCTTGTTGATGTAAAACATCTCCACCTGTTTTTCAGTCTGGACCAGTACCGCTTGGTTTCGCAGGTGGTAGTGAAAAGCCCAGAGGGCTAAGGCCACAGCACAGAGCTCCAGGAGGTTGATTTGCTGGATGCTGTCCTCCAGCAACCAACTGCCCTGAGTGCAGATGTCGCCATAATGTGCTCCCTACCCCAGTTTGGAGGCATCCATTGTGATGACCCTCTGCAGTGTGGGGGGTCTGGAAAGGCATCCCTACTTGTAGGTTCCAGAGGTGTTGCCACTAATGGAGAGAGTCTGAGGGAATGGGTGACGGTCACCCTCTTTTGCAGGAACCCCGTGGCCTGGCTATCTGCTCCTTTCCCAGAAGGAGAGATAACACAACTTAGTCCTACCTGGGTTCTGTTTACCTGTTTTCCACAACCTCACCAGTTTAATGCTGCTGCTGTATGCAGGAGTACATGTGAGGAGGGGACAGAGGAGAACTCAGTGCAACAAGCAGGAACACAGACCATTCTTCGTGGCTGCACCAGTCCATACATCAATCCATCTCCTGGAGACATAGACTGGCTTCTCAGCTGCACCAGGTTATATAAAGGATCCAAACAGTTTAGCTCTGTCTCCATCTGCTGGTCTAGCATGGATGACAAGGAAATCATCATTTGAAGAAGTGAAAGCCATTGCAAACCACAAAGGATTAGAACTGCTCAAAAAGCAGGCAAGTAGGATTGTATTGAAGGATTCGCATTGTGCGAGACAGTGCAAAGCTGGCTTCTGGAACCGTGGGGGCTCAAATGAGCCAGTCGTCTAAGTAAGGGAAGACAAATATCCCTAGGGTTCGCAGGAATGCAGATACTACTGCCATGCATTTCGTGAATACTCTTGGTGCCGAAGCCAGACCAAAGGGAAGAACCCTGTATTGGAAGTGTTTTCCCTTGAAAAGGAATCATAAGAATTTCCTGTGATCTGGATGGATCAGAATGTGAGTATATGCATCTTTTAGATCTAGAGAGCAAAGCCAATCCTGACTTTGAAGGTATGGCAGAAGAGTTCCCAGAGAAATCATTTTGAACTTTTCTCGGAACAGATACTTGTTCAATTCTCTGAGGTCTAGAATGGGTCTGTGTCCTCCTGTTTTCTTTGGAATAAGAAAATAGGGGGAGTAGAACCCTGTACCCTGTTGGAGGATGGGTACTTCCTCTATTTCGTCCTGAGCAAGGAGTGTTGAGACCTCTTGATCCAGAAAATTGTCTGCAGAGGTTTAGGAATTGAACTGTCTTACGATTGTAGGAGGGGGCATGCTGTGAAAATGGAGCTTGCACCCCTCCCCTACAATGGACAGAGGTCAATTTTCTGCCGTTATTTGGTGCCATCTGTTGACAAAATGACACAACCTGCCTGGAATGTTTAGGGGTTCTGGACCCTTCAGAGGCAGGAAAGGCAAGCTCTCTACGAAGGAGTCAAAGCCCTTGAGGGGGCTGAGCCTGTGGAGCTGGTTGAGCTCTCGGGCCTTTTGGCTTCTTTTGTTGTCTCGATTGTTGCTGTTGTCCCTTTTGGGCAACCTGACCCTGACCTTGCTCTTGCTGGGTATAGGACGGATAAAACTTTCTCTTTTTACTGAAAAAGGGTTTTTTATAGGCTTTTTTTTGGATGGAGTGGCTGTAGATTTTGACAATCTGTCTAAAGTGATATTGTTAGCATCTATCTCATTAGCCCTTTCCTGCCAATTCTTGCCAAAGAGGTTTTCTCCTGTGCAAGGGATGTTTCCTAATTTGTCCTGTACCCAAATTTCCAAGTCTGATGCCTGAAGCCAGGCAATCCGACATGCACCAATGGCAATAGCAGAAGTTCTGCTGATGCATTCAAAGCAGTCAAAGGCTGCACGCTTTACAAACTTGGAAACGTCTTGAGCATGCTTGACAAGAGTAAGGAAGTCTTGTCGTTTGTCATCAGGGAGAAGGGGGCTCATAAGCTCCAAGTCTCCTGTGACTTCCTTGAGGAACATTCCCATATATAAAATATATGAGCTGATCCTTGCTGAAAGCATGGACTGAAATGTTTGACGTTCAAAGGCATCAAGAGTCCTGCATTCACAACCTGGAGGATTAGATGCATGTTTTTTTGCACTTTTCATCCTACGCATGGTTGATTCCACTACCATTGAATGGTGTGGCAGCTGAGTCTTTTGAAAACCAGGACATGGTGGAACTCGATACATGGTATCGAGTCTCCTAGAATGAGGAGACGTGGTCAAAGGTGTTTCCCACATTCTGAGCATCAAATCATGAAGAATTTCATGAATGGGCAGAGTAGCTGCTTCCTTGGGAGCCTTAGGGTATTGGAGAATTTCCAATTCCTTTGCTCTAGGTTCTTTTTCAGGAACTACTGTGATTGATAGGCCTCGGGCCACATCACAAATAAAATCCTGAAAAGACATGTCCTCCGGAGGAGACATTCTGCGCTGAGGAGAAGAGGAGTCTTCCGGGGGAAGCACTCTGGTACCGTCAGAGTTATCCGAGTCTTTGGAATCGGAAGACTCGAAATATCTCTGATCCCGATGCTCATGCAAAGCACGGTATTGGTATCAATCAAAGTCGGTGCTGAGTTGGCCCGGTACCGATCTGTCGATGCCCGAAAAAGTCAGCATGGGTAGAATGCCCACCGGAGCCGGTACCGTCGGTGTTGGTACTGGTATCAGTGCCGGTACCGGCATCGGTGTCGGTACCGGTGCCCTTGAACCATTGGTAGCGGTGTCAATGGTACCGCAGCTGTAAGGAGAGCTGCAAGACTGCGAGGAATCTCTGGTCTACCGACACTGCCGATGCCTGGGTGTCAGTACCGGTATAAGCGTCCGGAACCCCTGAGCATGGCACCAGTATTTCTGCCGTGGTCGAAGCCTCGAGAACATCCTGGAGCCCCGTTGGTGCTTTGGAGGCCGAAGCCTCCCGCCGGGGCTGTTTTGCCGATGTAGTTTCCTCAAGGGCAATGCCAATGGCTTCTCGATGCTTAGAAGGAGATCTACCCTTTGAGGACCGGCTCTTATGTTTAGTTACCTGAGATCCATGGGAGGAAGACGAGGCTCTGGAGACGTTGATGCAATGGACATCGCATCTGAAGAAAAGAGGGTACCGAGCTTTGCAGCCTGGTTCTGTCTTCCTCTTTTAGTCATGCCCATACAAGAGGAACACTCTGATGGAGAATGGTCAGGCCCTAAACATTTCAGACACCAGTCATGGGTGTCGGTGACGGAAATGGTACCGCCACGCTTAGTACATTTTTTAAAACCACTAGCTGGTTTTTCTATTTTTAAGGATAATGGGGCCTAATGCCCAAAATGGCACCTAGCACCAAAAAGAAAAGTTTCTGAAGAGAAACACTTCAGAAAATATATATATTTTTTTTTTTTTTTTAAAGAAGAAAAGAGAACCGGCGGTACCGGTAGGCGTCAAGCGGAGGCAGGCATGACCACTAGAAAACAAGTTTAAAGAAAAAGATTTATGCGGTGACAGGGTATATGACCTGTCGGCTCCGCAGAAAATGAAGAACTGAAGAGGGACAGTTGGAAAGGCGGGAAGGCAGCGCGCATGTGCTGAAGGATGCTCCCAAAAGTGTTCCTGTTGGACGCTGGGGAGCGTTCCCGCGCAGGCTCTGTCGGTACCGACGATACCCATATGTGAAGACTACATTCCTGCTTGCTCCTGGAGATTTATGCTTTCTCTGGGAACAAGTAGTAAGTCAGTTCCCACATATAGGACTATCCAGCTACAGGCTACCGAGAACCTGTAGAAAATGCCACACTGACTGCAAAGGATGAGCTGCAGCAGTTGTCCTGAGAGACTCTCGCAAGACCCAAGTGTCCGGCGGAGAACCAGCACTCCAGTAGTCTGAACACAGAAGGGTTGGAAGGCAGGAATTGTCTACACCCTGAAGAGATTACGGAGTATGGCCTGGTAGAAAGCGCTGTCCCATTTGGATTCCCTCTCCAGGCAGTAGTGAGCTGTGAAGGTATGGACCGAAGACCAGGTGACAGCCCAGCAGATTTCCATCACAGGTACAGAATGCAGATTTGCCATTGAAGTGGTCATGGCTCTGACTGGTGCGCCATGACTCGCTGGTCTAGAGGGATCCCCGCCTGCTCATATGCGAGGGCAATGCAGTCCACCATCCAAGTAGATAGAGTTTGCTTAGTCACTGTGAGTCCTAGTCGACTGGGGTAATAGGAGACGAAAAGATGAGGTGCTTTGCGATGGCCCTGGGTCCACTGTAGATAGGACAGGGCCCTTTTACAATCCAAAGCATGGAGAACGGTCTCTGCCTTGCTGGTGCGAGGCCTTGGAAAGAAGGTGGGGAGCTCCACCTCCTGACTGAGGTGGAATGGGGACACCACCTTCGGCAGAAACTTGCAGTGTGTGTGGAGCAGCACTCTGTTCTTATAGAGCCTTGTGTAACGGAGTTCTACCATCAGAGCCTCAAGCTCGCTGACTCTGCGAGCTGATGTGAGTACTATGAGTAAGACCACCTTCCAGGAGAGGTACCGCAAATAGCAGGTAGCCAGGGGCTCAAAAGGCAGCTTAGTAAGCTGCAAGAGCATCATGTAGGGAGCCGGGGGGGGAGGGGTGGTTTGGATTGCATGAGGAACTGTGATGCAAGGGGCTGGGCCGAGAGGGGTTTTCCCTGAACGGCATGGTGATGCACTGCGATAGCGCACATGACCACTTTGATTGAAGGATAAGGTGATATACAAAACTAAATAAAAATAAATAAATGTGCACTCTGAGTTGGACTTTAGTCTCACCTGCGACAGGTGGAGTAGGTACCGGAGCACCATCTGAACCAGGCAGGCAAACGGGTTCGCCCACTTCTCATCGCACCAGACCGAGAAGCGACACCACTTGAAGGTATAAGCCCTTCTCATGGAGGCCTTGCGGGAGGCCAGAAGGACCTCTTCCATGTCCCATGGGAGGTTGAAGGGAGCCAAGGCTACCCTTTCAGCAGCCATGCCATAAGGGACAGGGACCCCAAGTTCAGGTGCAGGAGAGAGACTTCTCCTAAGATAGCAGTCCTGGGGCATGGCCCAGGGAAATCAATGATGCTGCCGACAGGTGGAAGAGCAGCGGGAACCAAAGCTGCCTCGGCCACCATGGAGCTATCAGTATCAGTGATGTCCTGTCGCGTTGCTAAAAGAGGTCTTCCATCCATTTATTTATTTAACAGTTTTTATATACTGACTTTCTACAAATCAAGACGGTTCAACACATCCGCTTCCGCCAGGGACAGGTGTGGCTGGCATGAGCAGAACCTGAGCAACTGTGAGTTGTCTGGGCTGGTGAACAGGTCCACTAGAGGGATGCCCCAGAATCAAAACAGCCAGGAGGCCACCCTGGGATCCAGGTGCCACTCATGCGACTGGAGGGCTCTGCTCAACTTGTCTGCCAGGGCATTGTCCTGGCCTGAGATGTAGACCGCTCTTAGGAGCATCCTGTTTCGTGTCACATACGAGCAGAGAGCCACCGCCTCCTGGCAGAGGGAGTACCACCCCATGCCCCCTTGCTTATTCATGTAGGACACTGCAACTGGGTTGTCGGTCTGGTGCTGCAGCCGTTGGTGGAAGGCTCGGAGAGCCAGGAATATTGCCCGGAGTTCGCCTTGTGTGCGGAGGTCCTCACAATGAACTCCACAGCCCAGCAGGGAGGAGTCCATGGTGAGGACCATCTAGGGGGTGGGTGCCTGGAAGGGTATGCCGGCCTGCAGGTGGCGGGGGACCTGCCAACAATCGAGGGAGTTGGCCAGTTGGCAGGTCACTCTCACCCTATCCTGGAGCCTGCCTGTGGCTTGTGTCCACTGAGAATGACGACACTACTGGGCAGCCTTCATGTGTAAGTGGAGGAGGCCCAGCAGGTGGAAAAGAAGCCGGGTGGTTTGCAAACGGAGGTGCTGTACTTCCGCAGCTAGGCCCCTGAGGCATTCTGGCCTTTGCCTGAAGGGTGTCTAGCTGAAATCCTATGAACTCCAGGCACTGAGCCAGAGAAAGATGGGACTTGAGGTAGTTGAGGATGAATCCCAGGTACTGCAGGATGTGGATGGTGCACTCGGTGGTGTGGTGCATCTCTGCCGCTGTGCCTCCCCTTATGAGCTAGTCATCCAGGTAGGGAAAGACCAAAGCCCCTTGGAGACGAAGATGGGCTGCGATGAGGCGAGGCCTGCCCAAAGGGCAGCACCCTGTATTGGTAGTGACCTCCTTCCACCATGAAGCGGAGGAATTTTCAGTAGTTGGGATGGGTCAGGATGTGCGTATAGGCATCCTTCAGGTCTAAGGAGCATAGCCAGTCTCCCTGCTGGAGTATGGCAGCAGTGTTCCAAAGGAGAGCATCTTGAACTTCTCCCTTACCAGAAATCTGTTCAGGTCCCAAAGGTCCAAGATGGGCCTGAGGCCCCCTGTTCACTTGGGAATAAGGAAATACCTGGAGAAGAAGCTAATGCCCCAGAGACGCTTGGGCACTGGTTCCACCGACTTGTCCTCGAGGAGACCTGCAAGCTCAGTGAGGAGTAGAGTCTGATGGAGGAGAGGTCTTATGGGCTCTCCTGGAAAGTATGATGATGGCACCCATTGCAGGTGGAGGAAGTAGCCCTCCTTGACCACTTGCAGTACCAAGAATCAGTGATGATGGTGGATCACCTGTGGGCACACAGGGCCAGATGCGCGCGCGCCCCCCCGCCCCCCCCCCCCCCGTGGGCTGTTGGGGTCCTCCTGGGAGAGAGGAGGTCATGCCCAAAGAGTCAAAAGCTTCCTCCAGGTTGAACCGGAGCTGGCTCCTAGGACTCCAAGTCTTTTTGCATGAAACTCAATTTCTGGCCAAATTTAATGCAAATTCGCGGTTCAATTTTTTCACTCATTGTAAATATGATGAACTACTTTTACACAATACCAAACATCAAGTGATTAAAAGAAGTACAAGTGTGCTGCAGCCACGCTAGACTCTGCACATGCTGAGCACATAACTAGGTCACTGCATGCTTAATAGCATCATGGTGCGACGTATTGTTATATAGCTACACAACAAGTCTCGATACTTTTTGATCACACCTCGTATGAAGCAAAGTCCAAGCAGCTGCTTTGCATGTATTTTCCATCCAAACATATTTTATTAGTTATGATAGCAAAAATGTGGCTCTTATTGATGAGACTTGACTATTCTAGTTAAAGGAATAGCTATCTGCTCATAACAGAACTGAATACACGACACTAGCCAATTAGCTAGAATACACTTTGTCATTGGAATTCCAAGTCTGTTAAGGTTGAAGGAGAAAAATAGCTGCACAGACTTTCAGAAACTTTTGTTCTGTTAGAACAGCACTAAGAGCCCAATTGCAGTCCAGAGAATGGAGAGACTTCTTGCTTTGATATTTGTTAGGTTTATGTAAGGTACTACTAGGTGTATGCAGTGCTGTATAGCGTAGTTACTCTCCTGTAACAGGTTCTTCTCCTGGGACAGCAGGAATCATTCCTCACATATGGGTGACATTGGTGCCAATGGAGCCCTCATGCGGAGCAAATCCCCAGCTTTCAGAGAAAGCCTTTGGGAGTTGCCACCACGCATGCGCGGTCCCCTTCCTGCCCAATGGTGCCATCTTGCTCAGTCAAATGACATAGCTAAAAAGACGGCAAAAAGAACAAAATATAATAATAATAGGACTGCAACTCCAAGGGGAGGAGGGAGGGTCATGAGGACTGATTCCTGCTGTCCCCAGAGAACACCTGTTACAGGTGAGTAACTACGCTTTCTCCGGGAACAAGCAGGAAGTCAGTCCTCACATATGGGATTCCCCAGCTATAGGCTACCGAGAATCCATAGCTAATAAAGGCTCCCTTTACGAGAGCCGCAAGCAGCCACAACAGAAATCCAAACTAAGGAAATAGCACTCCGGTAGCCTGAACACAGAAGGGTCGGAGGGCAGGAGTTGCCTAGACCTCGAAAAGATTACGGAGTACAACCTGGCCGAATGCACTGTCCCGTTGGGACTCCCTGTCCAGGCAATAATGAGCTGCGAAGGTCTGACCCGAAGACCAGGTGGCGGCCCGGCAGATGTCTGCCAGGGAAACAGAGTGCAAATGAGCCACTGATGCCGCCATGGCCCTGACCCTATGGGCCGTAACACGACCCTCAATCAGAATCTCGGCTGCCTTGTATGCCCAGGCAATACAATCTGCTACCCAGGTGGACAGCGTACACTTTGATACCGCTACCCCCAGCTTACTGGGGTCATAGGATACGAAAAGCTAAGAAGCCTTCTGATGCACTTGCGTATGCTGGCTATAGAAGGCCAAGACTCTCTTTCAGTCCCGAGTATGCAGGACCGTCTCTGCCCGACTGGAATGCGGCCTGGGAAAAAAGGTAGGCAGGACCACCTCCTGGTTGAGGTGGAACAAGGAGACCACTTTCGGAATGAATTCGGGGTGTGTGCGAAGCACCACCCTGTTCCTATAGAATCTGGTGTAAGGCCTTTCTGACACTAGTGCCTGGAGCTCACTCACCCTCCGGGCGGAGGTGAGCACCACCAAGAAAACTACTTTCCAAGAGAGATAGCGGAGATGGCAGGTCGCAATTGGTTCAAAGGGCGGCCTAGTAAGCTGCCCTAACACCACATTCAAATCCCATTTGGTCGCCGGGGGACAGATCGTGGGTTTCAAGAGAAGCAAGCCTCTCAGAAACCGAGAGACCAAGTGGGCGGAGAGAGGCTTCTCATCCACTGGAAAGTGGTTTGCCGCAAGGGCACTGAGATGCACCCTGACAGATTTGGACTTAAGGCCCAAATCAGAGAGATGGAGAAGGTATCGTAAAACCACCCCCACCGGGCAAGAGAAGGGATCCACCTCCTGCTCCTTGCATCATGATGCAAATCTGCGCCACTTCAAGGCATAGGCCCATCTAGTCGACAGCCTCCGCGAGGCCAGCAAGACCTCCTCAATATTCCTTGGAAGGAGGAGCGGAGCGAGAATCACCCATTCAGCAGCCACGCCGTCAAGGCGAGGGAGCCGAGGTTGCAGTGCAGGAGAGAGCCCCCCGCCTGAGATAGGAGGCACGGGGAGGACCCCAAGGGAATGGGGACCTCCACCGCTAGCTGTAGTAGAAGTGGGAACCAGGGTTGCCTGGGCCACCGTGGGGCTATAAGAATGACCAAAGCTCTGTTGTGGAGAATCTTGAACAGAGTCTTGACCACCAGAGGTATCAGGGGATACAAATACAGAAGGCCCACCGACCATGATACCAGAAACGCATCGGTGGCCACCCTGTCTGGGTGTGGCTGCCTGGAGCAGAAACGGGGCAACTGGTGATTGTCTGGACTCGCAATAGGTCCATCGCCAGTAGCCCCCAGGTCCGGAAAAGCCGATTGGCTACCCCGCGGTCCAGCTGCCATTCGTGGGGCTGGAGAATCCTGCTGAGCCTGTCAGCCAGTCAGTTGTCTTGGCCTGGCAGGTACACTGCTCGGAGACGAATGCCGTGCCGTGCTACAAATGAGCACAGGTCCAGGGTTTCCTGACAGAGGGAACGGGACTCCGTACTACCTTGTTTGTTCACATAGAACATGGCCACCTGGTTGTCTGTCTGCACCAAGACAGGTTCGTGGGCCAGGAGCTGCCTGAAAACCTCTAGGGCTAGGCGGATGGCACAGAGTTACAAGAAATTGATTTGTTGGATCCTCTCGCTCAGGGACCACACTCCCTGAGTATGGAAACCCTGGCAATGGGCCCACCAGCCCAGCAAGGATGCATCTGTGGTAAGAATCCTTGTGAGTAGAGGAGCCTGAATACTTTGACCCTGTCCCGGAGGCGTCCTGTGGCCTGGGACCACTGGTCTCTGAGACACCATTGAGCAGTCTGCATGTGGAGGTGGGCATCCGGGATAACATGGACTGGGGAGGCCATGTGCCCAAGGAGGCGCAGGAATTGTCTTGCTGACACTACAGACCTGCGACTCACTTGTCCTGCCAGAACCATAAGCCTGTCTGCCTTGTCTGCAGGCAGATAGGCCTTCAATTGAAGTGTGTTGATTCTGGCCACAATGAACTCCAGCTGTTGAGTCGGAGTGAGGCTGGACTTGGGGTAGATGATTACGAACCCTAGGTGTTGCAGCACCTGGATGGTGCGAGTTGTGGCCTGGTGGACCTTGATGGCTGAAGTGCTTCTGATGAGCCAGTCGTCGAGATAGGGGAAGACAAAGACCCCTTGGAGCCTGAGAAAGGCAACAACTACTGCCAGGCATTTTGTGAACACCCTGGGGGCCGAGGCAAGGCCAAAGGGAAGTACCCTGTACTGGTAGTGATTGCCCCCCCCACCACAAAGCGCAGATATTGCCTATGGCTTGGGTGTATTAGGATGTGTGTATACGTATCTTTTAGTTTTAAGGAGCATAGCCAGTCTTCCTGGCAGAGGTAAGGCAGCAATATTCCAAGGGAGAGCATCTTGAACTTCTCCCTCACCAGGAATTTGTTGAGGTTGCACAGGTCGAGGATGAGTCTGAGGTCTCCTGGTCCTCTTTGGCATCAGAAAGTACCTGGAGTAGAAGCCCCTGCCCTGCAGGTGGTGGGGCACTGGTTCCACCACCTGATCCTTGATAAGGTCTGCTAACTCCTTCAGAAGAAGATCCCGGTGAAGGGGAAACCTGAGAGGCTCTCCTGGGAAATAATGAGGAGGCACCTGGGCTAGGTGAAGAAGATAGATACATCGAGTTGACGCCGGTGTCTCCCACATATGGAGCATTAATTGTTCCAGGATCGGAGGCATGGGTACAGTAAGGGCCTCCCGAGGGGGGCCTCATACTGGAGGATCTCGTGCTCATCGGTTCCTGGATCCTCCTCGGACTCCTTGGGAAATGCCAAAGCCTTAGACATGTCCCGCACGAAGTCCAAGAACCTCATGTCTTCCGGTGGGGACCTTCTCTGAGGCTCGGATACCGGGAAATCGGAAGGGACAACCCTGTGTCGGCAGGTATCCGGGACTCCTCACCTTCGGTTTCCCATGCCAATGCCTCAGAGGAGTCATCGAGGGGTTCATCAGGCATCGAGGGCCCCGGCATCGACCACCCCGATGCCGGTAGGCTCGGCGGCGGCGACCTTGGTCCCAAAGAGTGAGACCTCGGCCGAGGATCGACTCGAGCCCAAAAGGCCTCGAGGATCGGCTCGGCCTCCGTGGTAGACTTCAATATCGAGGGCCCGGTGGTCGGGACGGAGGAACTGGACAGGCCGCCCATCAGCGCCCGTTGCTGTTCCATGAAGGCAGTGAAGCTGCGCTCCAAAGCCACCATTCTGGACTCAAGTCCAGAAGTCTCCGCAGCCGCCGGCTCAGGCCCCGACACCGGTTCCCCTGGAGGGGAGTCCTCGATGAGGACAGTCGGTACTTGCCTCGGCTGATCCGTCTCCCAACGAGGAACCTTTGCCGGGCGCTCCTTCTCCGAATATCTGGGCCGGCGCTCAGGGCTCCGCAACAGGCCCCGGTAGGAGTCGAGTCACTTGGAGCCATCCAGAGACGCCGCCTTAGAGAATTTCTTCTTCCTCTTGTGTTCCCTTGAGGAGGAAACCCTTTGCGAGTAATCTCGATGCTGTTTGGGCTCAAATGTTCCCCCCGAGACATGGAGGCCTCAGATGAGGTCCGGGCTCTCGGAAGCATGGGGGACTCAGGACAAATCCTATCATATTGCTGCTGGCGGCTCTTCAGGGCCTTGGAGGATATTTTCCTACAAGGGTCACAGACTGTCCGGTCGTGGTCAAGCCCAAGGCACCGGAGGCAGCAGTTGTGTGTATCAGTGAGGGACATACGTTTCCTGCATCAATCACATTTCTTAAACCCGCTGGTAGCCATGGGGAGAAAAAGGGCCCCTGCAAGGTCGAAGACCCGGGCTGTCAGTGAAAAGGAAAAGGGCACGAACGCCTCAAGTCAAAACTGACAAAAACCGAAAAGAGAGCCGGACTCGATACCAGCATACTGAGCCGAAGGCGGGAAGAGGTACCGGTGTCAATCGGTCGAAGAAAACAGGAAAAAAAATCAACTTTTTTCAGGGACACTGTGGACTACGTCTGAAGGGCTCCGCGGAAAAAAGGAGACTAAGCAAGATGGCTCCCTGGGTGGGAAGGGGACCACGCATGTGTGGTGGCAACTCCCAAAGGCTTTCTCTAAAAACGGGGGATTTGCTCCGCACGAGGGCTCTGCCGGCGCCGACATCACCCATATGTGAGGACTGACTTCCTGCTTGTTCTCGGAGAAACATCTATTTATTTGCATGTATTACATACCTACTTACTAAGTACTCGAGGTGTGTTCCAATAACTTAAAACAGTGCTTCTCAGCCCAATCCTCGGGACATATTCAATCAGTCAGGTTTTCAGGATATCCATAATGGATATGCATGAGATAATTTTTCATAGAATGGAGACAATGCATACAAATCTCTCATGCATATTCATTATGGATATACTGAAAACCTGAGAGGCTTGGTGGTTCCCTAGTACTGGGTTGAAAACCCCTGACTTAAACAATAAAATTATACAATAGTGTATCTAACATAAAACTATACAACCAAGAAAACACATAAAATCACGTTATACATGTCATATTTCAGTCTACCTCAAATGACGAACGGACAGCCAATTACAAAAGCCCATCTCCATATGTCTCTTGAAATGGAAACAGTTAACTTATGACAAAAGAGCATATATGACTCTGTAAGCATTATATCTAGAAGAATATTATTCCAAAGTGTAGGGCCACAACAGTGAAATGATCTTGCCCTACAGCTAACCAATATAACGTCTTGATCATGAAGCTCTGTTTGGTGTGTAAGAGGCAAGTACTGTTTTAAGTATCCCACCTATAAAATTGGAGTGTTTCAAAAACCAGGCATAAAGGGTGTTATTTTTAACGTGTTCTTCACGATTTGGACATCTGCAAACGTGCATACAGACATCCATATCAGAGACGTCCCCAGAGTCATTTTAGAAGCTGGATCTGTGGACACCCCCAGTGTGAGAACATCCAAATCTGAATAGGGTGTGGCCGAGGTGTGGCCAGGGTGTTCCTAAGAACCTGGATGTCCCCGCCTGATCTCAGAAATGCCCTGAATGTCCTAAATCATGCCTAAAGTTAAACCTGCTCCAGGAACAAAGACATCTGAAAAGTGACCATTTTCTCAGGCAAATCTCTGGAAGGTGTGGAGAAGGAGCTATATTATTACCCACTGTATTTTACACTAGGTCAATGAACACTGATGGGGAATAGGGGCTCATGTTTTTACTTTGCTATGCCACTGGACCTCTCCTTATGCTAGGGTGCCTGAGATGGGTGTTCCCAACCTAAGTGATCCTAATGGGGACATTTATGTTGCCGCCCTCATGCACATCCACATCGGGATGACAATATTCCTGAAATCAGCTTGAGACATAGACGTCCCTGGCATATTTCTGCACATTCTGCCCTAGACATCCACAATTTAACTTGGCCATTCTTTCTAAAATCACCCTCAAAATCTTAAAACATATTCTCTGTTCAACTGGGAGCTAGTGCAAATCTGACAGTACCAGAGACATTCACTGATGAATCTTAAAGTTTGTCACTATTCTTATAGCAGAATGTTAAACTGCTCGCAAACTCCAGAAATATATAAATCATAAAACCATATAATAAAACTTAATCTCAACAAGACCAACATGTTTTGGCAACTGCCTTAATCAGGGGCATACATAAACATACACATCAAGGTTGTTGTTGTTAAGTGCCGTCGAGTCGGAGTCGACTCATGGCGACCCTCTGGATAGCTATCCTGAATTGTGTTCGGTCTTCAGTCAGGTGGCTCATTGTTGACAGACTGGTACCTGTAGCTGCTGATCTCCAGGAACAAGCAGGAATAAGTCATCACATATGGGTACGTCGGTACCGACGGAGCCCGCGCGGGAAAGCTCCCCAGCTTTTCAGATTAAAAGCTTTTGGGGCCTCCCACTGCACATGCGCGCTGCCTTCCCGCCTTCCTGACCAGCTCTCGTCAGTTTCTTTTTTTCCGCGGAGCCAGCAGGTCGTGTTCCTGTCACCGCTGAAGAAATTGTTAATTTTATTGTTTTCTTTAGACCGCGTACCTGCCTTCCCCATTCTGAAACCGGTACTGCCGGTCTCTCTTTCTTTCTTTAAAAAAAAAAAATATATTTTTTTTCTTTTCTTCAGCACAGCTTGGTACTTTGTTAGGCCTTCAGGCCTACACAAATTCTCCTCATGGAGAAGCCAGTTCCTGCTTTTAAAAAGTGTACCAAGTGCAGTGCTGTCATTCCTGTTACAGACACCCATGAATGGTGTCTTAATTGTTTAGGACCTGACCATTCCATACCGGACTGCCCATCCTGCTCCCAGATGTCGAAACGTGGATTGCAGAACCGGGCCAACAAGTTCCATGTGCTGTTTCCTTCAGAAGCATCACAGTCATCCAGGTCTTCCTCTCCGGATGGATCTCAGGTAACCAAAACTCCAGTGGGCAAATCCTCTAAAAGCAAATCTCTTTCTAAAGATCGAGAGGCTCTCAATTCTGAGTTCGAGAATTCTGCCCAGGCCAAAAAACCCCGGCGGGAGGTTCCGGCCTCCAAAGCAATCATGGGGTCACAGGTTGACATCGATGGCGCGGCCTCGACAGATCACCTGTTGTGCTGCTCTGGGGTACCGGCCCATACCGGTACCGACATCCAGGCAGCAGTGGCGTCTATGGGCAATACTGTCCAAGTCATGCAGCAGGCCATTCTGGCTTTTATTAATGCTGCTACGCCCTGGTTACCGCGGCCAGCGGTACCGGGTCCGGTTCCGGTAATGGCTTCCATACCGGAACCGAGGCCATCGTCTTCCAAACGCAGATCGGTTCCGCATGCCGGATCCGGGCTTTTGCCCGGTACCGATCCCATACCCGGTACGCCCGATGTCGATACCGAACGGTATGCGTATCGTGCGTTGGAAGCACATAGAGGATACTCTGCTTCTTCAGAGGATTTTAACTCCTCTGATGATTCTGATGAGTTCTCCCTTGATCTTCCTGAGGAGCCTTCTTCTCCTAAAAGGAGAATGTCTCCACCAGAGGATTTGTCCTTTCAGGGCTTCATCATAGAAATAGCTAAAGGTCTTTCTATTGCTTCATCCTCTGAAAAGGAACCCAGATCAAAGAAACTGGGTCACCCTGCCTATCCATGAAATCCTTCAAGAACACTTGATGGACTTATGGGAGGCTCCTCTAACATTGTCTCCTTCTTCTCGCAGGTTGGACACCATGTACCGTGTCCCCCCTTCTCCTGGTTTCCAAAAAACCCAGTTGCCTCACCATTCTATTGTGGTGAAGTCTGCAATGAAGAAGATAAAGAGTACCAAAAGGCACTCTTCTACTCCTCCAGGGCGAGAATGTAAGACTCTAGACTCTTTTGGCAGGAAAATTTTCCAGGCTACTATGCTTATAGCCAGGATTAATTCCTATAGTCTTTACATGGGCATGTTTCTCAGTGAAATCGCTCTAAAAGTTCGGCATTTTGCCCCCTTCATCCCTGAGGATAAAAGGGAGGAGTTCATTTTCTTAGTGAAACACCTTTTGGATATTTCAAAGTTCTCCAACAGGGCAGCTTTTGATTCCTTTGAGGGTGCTGGTAGGGCTTCGGGCATTGCTATAGCAGCCCGACGTCTTGCTTGGCTCCAGGCTTCTGATCTAGAACCTTGGGTCCTAGATGGCTTACGGAATCTGCCCTGTACAGGTGAGAACTTATTTGGTGAGGAGTGGCAAATTAAGGCCACTCAAATGGACGCAGAAAATGCCACCTTAGATAGACTTTCTAAGTCTACCTCCACTCCTGCCAAAAAGAAGTCTTTTAAGAGGCCTTATTACAAGAAGTCCAGATTTTCCACAAATACTGGCCAACAATCCTCTCAGCCTCGTTTTGCTGCTAAACGTCAGCAACCTAAACAGGCAAGGTCAAAGCCTGCGGCGTCTGCTACGCCTCAGCAGGCTCAACCCCCTCAGGGGTTTTGACTTGCCCCTAGAGAACTTAACTTTTCTGGCTCTAGAACAACCAGAGCCCCTCACCATACCCGGAAGGTTAGCTCACTTTGCTCCCAGATGGGAGCAAATTACATCAGAGCATTGGACCCTCTCTATCATCAGAGAGGGTTACAAACTCCATTTTTCCGACCTTCCTCCTTATACTATGGTGAGGCAGTTCAATTCTCCCCCATCTCTCCTGACCCTCTTGGGTCAGGAAGTCTCCTCCCTCCTTGCCCAAGGGGCAATAGAGGAGGTCCCTCTTCTTCAACAGGGGACGGGATTCTACTCCCCTTATTTTCTAATACCAAAGAAGAGAGAGGGCTTCAGACCAATTCTAGATCTGAGAGAATTGAACAAATTTCTTTTCAAGGAGAAATTCAAAATGCTTTCTCTGGGCATTCTCCTTCCATACCTTCAGAGTCAGGATTGGCTTTGTTCTCTAGACCTAAAGGATGCGTATACACACATACTCATCCACCCATCCCACAGAAAATACCTTCGATTTCTGTTTCAGGGACAACATTTCCAGTACAGAGTACTCCCCTTCGGTCTAGCCTCTGCTCCAAGAGTGTTCACCAAATGCATGGCAGTCATAGCTGCCTTTCTAAGAGGCCTGGGAATTTTCATATTCCCATACCTGGACGACTGGCTCATCCGAGCTCCATCTCAGTCCCAGGCCCAAATTTCCCTGGACCGCACAAGGCGTCTTCTGCAGTATCTGGGACTGGTAGTAAACCTTCCCAAGTCTCAACTAATCCCTACTCAGTCTCTCGAGTTCATAGGGGCCCAGTTAGACACCATCACTGCGAGGGCCTACCTGCCTCAGCTCAGGGCCCAACGCCTGCTGAGTTTGGCCTCCCAAGCTCAGTCCAGCAGTCATTTGACAGCCCGGGAAATGCTGCGACTTCTGGGCCACATGGCCTCCACGGTACATGTGGTGCCCTACGCTCGTCTGCATATGAGAGCAGCTCAATGGACCTTGGCCACCCAGTGGACTCAAGCATCTGGAGCGCTCTCCGACCAAATACTCACCTCAAGCCGTCTGTTTTGCTCCCTCCAATGGTGGACATCCACCAAGAATCTGTTGTTGGGGGCCCCCTTCCAACCTTTGTTGCCCCAAGCAACCCTCACAACAGATGCCTCCCAGACAGGGTGGGGAGCTCATCTTCAGAACCTCTCCACTCAGGGCACTTGGTCTCCACAGGAGACCACCCTTCATATCAACCTCCTGGAACTGCGAGCAATTTACCTTGCCCTCAAGGTCTTCTATACCCTCCTTGTCAACCTGACTGTCCTAGTTCAGACAGACAATCAGGTAGCCATGTTCTATATAAACAAACAAGGAGGGACAGGCTCTCTGTCGCTTTGCAACGAAGCTCTCAGATTATGGGCCTTCGCCAGAGAGCATCAAATTCACCTTCTTGCAGTGTATCTTCCAGGAGTTCAAAACTCTCGTGCGGACAGACTCAGTCGAGTTCTGCTTCCACACGAATGGTCCCTACATATGGACCAGATACGCAGAATCTTTCAGGAATGGGGGACCCCGGACATAGACCTCTTTGCAAGTCCGTGGAATGCCAAATTTCCCCGGTTCTGTTCCAGAACTCAGTATCAGGGAGCTCAGGCCCACGATGCCTTCCTCCTGCATTGGGGTCAGGAATTCCTCTATGCCTTTCCACCCATTCCTCTAATATCCAAGACTCTGTTCAAGCTCCAGAGGGATCACGGGACTATGATCCTCATAGCTCCCCGCTGGCCACGCCAGGTGTGGTTCCCTCTACTTCTGCATCTCTCCCAGGGATCCTCCCTGGACCTGGGAGCTGCGCCAGACCTCCTGTCTCAGGAGAAGGGGACTTTGTGGCACCCAAACCCCAAATCCCTACATCTCAGAGCTTGGTTACTGAAGGCCTAAGTCTTCAAGACTTTAATCTTTCTCAGCCTGTGAAAGATATCCTTCATGCCTCTAGGAAACCTTCCACGAGGCGTTCTTATGCTTTCAAATGGAAGCGTTTTTCCATTTGGTGTGCTCAGCAGGGTCTTGACCCTCTAGCACTTCCTTTGAATTCCCTCTTGGACTATCTCCTGCATCTTTCAAATGCAGGCCTTAAGACGAATTCAGTAAGGGTCCATTTGAGTGCTATTGCAGCATCCTTAAAACCTATAAATGGACAACCTGTCTCCTCTCATCCTCTTGTTGCACGTTTCATGAGAGGCCTGACCCTAACTAAACCTCCCATCCGACCTCCCCGGTAGCATGGGATTTGAACCTAGTTCTAGGTCAGCTTATGAAGCCACCTTTTGAGCCTTTGGACTCTACCTCCTTCAAATTTCTTTCCTGGAAGGTTGTTTTCCTTATTGCAGTCACTTCGGCTCGCCGCATCAGTGAACTGCAGGCTTTAGTGGCTCATCCACCTTATACTAGGTTTCATCATGATAAGGTGGTCCTTAGGACGAATCCCCACTTTATGCCCAAAGTGGTCTCGCCTTTTCATCTTAATCAAGAGGTATATCTACCTGTCTTTTTCCCGGCTCCTCATGCATCCAGTGCAGAGAGGAACCTTCATACTCTGGATTGTAAAAGAGCTCTTGCCTTTTACCTCAACAGGACTCAACCACATCGAAAGTCTTCCCAACTTTTCGTGGCTTTTGATCCTTCTCATTTGGGACTTCCAGTCACCAAGCGTACACTTTCCAATTGGATCGCTCAGTGTATTTCTTTTGCTTACCAGAGTAAGAACATTTCTCTGGAGGGCCATGTCACAGCTCACAATGTGAGAGCCATGGCCACTTCTATGGCTCATCTTCACTCTGTGTCCATAGATCAGATCTGTCGAGCAGCCACTTGGGCCTCAGTTCATACCTTCACAGCCCATTACTGCTTGGACAAGGACTCCCGCCGGGATGCCTTGTTTGGTCAGGCTGTCCTCAAACACCTGTTCCATACTTAAACAACTCCTGCCCACCTTCCCTGGATGGATGCCTGAGATCCATACGAAGATGCTTTACCCTTGGAGGGGGATCTCCCAGGCATCTTAGCTAGGGAGTCCCCATATGTGATGACTTATTCCTGCTTGTTCCTGGAGATAGCACAGTTACTTACCTGTAACAGGTGATCTCTGGGAACAGCAGGAATTAGTCATCACAACCCACCCACCTCCCCTAGGAGTTGTATCTCTATCTATCTATCTTCCTGTCCTCTCTCTCTATTGTCTCAGCTTTAAACTCGAACTGACGAGAGCTGGTCAGGAAGGCGGGAAGGCAGCGCGCATGTGCAGTGGGAGGCCCCAAAAGCTTTTAATCTGAAAAGCTGGGGAGCTTTCCCGCGCGGGCTCCGTCGGTACCGACGTACCCATATGTGATGACTAATTCCTGCTGTTCCTAGAGATCACCTGTTACAGGTAAGTAACTGTGCTTTATTGTATCGATCCATCTCATTGCTGGCCTTCCTCTTTTGCGTTGACCTTCTATCTTGCCAAGCATAATGTCTTTCTCTAATGATCTCTCTCTTCGCATGATGTGTCCAAAGTATGAAAGTCGAAGTCTTGTCATCTGAGCTTCTAAAGAAAGCTTAGGTTTGATCTCCTCTAGTACCAACTGGTTTGTTCTTCGGGCAGTCCATGGTATACACAGTATTCGCCGCCAGCACCATAATTCAAAAGCATCAATTTTCTTCCTATCTGTCTTTTTCACCGTCCAGCTTTCACATCCATACGATGTTATTGAAAATACCATGGCCTGAACAAGTCGAATCTTTGTATGGAGAGAGACATCTCTGCTCTTGAGAATCTTATCTAGGTCTTTCATAGCCATTCTGCCAAGAGCAATGCGTCATCTGATTTCTTGACTGCTTGTTGCTTCTTTATTGATAGTTGATCCAAGTAGGTTAAAGTTGTTCACAATTTCAATTTCTTCTCCTTCAATGATGAACCTGTTGATTATGCCAGTTGTCATGATCTTTGTCTTCTTTACATTAAGGTGCAGGCCCATTTTGAGACTATGTTCTTTGATTGTGAGAAGCAAATGTTTCAGATCATCTTCACTTTCAGCCAGTAATGTGGTATCATTAGCATAGCGAAGGTTGTTGATGAGTCTTCCACCAATCTTCACACCTCTGTTGTCTTCATACAATCCTGCTTCTCTGATGATTTGTTCTGCATATAAATTAAACAGGTAGGGGGAAAGTATGCAGCCTTGTCTTACACCTTTGCTTATTTTAAACCATTCTGTTTCTCCTTGTTCCGTTCGAACTGTTGCTTCTTGATCAATGTACAGATTGCGCAAGAGAACGATCAGGTGTTCTGGTATACCCATGCTTCTTAATGTGGCCCAGAGTTTCTCATGGCTTACACAGTCAAAAGCCTTGCTATAGTCGATAAAGCACAAATAGATATCCTTTTGGTATTCTTTAGTCTTTTCAAGGATCCATCTCACATCTGCAATGATGTCTCTCGTTCCTCGCCCTTTCCTGAACCCTGCTTGCACTTCAGGTAGTTCTTGTTCCAGGTATGGTTGTAGTCTCTTTTGAATAATCTTCAGTAGAATCTTGCTGGCATGTGGGATCAGAGCGATTGTGCGATAATTTCCACAGTCAGTTGAATCACCTTTCTTTAGTATTGGTATAAACACAGATCTTTTCCAGTCAGTTGGCCATGATGTTGTCTTCCATATTTCTTGGCAGAGCATTGTGAGTACGGTAACAGCTGCATCAGATTGCTGCCATACTTCTATGGGAATGCTATCAATGCCTGGTGCTTTGTTCTTTGATAAGGCTTTCAATGCTGCTTTAACTTCTTTCATCACTAATGGTTCCTTATCAAAAGGTACAGGATGAAACGGCTGTTGGTCCACTTGATCTTTATCATATAAAAACTCTGTATATTCCTTCCACCTTTTCTTGATCTTCTCAGCATCATTCGACATAGAACCTTGAGCATCTTGTAACATTCCAATTCGAGGATGGAACTTTTTCTTTAACTCTCGTAGCTTTAGGAAAGACGATCTTGTTCTTCCTCTAATAGTTTCTGCTTCTATTTCCTTGCAAGTGTCATTGTAGTACTTTTCCTTGTCCTGTCTTGCTGCACGTTGGAAATCTCTGTTAAGTTCTGCGACTGTCTTTCTTTCTCCTCTGGCTTTAGCTTCTCTGCGTTTCTGGGCAATTTTCAGGGTTTCTTCCGTCATCCATTTTGGCCGTTTTTGCTTTTTCACCTTTTGTAGAGACTTCTCGCTTTCTTCCAACACAACTTTCTTGATGTCATTCCATAACTCTTCCGGAGCTCTGTCATTTGTATCTAAAGCAGCAAATCGATTTTGCAGGCAGTCTTTAAATTCCAGTGGTATATTCTCAAGGTCATATTTTGCTGCATTCATGAGTGGTTTGCTCTTTTTCAACTTTAGCTTGAGTTTGCATACTAGTAGTTGATGATCTGTACCACAGTCAGCTCCAGGTTTTGTCTTTGTTGATGTTACAGAGCTTTTCCATCGTTGACTTCCACAGATGTAGTCAATTTGATTTTTATACAATCCATTGGGTGAAGTCCATGTGTACAGTCGCCGCTTGTGTTGCTGGAAGAAGGTGTTTGAGATGAATAGATCATTGGTCTTGCAAAATTCTATCAGTCTTTCTCCAGCTTCATTTCTTTTGCCAAGTCCATATTTTCCAACTACTTTGCCTTCTTCTTTGTTGCCAACATTTGCCTTCCAGTCACCCATGACTATCAGGATATCCTGTTTGCATGTTCTGTCAATTTCAGCTTGTACTTGTTCATAGAACTCTTCAATTTCATTCTCTTCTGCAGCTGTTGTTGGGGCATATACTTGAATTATAGTTGTGTTGATAGGCAATCCTCGTAGACGAATAGAGATTAAACGTTCGCTGACTGCATTGTATTTCATTACAGTTCTTGCAAGTTTCTTCTTTATTATAAATGCAACACCATTTCTTCTTTGTCTTTCATTTCAAGCATAGTAGACCATGTGATCATCTGATGCAAAGTGCCCCATGCCAGTCCATTTCAGTTCGCTGACACCCAACAGATCAAGTTGTACACGTTCCATTTCATTCTTGACCACCTCCAACTTTCCTTGGTTCATGCTTCGTACGTTCCATGTTCCAATGTATAAGACATCTTTACAGCTTCTGACTCTCATTTCATGCGCAGCTGCGCACATCAAGGTACAGTCAGAAATTTTTTGTCCTGTACAGTGGGCACAATTTTGGAACGCAGCTGGTGTGCTATAGCTGTAACAGATGAGCCGTCACCTTATGCTGAGAGCGTGACTGTGGATTTTGAGTCTGATTTTCTGATAATTCAAACTGCTTTTCAGTCCTGAGCAATGTATTGAGTGAAGATCTCTTTAGTAGGGTTTACAACCTTGTCATTGGACTGTACCATCCTACAACTCTATTTATACAAGACAAGAAATCTCTGACCGTACCTTGATGTGTATGTTTATGTATGCCCCTGATGCAGATATTTGCTGAAACATATTGGGCTGATTGAGATTACGTTTTATTATATGGTTTTATGATTTATATATGTGTTTATGTATTACATTTATTTATTTATTTGGTTGGCTGGTATTTTGGGACTGTCACTTTTTTATTATTTATTTATAACGCTGCCTTTTCATTGACACTGACTGGTTGCAGGCAGTGCGGCTAATGTGAGGGCAGGTGTCTCAATGGTCACCCCACCCCATAAGGAAGGCCCTGAATGTGGGTACCAGCACCATATTTGCTAGGAAAAAAGTACTGAGTACATTCTCTCTCATTAATGTGAAAAGGTGTAATCACATTAGGTACAAACTTAGGAGCTGATGCAATAACATTAGCGCACCATTTAAGCATAGTTACCACTATGTGACAATGCAGAAAGGTGATTGGTACAAGCATTACCTGTGCACAAATGGCTGCATAGAAAGTAGCATTGCAGCTATTAAAATCACATTATAATGAGCTGTGTGTATTCAAATGACATATGAAGGTCATTTGAAATTTCACCTGGATGCACAAAAGTGCACAAATGACCAGAAGGCTGAGTGCAGAGTTCAGTAGCACCATTGTTCGAATGCATGGCTAGAGGTGAAGTAAAGTTTGGTGCATACAGAAGAAAACAGAAATGCTTGCCATGCGACTTACCTGCTGCGAGCTTTGATGTTTGCACAGGCTGGAGTTGAACATGAAAGAGAAGACAGGGAAAATGACGAAACAGAACACAACAACAACAGAAGAGGTCTGGGAAATGAGAAAGAAGAAAGAAGGAGAGAGTAGGATGAGGTGACATGGGCTCAGCCCATCATCATAAGCCCCGCAGACTGGCAAGACCGTGCATATTTTGAGCAAAGACAGCACTGGATGGACTACCAGAGAGGCATATTGTGTGCAATTATCCTTTATGCACAAGAGTCATTTTGTCCTTATATGAAGAAATCAAAGCTGATATCGATCCGGTCACAGTTCCTGGGTGTGCCATACCAAGGCTGGTGAAGTTATTCACCACATTAAAATTTCCAAAATGTTCTAGGAGTAGCCTGTGGAATAGGCTAGTCATCTTTTTTCAGACATTTTAGCACATCCTGCAGACCTTAAAAAATCATGTCAGGGATTATATAAAGGATTCTGAACAACAGATAGCGTGGCAGGAGATTAAGGCAATTTTTTTTTAAATATTGCTGGAATACTGAGCGTGATGGGTTTAATAGATTACACCCATGTAACTTTCACATCCCTACTGGACAGAGAAATGGCATTCTACAAAAGGAAAAACTTTAAATATTCAGGTGGTATGTGATGTGCACATGAAGCTTCTAAACGTCATCTCCAAGTTCTAGGGCAGCTGGCATGATTCATACATCTTGTCAAACTCGGCTACAATTTGACAGAGGGAAAGTATGGCAAAAGTTGGCTCCTGGTAAGTGTTGCACATGTTTATTGTGACTTGTGGCAAGGGGGATAACATGATGTTTGAAAAAAGTAGTAGATTTCCATGCAGGAGTGTGGAACTGCATATATATTAATTGTGTTTTCTGTTTTATGGATAGGAGATGCTGGATAGGGTGGAAAGTTGTGACTACCGACTCCACTGCCCACGCCAAGCACACTGGCAGAGAGGCAGCATAACAAGGCACACATTGGCCACAAAGTCCATCATAGAGCGTACCAAAGTCACTTCCATTGTTTGGATCATTCAGGCGGGACATTAAAGTAAGCACCTGAAAAGGTTGGCGATATTGTTGCAGTTTGCTATATGCTTCATAACATCGCTTTAAATCATAACATGCCCAACAAGATTGATCCTGATATCCTACACGAACCTCCTATCTGCCTTCCTGCTGCTGTACTGGATGCTGTTAGGGGAAATCAGCTCCAAAGGAAAGTTATACAGCTTCATATAATGGCATTTAGCATAGTTACTCACCTGTAACAGGTGATTTCTGGGAACAGCAGGAATTTAGTCTTCACATATGGGTATCGTCGGTACCGACGGAGCCTGCGCGGGAACGTTCCCCAGCGTCCAATAGGAAACTTTATGGGAGCATCCCACAGCGCCTGCGTGCTGCCTTCCCCAACTGTCCCTCTCCAGTTGAGTTTAAAGCTGGGACAAAAGAGAGAGGGAAAGAGAGAGAGAGATAGAAAGATACAACTCCTAGGGGAGGTGGGCGGGTTGTGAAGACTAAATTCCTGCTGTTCCCGGAGATCACCTGTTACAGGTGAGTAACTATGCTATCTCCAGAAACAAGCAGGAATATAGTCTTCACATATGGGGACTCCCTAGCTGCAGATGCCAGGGAGATGGCCCCAGAAAGTTGTGTGCCCTTGTGAAAGGGCTCCACTTCCCCCCATGGATCTCTGGCATCCTACCAGGGATGGTGGGTAGGAGTTGATTAAGTCTGGAACAAGTGTTGAAGAACAGCCTGACCAAACAAGGCATCCCAGCGGGAGTCCTTGTCTAAGCAGTAATGGGCTGTGAAGGTATGTACCGAAGCCCAAGTAGCTGCTCGACAGATGTCGTTGATAGACACAGAGTGAAGATGAGCCATTGAGACTGCCATGGCTCTCACATCATGAGCTGTGACATGCCCTTCAAGAGGAAGGTTCCTACTCTCAAAGGCAAAAGATATACACTGGAGAAACCCACAGTACTACCTTTTGACTTTCAAAAGGCAGACTATGACAACATAAGGAAAATACGAAAAAACTAAAAGGAGCAGCTGCAAAAGTAAAAGATCTACATCAAGCATGGGTGGTGGTTAAAAATATTATATTGGAAGCCTAGGATCAGCTGTATTCCATGCTTTAAGAAAAGTGGAAGGCAGTCCAACAAATTGCCAGCATGGTTTAAAGGTGAGGTCAGAGAAGCTGCTGTAACCAAAAAAAGCCTCTTTCAGGAACTGGAAAAAAAGGAGTCAAATGACGAAAAGTGGAAACAACATAAGCAGTGGTAAGTTAGATGCAAGGCAATGATAAGGGAGGCAAAGAGCGAATCTGAAAAAAAGCTTAATGTGGAAGCAAAAATACATAATAAAAACTTTTTCAAAAACATTCATAGCAAAAAACCTGTGGGAGAATCAGTTGGACCGTTAGATGTTAGAGGGGTAAAAGGGACACTAAGAGGGGACAAGGCCATAGTGGAGAAACTGAGTGAATTATTTGCTTCAATGTTTACTGAAGATGATGTAGGGAAGTTACCCATGACTGAAAAGCGCAGATACTCACCTGTAACAGGTGTTCTCTGGGGACAGCAGGAATCAGTCCTCGCATATGGGTGACATCGGCACCGATGGAGCCCTCGCGGGAGCATCTCCCCAGCTTTCAAAGAAAGCCTTTGGGAGATGCCACCACACATTCATAGTCCTCTTCTCGCACAAGGGTGCCATCTTGCTCAGTCAAATGACATAGCTGAAGATTACCCCAATCCTGCAACATCTCCATTGGTTACCGCTAAATTTCCGGATAAAATTTAAGATTCTTACCCTAGTACATCGGGCCATTTATCTCCACAGACCTCAATATCTATCCGATTTATTAACTTTTCACACTCCTACTCGTAGCCTCCGATCCGTTCATGTTAATTGTTTACACCTCCCCTCTCCCTCTCAGGCTCACCTTCAATCAACCCGGCAATCATAATTGTTTTACCTCGGTCCCTCCCTGTGGAATTCCCTACCTACCCCCCTTCGACTTGAAGAGTCTTACTCTAAATTCCGCTCCCTTCTCAAAACTCATCTTTTCTCCTCTGCTTTCAATCTTCCCCCATGACCCCTGATTCTTTCTTTCCTACTGCTACTCAAATCTGCTCTCATTTTCCTTTTCCTCTCTCTCCTTTTCTTTTTTAAGTTATTGTAATTTTCTTTTCCCTTTTCTAATTTATATTTTTATTTGTAATGTTAACCGCCCCGATGTAATGGGGGGCGGTATATCAAGTGTAAATAAACAATAAACAATAAGACAGCAAAATAAAAAAAGATAAAGGAGCAACTCCAAGCGGAGGAGGGAGGGTTGTAAGGACTGATTCCTGCTGACCCCGGAGAACACCTGTTACAGGTGAGTAACTACGCTTTATCCGGGAACAAGCAGGAAGTCAGTCCTCACATATGGGACTCCCCAGCTACAGGATACCAGGAGACCCATAGCAAAAATTGGGCCCCCTCAAGGGGAGCCGCAAGCAGCAGCAATTCAGTCTGGAGTACAGACTACAGTAGGATCCCTGCGCTCTATGAGACCAGCAGTCCGGTAGCCTGAGCACAAAAGGGTCGGAGGGTAGGAGTTGCCTAGATCCCAAAACGATTATGGAGCACAGCCTGTCCGAAGGCACTATCCTGTCGGGATTCTCTTTACAGGCAGTACTGGGCTGTGAAGGTATGGACTGAAGACCAGCTGGCGGCCCAGCAGATGTCCACCATCGGGACAGAGCGCAGATTTGCCACCGAAGCCGCCATGGCCCAGACACAGTGTGCTGTGACACGACCGTGCAGTGGGAGCTTTGCCTGCTCATAGGTGAGGGCAAGACAGTCCGCCACCCATATGGGCAGCATACACTTAGTCACTGCTGCCCCAGCCTGCTGGGGACATAGGAGACAAACAGCTGGGAGGCTTTGCGGTGGTCCTGAGTGAGTTGGATATAGAAGGACAAGGCCCTCTTACAGTCCAAGATATGGAGGACCGTCTCCACCCGACTGGCGTGCAGTCTCAGAAAGAAGGTAGGGATTACCACCTCCTGGATGAGATGGAGCAAGGAATATGGGGTGCTTACGGAGCACCACCCTGTTCTTGTAGAACCTGGTGTAGGGCGCTTCAGCTACAAAAGCTTGGAGCTCGGTATCCCTGAGAGCAGAAGTGAGCGCAACAAGGAAAAACACCGTCCACGAAAGTTAGCGAAGGTGGCAAGTAGACAAGGGCTCAAATGATGGATGGGTGAGCTGCCCCAACATCACTTTGAGGCCCCATTCAGTCGCTGGAGGGTGAACTGGGGGCTTAGATAAGAGCAGACCCCATAGGAAGCGGCCCACCAGAGAGTGGGCTAAAAGGGGTTTATCATCCATCGTGTGGTGGTGAGCTGCCAGGCACTGAGGTGCACCCTAACAGAATTAGACCTGAGCCCTGAGTGAGAAAGGTGGAGAAGGTACTGCAACACCATGGGCACCGGGCAGGAGAAAGGGTCAACCCCTCGCTCAGCACACCAAGCTGAGAATCTACGCCATGGTAGGTAGTGGTCAGTATAAGAAGCCCTACGTGGCAGAGGAGTTGAAGTGAATTAGTTAGTTATACCCTCCGTATCTGTCTTGTCCCTTTGGGCTCACCCGCTAAGTTCAGAGTTTGGTATAGCCCCCTGGGTTTTTGATGGCTTTTGGTGTTTAGAATCATGTGTTTTTCTTTTGAGCGATCTTCTGTAAGGGCTATGGCTAAGAGGTGGTATTTCTGCTTGTATTTTTTCCCTTGGGCTATTAATGTAGCTACTATTCTGGGTGCTTTAAACATGTGGATTAACAACGTAAAATCATATGTTACAACCTGGTATGTTTCTGCAACATTTGTCTAACATAGTGTGCTATATTGTAATTATGTCTTCCTTTAAGATAGTCTCACTGAATGTTAAGGGCATTAACAATCCCATTAAGAAGAAAAATATATTTTTATATGGCGCAAGGAAAGTGCTGACATCCTATTTCTGCAAGAGACACATTTGAATGTGAAGGGGTCCTTAAAATTAGATATGAAACCCTTTTCACTAGTGGCTTTTTCAGCTGCCAATCATAAAAAAATGGGGTAGCCATTCTAGTAAGGAAATCTTTATCCCCTACTGTTCTACAGACTAGATCTGATACTGAAGGGCATTGGGCAATGGCTGTCATTAAGATAGGATCCACTGAACTGGCCTTAATCAATGTCAATGGCCCTAATATAGATAGCCCTACTTTTTTAGTTCCATTGTGGCTTTGGCGCAAGAGGTGTCCAGATACTAGACTATTGTGGGGGGGAGACTTCAACCTCACGCTAGACCCCTTGTTAGACAGGAGTCCAGTGAGAACTAATAAGGTCCCCAAAGCACACCCTGTTTTTTTGTCACTAATACAAGAACTAGGCCTGGTAGACATATGGCGGTTGCAACATCCTGTTGATAAAGAATACACTTTTTTCTCTCCCCCTCATAATTCGGTATCGCGCATAGATTTTTTTCTAGTCTCTAAAGGACTATGTTCTAGAATCAGTGAGTCCAATATTCATACGGCTCATATTTCTGATCATGCCGCAATCTCATTCTCCCTATTGGACTCAACGAGCTGCCCATCTCATACACGTTGGCATTTTGCCAGAACTCTTCTTGGCAATCAGGAGTTCCGGGAGACCATTCTGATGGCTATAGAGGAATATTTTCAGTTTAATTTACCTCAGGACAATTCGGGTTGGGTGTTGTGGGAGGGTTTCAAAACTAACATGGGGGCCACCATAACCAGTTTTGCTATACGGCAGGCCAAGCAACGTAAAGCAGAACTAGAAGCTTTGGATAAGCAGATCAAAGGGAGGAACGCATCATAGGTCAGAAAACTGATCCTAACATTCTTATTTATCAAGATCCTCTTGCAATTTTCCACAATCCTCTTGGGTTTTAACAACTTTAAGTAGTTTTGTCTCATCTGCAAATTTGATAACCTCACTCATTATTCCATTTTCCAGGTCATTTATGAATATGTCAAAAAGCAGCGGACCCAGCACAGATCTCTGGGGTACACCACTATTCACCTTTCTCCATTGGGAAACTTGGCCATTTAGCCCTACCCTCTGCTTTCTATCTTTTAACCAGTTCCTGATCCACAGTAGTACACTGCCTCCTATCCCATGACTCTTTAGTTTTGCCAAACGTCTCTGATGAGGGACCTTGTCAAAGGCTTTCTGAAAGTCCAGATACACTATATCAACCGACTCACCTTTGTCCACCTGTTTATTCACACCTTCAAAAAAAACATAACAGATTAGTAAGACAAGATCTTCCTTGTCTAAAGCCATGTTGGCTGTCTCCTATTAGGTTGTGACTATCTACATGCCGAGTAATTTTATTCTTTATGATCGTTTCTATCATTTTTCCCGGTACCGACGTCAGGCTCACCGGTCTGTTCCCAGATCACCCCTGGAACCCTTTTTAAAATTTGGTGTTACATTGGCGATCCTCCAATCTTCAGGTATTAGAGATGATTTTAATGATAGTTCACAGATTACTAATAGCAGGTCTGCAATCTCAAATTTCAGTTCTTTCAACACCCTTGGATGTATACCATCCGGCCCAACTATTAGATAAACTGAATGCTACTCTTCAGTTTATCTAATAGTTGTAATACATCTTCCCAATGTATTGATATTTCCTTCAATTCTTCCGCACCTTTAAATACCACTTCAGTCATGGGTAACATCCCTACATCTTCCTCAGTAAAGACCGAAGCAAAGAATTCATTCAGTCTCTCCGCTACTGCCTTGTCGCCTCTTAGTGCCCCTTTAACCCCTCTATCATCTAATGGACCAACTGACTCTCTCACAGGTTGTTTGCTACGAATGTACTTGAAAAAGTCTTTATTTCACGTTTTTGCTTCCGCAACAAGCTTCTTTTCAAATTCTCCCTTTGCCTGCCTTATCAATGCCTTGCATTTGACTTGCCAGTGCTTGTGCTGTTTCCAGGTGTCGTTGTTTGGCTCTTTTTTCCATTTCCTGAAAGATGCTTTTTTGGCAACAGCAGTCTCTCTGACCTCACCTTTAAACCATGCTGGCAGTTTTTTGGACTTCCTTCCACTTTTCTTAAAGCATGGAATACAGCTGGTCTAGGCTTCCAAGATAGTAGTTTTCAACAACACCCAAGCTTGATGTAAGTCTTTAACCTTTGCAACTGCTCCTTTTAGTTTTTTCTTAAATATTTTCCTCATTTTATCATAGTCTCCCTTTTGAAAGTTAAAAGGTAGTACTGTGGATTTCCTTACTATCCCTCCTCCACTAATTAAATCAAAGGCGATCATGCTATGACCACTATTGCCAAGTGGCCCCAACACCCTTATCTCTTGCACTAGATCTGGTGTTCCACTAAGGACTAGGTCTAATATGGCTTCCCCTCTGGTCGGTTCATGAACCAGCTGCTTCAAGAAGCAGTCATTTATTTCATCTAGGAACTTTATCTCCCTAGCATGTCCTGCCATGACACTGACCCAGTCGATACCGGGGTAATTGAAATCACCCATTATTACTGCGCTGTAACTTTTGTTAGCTTCCTTGATTTCTTTGAGCATTTCATCATTCATTTGTTCATTCTGGCCAGGTGGTCGATAGTACACCCTCACTGCCATCACCTTCCCCTTTTTACATGGAATTTCAATCCATAGAGATTCTACAGAAAATGTTGTTTCCTGCAAAACTTTAATCCTTTCTGACTCAATGCCCTCTCTAACACAGAGCGCAACCCCTCCACCAATTTGATCAGTTCTATCATTACAATATAGTTTGTACCCAGGTATCACAGTGTCCCACTGGTTGTCCTCCTTCCACCATGTCTCTGATATTCCAATCATATCTAACCTTTCATTTAGTGCTATACATTCTAACTCTCTCATCTTAATTTTTAGACTTCTAGTATTTGCATACAAGCATTTTAGAAACTGTATTTTATTCATATTAATTTGGCTATTGGTAGACATGGGTAATTTGGGATCTTTAAGCTCTGTCTGCTCCATACTCGAGGGCATTTGGGCTACTTTATTCTTTTTTGGAACCTCTCTGCTTTTGGTAGTATCCTTCAAGGATACATTCTTCCGAACCATCCGCTCTTGGGCGACTGTCGGCTTTCCCCTATTATCTAGTTTAAAAGCTGCTCTATCTCCTTTTTAAAGGTTAATGCCAGCAGCCTGGTTCCATCCCGGTTAAGGTAAAGCCCATCCCTTCGGAAGAGCCCCTCCTTTCCCCAGAATGTTCCCCAGTGCCTAACAAATCCAAAGCCCTCATCTCTGCACCATTGTCTCATCCACGCATTGAGACTCTGGAGCTCTGCCTGCCTTTTGGGTCCTGTGCGTGGAAAGGGAAACATTTTGGAGAACGCTACTCTAGAAGTTCTGCATTTCAACTTCCTACCTAAAAGCCTAAATTTAGCCTCCAGACCCTCCCTACCACATTTTCCTATGTCATTGGTACCGACATGTACCAAGACAGCAGACTCCTCCCCAGCACTATCTAAGACCTTATCTAGGTGGCACGTGAGGTCCACTACCTTCGCACCAGGCAGGCATGTTACCAGGTGATCCTCATGTCCACCAGCCACCCAGCTATCTACATGCCTAATGATCGAATCACCAACTATAACGGCTGTCCTAACCCTTCCCTCATGGGCACATGGCCCTGGAGAAACTTCCTCGGTGTGAGAGGGTTTTACATCACCTGGAGGACAGGTCCTAATTACAGGATCACTTTCTGCCACACCAGGGTGATGCTCTCCTCTCACGTGACCTCTCTCCTCCATGGCAACAGGGATGCTGCCAGACTGGAAGTGGGACTTCAGGACTATATCCCTGTAGGTCTCATCTATGTACCTCTCTGTCTTTCTTATGTTTTCCAAGTCTGCTACTCTAGCCTCTAGAGAACAGACTCATTCCCTGAGAGCAAAGAGTTCCTTGCACCTAGTGCACACGTAAGACCGCTCACCAACTGGAAGAAAATCATACATGTGACACTCAATGCAAAAGACTGGAAAGCCCCCATCTCGCTGCTGGACTGCTGTCTGCATCTTAGTTTTAAGTTTGTGTTTAATCTTTAAGTTCTTTACTTACTAAGGGTTGCTATAGATATTTATACTAATAAAACTGTACCTAACACGTTTAATATACCTTGTTCACCTGAAGCTTAATTAATCTCAGGTCCTTAGTGTATGACTGTTTTGGGTAACGAGCTTCACCTGAAAGCACCTCCTGTCTTTTAAGATGTGTAAGTACCTATAAAGCTACAATTATCCCAGGGGTGGGTGGGTGTTGGGGAGGGAGTGAGGGAAATAACACTTATTAAAAGAGGGCTGCTGCACAGTACCCTGTCTTGTGCTGCTGAGGTAAGCTATATTCTGATTTGATTTAAATTATAGCTCTTTGCTGCTGCTAGGCTCTAACCTATTATGAAATTTAAACTACAAGCTCTCTGCTGGGTTCCAAATTTAACCAGAAAGCTCTCTTCTGTGTTTTAAATTTAAATTTAAAGTACTTTGCTGATGTTAGGCCCTGAGTGACTATTAAATTTAAACTACAAGCACTCTGCTGGGTTCCATATTTAACCAGAAAGCTCTCTTTAGTGTTTTAAATTTAAACTAAAAGTACTTTGCTGATGCTAGGCCCTGAGTGACTATTAAATTTAAACTACAAGCTCTCTGTTGGGTTCCAAATTTAACCAGAAAGCTCTCTTCTGTGTTTTAAATTTAAACTAAAAGTACTTTGCTGATACTAGGCCCTGAGTGACTATTAAATTTAAACTACAAGCTCTCTGCTGGGTATGAAATGTAACCAGAAAGTTCTCTTCTGTGTTTTAAATTTAAACTTAAACTGCTGCTACTAGGCCCTGACTGATTTAACAAACAATAGTGGGTTCGCAGATTAATTAGCTTTAATACAAAGAATTCCTGATGATGATACATGATACTGGGGAGACTCTTTCTTCGGAGTTGTGGGTGAAATTTTGGGGCAAACTAATTAGAGCCTCTCAGTCTGCTTCTTTCTCCCAAGCACTATACCTCTTTGCACACAGAGCTCATTTTACCCCGATAAAGGTTTCCAAGTGGGATAAGTCAGCTGGAAATGAGTGTTGGTCTTGTCAGAGGGATGTTGACACTTTAAGGCATGTGGTATAGGACTTCCCTAATGTTCAGTCTTATTGGATTTCGATTTGGAACTGAATTCAAGAGGTCTTGGGATTCAGGGCCACTCTCTCTTGGTCTATTATAGTTTTCCGGTCAACAATTGGCATCTCGTCATTACAGAGAGGTTGTCATTTCCTATTTGACTTTATGATTGGAGTGGCACTGCATCTCGTTATTGCCATCAGGAAACATACGGCAGATCTTAACTGGCACACATGGTGGAATCATCAATGCTTATGTTGTAAATATGAGCAAATGCCACGTTATGGTACAACTCCCATGCCTTCTACCTTGCTTAAATGGAAACCCCTACATGGTTATATTTCGATAGCACATTATGGTGTAAATTAAGGGTAATTAGTCAATCAATCATGTTTGCACATGGTAAAGGGCAGCTTTGGTGGTGTCATAGCCCTTGCAAGGCTCTTTTTTCTTTTATACTCTCTTTCTATGATGATCACATGATGAGGGAAGGGTTAGTGTAGGGGTAGGCTGTTAAGGTCTTGTTTTCTTGCTCTTATGTTTAAAGAGATGTATCATTTTAATTGTAGCTTTTTGTTTTTTTGTTGTAATTTGTTTGAAAATGTAAATAAAGAAGTTAAAAAAAGATCCTTAAGTCTGTCCTCATATGCTTTATAATGAAGACCACTAACCATTTTAGTAGCCACCCTCTGTACTGACTCCATCCTGTTTATATCCTTTTGAAGGTGTGGTCTCCAGAATTGCACACTATACTCCAAATGAGGTTGCACCAAAGACTTATACAGAGGCACTATCACCTCCTTTTTTCTGCTAGCCATTCCTCTCCATTTGCACCCAAGCATCCTTCTAGCTTTTGCTGTCGCCTTTTCTACCTGTTTAGCTACTTTGAGATCATCAGACACAACCACGCCTAGGTCCCGCTCTTCTTTAGTAGACAAAAGTACTTCACCTCCTATACTATATTGCTCCCTTGGATTGCTGCAGCCCAAATGCATGACCTTACATTTTTTAACATTAAATCCCAGCTGCCAAATTCTAGACCATTCTTCAAGCTTAGCTAGATCCCTCCTCATGTTATCTACACCTTCCTGGGTGTCTACTCTATTGCAGATTTTGGTATCATCTGCAAAGAGGCAAACCTTACCCGACAGCCCTTCCGCTATATCACTAACAAAGATGTTAAACAGAATCGGACCAAGGACAGATCCCTGGGGCACACCACTGGTAACTTCCTTCTCCTCAGAGTGAGCTCCATTTACCTGTACTCTTTGTCGTCTCCCATACAACCAATTTCTAACCCAAGTAGTAACTTTAGGGTCCATCCCTATGGTGCTCAGTTTGTTTATAAGTCACCTGTGAGGAACGGTGTTAAAGGCTAATTGCATATGGCAGGAGAAAGGGTTCTCCCTCCTTTCCACATACCAGGCAGATAACCTTCTCCACTTAAAGGCATAAGCCCATCTAGTGGAGGGCTTTCGGGAGGCCAGTAAGATCTCCTCGAAAGTGCTACCCTTTCAGCAGCCACGCTGTTAGCATTAGTGATCCTAGATTGGGGTGCAGGAGGGAGCCCCCCCCTCCTTGGACAGGAGGTCTGGGGCTTGGCTCAGCGGGACTGGGAGTGCCACTGACAGGGAGAGCAGCAGAGGAAACCAAGGCTGCCTGGGCCACCTGGGGGCAATTAGTATAATCAGGACCAGCCAATCCATTGAGCAAGAATGTTTATTTCACAGGGCCCCGCGTTTCAGGGGGCCCCGCGCAAAGAACATTCTGCTTTTTTTCAAAATTAAGTTAAAAAAAAAAAGCTGGCTGCTACTGCTGCCGCTGCTGCCGCAGCAGCAGCAGAATGGAGTGTCCCGTGGGGCCCCCTCTGCCCGGCTTAGCTCTCCCTCTGCGATGGCTGAGCCCCTCTGTGCCGGCTTTCAGATTCGCGAAGGGAGAGTGTCTCCCTCGCGTCTCTGTTAAGCCTGCAGGGGCTGCTGGGAAATTTCCCATCTGCCCCTGCAGGCTTAACAGGGACGCGAGGGAGACACTCTCCCTTTGCGTATCTGAAAGCCAGCTCAGAGGGGCTCAGCCGTCGCAGAGAGAGGGAGCGTGGGACTCAGCCGGGCAGAGGGGGCCCCGCGGGACACTCCATTCTGCCGCTGCCGCGGTAGCAGCCAGCTTTTTTTTTTTTTAAATGTTCCTTGAACCGATGAGGGGGGGGGGGTAGGACTGGTAATGGGCTATGGAGGGGGTTAGGACTTGACTTGAGGCGGGCTGTAGGTTGATGGGGGGGTTAGGACTGGTAATGGGCTATGGGGGGGCTAGGACTGGAAATGGGCTGGGGGGTTAAGACTGGAGGTGGGCTGATGGGGTTAGGACTGGTAATGGGCTGTGGGCTGTTGGGGGGGTTAGGACTGGTAATGGGCTCTGGGCTGATGGGGGCTGTCTGGTAATGGGCTATGGGGGGGTTAGGACTGATAATGGGCTATGGGGGGGGGTTAGGACAGGAAATGGGCTGATGGTGAGGGGTTAGGACTGGTAATGGGCTGTGGGCTGATGGGAGCTGTCTGCTAATGGGCTATGGGGGGGTTAGGACTGATAATGGGCTATGGGGGGGCTAGGACAGGAAATGGGCTGATGGGGAGGGGTTAGGACTTGAGGTGGGCTGATGGGGTTAGGACTGGTAATGGGCTGTGGGCTGTTGGGGGGGTTAGAATTGGTAATGGACTATGGGGGGGGTTAAGACTGGTAATGGGCTTTGGGCTGATGGGGGCTGTCTGGTAATGGTCTATGGGGGGGTTAGGACTGATAATGGGCTATGGGGGGGCTAGGACAGGAAATGGGCTGATGGGGAGGGGTTAGGACTTGAGGTGGGCTGATGGGGTTAGGACTGGTAATGGGCTGTGGGCTGATGGGGGGGTTAGGACTGGCAATGGGCTATGGGGGGCTGACTGGAAATGGGCTGATGGGGGGTTAGGACTGGTAATGGGTTATAGGGGGGCTTAAACTGAAAATGGGGTGATGGGGGGGTTAGGACTGGAAGTGGGTTGATGGGAGGGCTAGGACTGGTATTGGGTTGGGGGGTTGCTAGGACTGGAAATGGGCTGATGGGGGGCTAGGACTGGAAATGGGCTGATGCAGGGACTAGAAGGGAATGGATGCTGGGTGAGGCTGGAACTAGAAGGGAGCTGATGTTGGGGGAGGATTAGAATGGGATGGGGCTGGGAGAGTAAAATGGAGAGGGGGAAAAATATTTTGTGTGGGAGGGATGAAAAATCTACAATTGGTCGGGTATTGGGAGAGTAAGTGGGGATTGAGGATTTAGGGGTAAAATTTGAGTGGATGAAATAGGAATGAGGAAAGAGCAAAAGGAGAAAGATTAGTATGTTAAAGCAGATGTAGAGAGAGAATGGAAAAAAAACTAGGAGAGAAGAAAGGACAAATGGACAGCAGACGATGAAGAGTTAGCAGAAGACACGAAGAAACCAGAAGAGAGTGGCTGGAGCAATTGCAGCTGAAAAAAAATGCACAAAAGGTAGAAAAATATCTCTTTATTTTGAATTTATTAATTGGAATATGTCAGCTCTGGTAAATGTGCATCATTAACGTCTGCGCTTTGTTTAGTACAAGAGCAAATTAATGTATAGTTTTATTTCTACAGTGTTGTACATTCCAAGTTTGGCTTTTGGGATTCCCAGTTTAATTATTGTCATCCTGTTTCTAAATTGTGATTCCTTGTTTGGTGATGGTTTATGTTCTGTTCATGTGTAACTGAGCTGAGGTATTCTGTTTATATAATTTCTATTTGACATTGCCACTTGTTCTCTTTCCCCAGTAGGTCATGTATTGGTATTCTCTGAAATGTATTGGTTTAATATTTGCATGTTTCCTTTTGATAGGTAGGGTATGGTGCTTTGTGAGTCCTGGTAGTGCTGTTAGGATACGGCGGGTTTGCTATGGGTTCTAAATGGGCAGTGTTTGTAGTAGTTCCTAATGTGTCTGGCGGTTGGCACTGGATTATAGTAATGTAGAAATCTTTTAGTCTTTCTTTATTCATACACTCATTAAGAGGCATGTTTACTAAAAGTTAGTATATGGTAACATTATGCAAATATTTATGCAAATGAGGCCCCTTATGCAAATGAGGCCCCGCACCGAGTCTCCGCACATGGCCCCACACCCCCCTTGGGCCGCCCCTGAGTATAACTGATGCCCTCTCACTCTGGACCTTGAAGAGGGTCCTGGCGACCAGGGGGAGGAGGATGTTGGTGGCAACACACAGAATAGGCCATCAGACCACGAGATCAGGAAGGCATCTGCCCCGCCATTCTCTCCGGGTGCTGCTGATGCAAGCAGAAGCTGAGTAGCCGCATGTTGTCTGGAGAGGCGAATAGGTCCATCATGGCCCTGCCCCAGAGGTTAAGAGCCATTGTGCCACCCTGGAGTTCAAGCAGCACTCGTGTGGCCGAAGGACTCTGCTCAGCCTGTCTGATAGGCAGCTCTCCTGGTCTGGGAGATATAAACCGCTTGCAAGAGCATGCCGTTATGGGCTGCAAAGGAGAGGTGGGCCACCTCCTCTTAGCAGAGAGAGTATGAATCCATGCCCTCCTGCTTGCTGATATAAAACATGGTGACTTGATTGTCCATCTGGATCAGTATGGGCCGCTGTCACAGGTGGTGGCAGAACACTCATAGGGCTAGGAAGATTGCCCTGAGCTCCAGGAGATTGATCTGTAGCAGTGATTCATCCTGAGACCAGCTGCCCTGTGTGCAGCGGTCCCCACAATGCACCCCCCAACCCAGGAGGGAGGCGTCCATGGTCAGAGTCCTCCTGAGGCATGGGTGCCTGGAAGGTCATTCCCGCCCCGAGGTGGCGCACGTTTCGCCACCAGTTGAGGGATTCCACCAGTGGCAGCTAACCCTGACTCTGTCCCATAGTCTGCCCGTAGCTTGAGTCCACTGTAAGTGGAGGCACCACTGGGCTGTCCACATGTGCAAGCGGGCTGAGGGCATTGTGTGGACCGTAGAGGCTATATGGCCCAGAAGACAGAGGAGACGACGAGCTGGCACTGACCAGTGGCGTTGCACTTTTGCCAGTTGTCTGAGGCATTCTGCCCTTTGTCTGGGGAGGAAAGCCTTGACCTGTAGCATGTCCAGCTGAGCATCTATGAACTCCAGGCTTTCGGATGGAGAGAGGTGGGATTTGGGGCAATTGATAATGAACCCCAGGTGCTACAGAAGGAGGGTCACACGTTCTGCAGCCTGACTGGCCTCTGAAGCTGCGACGCCCCTGATTAGCCAGTTGTCTAGGTAGGGGAAGACAAAGGCCCCTTGTAAGTGCAGCTGGGTGGCCAGCACCACTAGGCATTTGGTAAAGACCCTTGGCAAGGAGGCCAGGACTTAGGGTAGCACCCTGTACTGGCAGTGCCCTCTCTCCTACCATGAACCTTAGATACTGCCTGTGGGAGGGGTGGGTTAGGATTTGTGTGTATGCATCCTTTAGATTCAAGGAGCACAGCCAATCTCCCTGGCAGAGGCAAGGCAGCAATGTTCCAAGGGAGAGCATCTTGAACTTCTCCCTCACCAGAAACTTGTTTAAGTTTCACAGGTCTAGTATGGACCTGAGACCCCCAGATCTCTTTGGGACAAAGTGGTATCTGGAGTAGGCTCTACTGCGTTGTCCCTGAGCATACCTGTGAGCTCTGAGAGCAGAAGGGTCTGGTGAAGGAGAGGTCACACTGGCTCTCCTGGGAAGAACCTGGGTGGTATCTTCTGTAGGTGGAGGGGTATTCCTCCCTTACCACTTGCATTACTCACTGATCCAAGGTGATATTGGCCTCTCTGTGGGCACAAAGTGCCAGGCACCCCCCTGTAGGCTGATGAAGGTCTCCCGGGGGAGGGGAGGCTCTGCCTGGGGAGTCAAAAGCTCCCTCCAGGCTGGGTGGGAGCTGGTGCCTGGGGTTTCGGTGCCTTTGTCTTCTGAGCACCATGGCCTTGCCTCTTAAGATGAGAACCTTGTTGATGGCCCGAGAAGGGCTGGTAATGGCGCCTCTGTGCAAAGGGACCCTTTTTCTTCAGGAATAGGGGGTCTTTTCCCTGATGGTTTCTTGTGGGGAAGGGATGAGGTCTTTTTAGAGAGCCTCTGAAGAGTCACCACGTCTCGTTGCTTCGAGACTGGTGTTGAGGGGTCTGCGGCCTCTGGAGGACCTGGGATCCGAGTCACGGAAACTAGCCAGAGAGGATCGGATACCCAAAGGATGGAACTGGGACCGGGATCTCGACCAGCGCCAAAGGCTTACCTGAGGCCAGTGGCACAGTCGGTGGCCCGGTCATTGGAGCAAATAATGTGGACGAACTAGCCATCATTGCCTGCTGCAGCGCCAAGATAGCAGTGATATTCTGCTCCAGAGTCGCCATTCTGGCTTCCAAGTCAGAAGGCTCCACAGCTTTCAGCATGGGCACAGAGAATCTCGGGCATGGTTCCGGCACTCTTGCATCATGGCCTGGCACAGGTCGCAGGAGGTGCTGTCATGGTCCAGGCCCAGGCAGCAGTCATGGGTGTCGGTCACCGACATGGTTTGACTGAAGTGGTCACATTTCTTGAACCCACTGGGGGACATGGTGGGGAACACCCACATGGGTCAACGACCCCCGAGCAAAAAAAGGCAAGCTCAATCAAAAAAGGAAAAAGGGGCAGAAAACAGCGGTGAGATTGGCGCCAGCTCGAGGCAGGAAGAGGAACCGGTATGCAAACTGGGAAAGCTAACTTTTAAGGATAATTAGCAATGATTTTTTTCCAGGAAAACAAGACAGACGTTCATTGGGCTCCACACAAAAAAGGAGACTGAGCAAGATGGCACCCTTAGGTGGGAAGGGGACCACGCATGTATGGTAGCATGTCCCAAAGGCTTTCTTTGAAAGCTGGGGAAATGCTCCACTCGGGTTCTGTCGGCGCAGACATCACCCATATGTGAGGACTGACTTCCTGCTTGTTCCTGGAGAATGCATATTTACTCGATCTGAATTCAGACTAGAAGGAGATGAAACAACCAGCTCCACATTCATACTGGAATAACTGATTCCGTGCAGGGAGGTAGGTTCATCACTAGATTATTTACTCTAAATTAGCTAGCATTGGTTTAAATTATGTGAATGGAATTTTGGATCAACTCTAGGATTAAGTCCAACTGAAAAAGGAATTAATTTGCATCTGATTATGGAGCAAATCTCCAGTGTGAAAAGAACATCAAGTTAGACTAACCAATTCAGAAACAAAAAGGTTCATGTGTGAAAAACAATAAAAATAAGGCAATCCAAATGTCATGAATTACATCACAATAAAAACCAAGACAGTTTACCTGTCCCTAATAACCAGGATCCATTTGCTAATCCTAAAATGCAGAAAACCAAACCTTTAGCAGACAAGCTGAAGTGCTCCACACTACATGGCAACATGTCCGTTCTGGCCCCTCCAACTCCGATTCCTTCCCCCAAACTAAAGGTGTTCCACAAGGCTCATCTCTATCCGCCTTGCTATTCAATGTCTATATGCAACCCATTTGTGATCTCATCCAATCATTTAATATCAACTGCCTGTTCTATGCTGACGACGTCTTGATGTACATGCCAATTTCGACAGAACATCTTGAACTATCCCCACTTATCAGGTGCTTTGACGCTGTCACAGACTGGCTAAATGCACAAATGCTTAAGTTAAAGTTAAAAAAGACAGAAGCCCTCTTCGTCACCAGGAATCCGGCTTTTACTCCACCCCTGTCTATCAAGGTTCGCGACGCAGAGATCATATGCAAGACTACAGTAAGATACCTAGGTGTAACGCTTGATCAGCAACTTAATATGAAGGCTCATATCAAAAACATAACAAAGTTGGTCTACCATAAAATCCAGACCCTCCGCAATCTGCGTCAACTGTTAGAGCCTGATGACTTCCGAACTGTCTTTCAGGCCCTAATAATGCCTCACTTTGACTATGCCAATGCGATCTTGTATGGTCTACCTAAGTGCACGACTAACCCCTTACAACTTGCAATGAATTCAGCACCAAGAATCCTTCATGGAGCCTCAAGAAGTTCTCATATTACCCCAATACTAAAACAATTGCACTGGCTACCCATACAAGCCAGGATCTCATTCAAGATCCTAATTATGACCCATATAGCCATCAAGAAATACCCTGCTACTGCCATTACTGACCTAATTTCAATCACACCTCCCAATCGAGCAAGGAGATTGAATGCCGCAAATACTCTCATATTACCTAAGGCAAGCACGAAGTGTTCTCAATTCACTAGATCCAGAGCCTTCTCCTTCTTTGCTCCATCCTGCTGGAACGCACTACCAGCAATTATCAGAACCATCAGTGAACTCTCCCAATTTAGGAAGGCACTGAAACGTCACCTCTTTCTTCATCACTACGGTGTTGCAGTCTTCCCCCCACACCCACCCACTCTCACATCTCAATGCAGCACCTCAAACTCATGCACGTCACATTCCCAGACTGATCACTCGCAATCACACCTTCCCCTCCAACCACCATGAGAAACTTATGCAGTGCCGCATAACTCATTATATTGTTGCATAAAGTAGACTGTATTTATTCATCGTGTCTCCTTGTTAAGGGACTGGTTATTTATACCCTATTTTACCTGTTATACCTGCTTAATGCATACCCAAGTTTAATTTTCCTGTTTAATGTATACCCAAGTTATACCTGTTTCACTGTAAGCACAAATCACGAAATTGAGATGTGCAACTCTTATGTTCATTGTAAACCGCACTGATGTCGAATAGCGCGGTATAAAAGAGACTGCAAATAAATAAATAAATAAATAAAATAAGGATCAGCCACAATTTCTCTTCTGTATTTTTAATGCAGTACTACTACTCTAACAATTATAAAATCCTAAGTTTATCTGATATTTCTATTTCTATAAGTGATACATTATTTATGTAGCAGAGTTTCACAAGAGGAAACCACCACTGGAAAAATAAAATGTTTTATTATGCTGTGTTTTCCACACTTTTTTCCCCACCAATAGTTTCCTCCTGATCCTTTGGGCTTTCAACTTCATCAAAGTCAGCCTCTCAGCTAGACTGCCACATAGCGTCTTTTTCTCCCTACAGAGCAAAGCTAATATGGGGAGGAATGGCCTAGTGTTTGGGACAAGTTACCTTGGGCTGGAGGGCCAGGGGTTTGAATTCCGCTAGAGGACAGCAACCTTGGGCCGGAAGGACCGGGCAATCTAGTCCCACAGGTGTTCCTTGTGGCCTTGGGCAAGACACTTATCCCTCCGTTGCCTCGGGTACAAAAACATAGATTGTGAGCCTTTTGGGGACAAGGGAAAAAAATATATATAGTGCCTGAATGTACACCACTTTGGTAGAAAAGTGGTATATAAGCATAGATAGATAGATAGATAGAAAGATAGAAAGATAGATAGATATAAATAAATAAACAAACAAACAAAACATGGACCTTTAAGGTGGTGCCACTAAGTGAAAGTTGAAACTCACTCTCCCTGGGGCTGTGAACACTGTTTCCACAACATCCCCAGGGCCTGGCCCAGAAACCAAATCGTAATGTATTCTCAGAGTATATTATTTCAGATTTTGTTGGACAAAAGAGAAGCCCTCTTAAATAAGTCAGTCAGTCCATCGCACGAAAATGCATAGCATTTCTTAATGAACCAGGAGGATGGTCTCCTGTGAGTGGAGAATGACTTCCTCACCTCTTAAAGCCAATTCAAATCTCCTTCCACACAGCTTTAAAGCAACAGGACTAGTTAGACTCAGATGAGTGATGCTTTTTTCAGATCTGGCAGTGTAATGGATAACACAAAAGATGTGATACTTGGATTCACCTTCAATCTACACCTTTTACTTAAAACAGTAACAACTACATTCTGCAAAATAATAGCCTTAATCTTAGCTCTTTTGCTTTCTCTATGGCACTTACTCAAAAGTCTCTTTTTGTTTATCCTGATATAGTTTATATTTGATATTGTTTTTCAGAATAAGAAATGTACACTTTGTACTGGAACAAGCTGCTATATTTTTAATCTCCAATTTGGCTTCTAGTCAGCTGTTCATGCTGCATCCATATCTCGTTGGCATCGGTGTGGCAAATGTACAGCATGTACAGTTCTGATCAGGACTGATAGCACAGCATCCTGATTCACTTCTGCTTAAAATGGTGGAGGCAGCCAAACAGGAGCAGCTTTGTGAAACTTTAAACACTAATATCCCCTCAGGAATGAAACATGAATCAGAACTTAAAAGCAGGAGCTTAATGATTTTGTGTAGCTGCCAGATGCATTATCTAACCTTTTTTGGTTTTGCTAATAGTGCTGCTGACTTAGCAGCGTCCCTCTGCGGTAGCCCAAGAGATAAAAGAGTGCTGGGCCTTGTTACAAAACCATAAATGGGGAAGTAAAAAGCAAGAGTAACCGCAGTCACTTCCATCTTGCTGCTCCCTTGAAATCTTTCTCTGTAACTGTCCAAGCTCAAGGACTAACGATTACCTGCCAGTACTGAGGAAGTGACAACACATGACTAGCTGGACATTTGAGCCCTGAGCTCCATTGTATTGGCCAGTTAAAGCAAAAAAAGAAGGCATCCCAAGCTCATGGGTATGTGTACAATTCAGCGAGTGACGGTAAGACACAATCGGAAAAGTGATGGCAAACCGTAAAAAAGTGTCTAATTTAAAATACTTTGTTTACCAGAGCAGCAAACAGGCGGCCTATGAAGAAGGAACCATGGCAGAGGTGAAGCCATATGCAGCAGAGTACAACAGAGAAACAGAGCGCTGCAGATGAAATAGAGGGTGTGTCCCTGGAAACGTTCTGAGAGAAAATCCAGACCTGGTTTGGTGAATTTAAAAAATAATTCATGAAGGTGAGCTTGAAGATTGCGGCACTGGGGGAAGAAGGTAGCGGACCTCACGCGCCACCTAGATAAGGTCTTAGATAGTGCCGGGGAGGAGTCTGCTGTCTTGGTACATGTCGGTACCAATGACATAGGAAAATGTGGTAGGGAGGTTCTGGAGGCAAAATTTAGGCTTTTAGGTAGGAAGTTGAAATCCAGAACTTCCAGGGTAGCATTCTCCAAAATGCTTCCTGTTCCACGCGCAGGACCCAAAAGGCAGGCAGAGCTCCGGAGTCTCAATGCGTGGATGAGACAATGGTGCAGAGATGAGGGTTTTGGATTTGTTAGGAACTGGGGAACATTCTGGGGAAAGGAGGGGCTCTTCCGAAGGGATGGGCTTCACCTTAACCGGGATGGAACCAGGCTGCTGGCATTAACCTTTAAAAAGGAGATAGAGCAGCTTTTAAACTAGATATTAGGGGAAAGCCGACAGTCGCCCAAGAGCGGATGGTTCGGAAGAATGTATCCGTGAAGGATACTACCAAAAGCAGAGAGGTTCCACAAAAGAATAAAGTAGCCCAAATGCGCTCAAGTATGGAGCAGACAGAGCTTAAAGATCCCAATTTACCCATGTCTAACAATAGCCAAATTAACATGAATAAAATACATTCTCTAAAATGCTTGTATGCAAATGCTAGAAGTCTAAAGAATAAGATGGGAGAGTTAGAATATATAGCACTAAATGAAAGGTTAGATATGATTGGAATATCAGAGACATGGTGGAAGGAGGACAACCAGTGCGACACTGTGATACCTGGGTACAAACTATATCGAAATGATAGAGCTGATCAAATTGGTGGAGAGGTTGCGCTCTATGTTAGAGAGGGCATTGACTCAGAAAGGATTAAAGTTTTGCAGGAAACAAAATCTGCTGTAGAATCTATATTGATTGAAATTCCATATAAAAGGGGGAAGGCGATGGCAGTGGGGGTGTACTATCGAGCACCTGGCCAGAATGACCAAATGGATGATGAAATGCTCAAAGAAATCAAGGAAGCTAACAAAAGTTACAGCGCAGTAATAATAATGGGTGATTTCAATTACCCCGATATCGACTGGGTCAGTGTCACTTCAGGACATGCTAGGGAGATAAAGTTCCTAGATGAAATAAATGACTGCTTCTTGGAGCAGCTGGTTCATGAACCGACCAGAGGGGAAGCCATATTAGATCTAGTCCTTAGTGGAACACCAGATCTAGTGCAAGAGATAAGGGTGTTGGGGCCACTTGGCAATAGTGATCATAGCATGATCGCCTTTGATTTAATTAGTGGAGGAGGGATAGTAAGGAAATCCACAGTACTACCTTTTAACTTTCGAAAGAGAGACTATGATAAAATGAGGAAAACAGTTAAGAAAAAACTAAAAGGAGCAGTTGCAAAGGTTAAAGACGTACATCAAGCTTGGGTGTTGTTGAAAAATACTATCTTGGAAGCCCAGACCAGCTGTATTCCATGCTTTAAGAAAAGTGGAAGGAAGTCCAAAAAACTGCCAGCATGGTTTAAAGGTGAGGTCAGAGAGGCTGTTGTTGCCATAAAAAGCATCTTTCAGGAAATGGAAAAAAGAGCCAAACGACGAAACCTGGAAACAGCACAAGCACTGGCAAGTCAAATGCAAGGCATTGATAAGGCAGGCAAAGAGAGAATTTGAGAAGAAGCTTGCTGCGGAAGCAAAAATGCAAAATAAAGACCTTTTCAAGTACATTCGTAGCAAAAAACCTGTGAGTCAGTTGGTCCATTAGATGATAAAGGGGTTAAAGGAGCACTAAGAGGCGACAAGGCGATAGCGGAGAGACTGAATGAATTCTTTGCTTCGGTCTTTACTGAGGAAGATGTAGGGAAGTTACCCATGACTGAAGTGGTATTTAAAGGTGCGGAAGAATTGAAGGAAATATCGATACATCGGGAAGATGTCTTACAACTATTAGATAAACTGAAGAGTAGCATATCACCTGGGCCAGATGGTATACATCCAAGGGTGTTGAAAGAACTGAAATATGAGATTGTAGACCTGCTATCAGTAATCTGTGAACTATCATTAAAATCATCTCTAATACCTGAAGATTGGAGGATCGCCAATGTAACACCAATTTTTAAAAAGGGTTCCAGGGGTGATCCAGGAAACTACAGACCGGTGAGCCTGACGTCAGTACTGGGAAAAATGGTAGAAACCATCATAAAGAATAAAATTACTCAGCATGTAGATAAGTCACAACCTAATGGGAGACAGCCAACATGGCTTTAGACAAGGAAGATCTTGTCTTACTAATCTGTTATGTTTTTTTGAAGGAGTGAATAAACAGGTGGACAAAAGTGAGTCGGTTGATATTGTGTATCTGGACTTTCAGAAAGCCTTTGACAACGTCCCTCATCAGAGACTTTTGGCAAAACTAAAGAGTCATGGGATAGGAGGCAATGTACTATTGTGGATCAGGAACTGGTTAAAAGATAGAAAGCAGAGGGTAGGGCTAAATGGCCAATTTTCCCAATGGAGAAAGGTGAATAGTGGTGTACCCCAGGGATCTGTGCTGGGTCCACTGCTTTTTGACATATTCATAAATGACCTGGAAAGTGGAATAACGAGTGAGGTTATCAAATTTGCAGATGACACAAAACTATTTAAAGTTGTTAAAACCCAAGAGGATTGTGAAAAATTGCAAGGGGATCTTGATAAATTGGAAGACTGGGCATCAAAATGGCAGATGAAATTTAATGTGGACAAGTGCAAGGTTATGCACCTAGGGAAGAACAACCCAAACTATGGTTACACGATGCAAGGTTCCACATTAGGAACCACCACCCAGGAAAAAGATTTAGGCGTCATTGTGGATACCATGTTAAAACCCTCGGCCCAGTGTGCAGCAGCGGCCAAGAGAGCAAATAGAATGCTATGTATGATAAGGAAAGGAATGGAAAATAAAACAAAAGATATTATAATGCCTCTATATCGTTCCATGGTGAGACCGCACCTTGAATATTGTGTGCAATTCTGGTCGCCGTATCTTAAAAAGGATATAGCAATTTTAGAAAAGGTACAGAGAAGAGTCACCAAAATGGTAAAGGGGATGGAAGGATACTCCTATGAAGAAAGGCTAAAAAGGTTAGGGCTCTTTAACCTGGAAAAGAGACGGCTGAGGGGAGATATGATAGAAGTCTATAAATTAATGAACGGAGTGGAACGGGTAAACGTAGATCGATTGTTTACGTTATCAGAATATAGAAAGACTAGGGGACATGGAATGAAGCTACAGGGTAAACTATTTAAGACTAATAAAAGAAAATATTTTTTCACTCAACGTGTAATCAAACTCTGGAATTTGTTACCGGAGGATGTAGTAAAGGCTGTTAGTGTAGCTGGGTTTAAAAAAGGTTTGGACAAGTTCCTGGAGGAAAGGTCCATAAACCATTATTAAGAAGTGACCGAAGATATCAATGCTTGACCCAGTACAAGCATTGTGGAACTTGTGTCTCTTGGGGAAACTGTTAGGTACATATGACCTAGATTGGCCACTGTTGTAAACAGAATACTGGGCTTGATGGACCTCGGTCTGACCCAGTATGGCATATCTTATGTTCTTATGTTCTTATGTTCCGTGCAGAGATTATGGTGATGAGTCAACACGTTGCAAAGTGTGATGGGCATATTTAAGAGTTGGAGAAGACCTGTTGGCTGTTAACCAAAGACTGGAGGTGCAGGAGAAAGGGAGGGAAGAGCTGACCCTAAGAATGGAGGACTTCAAAATTCAGCAGAGGAGGAATAATTTGAGGATCCGATGTATTCCTGAGAATGGAGCAAATTCGGATTGCAAGAAGTGGCTCAGAGTGTTTGTAAGGTGCTGTTCAAAATGAGAAACTCAGAACCATGGTAAGGGAGGGAAGCTGGAGCAAGCACACCAGACTTTGGGTCCCCCTGAGGAGTGCAGCCTCGAGATATTGACATCTGCATCCATGAATATGCAGTTCAGGAGCAAATTGCAGGGAAAATGCAGGTAGATAGCTCCTTTGATGGGATGGGATGGACATAAAGTTACAATATATGTTGATCTTGAGACAATCACTTTGCAAAGGAGACAGGAGTTTCATCCTATAATCGCAAGGCTCTGGAAAGAGAATGCCTGGTACAGCTAGTTAGTTCCATTTGGACTGGCAATGACTGCTAACGAGGTTACCAAGAGAGTGCTGACCCCTTAAAGAGGTAGTAAAGGCCTTGCAGGAGTTAGGTCTTGGGAGAAGTGAATGTCCCAGTGGAAGAGTCTGTGGAGCAAAGGATACCTCGGGAACGCTGGCAGTTGGTGGCAAAGCAGCAAAGGAGTTCACAGATGCGGTCTGAGAAGATGGTGGTGGAAACTTGACTGTGAACTGGTTGCTGTTGAACACTCTTGTAATGATTTGAGGACTGGGGGTGAACCTCGCAGTTGATTCTTTGGATGGAGGGGAGTTTGAAAGGGTATTTGAAGGGACTGTAGATATGGTTAGAGTTTGAGTTTGTGTGAGGGACAATGGAAGATGGGGGATATGGGTTTTTAAGAAAGGGGGTTGGGGTCTTATCGATGTGAAGGGCTTGCATAAAAGAGTGTATGGTAGGTGAGTGTGTGATTGGGGTAGTGGATGCATAATGAGGAAGGCTGTGGTTAGCTGGGTCTGGTTGTTTGGGATAATCCTCTAATGGTTTGGAGTGCACTGGATAGTAGTCCTGTCGGCTGAATGGGAGGGAGGCAGGAGAGGAGGGGAACATGCGAAGAGAGGCATTGGAGTATGGGTGATTCAATCATGGTGTGCACCTTTCTATCAATTAACGTTAAGGGCCTAACCTCTAGGCAGAAGCGCTATTTCTTGTTTAAAGAATGTAAAGAACAGAAGGCACGTGTAGTATTTATTGAGGAGACCCATCTGAAGGTGTCCCAAATGCACTTGCTGAAGAGATGTGAGTACACACGTTTTCCTGGCAGCCAATGAAGCAAACTATAAGAGGGGAGGAGTGTGTGTTCTGATGGGGGGGGGGGCCTGGTGGAGGTGAGAGGGGTATGTAAGGACCTCTTAGGTAGCTATCTGATAGCTGAGACAAAGGTGGATGGAGTGGGGTATCTGTAGGGATTATTAGTAGCATAACAATAAGTTAGACTCTCTGTTGTCCAGGGGGAATGGCTACTAATACCCAGCCCAAAGTTCGGTGAGTTATTCTGGCAATGAGCCACGAAAGAAGTCTGGTCTGCAGATATATATTAGACTTTATTATGGACAGCCAAGTAGAAAAATATAGAAACATACATATAGCTAATTAGAAACATGAGGTAGAAATTTGCTATAGTACAGATGTACAAATGGACAACGTAATAAATCACTAGTTAGTAACCAGACGTCAATGATTCGCTCTGCACTGAGGAAAGGTATAAAATATATATATATTGCTAACCCCTTGCCCATCCGGGGGAGGAGAGACAAGACAGTACCTTAGCTTCGTCGGGCACTCAGGAACAGCACAGTCCAAGGAGGCGGCTGCTGGCTAATGCAGGCTCCAGCCCCATCAGAGGCGAGCCGCAGTACGTCCGAACCAGAGGTATCTGTGAAAGTCTTATCTCAGACCTTTGGAGGACGGCCTAGCCCACACGTAGTGGCCGTCTTGCGGAAGGCTCAGGTCGCAGGAATCAGGTACGCAGTGCACAGCAGGAAGGAACCGGTGCAGAAGTCTGTATGAACAGGTGGCAAAGGCTCCCCAACTCTTACTAAAGTTCCAGCGCAGATTGCATTATTCTCTGTAAGAATACTCTGTCATAGGTCCGATGATTGGTTGGCACCAGGCAGTCTGAGGTGTTCTCAGCGAATCAGGAGGTAGATGATGGGCATCTTCTTGCAGACAAAGGATCCATAGTAAGAAGTCATGCAAAAGCAACAGTATTTAACTTCTGGGCATATGTACAAGTGTCCAAGGACACCGAAGCAGCAGATGTTCTTGCATGTGGGCAGTAAATTAGCCACGGACAATAGCTTCTGTATGCACACTTAGAAACGCTGCGCAAGCAGTTGCTTGGAGGTCAGGTTTGTAGCTGAACACAGCAAAAGTGTAGTGAAGAATCCATCTTGTCTGTTCAGTTTGGTTCAGGCCTGAGTTGCTGAGCAGGCCGGAGATTTGCATGTAGACTTGCAGGGGTACCAGCCCTATATCTCCCCCCCCCCCCCTTGTAAGATGGAGGATGCTACAAGGGAGAACACTCCATCGTACAAAGCCTAACTAGCAGTACTACCGTGCAGGTCAGAACCAAATGACAAATGATTGACTAATGCATGAGAAGTGGATAATACATCAAGCACAAAAGATGCAGGAAAGCAATACAGCATGAGGAATAATACAGTGAATACACTCAAGCAATATGACATAGAGATACAATCACGGCAATGCAATCAAAATAATGCATGTTAACTTCAAACTCAAGAGTATATCGTGTAACCAAAATACTGAGATAGTGTAACAAGATGACCACTCAAATGTAATGAGAAGCAATGTGTAAACGTGTTAGTAAAAAAAAAACACACGCTATCTATGAGGAAAGAGACAACTCAATTAAGAGCAATGGAGAACTTTCAAAGAAAATGGGGACACTTATTCAAAAGTGTGACGTTCCAGCAAATCCTGCAGATGCATGGCAGGCAGCAGAGGTGCAGGATGCATAGAGCGACGAAGAGTACGAATCTGTCTCTGTTGATACAAAGAGATAAGGAACTGGAGCACCAACAGAAAGAAAAGACCAGACACAATGACATGTGACATAAAATCAGTTTGTAAAACGTCCACATCACGGGAATCAAAGTAAATCATAAGTAAGGTCGCATATGTGCTGCATGAAAGTACGCTCATCGTTCAAAAGACTTTTAAGCATAGACAATTTCGCAGTGGTCATAGCGAGTTGCTTAGAATGAAGAGTAACCACAGTGACTGTATCACGGATGGTTTTACCATGAGCTTGTAATTGACTTTGCTGTGAATGAATCTGAGTGCGGATGTCTTTCATATCAGCTTTAAACTCATGGATAGTACTCTGGAGTTTACTAATAGATACAGCATTAGCAATAGACATAGAGGAAGCAAATAAGGAGCCCAGAGCAGCGAACAGTACACCAACACCAAGTCCTATGAATCTTTTCTGTCTAGCAGTGTCCGGTCGTATAGGTTGAATCAGAATCTTTTCCAACTGACCCAAAATATTCCGTACATTCGCGGTGGCATAATCCATGTGAGTTATGTACCACGGTTGTATATTAGTGGTGCGTGCAACAGACGATTCAAAATGCTTCTGTAAAACATGTCGGGCATCTAGGGACACAAAAACTTTCTGTGTGACAGTCTGGGACTGTGTAATCAGGAAACCAGGCGCATCCTGTAGCACGACACCAGAAAGTGGGCCAGGCTCAATCAATCTGGCAACCTCGGATCCCGCTAACATCAAAATCAGGAACAGGACCTTCAAAGTTTGGGACTCCATCTGTAAAATAAAACAAACAGGCTATGCTGCCTCAATGTTAGAATCACTCACTTCAGCAAAAGGTTCCTCAGGAAGGAACTTACTGGGATGACATGGTTTAAGCTGATTAATGTGGACCCATTTAAGGGAGCCTTCCCTCTCAGTACCTGATTTCATTCGAATTTGATAAGCAACAGGGGAGGCTTTATCCACAATAGGAAATGGACCGTTCCAGCTAGGTAGAAATTTACAGTCTTTGACCTTGTTCTTACCAAAATTGTAGTAGAATACCTTATCGCCAATCTGGTATTCGTTAGAGGTAGTCCTCAAATCATAGTAGGCTTTCCTACCCCTAGCAGCAATGTCCAAATTCTTTTGGGCAAAGGCAAAGGCACTTTGCAAGTGTTGTCTTAAATGGGCAACATATTCATGAGCAGTTGTAGCAGCAGCGAGATTCACATCATTAGTCCTGTAAAGAAGATGAAGGGGTAAAACCATGTCCCTACCTGTCATCATCTCAAAAGAGGACACACCAGTAGCACGATGACGCGTGGCTGTGATAGCCATCAGGACCAAGGGCAGTTTGATGTCCCAGTCCTTCCCTGAGGAAGAAACATACTTTTTCAAGATACTGATGATAGTTTTGTTTTCTCTCTCCACTTGTCCAGAGGATTGTGGACGATAAGCAATGTGGACTTTGGCCTTCACACCTAGTACCTTCCACAGATGCTTAATGACTTGTCCCATGAAGTGGGAACCCTGGTCGGATTCCACTCGCATGGGGAGGCCCCACCTGCTGAAAACATGGTTTAACAACAAGGTGGCCGTGGTCTCGGCGGTACAGTTGGGTGCTGGGATGCACTCGACCCACTTAGTAAATAAGCAGGTAACTGTCAACATATATTTGTTGCCTCGAGAGGATCGGGGCACGGGGCCGATCCAATCAATCTGGAGATCAGACCAAGGCATGGTCAGACCTCTGTTTCTCAGAGGAGCTCTATGAGAAGGAGCCGCAGGTTGAAATCTGCAACAGGTCAGACAACCTTTAGTATACAATTGGACATCTTGGTACATGTGGGGCCAGTAGGCCACTTGTTTCAACGTTTCATAGGTTATTCGGTCACCTCTATGACCGGCACAAGGTTCATCATGAGCGTGCTGTAACATAACTCCTCGGAAGGCCCGAGGTACCACCCATTGCACAATACCATGCTTACTCGTCCGTATCAACAGATCTTTCTGGAGATGGAACATGTCCTTGGAGATGTAAAGGATCCTCAGTTCCTCATCATCCTGACAATCCTCCAGAGTTAATGGGTGTTCCTGGGGGTTCTGCAGAAAAAGGTAGAAACGTCCAAGAGTAGGATCTTGCTTCTGGGCTTGCACGAGGTCGAGATCTGTGCTCTCGCCACACCATTGAACCACAGGGGGCATGGTGGATAATTGAGCTTGTCGCCGGGTAACCGCCATCACAATTCGAAGCCCATTGGTCTCAGGAGCCTCCAACTGCCAGAGGTCTCCAGAGACAGCACCCGCCTTGGCAAGCTGATCAGCTAGATCATTTCCAATCTTGTCAGGATTATCAACACGGGAATGACCTTTCACTTTCTTCCAGTAGATGGTCATGTCATTTTCATGAGCTACCTTGTCCAAGGCCAGAATCAATCCGGCATGTTTGACAGGTTTCCCTTTGGAATTCAGCATATTGTTAGATTTCCAAATGAGTAAGTGGGAAACAAAATTCTGTCGGACATAGTCTGAATCAGTACAGATGGTTAGGGTGTGAACCCCTCCTTGAGCAGCGGACTGGAGAGCTGCCAGGGCTGCAGCTAGCTCTGCATACTGATTAGTCTTGGTACCCAGACGGTACTTGAAGGGTTCACAAGGGTGGTTCTGGTTCCAAACTACACCTATACCTGCTACCAGTTCATGGTCAGGCTCTCGACGGTAAGCACAACCGTCCACATACACCTTGGGGTAGCCTTTACAGAGGTTCTCATCATAAGGACGATGACGAGAAGGCTCAGGCGTACATGACTCCATTTCGGTGTCTAAAGTACCCACTAAAGGTTCTCTGGCAGTGCAATCGTGCAATTCAGCCAGGCCCTGTGCGGCAGCATCCTTGCGGTTTTGAGTATACCTGACCTCTAGGGGCCAGCCCTGAAGTGCTAAGGTCCAGGAGACAATGCGACTGTTTGACACTTGTCCCGATTTAATCCGATCACTGCCTAGGAACGTGATGGGTTGGTGATGAGTCTCAACAACCAGCCTCTCACCTTGGATATAACTGCGGAAATATTGGAGGGCCCAGACTGTGGACAACAAGGATTTCTCACAGTCAGAGTATTTCCTCTCCACTTCCGTTAAAGCTTTGCTGGCATAGGCAATAACTTTCCTATCTGTGTCATGCATCTGGTACAGAACAGCACTCATAGAGTGATCGGTGAAACCTAGTTCCACGAAGAATTCTCTGCCACTCTCTGGATAGGTAAGACAGGGAGCTCGACTCAAAGCTGCCTTCAGCTCTTCTAGAGCTGCCTCTTGGTCGGGATTCCATGCCCAAGGTTCATCTCTTTTGAGGAGTTTGACCAGGGGTCGGGAAATCTCTGCATATTGATCCACAAATTGGCGGGAATAATAATTGCAAATGCCCAAGAATGAGCGCAGCTCACTCACGTTGGTCGGACGTTTGAGTTGTTGCAAGGCCGCAATTCTCTTCCTTTGAGGCCGCAGTCCCTCAGCAGAAACTTCGTAACCCAAATAATTGAGGGATTTCCGGCACCATTGGCCCTTTGACAAGGACAGCTTTGCTCCCGCAGCTTTCAGTTGCTGGAAACATGCTCTATTTCTTGCAAATGGTCAGTGAAACTGGCGTTCTTCACCAGAATGTCGTCTACATAGACGAGGGTGCCTCTAGTCTCAGCATCAGGCAAAGCCTTATGCAGGAAAATATTGAAGTCTGCTGGGGCATTCAAATAACCAAACAGTGTCCGATTCCAAGTATATTGTCTCCTACCAAAGGTAAAAGCCAGCTTATGCTGGTCTTCTGGATGGACAGGTATAGTCCAAAATCCTGAGGCCAGATCTAGGCTTGTAAAGTACCTTGCACCCTTGATGGTGGCTGTTTCAGATGTGCCATAGGCCATCTGGATAGAGGTACTTTTTTATTAAGCTGGCGATAGTCCAAAGCTAAGCGCCAGCTAGAATCCTTCTTGATGACAGGCCACAGTGGGGCATTGTAAGTACTGTTGCATTGACATATAATTCCCTTTTGTTCCAGGGAATTAATGATTTCCTGAACGGATTCATAGGAGGCCAATGGGATTTTATACTGCCTCACAAAGACGGGTTGACTGTTTGGATCCGTAGGAATACGGGTGACATGTAGGTCGGTGAGACCACAGTCATAGGTGTCAGTGGCAAACAGGTCCTTGTGATGGTACAGCAGTTCTTTTAATTGGGCCTTTTCTGACTCATCAGTGCAGGTGTCTGCTTCAGCAAGTTTTCCCGCAACCATTTCGTCAAATCCCAGAACAGGTTTGTTTGAGGGTATTTCAACCTTCTCCTCAATCTCATCTTGGAGAGAGGAGACCTGTATGGCTTGGACAGCATGGGGCTCCCCCCCCCCCCCCTGGTGGGTGAGGGAACTAACAGCCTCATCGAGTTTACTTGACAAAATCAGATGGTCAGACTCGAGGACCACCTGAGAGGTCACAGCACTATGTGGCCAGACAAACTGTAAGGTGAGGAGGCCTCGGGGTGAGGATCGTACACACGCAGGTGTCACCCCCCCCCCCCCCCCCACAGATGTTCCAGGAAACAGGGGCTTCCCCGATAATCTGGAGACTCAATTCCACACTTGGGAATGATTCTCCCACTAGGAATCCCAGGGGTTCGCCTTTCACAAGGTGAATGCGATCTGGGTTTGGATTGGTGAGCAATAAGTGTAAGGAGGGAGCTGTGGCCTCCATGCAGGGTATGGGACCCATGGCTAGGCCCAGCTCCTCAAAACAGGAATCTGGACTGAAGAAGACCAAGTTGTCTGAGACCACATGTCCTCGGGTCACCTGTATCGGCAGGGGACAATCCTGTACCCTCCCAGGTATGTGGATGTCTTCTGCACTGACCACTTCACAGACTTGAGGAATAGTCTGACCAGCCCATAGGGATGGGCGGGCACCAGAGAAATCCACCGGATCTCCTTCCATCCTACTCCAAAGGATGTTGTTCACGAAATCCACATAAGTTCCCAGTCGAACAAGGCAATCTGAGCCTAAGTAGAGGGGCACCTCAAGTCCTCTGATGATGGAGAAGGTGTGCCGAAAACCTTTGACCCCAACTTGCAAGGGGAGATTGCAGTAGCCCATTAATGTCTTGAGCCCTTCCCCAGGCACTTGGAACGAAGTCTTCGCTCCCATTACCCAATCAAGGGTAAGTTGTTGTTTGAGCCGATAGAAAAGAGTCTCACTGATGAGGGAGTGGTCACAGTGGGGTAATAGGTAGGCCCTTTCTTTTTGGGACATGCCCACCTGCACATATATAAAAGGACCTTTCTCAGCCGAGAATATGTCCGTCAGTCTCCTAGGGTGATCTAGGCATGGATGGGATGGAGGAGGGGTTTGCACCTCACAACCTTCCACAGGTTCCTTCAGGAATATCTGCAGGCAGTCAGTATCAAGGACAATGTTAGCTACTGAACCTACTGCAATGGCAACCACGTCGCTGATGCCCTGATCCTCATTTCCAGCCCTTTCATACTAGAGCTGAAGGATTTGGGGATCAGCTGACCTCTGGAAATTAATCCTGATGGACTTGTTTGTGCGTTCCACCAAACAAGGACCACTGACTCTACTGTCATGTTTTACCTTAGCATAAGGTATGGGATGTGTGACTTGTGTCCAGATCACTTCCTGGACGTAGTCCAGAATGGGGCGTAACCTTTTCAGGAGCTCATTGCAAATCAAGGATTCTTCCCCAGGGCACTTAGTAATGATGACAGGATGTTTCACCTGTAATTTTCCAATTTGGAGGTTAAGCCAGACCTGCCCCATTGACTCTATGGGCTGATTCCCATAAGCTGCGAGTGACAAATCACTGGGTGTGACGTATAGGGTCCTCTGACTCCCCAAGGAAGCAGTGAGTCTATCAAAGAGACTCGAGGTAATCAGGGTAGCCTCAGAGGCTGAATCTATCAGGCCCTCACAGAGAAAAGCCTGCTGAATTGTAACAGGAACAGTGTACCTCTGTCCTTTTGGCTTGAGTTTACCCAGAAAGTACTTGTGCTTCCTGATGGTGTCGAAGGCTGGACCCTCGCTGTCCATTGCAGGACTATCACTCTATGTCCATGGGGTGGCATCTCCAGCTGGTCTGGATGTCTGAACTGGCTGCACCTGTGCAAAAGTGACCTGTGGGACAGAAACAAAGTCGGTTAGTCATTCAGTCTCATTAGAAGGGGAAGAGGAGTCAACCAGTTCCTCCTCTGGCTTCTGAGGCTTTGCTCGTGGCTTAGGTGGCGCACTACTAGCAGAAGCCTCCTGTGAGGAGCTGAATGCAATGGTAGCCTTCATCATATCTGTCAACTCGCTTATTCTCTTTTCCAGTTCCTGGTACTTATCAAAACCTGGCTTTCTCTTCCAGTTCCGGTTCTGCTGAGTGAAATGCTGATTCCCAGAGCGCTGCTTAGACCCAGATGACTGGTTATTCTGGGGTGGCCTGGGAGGATTCTGTGGAACAGAAGGAGAAGAGTTACTTTCCAAAGAAAGAGTAGATTTTACAGCACTAACACTCTGTTTTGGCTCCTTGGCTTTGCTCGGAGCCTTTACTGTGCTGCCACAATTGGTGGCTCTCATGTTAGGAACAGCTTCCCAAATCCACTCAGCATGTTCTATCACACGTGACAGGGGTTCGTGACGCTTGTCAGACATATAAGGCTTAATAGATGGAAGGAGCAACTGACAGAAAAGATTACGAAACTCCTGATGGTGTTCTATCGTTTCCCAAGAAGGGTCACTCTGGAAGAAGGTCTGCCTAAGTCTGTAAGCAAACTCTCGGGGTGTTTCATTTTCCTTATGAGTCATATTAACTGCTGCCTGCTTTGCAGCAATATCATCAGGGTATGGCCCATAATGTTTCTTTAGTGCCTGTTCAAAGATGACGATGTCCTTCTTTTCATCGTCTGCCATGGCCCTGATAAACTGCTGACAGGGTACATCAAAGGACCATGGAAGATACAGAACCATGTCCTCCCCCCTGGTAATGTTCAGTGCCTGAAAGGCATCTTTGACTGCAGCTAAATGTTCATTTATGGTGGCACGACCATTTTTCTCAAAAGGTGTGACCATGCTCTGCAAGGTTTTAATAATTTGCAATTGGGCGACAGAAGCACCTTCATTTGTTTGTTTTCCTTGCAGGACACGGGAGCATGGAGGATTTCGCTTGCCTTCAGCTCCCTCTGGTGGTCGCTGCTGGTACAGTTGTCCATCACTAGGGGGACTTTCCACCCCCCCCCCCTACCGCTCCCTGGATGGGGAGGGGTCGAGAGTAGGGTGTTTCACTCCGCCCTGTTTCTCTCCTGTACTCATGCGCTGATGGGAGAGAACTGAGTTTATGCTGGAAAAGCTGCCTTTCAACACTGGGCAGGGTTTCCAGTGGCAAACGGCCGTCATCTACCCTTCGGTAATTTGAGAAGCCTAGAGGGATCAAATTATCCCTGTACTCTGTCTCATTACTCTGAGAGGTAGACTCATAGGCCAATTCAAAACAATCAGCTCTTAATTGCTGGATTTTGAGGTTAACTCTCTGTATTTCCTGCCCACATTCCTGACGTGCAGCAGCAAGCTCCCTTTGCAGATTGGCTGTACGCCGTTTCGCTGCATTTAGAGCAGTCTCTGCAGACTCGAGCTCAGCCATCAGAGCTCTCTCTCGTTGCTCATAAAGAGCAGCGTCCGCTTTTAATCTCTTTGTCTGAGCAGCCATCTCAGTCCTACAAACGGTTAGAAACTGCAACTCCTTTTGATCCTGTTCGCCCCGCTTCTTAAGAGCGGAAACCTGAGCCACTAACTTTTGGCATCTCAGACACCACAGGCTAGTAGTACCAGGTGAGAAGAGGCTACTGCTAGCCCGTCTGGTCATCTCAGCCTGAAGTTCGGCAACTTGATGACGTAATTCAGCACTCTCCTTTTCACACTGTTTTGCTGTATCCTTAGTACAATGTAGCTGACTGTGAGCTGTCATTAAATCAGCCTCCAGAGATTCAGATTTAGTTTGCAGGTGACATAATGCCTTCTGCAGTTTGTCAGTAAAAATATGCAGCACACAGGCATGCTCGGCTACCATATCCACCGTTAATTTAGCCTTATGAGCAAGAAGCCGGTCTAGGAACTCACTGAAAAAGCTATCAGCCCTAACAAGCTCTTGCGTATCTGTTGTAAGGCACTTAGAAATTCTTTCAATGTGGTCGGCAGTGGTATCTTTCGACCAACATAGGGAAGCTAATTTCTGGAATGCCAAATCAACCTTATCTGCGTGAGCCATCGTTAATCAATAGCTGAGACTGTCTGTAAGAACAAACACAGGAATAGCTGCTAGAATTACGCTAACTCAGTAAGACGCAATTCATTCAGAGATCCTGTAATGTGGGTTCCAAACCCGTCTCAACAGACAATTCTCTAGCCACAAACCTCAGCATAAATAGCTGCTTGGACCACAATAGGACAATTCAGAAATAGTACACAAATTCTGAGAGACGTAGCTCATTCAGAAAGACTCATCCCTTGGAAGAGACCCCAATATTATGTAGGGATTATTAGTAGCATAAAAATAAGTTAGACTCTCTGTTGTCCAGGGGGAATGGCTACTAATACCCAGCCCAAAGTTCGGTGAGTTATTCTGGCAATGAGCCACAAAAGAAGTCTGGTCTGCAGATATATATTAGACTTTATTATGGACAGCCAAGTAGAAAAATATAGAAACATACATATAGCTAATTAGAAACATGAGGTAGAAATTTGTTATAGTACAGATGTACAATTGGACAACGTAATAAATCACTAGTTAGTAACCAGACGTCACTGATTCGCTCTGCACTGAGGAAAGGTATAAAATATATATATTGCTAACCCCTTGCCCATCCGGGGGAGGAAAGACAAGACAGTACCTTAGCTTCGTCGGGCACTCAGGAACAGCACAGTCCAAGGAGGCGGCTGCTGGCTAATGCAGGCTCCAGCCCCGTCAGAGGCGAGCCGCAGTACGTCCGAACCGGAGGTATCTGTGAAAGTCTTATCTCAGACCTTTGGAGGATGGCCTAGCCCACACGTAGTGGCCGTCTTGCGGAAGGCTCAGGTCGCAGGAAACAGGCACGCAGTGCACAGCAGGAAGGAACCGGTGCAGAAGTCTGTATGAACAGGTGGCAAAGGCTCCCCAACTCTTACTAAAGTTCCAGCGCAGATTGCATTATTCTCTGTAAGAATACTCCGTCATAGGTCCGATGATTGGTTGGCACCAGGCAGTCTGAGGTGTTCTCAGCGAATCAGAAGGTAGATGATGGGCATCTTCTTGCAGACAAAGGATCCATAGTAAGAAATCATGCAAAAGCAACAGTATGTAACTTCTGGGCATATGTACAAGTGTCCAAGGACACCGAAGCAGCAGATGTTCTTGCATGTAGGCAGTAAATTAGCCACGGACAATAGCTTCTGTATGCACACTTAGAAACGCTGCACAAGCAGTTGCTTGGAGGTCAGGTTTGTAGCTGAACACAGCAAAAGTGTAGTGAAGAATCCATCTTGTCTGTTCAGTTTGGTTCAGGCCTGAGTTGCTGAGCAGGCCGGAGATTTGCATGTAGACTTGCAGGGGTACCAGCCCTACATATCTATGCAACCAATTTTCAGCAGGGTGCTTTTTATGACTGCTTATTGGAGCAGTTACAGGGGAGTATGGGGGGGGGAGGTGATCCTACGGGGGGGGGGGGACTTTAATATAGTACTGTTACGAGGTATAGGCTTGTTCGGATATTAAGTTAAGAGCAAACAACCACACATGCATGGTATTTAATAAGCTTTTGAATATGACAATTAGCTAGGTAATATAACAATAAACTAGTGATATGACAATAACAGCAAAACAGTTAATATGACAATAAAACAATGAAATAACATTCATCAATGCATCACCAAATTCCGACATCATCACAGCCCTTTTATCATCGGCTGGGAAAGCCACAATGAAGAATGGAGAAAGGTTTGGGAGACCCTTCACGCTGGCTAGGCAGACATCAGCTCTCTACCTGTCCTGTGTTTTCTAGCTCTTTTTAATAGGCTATAACAAATGTGTCACAGCTGGTCAGCGTGACTCCTATTACATTCCAACTGTGAATCAGCAAGAATATTGTACACAAGCACTGACTGAGTTGCCCTTGTAGCTCGCTTGAAATACTGTACAATAAATAAGAATGCATAAAGAATGCATTATAGTCTGGGTTATAGAGTAATAGTTTGATTATGGTACATGTTTCCATTGGCATATGTTTACCGAGTGTTGTTTGTTTACATTGTTTACATAGTGCTGCCTTAAACAACGCTTACATCATGCCTTTATAAGGCTAACACATTCATAATATCTTTGCTTTCAGCAACTACTTCTCCCTGCTGTGAATCTGGTCTTGGCTATGTTAAATCCCTATTACAAGTACTCAATCTGAGATTGGATCATTCTAAGGGGGGGGGGGGGTGAGAGGGCAGGGTATCATAGGAGGAGATTGTTTAAGCTTATGGAGGAAAATAATCTCTGGGATATCTGGCATAAAAGGGCGGGGATGGCTAAGAGGTTTACCTTTTATTCACATCCACATAATATGTAAAGCAAGTTGATTTCTCTCTATTGGATTGCACATTGGTTCATAGAGCTAGGGATGTGCAGATCTCTATGATAATATGGTCTGACCATTCCCCTGTTTTACTAGATTTGGACCTGGGGAGGGTGCTGGATGGCACAAAGTAGTGGAGGCTGAATGAATTAATTTTAGAGAATACAGGGGAAGTGGAGAAATTGGAAAAAGATCTATGGGAGTACTTTGAAGTAAATGATACTGAGGAGATTTCAGTGGGTATAGGAGAGGATGGAATGAAAGCGGTGATGAGGGGTAACTTGATTGCTTTGGGGACGCGACTTAAAAAGGTGAAAGAAGGTAGGATATTGTAACTGTGGGAGCAGATCAGGATTTAGGAGGAGAAGTTGCAGGGAGGTAGGAGGCGGCAGGGAAGGGGGGAGTTAAGTAAGATTAGGAGGGAATTGCTGGATTTGTAATTGGAGGGATTTGCATATAAATTGGATAAATTGTGCCAAATTCACTTTGAGTATGGGAATAAGGCGAGTAGGGTGATGGCATGGAAATTAAAAGAGAAGGTGCAGCAACAACATATATTGGGTATTTGAGGGGGGGGTAAGTAGGACACGGACCTTCAGGGGGTGCAAGAGGTGTTCCAGCAGTCTATATGCAGTTTATTTATTTATTTATTTATTTATTTAGCAAGCACTTATATACCGCTCCTTCCAGCGATCAGAAGCGGGAATGATTACATAGAAACAGCTGTCGAATCAATACAGAGAAATTATGTCCTATACATATAGATTAGAAGGGTAAGCACGGCAAATAGAAACCTATCTACTACTTATCAATGGTGAAAAGAATTTACATATGTACATATTTACATAGAAGGTTTTCTGGGTTGCAGCGTAGTGGTTTCCCTCATGTGGCTTTAGTACAGGTTGAAATGACTTTGAAATAGGTGCGTCTTGAGTTTTTTTCTAAAGTCTGGTAGGTCTTTGCTGGCTCGAAGCTCGGGCGGCAGTTGGTTCCAAAGTGTCGGTGCTACGTGTGAGAAAGCCCTGTTACTAGTGCTGATCTTGACAGATCTTATATCCGTTGGAATGTGGAGGGTGTTGGAGTTGATGGTTCTCCTGTTTCTGTTGGTGGGTTGCAAGCTGATTAGGGTGGTGAGGAAGGATGGTGCTGTACTGTGGATGAGTTTGAAGGTTGTTGTCAGTATTTTGTATTTTGTGCGAGCTGTTATGGGGAGCCAGTGCAACTCAATTAGTACTGGTGTAATGTGTTCAGTAAGACTCTTTCTCATAATGATCCTGGCAGCTACATTTTGTGCCATTTGCAGGATGTTTAGGGTTTTCTTAGGCAGCCCTTGATAAATGGCGTTGCAATAGTCAAAATGTGGCATGATGAGTGCTTGAGCGACGGATCTGAAGTCGTGGGGATCAATGATGTTCCGTATAGGTTGTAGAACTCTCAGTTTATGGAAAACTGCCCTGTTGGTTTTGCGGAGGTGTTTCTCCATTGTTAGGTTGCTGTCAAATGTTACTCCTAGATATTTTATTTCTTTCTTCGTTTGGTAGGTATTATTGCATAGAGTTATTGTTGTTGGGGGGGGTCAAAATTTGCTTTTTTGGAGATATACATCACCTCAGTTTTTTATGGTTGATTGCCATGCTGCTTTGTTGTAACCAGTTTTGCATCTCACCTAGGCATGTTTCAAGTAGGCTGTAGTCCGGGTTATCAGTGTCGAGTTGAGTGTATAGCATAATATCGTCGGCATAAATGTGGTAGTTGATTTTGTGCTGAGTGAAAATTTTGCATAGAGGTTGCAGATATACATTGAAGAGGAGTGCTGAGAGAGCAGAACCTTGCGGTATACCTTGTGTTTGGGGGAACGCTTCCTCTTTTTCTCCATTAAACTGCACTTGTTGCATTCTGTTTGAGATGTATGATGTGAACCACTTTAGGGGGGTTCCCGATATTCCTATTGATTTGATCCTGTTTATGAGGGTTCCATGGTTTACTGTATCGAAGGCAGCTGAGATGTCAATGAATAAGAGTATATACATTTTATTTTTGTTTTCCAGGCCCTTGAGTAGGTTGTTAAGTAGAACTAGTAATAGGGTTTCTACCCCATGATGTTGTCTAAAGCCGTATTGCTGGTCATCAAGGGGGGCACTGTCATTCAGGTGGTCTTGGAGTTGTAGTAGGACCGCTTTTTCAATGATCTTTGCTAGGAATGATATACTCGATATTGGGCGGTAGGATGCTGAGTCATCTCTGCTGAGTGTACTGTTTTTCAGAATTGGTCTTATGGATTTCTTTAGTTCAGAAGGCATGATTCCTTGTTGCAGTGATAGGTTTACTATGTGAGTGATGTATGGTGCTATGTCTTGTTTCACTGCCTTGACCCAGGCTCTCAGTGACCCAGGCTGCTGGGCAGGGGTCGAGTGGGGATGTGGTGCTGTTTATGCTTGTGACTATGGTTACAATTTGCTGGTCTCCGATTTTGTGGAAATTGTTCCATAACTGTTCTTGATTTGTGTTGGTCTCAATGTTGAATAGGGGTGTTGGTAGTGTTGAGTCTGGGGAGGTCGTGGGTCTAGTGGCCGTCAGTTTGCTCGCATAGTGGTTTGCCAGAGTTTGGGCCTTGATCGTGTTGTTTAGGTTGTCGCTCTGGGATAATTTAGTTAGCGATTTGATGAGTTCGAATAGTTCGCGTGGTCTGTTGATAGCTTTGCTCAATAAGTTCGTGTGATGGTTTCTCTTGGCAGAGTTGACGTCATCTTTGTACTTTGCAAGAAGTTCCATGTATTTGGATTTGAGTTCGCTGGATTTGATTTTCCTCCATTTTCTCTCCATTTTACTGAGTTCTCTCTTCGATCTTATTAGTGTAGCTGTGTACCAGGGTTCTGAGCTGGGCTTGCTTGCATTCACAGATGTTTTCAGTGTTGGGTTTGATGCACTTTGTATGCTTGCATTCCATCTGTTTGTTAGTTCATCAAGGTCTGGGTAATCTAGCGCTATGTGGGATGAAATGGTATTTATGAGGAGTTCTTTGTTGAATTTGTTGAACTTCCTGATTGGGTGAAGTATTCTCATTTCTTTTGCGTTTTTGGACATGGATGGCAGTTTTATTTTGATATTGATTTGGTGGTGGTCGGACCATGGGACTTGTGATATCTTTATCCTAGGTGGTTCTTCATTTGGTTTAGGATTGCTAGGAACGAAAACCATGTCCAGGGTATTTCCCTTATCGTGGGTAGCATCACTTATTAATTGGTGGTAGCCCAGTTGGTCCATGGCCTCGAAGAAGGTGTTCGTGTGGGATGGGGGAATTGATGCTAGGTTCAAATCTCCCAAGATGATTTGGAATTTTTTGTTTTGGGTGGTGGTGATGCTTTCCAGTGCTGTAGCTAGTGCTTCGTGGTGTGATGATGGGGGTCTGTAGATTAGGCAGATGGACACAGCCGTACTTTCTAATTTGAGAAAGTCGAGGTCTGAGTTGGTGATCGTGGATGTGTTTGTTAGTTGCAGGCTGGCTTTGGCTGCTATGAGGACTCCACCTCCCCTTTTGTTGGTGCGTGGGCAGTTGTAGAGCTTGTAGCCAGGTTTACTTATTTGGTTTATAGTTGCGGGATCTGAGTCAGTGAGCCATGTTTCCGTTATACAGAGGATGTCTGGTTGTTCGTCAGTGATGATGTTGTGGATGATGTGGGTTTTGTTTCTTATTGACATAGCATTGATAAGGATGATTTACATGTGTGATGTGCTGGGTGGGAAGCCTGTGTAGGTTTGCCTTGCGTTAACAATGGTTTGCTTCCATGGTTGCTCTGTGTTTTGGTTTTAGGGTGCTTTTGTGATTTGTTTTGTTTTGTGGGGATTTGACTTTGGGGTAGTAAGAGTGTTGGTTGATCAACTGTCATGGGGATTAGATTGTGTTGATGCAGTAAAGGTATTGAGAGGGGGTGTAAGAAATAGATTGGGGTATGAATTAGTGGTAGCAAGAAGTGCGGGTTCAGGTTGAATCCGTGTGGAGAAACCAGTATACACATGCACAATATTAGAAAAGCATTGAGGATCTCCATTGCACAGCTGTTTGGAGGATTGTGCTGGGGCTGTTATTACTTGATTAGTGCAGCACAGTTATTCAAATACAGTGATTACTTGGTCAGCACAGCGATACAATATACAGTGATTACTTGATTAGTGCAGTGCAGTTGTATGTGTGGGAGATGGTGAGGCAGGAGCAAGAGGCAAGGGAGTTCCTGAACAAGTATGAGCTCCCTCGAGTAGCTGAGGCAGAGTGTGAGGGGATAGATAAAGAGATCACTGCAGAGGAAGTCGGGAAAGCAATTGCAGCATTAAAGGAGGGGAAGGCACTGGGGTTGGATGGATTTTGAGCTAAATTCTACAAAATGTTTAGGGAGTCCTGATAGAACAGTTATTGAGGGAGTCCAATGCGGTATTGAGGGGGATGGATCTCCCGCAGTCAATGGTAGTAGCAGGTATTACGCTTATTCCCATACCAAGGAAGGATATGATAGTGTGCGGATCCTACTGGCCAAGATCACTTATAAACTTTGATGCTAAGTTGCCAGCAGTGCTAGCAGACAGATTGAAGGGGGTAAATTAGGCATCCGATTCATAAGGATCAGGCTGGATTTATACCGTGCTGGCAGGGAAGTGATAATACATGTACGATCTTGAATGTGATCTGGCATGATTCGAAGGGGAAGAAATCGGCCATGCTTTTAGCTGTCGATGCTGAAAAAGCATTTGACCAGGTGGAATGGTGGTTTAAGTTTAGCATTTTATGCCAAGTAGGGCTAAGGGACAATTTTGTTAAGTGGATTGGGGCATTATATAAATTCCTTCAAGCACAGTTGAGGATGTATGGGCAGTATGGAACTGCTATAGACCTGCAAGGGGACCAGGCAGGGATGCAGTGGTGATGGGAAATTTGGATGTTGGAAGGGGGGGGGTGAAGTTGGGTAAAGAAGAGCATCGTATGGGGGGGCGGAGCCTGATGTCCAGCGGGTAGGACGCTTTGCGTTGAAGCTCCCGAGAGGCCTACTTAGAATCTTGACTTAATACCTATACAAATTTACTATTTCGCTCCGAGCTGACCGGGGCACCTCGGGGGGGATGGCGGCCCATAAACCAGCGCGCTTGGACTTCGGGTCTCCTTCTTCTTCTCACGGAAAACGCTCCAAAACAGAGGTGTCCTCCCCACAGAAGATGGTTCCATTTCGTGAAAACCCCGAAATGCACCTGGAGATTTTGGAGGAAATACGCGGCGTGAAGGAATTGGTGCAGTCCAATGGAGAAGCGCTTCGAGCCATGCGAGAAGACTTTGGAGTGCTCCAGGACCGACTTGAAAGTCTTTCATTACGGCAGGACAACATGGCGGGGGTCCTCGACTCGCACGAGGTGCGCTTGGGCAAACTGGACAAGGCTGAGCGCCAGATACAGAATCTTCAAAAGGAGTTAGAAGATAGCAATAATCGAGCCCGTCGCAACAATGTGAGGCTCCTCGGAATGCCGGAGGGGGTGGAAGCAGGAGATATAAGAGAATTCTTGCTCAAAACTCTTCCCTCCTTGCTGAAGATCACTTTTCACAGAGAACTGGAAATCGATCGAGCACACCGTGTTCCTGCCCACATGGCGCTCAACCGCACGACCCCCCGGCCTATTATCTTTAGCTTGCTACGATATCAACAAGTGGAACAAATTTTACATGCTGCCCGAGCGAATCATCATTTGGAATTTGAAGGTCGTAAGGTCTCCTTCTTTCCTGATTTGGCAAAGCCTACCGTTGACCGTCGGAAGAAACTCCTTGCTTTTCGCCCTCGACTTCAACAGCTACAGGCTCGCTTTGGCCTGTTGTATCCAGCGAAGCTCCGAGTGACTCTCCACAACCAAACCAGGACGTTCGAAGATCCTGATCTACTATCAACATTTTTAGACTCCAAAGAAGCAGAGCAGATGCGCTAATCCCAAATCTTGGACTCTTATCTGCCGGCTCTATCCGCCATTTTGAAGGGTCCGATGCGGCGGTCATAGCCAAGCACAGAAATAGCCTGGACTTTCTTTCTTTCTCTATATGACTTTTGTTTTTTGGTCTCCTATCCCTTCATGATGTGTGCCTCGGTCGGATTCGGAGCACGCACAGTCCTACAGGTTATGTGTTTTTTCAATTTCGGCCTTCTCTGGGGTTTCTCCCCGCAGACACATGGTCGCCAGTAATTTTTGGGGTTTTGCTTCTCCTCTACCGTACTGCGGTTTTCTTTGTTAATGTGGGGCGCTTCATTGTATTATATTAGCTTATTTTTCCTATGTCATATGTACAGCCAGATACAGTCAGTTTGAGGGACATAGTGAAATTATGTGTGCTATCATGCTCAGAATTTTTAACTTTTCTGAATGGCCTTATGTAAAATCTTATCATTCACCGTCAAAGGCATTAATGGTCCACTCAAAGGAAAGAAAATCCTTAGCTATCTTAGCCATGAGCATGTTGATTTAGTGTTTCTTCAGGAAACGCATTTAAACTCTGCTGAAACACTGAAACTCACTGCTAAGCCTCACATGGTAGCTGCCTATTCTCCCACCGTTTCCAAATGGTACGGGATAGCCATTCTGGTTAAGAAGTCTTTGCACGCTACTGTACCTGATATTAGCGCTGACAAGGAGGGTAGATGGGCCCGTGTACACCTTGAGGTTGGAGATAGTGCATTCACGTGTATTTGCATTATGCCCCGAATGTGGACAACCCTGCTTACTATGCAAGTATTGCGCAGTTGGCCTTGGCCTCTGCCAATGCTCCATTAATACTTGGTGGCGATTTTACTCAAGTGTTCCCTCAATCTTTTCTTCTCAAACAAGGTGCTCGTTGGTTGGAAGATCCAGTACCGAGTAGACCTGTGTGGCTAGATATAGAAGCGGGCCTTTGCAAACCGATTCCTCTTACCTTTCTCCCTGGTATGACTCTCCCATCAGACTCCCACTATCCACCAATGCTTTTAGACACTTTAGGTGCCTTTAATACTCTTATGCAATCTTTAGACTCCCGACTCTGGTCAGTGCAACTTCAGCATCGCCTTCGGAGCACTAGAGTACTCCCGCCATCGGCATTCTCTACATAAGGTTGATTGGAGACTTTCCGATCTCTCGGTAGTTCACCGGGTGTAGCATCCAATTTTACTAAACCTTATGTAATGCTATAACTAGAGATACCCCTATAGCGCAGAAAGTATGGGAGAGAGAATTGCATGTGACTTTGACCTCGGAGCAATGGAGCCTTATCTGGAGTAGAGGGACACGGGTTCCCGATCCGCCTCACTCACTCAGACCCTCTTCTTTCTAGCCCACCGGTGTTTTTACATTCCTCACAGATTAGACAAATGGAACACTACTCGGGGCAATGGTTGCTGGACACGTCCTGCGGCCATTGGTTCATTGCCTCATGTTATGCATGAATATCCCGCACTACAGTATTACTGGCGTCGGGTCTGGGGTCGTATTTAGTCTATCTCGCACTCCCAGGAGCCCCTTTCTTGGAGGATAGTGGGACTTCGCCCAGTTGCGGGGATCCCCTCTCTCCCAAAAATGGCTTATCTCCTATCGAACTTTATGCTTGGCATTGCTATTTCCCTAATTAAGTAATACTGGAAAATTAGCTCCCATCTGAGCCCCAATGAATGGTGGAATCATGCCCGTCTTTACAGTAAATATGAACAAATACCTCGTCTGTTTGCTTCCTCCATTCAGACTCCTTCTCATTGGTCTCAATGGAAGATGCTCAATGACTATGTACATTTTGCTAAATGCTCTCATCTGACTGTCTAACTTTGTATATATCTCTGTCCCACGATCATGCTGTATTGTAGATACTCTTTTGATCGTTTGATGTATAATCACTGTTAATTGGAAGCGCTCACATGCTGATATAATCGGGTAGAGAAGAAGCATCGGGGTGGGGGGTAATGGGTTTACTTTTCCTTATTGTATACTTGTTTTGTCTCTTTTGGTGTGTTGTTTCTTTTGTTTGTTGCAAAATGAAAATAAAAGTTTAAAAAAAAAAGAAGAGCATCGTATTGCTTTATTTGCAAATGATGTTATCTTTGCCGTGCAGCAGTCGTTGTCGTCCTTGCCAGCGCTGCTGCAGAAGAAACAGGAGTATAGCAGAATTTCAGGATATAAAAGCTGTTTTTTACACTATTATTTTTCACACTGGCCATGGATTGTTCTTCTAAGGCTGTGTTAATTTTGATGGGCATACATCGCTGACCACCTCTTATTACATTTTTTATTAAAATGTATATGTCATCATGTTCTGCAAACAATTTTATGATAAGGGATGTTACAATGGGTTTTGCAGCCGTTTTTGCACATACCATACAAGTATATAAAGTTGTGACAGTTTTAGGCAATGCCCTGCATTACTTAAGCATCATTCATTATAAATGCAGAGGTTTCAGACAATAATTAGTTTGAAAGTTTTTTGTTGTACACATTTATCTTTTTATTTAAGTATTAGGTTTATTAATAATGAGTAAGTTTTTAGAGAATAACCCGCTTCTTTTTTTTTGCATACATTCATTTTTAATTGTCTTCTGATACAGTATACCATGGCTGTTTAACTACGGGTAGTTTTATAGCACTCTTTAGGTTTGCCGTGGCATTTCCTGTGGTGCGATTACACAACAATGAGGTAAATGCTTCCGATTCACTCCTGCTCCTTGTTTCTCTATTTTTCTCCTGCTCCTTGAGACTCCAGATTTGTCTCTTCCTCATCTTTTCAACTCCCTGTGTGCATTACATGTTTTTTATGTCCTTTTTAGTATGCATTTGCTCTTCTAATTTGTATGTTGCTTTTATTGAAAAGGTTTATCCATATGTTTATTCATTTGTTTTATGAACCTTTTTATTCATCTTGGTTGTTAATTTGATATGTTGGTTAATAATATGTATTTGTATATTACATGTTTTTACATTACTTATTATTACATTGTTTATACACGTTTTGAGTTTTTAATCCAGGATGTTACTATTTATAATTTATTTATTCATTTTTACCTATTTATTGATGCATTTATTTATTTATTTATTCATGTTTTTATGCTTTTGTAGTGTGCCTTGATAACCCCTGACGAAGTATAATACGAAACACGGCCTGTGTAGGGTTTTTGGTCGCTATTTTTAAAGACAACTAATAAAAGTTTGTGTGGACTCGCTGACCACTTCTCCCGGATTGGTTTTTCTGTTATTATAGGGCAGCGCAGGTGAGAGCAGTGTTTGAATGGCGGATAAGAGAGGGCTGTAAATCTTGGGTGTGGCTCAACAGGAGGGGGATTGGGGTAGGATCAATTCCTGAACAGAATTTGGGGAAGGGAAAGTATATGGGGGAGGTGGGAGGGGGGACAATTTTAGTCCTTTCCTAAGGGAAGGGTTACGGGTGTGGGATCAAGTGCGGTCTAAATTTTTGGGGAACAAGGCTTTGGACTGCTGGAGACCGATTAGGTTCAATTATCACTTTGACCCCATGAACTTGTTTAGGGCATATGAGGAATGAGAGGAGAAATGGTTGGTTGTGATGAGCCAGTTTGTGGGGAAGGAGGGGCACTTGAGCAGCTTTACGGAGTTGAGAAAAGAATTATAATTTGTGAAACAAAGATTATTTTTATTTTTTGCAGGTGGCATATTATCTTGAGGATCCGCACATTACAGGGGATATGAGAAAGGGATTTACTCCATTTGAGAGTTTATATGTTGCGCATAGTAGCATGCTGGCAGCGATCTACAATTTCAGAGGAAGAAAAGAGAGAGTTTAATGGCACCTGTCGGCGCGCCCCCGTGTGGCCAGGTGGTTGCCTAGGGCTACAGGGGAGGTGCCGATTGTCCTTTGTTGAAATTAGCCCGATAGCATGTAGTTGTGTCCCCGAAAGGATTAGAGCCAAGTGTAAAGGACGCAGGAAATATTTCTTTATTTTTAGAAACAAGGATTTCCTAACCGGTTCAATTCTTTGACATGAATTGATTGAAGTTGACCAAAACAAAATTCAGGATACTTCTCCAAATAACAGCACACAAGCCTATTATACAGTCCTTGGCTTGATACAGCTTTGAAACTTGCTTTCTGATAAAACTCTATATACAGCAGTATTCTGTTTCCTGGTCTCCAGGAGGCGCTATACAACCCTCTGTTACTTCACAGTAGGTGTAGCAAAACTTCCTGGCCCACTTAGATACTTTCACAAGCAATATAATTCTTTTTTAATTATAACAGAATCATTCAGCACAGCTTCTTCCCAAGCAGCTTTAAACAGGACAGCTACTTTTAAAAGCACAGCTAAAAAGTAATGGGCTTTAAAATGTCCTGGTAAAAGAACTTCTGGCTCATTCCAGATAACACTCTTCCTTCAGTTCTTTTACTTAGCACGAGGTAACACAGATGCATTCAGTAATCAAGACCAGCTGGGTTTCTTTCTGCTTTCAAACCCTATTTGGTTCCTTTATACTTCTTTAGCACAGATTGCACAGCTTATTTCCATGTCTGAGACATTGTCTAAATCCACAGTGTCTCCCAAGTCTATATCCTCCACACTAGACTCTTCTTGGTCACTGTTTCCCCTGGTATCTTCCTGAGAAGCCTCACTAGCTTGCACAGCCTTTAGGAGCTTCTCCCAGGTACCCTTAACAGTATGTGAGCTTGTGGGGGAAGGGCAGGAAAAACCCTCTTTGTCTAATAAGCCTTTCAAACGTTGTAAAGGGCTCACCTTATTAGTGCTGCTTTTCCTCCTTATAGATTCCTTACTAGGAGAAGAGTTGAGCCATGAACTCTTGGAGAATATTTCCTCCTCCGAGGACTCCTCCCCTGAGCTTTCCACTGGCCTTGTCAGCTCTTTGCTCCTGGTTCTCAATTGCTTCTGTGCAAGGGATTTCCATGGGTTTCTTGTCCTTCCTTCCTGGAACCCTCGTGTCCTCTGTGTCTGTGTCCTCTCTCTCTCCTTCTCTCTCTCATACGGTTCCTCCTTCTCTCTCCCCTTCTCTGCTGTATAAGTGCAGCTTCCGTTCCTAAATGTTTGGGGCTGTCCTATCCCCTTTGACTCCTCCCCCAAACCACTCCCTTCTCCTCCCTCTATCTCCATGGGAACAGGGCGTGTGCTTAGGTCTGCACTTCTCTGTGAGAAATCTTTACCTTTAGTATTGGTGTTAACCCTTTCAGTGCCTGCAGTTCTATGGGTAAAAGAAAAAAAAGGCAGTTTTCCCTTTTTTTTCTGCCCTCAGCGGCTGCTTCTCCACCACACACTACATGGGATAAGGATCTGTCATTGGAATGGGGAGAGGAGGAATGGAAGTGGGTATGGCTGGCTACTGCGAAGACTTCCCTTTCTGTGGCTCTTATTGAGAATGGGTATAAGATGTTATACAGGTTTTATTATGCACCAGTGCGCTTAGCACGCATGGTGAGTGGCAGTCTCGGAAGTGCTGCCCTAGGATGGTGAAATTAGGCCTTACCTGCTAATTGGCTTTCCTTGAAGAACTCCAGTCTAGTCCCACACCATAGGGTAGTGCACCTCTTCCAGCAGCTTGGGAGATTGACCATGTCACAACTTTGATGACATCAGGATACTTAGGCAGCTTGCACCACCCCCAGCCTTCCAGTAACCTACTGACAAAGCGGACTCACAGGAGCAACAAATAAGAAGTAATAATCAGAAACCAAATCCTGCTCTATCCTACTTCTACTCCCTTTTCCGTTATCTATTTAATATTTATTTATTATTTATAACTTCATTTCTCTTTTTCTTCCAAACCCATGCAAGGCAAAAAACACCAACTTCCGAACGATAAAAAAAAATATATAACCCCACTTTATCCACCTCTCGCCGATGGTGGGAACAAACAAAACAAAACAGTCCCAGCCCCTACATCATAACAACACTTCTTTAGGACCGGGATCACTAACATTGAGAGTTACAGAACTACTGAAGGGAGGGTTCCGAGACTAGACTGGAGTTCCTCAAGGAAAGCCAATTAGCAGGTAAGGCCTAATTTCACCTTCTTTATCGTCCCTCCAGTCTAGTCCCATACCATAGGGATGTAACAGAGCCCCCTAACTACGGGAGGGACCTGCGAGCCCGGCCTGAATAACCACTGAGCCAAACTTCGCATCCTCCCTCGCCTGCACATCCAATCGATAGTGCTTCACAAAAGTATGCAACGAGGACCAAGTGGCTGCCCAACAAATATCCCCGGCGCTACCAAACTGCATTCCGCCCACGTAGCAGCTTGAGCCCTAGTGGAATGGGCCCGCAAACCCTACGGAATCTGCTTCCCTCTCAACAGATACGCCGAAGCTATTGCCTCCTTAATCCACCTGGAAATGAATGACTTGGCCGCTGCCTCCCCTTTGCGCGGTCCTCCAAACAAAATGAACAAGCGATCCGACTTCCGGAAAGAAGCTGTCCTCTTCAAATAGCGCTTCAAAAGCCGCCTGAGATCTAGAAGTCGAAGCTGCAGTTCTTCTGTCAAGCCTGTTAGCACTGGCTGACTCAAATGAAAAGGTGTAAGCACCTTAGGCAAAAAAGATGGAACCATCCTCAAAACTACCTTCTCCTTAAAAAAAAACAGGAAAGACTCCTTACACGACAAAGCCTGCAGCTCCGAAATCCTCCTTGCCGAACAAATCGCCACCAGAAACACCGTTTTTAATGTCAAGTCCTTTAAGGTACAAGAAGCCAACGGCTCAAAAGGTTCAACCACGAGCGTCGAAAGAACTAAATTGAGATCCCAAGCAGGAACCAAAGGCCTACGTGGAGGGCGTAACTGCTTCACCGCTCTCAGGAATCGCAGCACCATCCAGCTGTTTCCCCAAGGAGTCCCTGTGAATCCTGCCTCGATAACAGGCCAAAGCCGCCACCTGAACACCACGCCAAACCTTTTTCCAGGCCCGCTTGTAAGAAATCTAGCATAACCGGTACTGAGGCCGACAGAGGACAACACTCCTTCTGAACACACCAGCTCTCGAATACTCGCCATACCCGAATATATGCCAGAGAGGTAGACCACCTACGGGCCCTCAGAAGCGTAGAAATCACCTGCGAGGAAAAACCACGCTTCCTCAACCTTGCCCTCTCAAAAGCCATGCCGTAAGCGAGAACTGATCCATCTGCAGCATCAGAATTGGTCCCTGCAGCAACAGGTCTTGCCTGACGGGCAGTCTCCATGGCTCGGCCACTCTGAGATGTACAAGATCCACATACCACGGTCTCCGAGGCCAATCCAGGGCAATGAGAATCACCAGTCCCCTGTGCGCCTCCACCCGCTGCAGAACCCGACTGATGAGCACCCATGGCGGAAAGACATACAGAAGACTGTGTCTCGGCCACTGCTGAACCAACGCGTCCAGTCCCTACGACATTCGTTCTCTTCGATGACTGAAAAAGCGACTGGCCTTTGCCGACACAAAGATCGCCATCAGATCCATGACCGGCTCCCCCCAGCGGCGTACAATCTGCGTGAGAACCTTGGCGTTCAACTGCCACTCGCCCGGATCTAAACGCACTCGTCTGAGGAAATCGGCCGCAACGTTCTCTCTTCCGGCCACGTGTGCCACTGAGATTGCTGGAAGATGCAGCTCGGTCCAAGAAATCAGCACCTCTGCCTCTGCTTCCAAAGTGACATTCCCTGTACCGCCCTGCCTGTTATGTGTGCTACCGTGGTGGCGTTGTTGGAGAAGACCCGCACCGCGCGAGCACGCACCCGAGGTAAAAATTCCTGCAGGGCCATTCAGACCGCCCTCATTCCCAGGTGATTTATGGACCACGTCTGTTCTTCCGTCATCCAGGAACCTTGCGCTACTTGCCCCTTGCAATGGGCCCCCCAGCCGGACAGGCTGGCATCCGTCATCAGAGGCACCCAATTTGGGGATTCCAGGGGAATCCTGACCGTCAGGTTTGCTTCGCTCAGCCACCATCGGAGCGTCTTCCGTACCTCCCTGGGGCAGATTAGCCAGTGACATAGAGGCTGATGCTGATTTATTTTTATTTATTTATTTAGTATACATTTGTATACCGCTACTTCCAGCGATCAGCAGCGGTTTTGATTACAGATTGGAAATTGTCAAATCATGACAGGAATTTTTTGAGGTATAAACACATTGATTAGACAGGAAACCACAGCACACAGAGAACTATTTTACAGGGATCATGGGCTATGGAGGGTTAAGTGGCTTGCCCAAGACCACAAGGAGCACCTGTGGGACTAGAAACCCCAGTCCTTCCGGCCCAAGGTTGCTGTCCTCTAGTGGGATTTGAACCCCCGACCTTCCGGCCCGAAGTACCTTGCCCCAACCACTAGGCCACTCCTCCATGGGATCACCTGCGCAGCAGAGACCTCTGTAAGGGTCTCATGTGCGCTCTTGCCCAGGGAACCAGATCGATCGTTGCCGCCATGGTACCCAAAAGCTGTAGATAATGCCGTTGGCTTTGTCATGCGTAGAAACTGTTGCACCAACCGCCGAAGAGCTAACACTCTCCTCCGAGGAAGGGACACCCGAGCTGCTCGGGTGTCGAATCACGTCCCAAGATGTTCGAGATCCTGGGAAGGTGCCAAATGACTCTTGCCTACATTGATCACCCAGCCCAATTCGGAGAAGAAGTTGACTACATGTTTTGTTTCTTGGACACTTTCCTCTTTGGACTTTGCTCGAATGAGCCAATCATCCAAATAAGGGTGAACGAGAATACCCTCGCACCTCAACGCGGCTGCCACCACCACCATGACCTTGATGAAAACATGTGGAGCCGTCGTGAGACCGAAAGGGAGCGCCTGAAACTGGAAGTGACCCATCCGGGTTGCAAAACACAGAAACTGATGGTAATCTGGATGAATAGGGATTTGAAGATATGCCTCCATGAGGTCCAGGGAGGTCAAGAACTCTCCTTCTCTGACCGCCACCATCACTGACTGAAGTGCCTCCATATGAAAACGAGGAACGCGCAGACACCTGTTTACCATTTGAGATCGAGAATAGGCTGAAACAAACCCTCTTTCTTTGGTACAATGAAGTAGATGGAGTATCGACATGTACCGCACTGATCTGCGGGTTCTGGGATTACGGCCCTCAACCGTAAAAGGCGTTGTAGCATTAATCGTACGCCCTCCTCCTTGGCCCTCGCCCGACATGGAGATCGAATGAAGGCCAGCGACAGTGGCTTGGCGAACTCGAGCGCGTAACCCTCTCGAATTACTCGCAGAGCCCACTAATCTGTCGTGACTCGGACCCAGGCATGGTAAAACTCCCCCAATCGCCCTCCTATGGGAAGCATCCCTGCCTGGGTCCCTCTCACTTCACTGTTGCTTTCGCTGGTTCGGGGCAGACACAGTGGTACCGTAACATCCTCTGCCCGTGCCCCGAAACCCCCGAAAGGGCTGATTCCTAGGAGTAAAACGCCCCCTCTGGAACGGTAAAAATCTCACCGAACGAAAACGTCTGAACTCCCGAGACTGACCCCTCATTGGCCTGGGAACTCTACCCTGTTTTGGCTTATCCTCTGGGAGACGACCCCCCCTTGGACTCCCCCAAGTCCTTAACCAACTTATCGAGGTCCTCCCCGAACAACTGCTTTCCTTTGAAGGGCAACTTACTCAAACGGGTCTTGGAAGACACGTCCGCTGACCAATTCTGGAGCCAGAGATAACGGTGCACTGCCACAATCGACCCCATGGTGTTCGAAAGCGTCCTTACCAAATCATAAAAGGTGTCCGCAAGGTAAGCCGTGCCCGATTCCAGTCTAGCCGCCGATTCCACAGTCATACCCTGCTTCCGCTGTATCCGGGAGACCCTGGCCCAGCGCAAAGAGGCACGCGTCACCAAGGCCGCACAAGCCGAAGCCTGGAGAGATAGCGAGCTCACATCTAAAGCTTGCTTCAATAGGGTATCAAGCTTCTTTTTTTTTTAACAACTTTATTTTTGGCTCAGCACCAGATAACAGGCAATACAATGTCAAACAACATAGCCCACGGCAGGGTGAACTCTTATCCCCGCCGTAGGACACAACACAAATGAACCCGCATAAACAATAGCCACGGGAAACAAAGATAGAACCAATATTTTATAATTTTGTTGAGCTAGAAACCCCCACCGCCCTCCCCCCCCCCACCTCCCCCTCCCACCCAGAGCACCATGCCACATCCAGGGAATCCATGAGGGTCGGAGGAGCTAACTACAAGAAGTGTCTCACTCCAGCTCCTACAGCCCAGGCTACACGCCCAGTTTTTCTAAAGGCCCACTTGCAAGATTGCATTTCTGCAATGCGGTCCCAGCTGCTGAATGTAAGGTTCCCAGATGAGCATGAACGTGGTCCAGCGTTTTATATGGCTCCTAGCCCGCCAACACTCCGCCAACATCAGCTGGTGAAAACTATTGCGCCACTCCAGGAAGGTCGGCGGGAGTGGCTCCCGCCAGCGGTGCAGGATGGGGCCTTTCCCCACCAGGCACGCCTTGCGCACCAAAAGGCGGGCTCCCCGCCCACCCGGGCACAACGGAGGCAGATGGTCCACCACTACCAACGACCCCGACCACGGGAAGCGCTGCTGCAGCAGTTCCATTAAATAAAGATGTATACGCCTCCAATAGGGGCGGATTTTTTTACAGACCCACCACATATGGGCTAAATCTGCCAGGGGCTCGGAGCAGCGCGCGGGCACGACCCATCCTGTGTAAGGTGGCTCCGCAAGGCTCGTCGAGGTGAAAAATGCACCCGGGTTAAGGCTTTAAATTGAATTTCCCGCCAACGGGCCCCCTCAACCAGCCTAGCAATCCGGCCCAACGCCTTCTGAACAGACCCCAGTGGGATCTCCGACCCCAGCTCCCTCGCCCAGGTCAACTCCATAGGACCATAGCTCGGCGCAACCAGAAAGCCCACCAGCCGCTTCTTGAGTCCGGCTATCGTGGGAGGGAGGTCCTCCCCAAGACCGAAAAATTCTATAAGCTGCGCGGAGCGCTCCACCGCAAGCTCCTCCCTAGGTAATGAGGCCACATAGTGGGAAAGCTGCATATACGTGAAATAGTGAGACGGCCGCAGATCATACTCAGTACTTAACTCCTGAAACGGCTTGCATGCCCCTGTCAAGCCGACCGTATGGCCTAAAATACGTATCCCCTTCTCCCGCCATCTATGAAAGCCACCTGCCTCCGACCCTGGCGAGAAGTTAGCGTTCCCCCCTAGAGGCAACCAACATGAAACTCGCCAGTTTCGATTCCAGTACCTATTCAATTGCTGCCAAGTACGGCGAGCCGCCATTATCAGTAAACTCCGCTTAACACCAACCGGCAGTTGGGCCAGGTCCGCATGCAACACCCCCAGCAAAGACAAGGGGGCTACCGCCGCCGCCTCTATTCGTCGGGGAGTAAAGACACTGGTCTCACCCAACCAGTCCCCCACATGGCGTGCCTGGCAGGCCAATGCATACAACCATAAATCCGGGAGACCAATACCCCCGTTACGCCACGAGCCAATCATGCGCGCCATCGGAATACGAGCTCGGGCGCCCCGCCATAGAAAGCGCTGAATCTCAGATTCTAATCTACGGAGATCCCGCTTCCACAGCCAGACTGGCAGAGTCTGCAACCAATACAGAATTCGAGGGAGGATAACCATTTGCACAGCAGCCACTCTTCCCAACAGGGACAACGGAAGGGGTTGCCAAGCCCTCATCTGAATTGTCATGCCAGCCAAAATCTTTTCTAAATTACGGGAATACAGATCTTGGGGCAGCCGCGTCAAGACAATCCCCAAGTACACAAAGCTCCGATCCGCCCATTTCAATGGGAATTCCCCAGGCCAGCATCCACGCAGTTGGCCCGACACATCAAGGGCCTCTGATTTCTCCTCGTTGATACGAAGACCCGTAAAGCTCCCAAAAAGCCGGAATTCACTCATTAAACTCTCAAGAGACTCTCGGGGCATAGTTAAGTGTACCAGCATATCGTCCGCAAAGGCAGATATTTTGAACTCACAGCCACCAACCACCACTCCTCCTATCTCCCTTGTCCCTTCCACACTTCGAATCAGGGGGTCCAGAGCCAGTACAAATAACAGCGGAGACAACGGGCACCCCTGTCGAGTCCCCCGATGAAGGGCAAAGGCGTCCGACAAAACTCCATTACACAACACACGTGCTGTAGGCTGCTCATATAGACTCTGCACCATCTCACAAAAGGACGAGCCCAACCCGTATCGCGGCAGCAAAGATTGTAAATATTGCCAGTTAACCCTGTCGAACGCTTTTTCAGCGTCGAAACTCACTAATAATGAGGGCAAACCCTGCAAATGTACCCACTCTAATGATGTTAAGATCTTCCGCAAATTGCGTACAGCATATCTGCCCTTAACGAACCCAACCTGCGATTCATGCACTAAATCGCCAAGAACCACTGCCAGCCGGTCCGCTAGTATTTTTGCCAGCAGTTTCATGTCATAGTTCAAAAGAGAGATAGGCCGGTAAGATGAAGCCTGTAATGGGTCCCTCCCGGGTTTAGGAATCAGGGTGATATAAGCCTGGTTATCCCCCCAACGTCGGCCTTCCCCTGCAACCCGTTGCCTATAAGTCTCCGCCAATGCCGGGCCAACCCCTTCCGACAATATCTTATAAAATTCTACCCCAAAGCCATCGGGGCCGGGTGCCTTGTAACATGGCGCATTCAAAATCGCCTTCTGGATTTCCTGTATAGTAATAGGTTGGTCCAGAAAAGCCCGCTGCCGCTCCGTCACCCGAGGCAGATCCACCTTATTGAAATACTCGGCCATACAAATGGGGTCAATCTCTTCTTCCTGGTAGAGAGCTTGAAAGAAGTCTTTAAAAACGACACTAATCTCGCGTTTACTACTATGCAATTTTCCTTGCCCATCTCAAAGAGCAGCCACTAGCCTCGTGCCTCGTTGCCCCTGCAGGCACCTCCCCAACAATTTGCCGGGCTTATTCCCAAAGCAATATAATTTATGTTTGTAATATAATAGAGACTTCTTGGCACGCTGGTGCAGCAAAGTATTAAGCGCTACCTGAAGCTCCCACCAGTTTTTTCTATTTTGAGTTGTGGGGGAGCGTCCAGCAAGGCGTCTCGCACGGGCTACCTGTTGTTCGAGGCGAACAATCTGCGCATTCAACATTCTGCGCCTCCGAGCCACATAACCAATAATATCTCCTCGGAGAACCACTTTGGCCGTCTCCCACACCAATTCAGGGTCGTCATGATGACCTTTATGGTTCTCCTCAAACTCTCGCCATCAGTCACACAAAAACTGCCGGAATTGGGCATCCTGATATAAATCGAGAGAGAACCGCCACAGGCGAGTAGAGCCCTGTCCGCCACTCCCCTGCCAGTCAATCCAGACCATGGCATGGGCCAATCTGAGCGTCCTCAATACACGTGAACTGATCCGCTGAGACTAAGACATAATCAATGCGAGCGCTAGTGCCCCGCGCCCGGGACACATGAGTGAAATCTTTTTCAGTAGGGTGTAATAAGCGCCATGGATCCACCAAGTGGAGTCTCGAACGAAATCTCTGCATTATCTTAGCTAACACTTGTCTCTCCCGTGTACTCGACTCCCGCGAGGTATCTAAGTCAGCGTCAAGGACGCCATTGAAATCACCACCCAAGAGTAGGGGGGTGTCTGGCAGTTGTTCGACTGCTGCTGCTATGCGATTAAAGAAATCAGGGTCTGGTGTATTCGGACCATAGATATCGCCCAGGAGGACTTCCCTATCATCCAGCAGTCCATGCAAAAAGAGAAAACGTCCATGAGAATCCGAGACTTGTTTAAGCAACATGAACCGTACTCTCTTATGTACTAAAATAGCAACACCCCCCTTCTTCCCCACTGCAGGAGCCCCCCAAACCTGACCCACCCAGTCCCGGGCGAGTTTGGCATGTTCCCCTACTGTTTGATGAGTTTCCTGGAGTAGCGCAATGTCACACCGCTGCCTAGCCAGGGCTTTAAGTATTTTATATCTCTTAATAGGCGTTCCTAAACCACAAACATTCCATGAGATAATCCTCACCATGCATGCAGCTGTTCCCGATCTTTATGCCATTTAAGTACTGTACATTGTGTTCTGGAGAGACCCCCCCCAGCCTAGAGTCCCCCCCCCCACTCCTCTGTAGTGCTTTAGTACTCCCTCTGTAAAGTTGAATAACTTGACCCAGTCCCTGGATGTGGCAAAACCACCCCCCTCCCCCCGCTCCCCAGCTCCCCCCTCCCTCCCTCCCCCAAATCCTACCCCACACCCCCCATAACCCCTCGCCCCTACCCCTTTGTGTACCACCACCCTAACCTCCTCACCGACTAACCCCTCCAGGACCTCCTAGACATGCAGAGCTCCCTCCCCCTCCCCCCCAGGAGGCATCATAGCATGGCTCACCCTCCCGCCTCAGGACCACCGTGGTTCTTATCGCTCCCACCCCTTCGTCCTCTTCATAGTTGGGGATCTACTCGGGGCCAGGGGGAAGAATCACAAGCCCGGGAATACCGTCTCGGGAGATATAGGCTGTCCCTCCGAGCAGTAGCCCGTATGGCGCACGAGCTCCCTCCCAAAGGCTCCCTCCCCCCCCTCTCCCCCCCCCCCCCCCCCGGTGCTTAGCTTCCCGACTGACAATAGGGAAGGCCAGCCCATACTTGCTGCAACACCAACTCACTATGAACCCCATTCCCCCCCAGTAAGCAAGACTAACCCATCCAGGTCATATATCCAAGGATAGGACAGTCCACGTATCCACACTCCCACCTATCTGTGGAATTCCACACCTCGGCCCAGGCTAACACCCTCAGGCAGAACTGTGGGATTCCTCCCCTCCCTAGGAACGGCAATCAGACGGAGACAACAGCATATGTTACAAAAACCAGGACCGAGGGTCCATTCTCCATCTCTGCAAAGTATCCCCATAAAACAATTGCAGCTAACAGTCACAATGCACAAACAGGCAACAGTACCTAACAGGCCCAACATTACCCGGGCAATGCAAAAGCCCCAAGGGCCCCAACATGAGAAGGGCTAAGACGACCATCGGAGCACATGAAGGAGAAGGGGAGAAGAGTAAAGTAGTAAAAGAAAAGTAAAAGTAAAGAGCAAAGAACAGAGGTGAATTAAGTAAAGTAAGAGAAAAGTAAGAGGGGAAGGGAACAATGAGAGAGGGAGGCATAACATTATAGCAGCACCCCCAAGGCCATGTATAGCCCACAGCCAGCCCCAGATTTCTCCCAGGCTAAGCCGGCCAGTCGGCCAAAGCCTCCCGGAGTACCGTCCAGAGTAGTGCCAAAATAGTGGGGTACAGAACCCCCAGAGTCTCTCCAGCATTCAATTCAGTCCATTGCAGTAGGTCATCGCCGCCTCCGGGGTTAAGAAGGTCCGCTTCCCCCCTTCACACTGCACACGAAGGGTCGCTGGATAACCCATGGTGAAGCGCAGGCCACGTGCAATAAGCCGCCCGCAGACATCTTTAAAGGCCCGTCGTCGCTGCGAGACCCCGGTGGAGTAGTCTTGGAAGATCAAAAGGCTACAGGCACTGCTCTCTGTCCGACGCTGCTGCCTCCACGCTCTCAGGACACCTTCCTTCTGCGAGGCATTAAGGAAGCGCGCGATCACTGCTCTGGGCCGGTTTTCACCGGATTTGTAAGGCCCCAGCCTGTGCGCTCTCTCTATGATGATGGCGCCCATCCCTGCTTCCAAAGGTAGGTTTTCGGGCAGCCAAGTCTCCAAATAGTGCCGGAGGTCGCTCTCCTTTACTGATTCGGCAATGCCAATGAAGCGGAGGTTATTACGCCGGCTTCGGTTTTCTAAGTCCTCCAGCTTCTCCTCGTGCCGCGCCAGGGCCTCCTCCAGCTGCTTGATGCGGGCTGCATCCTGCGCACAGGAGTCCTCAAGCGTACCCACACGCTGCTCCACCTGTTCCACTCGGGCAGTGAAGTCGGTGACAGCCTGGCCAACCGCAGCTATTTGTGAGGCTAAGCCGCTCAGGCGCCCCTCCAAGGCTTCCACTACCGCCTTTGTGACCTCCACCACCATCGGCGCCGCCAGCGACCCCGGCCCATCAGTAGCCCCGTCAGCCATCTTGTGCTCACTGAGTCGGGGGCGCTCCCGGCGCGTTGTTTTTGCAGCCATACCCTCGCGCGCGTCCTGGGGCTTCCAAGAATCGGGCTGTCAAGCTAAGAACCGTCTCCCCCCGTGTTCTGGGTCAATTTGGCGGCGTATTCCAGGATTATAGGCCGGGGGGGAGGGCGCGAGCTCCGGAGCTATGCAGGAGACGTCCTACCTAGCCCACCATGTCACCGGAAGTCGGTATCAAGCTTCTTATCCTGAACATCCTTAAGAGCAGCACTACCCTCCACCGGGATAGTGGTCTTCTTAGTCACCGCTGACACTGCAGCATCAACTCTAGGCAAACGAAACATGTCCTTATCCTGCTCCACCAACTGGTATAAACGAGACATGATATGAGACCCCCTGAGACCTGTTTCAGGAAGCTCCCATTCCTCTAGGATCATCTGCTTAATAACTCTGTGCAGAGGGAAAACTTCCTGGGGCTTTCACACCACCTGGAAAATAGGATCCTCTAACGCATCCTCCTCCAGTGCCCCTGCCGGTGCCATATTAAGCATCTTAAGGGACTCCGAAATGAGCCCCGCCAGTTCCTCTTTATGGAAAACCCTGACAAGTCTAGAGTCCTCTTCCGGAGGAAGTGCATCTTCCTCCACGTCCTGTTCCTCCAGGTCCTGTTCTCCCTCTGAGGTACCTGAGCCCACTTCAGCCACCAACTGGTCCTGCCGACGCGACTTACTGACGGGCTGAGAGGTACCCGGCTGCTCCTCTAAAACGTCTTCTGAAGCTCCTCTCTTCCTAGGCGTAGAGCCCTTAGCCTCCCCTTGCTTCAGACAAAAGGCTTTATGCATCAATAAAACAAACTCAGGGGAAAATCCGCCTGGGAACAGCTGCGCAGTTCCCTGCACTGAGGAAGCTCTGGCTGAGCTTCCTGGGGAGACAAAGGACCCCTTGCCTCCGCTTGAGATGAAGCTCCAGGTCCCTGCTCCCTTGAGCTAGTCTCCGAAACAGCGTCATCTAAAACACATTGTTCTGCAGAGCGAGTCTCTGCAGCACACCCTTTGCAGACCCCCTTCGCCGATAGTGAGCTTCTGCATTGCCCACAAACCCCACATTGTGGTTTGGCAGGCATAGTAATTTGTGCTCTTCTTTTCTTCTTTTTTTTTTTTTCAAACCCACACGGTTGGAAACTGAACAGCAGCAAACCTGTGCCCAGAATATTAGAAAAAAAAAACCCCCAGGCACCTCCAAAACTAAACGCTGAAAACAAAGAGTTCTGCAGACAAACAGATTCCCAAACAGAAGCCCTGCTGCCACGGCTCTGCTTCCTGCGCAAACAAAATGGCAGTAAAAGAAGAAACTGAGCTTCACTTTCCCTGACTGAACAAGCAGTCCGAACAACCTCGCGAAACAAGCAAAACACCGGCAGGACTACTGTCTGACAAAACACTCACTGCAACCCCCCCCCCCCCCCCCCGTTGCCGGGAACTTACCGCTACTGAGACAATGCTGAACCAACACTCTTGCCGTGCTCGACGCTCCTCACCCGCACAGGAGGGGTTCGGGAGCAGAGCCAGACCCCGATTGACCAGCTGGCACCACCTCAGCCCCTGCAATCCGGTCAGCTTGTAAGCTGTTTCTCTTTGTCTTTGTTGGTTCTTTTTTTTGTTTTTTTTTTAGCTTTACTGGCAAGAGCAATCAATCTCTAAAATTTAAAGGGAAAACACCCCTAATATACTGACTAAAAAGAAAAACCCGAAATCTAAAGAAACTCTTCCTAGTTGTTCCTTCAGTGAGTCCCACTTATAAACACCTGCTCCAGCTGCTAGGAGACTGAGCTTACTGGAAGGCTGGGGGTGGTGCCAGCTGCCTAAGTATCCTGATGTCATCAAAGTTGTGACATGCTCAGTCTCCCAGGCTGCTGGAAGAGGTGCACTACCCTATGGTGTGGGACTAGACTGGAGGGACAATAAGGAATATGGAATTTTGGGAGTAGATGATAGAGCTTGTGGGAGAGACAGCAGAAAAAGAGATGGTGTTAGACTCACCAGTGGTGCTGTTGGGTACCCCACCAGTGGGGATGGAACGAGAGAAGGGACATTTTGTGGTGATGCTTCTGGTGGCTGCCAGGATGGAAGTGGCTCATTACTGGAAGGATGTACAATTGCCAAGTAAGAGGTAGGTCCAATATCGCTTGGATTTTGTGTATAGAATGTGTAAGATTACAACACTGAAATGACAAAGGGTGCCCCACTTTCAGAGGATGTGGGCTGGATATATCAAATGGCAACAAGCTAAGGGGTGGTAAAGGTTTAGGGGTAATGGTATTTTTGGTGGTTGGATTCTGGTATAGGGGATAGGTGCACTGGAGGATTCGGAGCTATGGACTTTGAATTTGACAGGATGTTAGAGTGTGTATCTTTGGGGTGGGAGAAGAAGAGTGGGAGGTGGGGGAAGAGAGTGTGGAGAGGTCTTCAGGAGTTTTTTATACTCTAATAGGACTAATGTTTTTTCTGATAGGGTTGTTTGTTTGATCTTTATAATTCCTATCATTCATGTTCTTACTATTATGATTACTACTATTATTAATATTGTTCACTACTGTGGATATGCGTTTTGGAATGTAATAATGGCATGGGGGTGGGAGGGGGCTGAGGGATGGGATGTGATGCATTCTTTGCATTGTAGATGACTCAACACGGTTAGGTAGGTGGAATTGGGATGGAGGGATGAGCTTGATGGGGAAAAACTGACTATGTTCAACAAAGTGGGGAAATGGAAATTGTGGGGGCTCTCTTGTTTTCTGTAAGTGTGTGCTATATAAATGGCTTGTGAAAAAATGTAAATTAAAAAAAAATGGGCACAGTACTGGTGAGTCACATAGTGTGGTAAGCAGGAAGATGATGTCTTTTCTCCCAGCTCCGGGTTCCTCTCTGCTAAAACCTTTAAATTAGTCGGACTGTTGAATTGACTTTGCTGTGGTCCTTATCTCTAAGTTGTCAGTGGTGCCATCAGTTGTTGGATCTGTGTGGAGCCTAAACAATTTGTTGTATGGTTTCTAAATATTATAAGAAGGATAAAGAGAAACTGAGGCTGCCAGAATCTAAGATGGCAGAGTCTCCTGCCACGAGTCCCATTGCCTCAGGAACAAATGAAATCGCTGAAGTAGTAACAGCTGCAGTGGTTGAGGCACTGGATGCCAAGTATATTGACCTGGGTGAGAAGATAATTTGGGTCTTGCCGTCTCTAGCTGCCTTTTGGCAATGAGTTGCAGAGGTAGAAGGTCAGGTGTCAGCACATGGGTGCAGAGCTAACAGACTTGCAGGCCACCATTGCACATCAAGCTGACAAACTGGATGAGATTGAAAATCGCTCATGACCAAACAATCTTAATTTTGGTGGTGCAAGAAGTGGAAGAGAGCTGTTACCAAAAGAATAATCATACTGGAAAAGTAACTAGACAAAAAATAACGGTCTGGTGTTTAAAGAGTAATATTGAAATGCCTACTAATCATAAAAAATTACTCCACTACAAACAGGTATGTCAACAAAAATCGGGGAACTCTCTGCGATTAAGTAATTTGCACGGAAGTGGTCTCAGACTTAGCGACAGCCTCTTCAGAGATACTTAGATATCTTACGGCGCCTATTGGCATCAATGACACACTTTCCGGCTTGATTTTTAGCAGTTTCCCTCACCCAATAGTGTCCCACACATAACTTCTATAGTGATGACTCTTCAAATATTATATCATTCACAAGACTGTATGGGCTGATGGTGGGGCTAGGAAAGGACTAGAAATGGGCTGATGGGAGACTGGTATTGGAAATGAGCTGATGAAGGGACTCGTATAGGACTGGAAATGGATGGGGGAGCTAGGACTGGAAATTGGCTGATGGGGGGACTAGAAGGAAGCGGATACTGGGTGGGGCTGGAACTAGAAGGGAGCTGATGTTGGGGGAGATTAGAAGGGGATGGGGCTGGGAGAGTGAAATGGAGAGGGGAAGAATATTTTGTGTCGGAGGGAAGAAAAATCTACAATTGGCCGGGTGTTGGGAGAGTAAGTGGGGATTGAGTGGATGAAATAGGAATGAGGAAAGAGCAAAAGGAGAAAGATTAGTATGTTAAAGCAGATGTAGAGGTAGAATGGAAAAAAACTAGAAGAGTGAAGAAAGGACAAATGGACAGCAGACGATGGAGAGTTAGCAGAAGACACAAATAAACCAGAAGAAAGTGGCTGGAACAATTGCAACTGAAAAAAAAATGCACAAAAGGTACAAAGATATCTCTTTATTTTGAATTTATTAACTGGAATATGTCAGCTCTGGGAAATGTGCATCATTAACGTCGGTGCTTTGTTTAGTACAAGAGGAAATTAATTTATAGTTTTATTTCTACAGTGTTGTACATTCCAAGTTTGGCTTTTGGGGTTCCCAGTTTAATTATTGTCTTCCTGTTTCTAAATTGTGATTCCTTGTTTGGTGATGGTCTATGTTCTGCATGTGTAACTGAGCTGAGGTATTCTGTTTATGTAATTCCTATTTGACATTGCCACTTGTTCTCTTTCCCCAGTAGGTCATGTATTGTTATTCTCTGAATTGTATTGGTTTAATATTTGCAGTGTTGCCTTTTGATAGGTATGATATGGTGTTTTATGAGTTCTTGTAGTGCTGTTAGGATACGGCAAGTTTGCTATGGGTTTAAATGGGCAGTGTTTGTAGTAGTTCCTAATGTGCCTGGCGGTTGGCACTGGATTATAGTAATGTAGAAATCTTTTAGTCTTTCTTTATCCATACACTCATGAAGAAGCATGTTTACTAAAAGTTAGTGTATGGTAACATTATGCAAATATTTATGCAAATGAGGCCCCGCACCGAGTCTCCGCACATGGCCCCGCACCCCCCTTGGGCCGCCCCTGGTTAGGACTGCTAATGGGCTGGGCTGGGCTGGGCTGGGCTGGGGGGGGGGTTTGTTAGGACTGCTAATGGGCTGGGCTGGGCTGGGGGGGGTTGTTAGGACTGCTAATGGGCTGGGCTGGGCTGGGGGGGGGGTTGTTAGGACTGCTAATGGGCTGGGCTGGGGGGGGGTTGTTAGGACTGCTAATGGGCTGGACTGGGCTGGGGGGGGTTGTTAGGACTGCTAATGGGCTGGGCTGGGGGGGTGCTGTTAGGACTGCTAATGGGCTGGGCTGGGGGAGTGTTGTTAGGACTGCTAATGGGCTGGGCTGGGTTGTTAGGACTGCTAATGGGCTGGGGGGGTTGTTAGGACTGCTAATGGGCTGGGCTGGGCTGGGCTGGGGGGGGTTGTTAGGACTGCTAATGGGCTGGGGGGGTTGTTAGGACTGCTAATGGAATGGGCTGGGCTGGGGGGGGTTGTTAGGACAGCTACTGGGCTGGGGGGGTTGTTAGGACTGCTGCGGGGCTGGGCTGGGCTGGGGGTTGTTAGGACTGCTAATGGGCTGAGCTGGGGGGGGTGTTAGGACTGCTAATGGGCTGGGCTGGGCTGGGCTGGGGGGGGGTTGTTAGGACTGCTGGGGGTGGGGGTGGGTTGTTAGGACCGCTAATGGGCTGGGGGGGGTTGTTAGGACAGCTAATGGGCTGGGGGGGTTGTTAGGACTGCTAATGGGCTGGGGCTGGGGCTGGGGGTGGGTTAGGAATGCTAATGGGCTGGGGGGGTGTTAGGACTGCTAATGGGCTGGGGGTGGGGTGGGTTAGGACTGCTAATGGGCTGGGGGGTGGGGTTAGGACTTGAGGTGGGCTGATGGGGGGGTTTAGGACTGGCAATGGGCTGATGGGGTTAAGACTGGAAGTGGGCTGATGGGGGGTTAGGACTGGTAATGGGTTATAGGGGGGGCTTAAACTGAAAATGGGGTGATGGGGGGTTAGGACTGGAAGTGGGTTGATGGGGGGCTAGGACTGGTAATGGGTTAGGTGGTTGCTATGACTGGAAATGGGCTGAGTGGAAGGGGAGGCTTGAACTGCAAATAGCTGATGGGGAGGGAGCTTGGAATGGAAATGGGCTGTGAGGGAAGGGAGCTAGGACTGAAAATGGGCTGATGGAGCAGCTAGGATAGGACTGGAAATGGGCTGTTGGGGTGAGCTAAGATTGGAAATGGGCTGTGGTGGGGGCTTGAATTGAAATGGACTCATGGAGGCGCTAGAACTGAAAGTAGGCTCATTGGGGGGGGCTTGGACTGGAATTGGACTGAGTGGAGGGGAGCTATGATTTGACATGGGCTGATGATGGGGCTAGGAAATGACTAGAAATGGGCTGATGGGGGGCTAGGATTGGAAATGAGCTGATGAAGGGACTCAGACTGAAAATGGATGGGGGAGCTAGGACTGGAAATGGGTTGATGGTGGGCTAGGACTGGAAATGGGCTGATGCAGGGACTAGAAGGGAATGGATGCTGGGTGAGACTGGAACTAGAAGGGAGCTGATGTTGGGGGAGGATTAGAATGGGATGGGGCTGGGAGAGTAAAATGGAGAGGGGAAAAATATTTTGTGTGGGAGGGATGAAAAATCTACAATTGGCCTGGTATTGGGAGAGTAAGTGGGGATTGAGGATGGAGGGGTAAAATTTGTGTGGATGAAATAGGAATGAGGAAAGAGCAAAAGGAGAAAGATTAGTATGTTAAAGCAGATGTAGAGAGAGAGAATGGAAAAAAAACTAGAAGAGAGAAGAAAGAACAAATGGACAGCAGACGATGGACAGTTAGCAGAAAACATGAAGAAACCAGAAGAAAGTGGCTGGAGCAATTGCAACTGAAAAAAAAATGCACAAAAGGTAGAAATATCTCTTTATTTTGAATTTATTAACTGGAATATGAAACCTCTAGGAAATGTGCATCATTAACGTCTGTGCTTTGTTTGGTACAAGAGGAAATTAATTTATAGTTTTATTTCTACAGTGTTGTTGTACTTCCAAGTTTGGCTTTTGGGGTTCCCAGTTTAATTATTGCCTTCCTGTTTCTAAATTGTGATTCCTTGTTTGGTGATGGTCTATGTTCTGCATGTGTAACTGAGCTGATGTATTCTGTTTATGTAATTCCTATTTGACATTGCCACTTGTTCTCTTTCCCCAGTATTCTCTGAAATGTATTGGTTTAATATTTGCAGTGTTGCCTTTTGATAGGTAGGGTATGGTGCTTTGTGAGTCCTGGTAATGCTGTCAGGATACGGCGGGTTTGCTATGGGTTCTAAATGGGCAGCGTTTGTAGTAGTTCCTAATGTGCCTGGCGGTTGGCACTGGATTATAGTAATGTAGAAATCTTTTAGTCTTTCTTTATCCATACACTCATTAAGAGACATGTTTACTAAAAGTTAGTGTATGGTAACATTATGCAAATATTTATGCAAATAAGGCCCATTATGCAAATGAGGCCCCGCACTGAGTCTCCGCACATGGCCCCGCACCCCCCTTGGGCCGCCCCTGATCCCTAGGAGCAGCATCTCTTCTTCTAGTTTTTCACTTGCTTCACATATACATATTGAGGCACATTCTAATGTGTGCGTCCAGGCCCCTGTGCACCCATTCGGAATCTTGACGCACAGAGGCAGACCTAATGCTGATCCTGCGGGGGCTAGACATATCCTGGTGGATCAGAATCTGGTCTGGGCCTGTACGTGCAGGCCAAAACCCAATTCAGATCGGCCTGCACGTAAAAACCCCTGCCCTGCTAACTCAGGAGCCATGATCCCCGGTTGCTGACCACAATCTTCGTTCCCCGCAGCCCGACCCCCGATCTGGACTTCCATAGCCAGGGTCGGGCTGTGGGAATCCCCTGCATCCCCTCACCTCTCTGCTGCTGCCCAGGCCTGCCGTCCCCCCATCTAGATCTGAGGCCCCAGACGTACATGGCCAACTTCAGAATCAGTCCTGTACATCCAGGGCCTCAGACTACCCACTGCCCGCCTTATCTCTGCCTCCGCAACGTCCCCTCCCAACCCCGTCTAAGCCTCCCCGTACAAACTCCTTGTTCGTATGGGGAGGCTTTTGCTGGGGACGGAAGGGGAGCGAATAGCGGGGATAGATGTCCCAACGGGACGTCCATCCCTGCTATTCGCAGTACAGAATAGACCCCATTATGTTTCCTATTTGATTCTGATTAGTGGACCATGAAACAGGCCCTGCATGCCACACCAGTGTTGATCGAACACAGCATCATGCCAATAGCAATACCCTTTACAGATCACAAGTACCCAGAAGATAAAAATATTATACTAATCTCTCATAGTCCTTCTGGCCGATGTTTCATTTATGGACTACTACATTAGATAGCCCCTTCCATGTTGGAATCTCCTGATTTTCCAAGCATGTGTTGTCCTTCCCACTCAAGATGTTCTTTTAGATTACCTTAGGTCCAGCAAAGAAGTTAGACAATGGCCACAATTGTAAAGCCCAAAGCCGACTTAGCTGAGTTTCGGTGATAATACCTGTATCAGGGGTCGAGATAGATAATCAGCAGAATTTTTGCAAAATATATGCAAATGCTATTCAAGGAAAACACAATCAGTGAATCTTCGTAACTGAGTTTAAAATTGTGGCCATTGTCTACCTCCTTTGGGTTTCTTTATTGTCTTCTTGCTTGTTGGCTCACCTTAAGGTCTACCCCAATCATACTGCCTCCTCTGACATCTTTGCATATCAGTATTTCTGAAACTAGGCTTTTATGATAGCTGGGAGGTCAGCAACTGCTTAGGTTGCCCAAGAGAAGAAACCATTTAATAGTATCTTATAGCAGCTGATTGCATGTATGGTGTACAGCTGGTGTGAATAGAGTTTCCATTCAGAATTCCGTTTATATCTTATAGACCATCTCAACATTCCTTTTGGGCTGCTGAATTTGAGAACTGCTGAGGAGAATGGTTATGGTGCAGGAAAAAGGAAACATGCAAGATCTCAAGCAGTCAGCCAGTGTACATCCCAAAATCAGAAGCAGATTGCCCCAACCCTTCAATCTCCATTATGGACATTATTTCATTAGTAAAATTCTAGTCTACAAGTACCTCACAATCTCCAGTAGTAGATCATACGCCTTCTCTTTTGGGGATGCAGTGTAGCAACTATGTCTTTCAGCCAATTCCAAGGTGATCTAGAGAAATTAAGTTCTCACCATCTGACTAAAACTGAGCCAACATAAAATCAAACACTATGTAAATAATGGGGGCATTGTTAGAATTATTACACCATTGTTGTTGAGTGCCGTCGGGTCAATGTCAACTCCTAGTGACCCTCTGGATAGTTGTCCTAAACTTTATTCGGTCTTCAGCCAAGCGGCTTATTATTGATAGAGTGGTGTCCATAGCTGCTATTATTATATTGATCCATCTCATTGCTGGCCTTCCTCTTTTACAGCGACCTTCTACCTTGTCAATCATTATTTCTTTCTCCAATGATCTTTCTCTTTGCATGATATGTTCAATGTTTGAAAGTTGAAGTCTTGTCATCTGAGCTTCTAAGGAAAGCTTAGGTTTGATCCCCTCTAGTACTGACTGGTTTGTTCTTCGAGCAGTCCACGGTATACACAGTATTTGTCGCCAACACCATAATTCAAAGGCATCAATTTTCTTCCTGTCTATCTTTTTCACTGTCCAACTTTCGCATCCATATGACATTATTGAAAATACCATGGCCTGGACAAGTCAAATATTTGTATGGAGAGAGACATCTCTGCTCTTGAGGATCTTGTCTAAGTTCTTCATAGCCATTCTACCAAGAGCAATACATCGTCTGATTTCTTAACTGCTAGTCCTTTATTGATTGTTGATCCAAGTAAGTTAAAGTTGTCTAATATTTCAATTTCTTCTCCATCAATGATGAGCTTATTGATTTTGCCAGCTGTCAGGATCTTTGTCTTCTTAATGTTAGGTGCAGACCTATTTTAAGACTATATTTCTTGATCTTGAGAAGCAAATGTTTCAAATCATCTTCACTTTCAGCCAGTAATGTGGTATCATCAGCATAGCGAAGGTTGTTAATGAGTCTTCCACCAATCTTCACACCTCGATTGTCTTCATACGGTCCTGCTTCTCTGATGATTTGTTCTGCGTATTAATTAAAGAGGTAGGGAGAAGTATGCAGCCTTGTCGTACACCTTTGCTGATTTTAAACAATTCTGTTTCTCCTAGTTCCATTCAAACTGTTGCTTCTTGATCAATGTTCAGGCAGGCATGAAAAGCCTTTGACAAGGTCCCTCATCATAGACTTTTGGCAAAACTAAAGAGTCATGGGATAGGAGGCAGTGTACTATTGTGGTTCAGGAACTGGTTAAAAGATAGAAAGCAGAGGGTAGGACTAAATGGCCAATTTTCCCAATGGAGAAAGGTGAATAGTGGTGTACCCCAGGGATCTGTGCTGGGTCCGTTGCTTTTTGACATATTCATAAATGACCTGGAAACGGGAATAACGAGCGAGGTTATCAAATTTGCAGATGACACAAAACTATTTAAAGTTGTTAAAACCCAAGAGAATTGTGAAAAATTGCAAGAGGATCTTGATAAATTGGAAGACTGGGCATCAAAATGGCAGATGAAATTTAATGTGGACAAGTGCAAAGTTATGCACCTAGGGAAGAACAACCCAAACTATGGTTACACAATGCAAGGTTCCACATTAGGAACTACCACCACCTAGGAAAAAGATTTAGGCGTCATTGTGGATAACATGTTAAAACCCTCGGCCCAGTGTGCAGCGGCGGCCAAGAGAATAAATAGAATGCTAAGTATCATAAGGAAAGGAATGGAAAATAAAACAAAAGACATTACAATGCCTCTATATCATTCCATGGTGAGACCGCACCTTGAATATTGTGTGCAATTCTGGTCGCTGTATCTTAAAAAGGATATAACGTTATTAGAAAAAGTACAGAGAAGAGCCACCAAAATGGTAAAGGGGATGGAAGGATACTCCTATGAAGAAAGGCTAAAAAGGTTAGGGCTGTTTAACCTGGAAAAGAGATGGCTGAGGAGAGATATGATAGAAGTCTATAAATTAATGACTGTGTGGAATGGGTAAACGTAGATCGATTATTTACGTTATCAGAATATAGAAAGACTAGGCAGCATGCAATGAAGCTACAGGGTAAACTATTTAAGACTTATAAAAGAAAATATTTTTTAGCTCAACGTGTAATCAAACTCTGGAATTTGTTACCGGAGGATGTAGTAAAGGCTGTTAGTGTAGCTGGGTTTAAAAAAGGTTTGGACAAGTTCCTGGAGGAAAGGTCCATAAACCATTATTAAGAAGGGACCCAGGATATCAATGCTTGACCCAGTACAAGCAATGTGGAGCCTGTGTCTTTTGGGGAAACTGCTAGGTATGTATGACCTAGATTGGCCAATGTTGGAAACAGGATACTGGACTTGATGGGCCTTGGTCTGACTCAGTATGGCATATCTTATGTTCTTATGTTCATGGCCATTCTCCTGCAACTGATGGGAAGGGATCTTCACATTTTGCTCTTCTGGCACATCTCCCAAGACAGCTTCTGCTGAACAATGTGCCCCCCAGAGATCTGTCATGCACTCTTACATAGGAAAAGCAAGGCAGTTAACTTGATGGTGCATTTCACATTGGACCATTGCACTTTTTTACTTGAAAGAATTGGTCAACCATCTATCTCCAGAAAAATAGAATTTCTGAGTAAAAGAAAATTCTCTGTAACCTCCTGCAATGAATCCTACTTCCAGGTGCCACTATGGATGCCTACTTCCAGCTGCCACTGTGGTTGTAATACCTGTCCCATTGCAAGTCAGTAGGTCTTTGCTACCTACACAAACACAAAGTCCTCACCATCATTCACAAGGCCTGCCACCGCATTACCTCCATTCACCTTCAGACACTTATCAGCAGCCCCAGGACCAACGGACCACGAAGGCAGAGCACCCAGAACCTACCCAACCTGCTGTCACAGTTCTGCAAGAGCACCCAACATGCTCGCCTAAGAGCCTTCATGCTCTACGCCCCTTCCCTCTGGGATGCCTTACCCCCCCAAACTACGGAGTATCCCATCACATCAGGCCTTCAGAAAGAATCTGAAGACATACCTTCTTCAGGAACACTTCGGCACAGATCAGCTGATGGACCCACGTCAGGACAACCCCCACCTAGCACACAACATCCCTCCTATCCCGCCACCATAGGCACCCACCTAAGAACAGTTCCCCCCCCCCCCCACTAGCCCCTCTCCCTCCCAGGAAATCCCACTTAACTGTCTTGGTAGAAACAAATGCTCATTATATTGATACATGATGTAATTCTATCAATACTGCTGTTAGATGTTACCTGACTGCACCCTTGCTGTTAGAATGCTGATGTTGTGATATAACTTGCCTATACCCCAACTTTCACATCTTATTGATTGTACACCATTTTGACTGGTAGAAAAAATGGTATAGCAAAACCAGCTAAATAAATTAGGTATTATTATTTAGCTTCTCTTCCACCAACATTTCCAGTTCGACTGTCTGGACATGGAGGGCACACATTCTCATACATGCATTCATCCCTCTCACAAGAAAACTCCCGTGTCTCATTTTTCTGTGAAAATGCATCAAGTATTTCTGTATTCCTCTCCTCTGGGAGAAGGTTCCAAGTACAGAGTCTTTATTTTTCAGGTCATTACTGAAACCAGTGTTGAGGGGTTTTTCTCTAATGGCCAGAGACCTACTGCTCTTCTTCTCTCCTCCTCCAAGCTCACCACTTGCTCCTCTGATCCTATCTCCTCCCATCTCCTCTCCTCTATTTCCTCTACCGTTGTCCCCTCCATTTCTCATATTCTCAACCTTTCACTCTCCACTGCTACTGTCCCTGATGACTTTAAACATGCTGTGGTCACGCCTCTCCTTAAGAAACCCTCACTTGATCCCTCTTATCCTTCTAATTATTGCCCCATCTCTCTCCTTCCTTTCATTTCTAAACTGCTCGAACGTGCGGTTTACCGCCATTGTCTTGACTTCCTCTCTTCCCATGCTCTTCTCGATCCCTTACAATCCGGTTTTCGTCCTTTGCACACTATTGAAACGGCTCTTGTCAAAGTCTCCAGTGACTTGTTCCTGGCTAAATCTAAAGGCCTTTACTCTGTCCTTATCCTCCTTGACCTTTCTGCTGCCTTTGACACTGTTGACCATGATCTTCTCCTTGACCCTTTGTCCTCGCTTGGCTTTAGGGACTCTGTTCTCTCCTGGTTCTCCTCATCTCTCTCCCATCGCTCCTTTTAGTGCATGTTCTGGTGACTCCTCCTCCTCCTCTGTTACCCCGCTCTCGGTTGGTGTCCCCCAGGGTTCTGTCTTGGGTCCCCTTCTTTTTTCTCTCTATACCCAATCCCTTGGTGCGCTTATTTCCTCGCATGGTTTTCAGTACCATCTCTATGCTGATGAATCCCTAATCTATCTCTCTACTCCTGATCTTTCTTCTGCTTTCCAGTCCCAGATCTCTTGCTGTCTCTCTGCCATTGCTGCCTGGATGTTCCATCGTCGCCTGAAATTGAACATGGCCTAGACTGAATGTCTCGTTTTTTTTCTCCTAAAATTTCCCTTTCTCCTTCTTCTTTTTCAGTCTCTGTTGATGGCTCTGTTCTCCAATCTGTTTCATTTGCTCACAATTTGGGTGTTATTTTTGACTCTTCGCTCTCTCTCTCCTCTCATATCCAACTCATCGCTAAGACCTGTCACTTCTTTCTCTTCAACATTGGCAAAATCCGCCCCTTTCTCTCTGAGCTCACTACTAAAACCCTCATCCATTCCCTAATCACCTCCCGCCTTGATTATTGTAACCTCCTTCTTGCTGGTCTCCCTCAGTCTCATCTCTTCCCTCTTCAGTCTAGTCAGCACTCCGCTGCCCGTTTGATTTTCAGTCAGCCTAGTTTTGCCCACATCACCCCTCTCCTCAGATCTCTTCATTGGCTCCCTATCCGTTTCCGTATTCACTTTAAGCTTCTCCTTCTGACCTATAAGTGCATTCACTCTGTGGCTCCTCAGTACCTTTCTTCTCTCATTTCTCCCTATTTCCCCCCTTGTGTACTCCATTCTTCTTCCCAGTTGCTTCTTGCTATGCCCTTCTCCTCTACTGCCAGCTCCAGATTCCACTCTTTTCATCTTGCTGCTCCTTACGCTTGGAATAAACTTCCTTTGTCTATACGTCAGGCATCTTCTTTGCCCCTCTTCAAACTCAAGTTAAAAGCTCATCTTTTCACCTCTGCCTTTGGCTCTTGATTTTGCTGTTCTCCTTCCTTCCCCTCTTTTATTTCACCTTTCTTTCTTCCTCTTACACTTGTTCTTACCTCTTTCCTTTGTCCTGTCTCTCCTGCTCTTGTCTCTATGCCCTTGTTCTTATCTTTTTTCTACTCCTTTTCTTGCTTTGTCTTTTTAGATTGTAAGCTCTTTTGAGCAGGGACTGTCTTTTTGTGTTTTCATTATACAGCGCTGCGTGCGTCTGGTAGCGCTTTATAAATGCTTAGTAGTAGTAGTAGTAGTGTTCCTTCAGTTTCAGTGCAGCCATATTCCTGGAAGCACCATCAAGAAGGATTCCATTACTAAAAAAGCAGAAGAGAAAAGAAACATAATTCAAATGCAGAGGAATAGACTTGTGATTAGAGCAACACACTGAGAACCAGGGAAGCCATATTCTTGGAAGGGGAGGATATTCAACAGTAGAGGCTAGCCGCTGAACTTTGACTCTGCATATTCAGTGTCACAGCCATATCTGGCCACCAGCATTGAACAGCTGGGTTGGCTGGATAGAACAGTAGCTAACTGACTGGCAGCAATATTCAGTCGCTGGCTGGTTATCTATAGCGATGAAAGTTAGGCGAGTCTTCAAGGGTCCTAACTTTAAATGCTGGGGATAACCAGCTGGTGATAGAATATCACTGCTAGTTGATTATCCCTAGATGCCGCCTCTACTCCATCCCTATAACACCCTGACGCTAGCTGGCTGTGATCAAGATGTTTAGTGGTGGCACTCAAAGATATTCGGTGGCACTAACTGTGGCATTTGGGCGGTTTGCAGGTCTACAAACTGCCTAAATTGCTTTGAAAATCCCGCCCCTTAGAATTTATTAGACATCATACTGGAATCATTAGATTTCATAGAAGAGCATGCCCCTCTTTTTTAGCTTGGCATTGTTTGCACCATCTATAGTTACACCTAGAAATCCTTGCAAGGGTGGAGTCACTGCTTCCAATCAACAAGGCCTTCCATAACAGCTGGGCTACTTCAAGCTGCTTTGTATGCTTGAAAGAGTTGGTATAATAAATATAATAAACCATAAGGTGACATTTTACTTACCAGTTAATGTCCTTTCCCTGAGTCCTGCTAGACCAGTCCAGACAAGTGGGTTGTGTTCCTCTACCAGCAGATTGGTGGCGGCAAAGAATCAATGAAAAGCCCAGGTTTCAGTGACATCACTCCCATGCCTCTATTCGCTTCAGCCACCAGAGATCTCCTCCGTATTTGTCCCAAAGCATATGGGAGAAACATGACAGGCCTTACACAACCTCAATCATGGGCAATAATGAGTAATCAACAATAGAGAACTATGTACAGGAAAGATAAACAGAAGGCTGTCGGTAGAAAATGAACCTGCAGAGCCAAGCAGGGTACTGCAGCAGAAGAACAGAGCAAATACATTTCTGGGGCAGGCCCTGGACTGGCCTAGCAGGACTCGAGGAAAGAACATTAACTGATAAGTAAAATGTCACCTTCCATATTGTTCTGCTAGACCAGTCCAGACAAATGGGATGTACTAACGTTATGACTCCACTGGGTGGGAAGAAGACACAGCAGCTCACAAAACCCTTGAGCCAAATGCCATGTCCACCCATGCCTGGACATCCAAGCGGTAATGCTTGACAAAAGTGGAAAGTGATGCCCACGTTGCCATCCAACAAATGTCTGCAGGAGCTACCGAGCTCCGCTCTGTCCGAGATGAAGCTTTTGCTCGAGTAGACTGGGCATGTGAACCCTCCGGAACCGGCAGTTCCACAGCAGATATACTGAGGCAATGACCTTCTTAATCCAGCACCCCAAAGTCAACTTAGTCACTGCATCACCCTTGCGCAGACCAGCAAACAGCACAAAAAGATGGTCAGACTTACGAAAAGAATTTGTAACCTCCAAGTACCGAAGAAGCACCCTCTGGACATCCACAAGGTGAAGATCCTTATCCTTCCCCCAACACTGCTTCGTAGAGAAGGAGGGCAGGCAGACCACTTGGTTCACATGAAAGGGAGAAATCAGCTTAGGCAAGAAGGAAGGCACAAGCCAAATGGGAATGGCCTTCCTTGGAAAAGACAGATAAGAATCGTGGCATGACAGAATCTGAAGCTCGGAAATCCGCCTTGCAGAACAAATCACAGCATCAAATCCTTCAAAGTATCACACTTCAACGAATCAGATTGCGCCAACATCAGGATCCTGAGCACCAGACACAGATCCCAGGAAGGGACCAGAGGGGAGGATGCAGATGCTGAACCCCCTGGAGAAAATATGAGATATCCGGGTGAAAGGCTATAGACTTACCAACCACTGAACCTTGGAAATAGGCCAAAGCTGCCACCTGAACTTTCAGGAAGCTAAGGGAAAGACCCTACTCCAGGCCATCATGTAGAAAAGCCAACAGAGATAACACCTTGGCCGACTCAGGATCCAACTGCCAAACGCTGGACCACCGCTGAAAAATAGCTGTTACATGCTAGCCGTCTCCTTCCAAGAGCCAAGTCGCAAACGAGAAGGAAACCGGGTCCTCCAGGATAATTGGCCTCTACCGCAATAGTCCCTGAGACAGAGACAACCAAAGAGGAGCGCCTATGGGAGCCACATCAGGTCACTGAACCATGCTGTCCTCGGCCAATCTGGTACTACCAGGACAACCCTGCCTGGGTGGCGTTCTATACACCGAATCACACACCCCACCAGGGGACATGGAGGAAACATGTGCAACAGGAGCTAACTTGGCCAAGGCTGGGCCAGGGCGTTGATGCCCTCAGACCCCGTCTCTGTGCAGCAACTAAAGAAGTGGTAAACTTTGGCAGTGGAGCGGGTCACCATCAAATCCATTTCGGGCTGACCCCAGCAGTGCAGAATCAACTGAAACACCTCCTGACTCAACTCCCACTCTCTAGGATCCAAAGAGTGCCGGTGGAGCAAGTCTGCTTCCACATTCTCCATCCCGAAAGTGTCCTGAGCTAACAAGGTTAGGAGGTTCTTCTCCACCCATGCAAACAGGAGAGCCATCTCCAGAGCTACTTTGGCACTCCCTGTGCCACCTTGCTGATTGACATAAGCCAACTGCCCAGCCCTCAACCAGGGGCTGGAAACACAGAAGAGCCAACCTGATGGCCCTTGTCTCGAGGCAGTTAATGGAGCATACCGCTTCTCTGCGGTTCCAATGGCCCTAGACTGTAGGGTCTTGGCAATGGGCTCCCCAGCCTGAGAAATTGGCATCTGTCGTTAGCAGGATCCAGGAGAAATCATCCCGCAGCATTCCTTTCCCAGAAAACAGGTCTGCTACCATTACCACAGGCTGGACTTCACCATCAACAGAAGCGGGAGCCTGTGCTTGAACGCCTGAGAACTTGGGGACCACCGAGTCAGCAAGGACTGCTGGAGCGGTCGCATATGAGCATGCACCCAAGGGACCATCTCTATGGTCGCTGCCATCAATCTGAGGAGCTGAAGATAATCCCAGATGCTGGAAGCCTGCTGTGCACAAAACAGAGCCAGGTAATCCAAAAGTCTTTTGACTTTCTCCTCCTGTTATTCTGTCCACTCATGTGTCAAAATGTTTTCCTGGAAACTCCACGGACTGGGAGGGCAACAGCTGGCTCTTTCCCTGACTGATCACCCAGCTGAGGCTTTCCAAAAAGGACACCACTTGGGATGCCACAAAAGATGCATCTGAAGGGAATGGGCCCTCATAAGCCAGTCATCCAGATATGGATGGACACTGAACCCCCGCCACCTCCATTTATTTATTTATTTAGCTGTGCTTATATACCGCTTTTCATCAGGTCAAAACGGTTTACAAAATAAGGGGGGGAGGTACGATAAAACACGTTATCACATATTTACATGGGGGGGGTTACCATCACCAGAGGGTTCAAACATATATACATTTCAGTTGCGCAATCATCTTAGTTACAGTCTACTTTGGTCTGCTTTTGAGTCTCAGATTGACCAGCTAACGGTATGAGCTTGGGTTCACTGGGTGCTTCTCTGTTCCTGCCCCAGGTGGATGCAGAATAAATTAGTTTTTAATTGTTTCCGAAATGAGGAGAGGTCTATGTTGCTTCAGATATTGGGTGGGAGTAAGTTCCATAGAGTGGGAGCATATAAGTCAAATGCACAGTTACAAGTTTGTTGGTTAAATTTGGTCTTTTCGTATGGTATGGTCAATAAGTCACATGTGGCCTGTCGTGATGGTCTTCTGGAGCTCGGACATTGTAGCAGGGTGCTCATATGCGTGGCTTGTTGCTGGTGAAATGCTTTATGGATCAGGACTAGCTTTTTGTATTTGATCCCTGACCTTGGAAAACGTCCTCAAGGAGGTGAATAGCCCAAAAGGGGGAGGGGGGGCGGCCAAGCACGGCAAAACGCAGATACCTTTGCTGATCCACCTGGATTAGGAAATGAAAATATATGCCTTGGCCAGATCCAGAGAAGCCAAGAACTCCCCTCTGCACACTGCTTGAATCAGGAGGCGTAAGTACTCGTTGACTGCCTTAAGGTCCAGATTGGGCCAGAAGAACCATTTGTTTTGGGCACATGAAATAGATGGAATATCTGCCCTTGCCCCACTCATCTGGGGGAATGGGCAGCACCACCTTCAGGCACAGCAATGTGTTCAAGGTGATCCGCACAGCGCGCTTTTGATCGCAGACCCACAAGGGGAGATAACAAAAGCACTCTGAATCAGTTCTATGCATTCCAGGACATAATCAAACTGAATGGTGTCTAGCACCCAGCGATCCTTGGTAACCTGAGCACATTCTTTAGAAAAGGCAAAGCCTGCCTCCAACTGGAGGAACCAGGGAATGGGCCCCCAAACTTTCACTGTGCAGCCTGGGAGGGTCCTCCTCTGGAGGGGACTGAGTCCCTGGGCCCATGTGCTTCACGAACGGACTGAGAATGAGCCCAAAGCCTGCAAGCAGAGGGGAAGAATGTTATCAACCTGGAAAACCTATGAATGTCTCAAGATCCCCAGGGATCTGGCCAGTGCGACCTTAGTGGACAGGCAGAGGCTGATGAGAAAGGGGCACTAGCCCACTTTACAGACCCCCCCCCCCCCGGACCTGTTTCCGGAAGGTGGTAAGATTTCATCTTGCCCCAGGTCCTTCACCAGCTTCTCCAAATTGACTCCAAAAAGAAGCTTCCCCTTAAAAGCCAGTTGGGCCAACCAGGCTTTGGAAGATGAATCTACTGCCAAGAGCCAGAGCCAAATCCAGTGCCATGACACCATCATCAAGGCACCATCCCTGGCTTCCAAATGTACTAGGTCATACATGGCATCAGAAATTAAGGCTGTAGCTGACTCCAAAAGAGGGACAGTAACATCCGGCAGAAGAGATTGAATCCATTGTAGCAGGGCTCAAGACATCAGACTGACACATACAACCAGCTGCAAAACTGCAGCCGCCACGGTGAATTGGTTCTTCAACAACAAATTCACCTTATGGTTCAGAAAATACTTTAAGGCCAATCCGCCTTCCACAGGAATGGTGGTCCATCTGGTAACCACCATGACCTGTGCATCCACCTTGGAAATACCAAACCACTCAATGCACTCCTTCTCCAGGAGAGTGTAGATTTTCTTACACACCCTTAACCCCTTAGGCGGAGAGTCGGGAGAGTCCCACTCTGACCGGATCATATCATTTATCATATCTGGGTACGGGAAGACAGTAGTGGATTTCTGCACCCCTTGAAGGAGCGGCTGCAACTTCGGCTCCTGCTCCATGCCGGAAGCATCCATCAAGTTCAAGGCGGACGAGACACTGGCAGTCAATGCCACCGGCTTCTCCTTCTGGAATAGGCAGATCATTCTGAAGGTGAGGATACTTCTTCATCCATGTTATAACCCAGTACCAAGCCATCTGAATCCAAGTTATAGTCAAAATCTCAGGCAGCTCTCCCCTGTTCCCCATCTCCAGGGGACACCCCTTGCCCGCGATGCTTAGTCAAAGGCAGTTGAATAGGACTTCCACTCTCAGCCTTCCCTGCATGAGGCTGTGCCCGGGGACGCACAGAGGCTGCAGAGTCTGAATTTCCACGCCAGAAGGACCAGGCCTGTTGCTAAAAGGAAAAGAATTCCAGAGAGAACAATCTGGAATCCAGAAGCTCTCCTCTCGAAAATGACCTCCCAACACAAGGGAGGTAGTATAAATAGTATAAATATCCATAGCAACCCTTAGTAAGTAAAGAACTTAGATCTAAACACAAACTTAAAACTAAGATGCAGACAGCAGTCCAGCAGCGGGATGGGGGCTTTCCAGTCTTTTGCATTGAGTGTCACATGTATGATTTTCTCCCAGTTGGTGAGAGGTCTTACGTGTGCACTAGGTGCAAGGAGCTCTTTGCTCTCAGGGAACGAGTCCATTCTCTAGAGGCTAAAGTAGCAGACTTGGAAAGCATAAGACAGACAGAGAGGTACATAGACGAGATCTACAGGGATATAGTCCTGAAGTCCCACCTCCAGTCTGGCAGCATCCCTGTTGCCATGGAGGAGAGAGGTCACGTGACAGGAGAGCATCACCCTGGTGTGGCAGGAAGTGATCCTGTAACTAGGACCTGTCCTCCAGGTGATGTAAAACCCTCTCGCACCGAGGAAGTTTCTCCAGGGCCATGTGCCCATGACGGAAGGGTTAGGACAGCCGTTATAGTTGGTGATTCGATCATTAGGCATGTAGATAGCTGGGTGGCTGGTGGACGTGAGGATCGCCTGGTAACATGCCTGCCTGGTGCGAAGGTAGCGGACCTCACGCGCCACCTAGATAAGGTCTTAGATAGTGCTGGGGAGGAGTCTGCTGTCTTGGTACATGTTGGTACCAATGACATAGGAAAATGTGGTAGGGAGGTTCTGGAGGCTAAATTTAGGCTTTTAGGTAGGAAGTTGAAATCCAGAACTTCTAGGGTAGCATTCTCCGAAATGCTTCCTGTTCCACGCGCAGGACCCAAAAGGCAGACAGAGCTCCGTAGTCTCAATGCGTGGATGAGACAATGGTGCAGAGATGAGGGGTTTGGATTTGTTAGGACCTGGGGAACATTCTGGGGAAAGGAGGGGCTCTTCCGAAGGGATGGGCTTCACCTTAACCGGGATGGAACCAGGCTGCTGGCATTAACCTTTACAAAGGAGATAGAGCAGTTTTTAAACTAGATATTAGGGGAAAGCCGACAGTCGCCCAAGAGCAGATGGTTCGGAAGAATGTATCTTTGAAGGATACTACCAAAAGCAGAGAGGTTCCACAAAAGAGTAAAGTAGCCCAAATGCCCTCAAGTACGGAGCAGACAGAGCTTAAAGATCCCAAATTACTCATGTCTAACAGACAAATTAATATGGATAAAATACATTCTCTAAAATGCTTGTATGCAAATGCTAGAAGTCTAAAAAATAAGATGGGAGAGTTAGAATATATAGCACTAAATGAAAGGTTAGATATGATTGGAATATCAGAGACATGGTGGAAGGACGACAACCAGTGGGACACTGTGATACCTGGGTACAAACTATATCGTAATGATAGAGCTGATCAAATTGGTGGAGGGGTTGCTCTCTATGTTAGAGAGGGCATTGAGTCAGAAAGGATTAAAGTTTTGCAGGAAACAAAATCTGCTGTAGAATCTATATGGATTGAAATTCCATGTAAAAGGGGGAAGGCAATGGCAGTGGGGGTGTACTATCGAGCGCCTGGTCAGAATGACCAAATGGATGATGAAATGCTCAAAGAAATCAAGGAAGCTAACAAAAGTTACAGCACAGTAATAATAATGGGTGATTTCAACTACCCCGGTATCGACTGGGTCAGTGTCACGTCAGGACATGCTAGGGAGATAAAGTTCCTAGATGAAATAAATGACTGCTTCTTGGAGCAGCTGGTTCATGAACCGACCAGAGGGGAAGCCATATTAGACCTAATCCTTAGTGGAACACCAGATCTAGTGCAAGAGATAAGGGTGTTGGGGCCACTTGGCAATAGTGATCATAGCATGATCGCCTTTGATTTAATTAGTGGAGGAGGGATAGTAAGGAAATCCACAGTACTACCTTTTAACTTTCGAAAGGGAGACTATGATAAAATGAGGAAAACAGTCAAGAAAAAACTAAAAGGAGCAGTTGCAAAGGTTAAAGACGTACATCAGGCTTGGCTGTTGTTGAAAAATACTATCTTGGAAGCCCAGACCAGCTGTATTCCATGCTTTAAGAAAAGTGGAAAGAAGTCCAAAAAACTGCCAGCATGGTTTAAAGTTGAGGTCAGAGAGGCTGTTGTTGCCAAAAAAGCATCTTTCAGGAAATGGAAAAAAGAGCCAAACGACGAAACCTGGAAACAGCACAAGCACTCGCAAGTCAAATGCAAGGCATTGATAAGGCAGGCAAAGGGAGAATTTGAGAAGAAGCTTGCTGCAGAAGCAAAAACACGAAGTAAAGACCTTTTCAAGTACATTCGTAGCAAAAAACCTGTGAGAGAGTCAGTTGGTCCATTAGATGATAAAGGGGTTAAAGGAGCACTAAGAGGCGACAAGGCGATAGCGGAGAGACTGAACGAATTCTTTGCTTCAGTCTTTACTGAGGAAGATGTAGGGATGTTACCCATGACTGAAGTGGTATTTAAAGGTGCAGAAGAATTGAAGGAAATATCGATACATCGAGAAGATGTATTACAACTATTAGATAAGCTGAAGAGTAGCAAATCACCTGGGCCGGATGGTATACATCCAAGGGTATTGAAAGAACTGAAATATGAGATTGCAGACCTGCTATTAGTAATCTCTGAACTATCATTAAAATCATCTCTAATACCTGAAGATTGGAGGATCGCCAATGTAACACCAATTTTTAAAAAGGGTTCCAGGGGTGATCCTGGAAACTACAGACTGGTGAGCCTGACGTCAATACCGGGAAAAATGATAGAAACCATCATAAAGAATAAAATTACTCAGCATGTAGATAGTCATGAACTAATGAGAACCTAAAATTCTACTTTCGCTCCAAAAGGTACTAACCCCTAATCTCAAAAACCTTTTCTAAACCAAACTGCACCAAATTGAATAGGCCAGGTCTCAGACTTACCGACGCATACTTGGCCAACTGTCAGCAAGCTAACAGGACCGCGCCAACTAGCATCAACGACCTGCCGTTTTCATGGCCAGTTATTCAATTTTTTAAGAATTTTTAATATAATAAATAGTACTCCTATTTTTAATATAACAAATATGTACTTCTCTAAGATGTCTAAAATACTTCTTAATCACATAGAGAACCTAACTTACTTTCTATCCATACATTTATAATGTCATCATATCCATGTTTATACATAAAACTCCTTAACATGTAATATTCAAAAAATACATTGTCATCACTCCAAATCTTCCCAATCGAACAAATATTCCCAGTCTTTAAATTAATCTGTCAAATATCTCCCAACGCTGTCTCAGTCGCGCTCCCACGCGTTTCTCCCTTATGGGATTCTTCAGGGGAAAATGTAGACAAGGTACTTTTTAGGGAATGTTCGTAATATTTTCACCAATGTTCTTGTTATTTTCACCAAAGGAAAATGGAACTCAACAATGTCTGTTAAATTCACTTTCATGCAGAAATCTTGACCGTTTGCTGCCGAAACCGCTGAGAAAAGGTCCGACTGCCCGTGGTTATGAAACAATTTTACCGACCAAAACGTAAACCAGGATAAGTGCTGCCCGCGCCTTATAGGATTCTCTTCACTTTTCAAAAAAACGCCGCGCATGCGCGGCATTTTTTTTTTTTTTTTTTTTAAAGTTGAAGAGAATCCTATAAGGCGCGGGCAGCACTTATCCTGGTTTACATTTTGGTCGGTAAAATTGTTTTATAATCACGGGTATTGGGACCTTTTCTTAGCGGTTTCGGCAGCAAACGGTCAAGATTTCTGCATGAAAGTGAATTTAACAGACATTGTTGAGTTCCATTTTCCTTTGGTGAAAATAACAAGAACATTGGTGAAAATATTACGAACATTCCCTAAAAAGTACCTTGTCTACATTTTCCCCTGAAGAATCCCATAAGGGAGAAACGCGTGGGAGCGCGACTGAGACAGCGTTGGGAGATATTTGACAGATTAATTTAAAGACTGGGAATATTTGTTCGATTGGGAAGATTTGGAGTGATGACAATGTATTTTTTGAATATTACATGTTAAGGAGTTTTATGTATAAACATGGATATGATGACATTATAAATGTATGGATAGAAAGTAAGTTAGGTTCTCTATGTGATTAAGAAGTATTTTAGACATCTTAGAAAAGTATATATTTGTTATATTAAAAATAGGAGTACTATTTATTATATTAAAAATTCTTAAAAAATTGAATAACTGGCCATGAAAACGGCAGGTCGTTGATGCTAGTTGGCGCGGTCCTGTTAGCTTGCTGACAGTTGGCCAAGTATGCGTCGGTAAGTCTGAGACCTGGCCTATTCAATTTGGTGCAGTTTGGTTTAGAAAAGGTTTTTGAGATTAGGGGTTAGTACCTTTTGGAGCGAAAGTAGAATTTTAGGTTATTGGTATACGCTCTGTTAATACGCCTAATTATTACGTCTTATGAACTAATGAGAGACAGCCAACATGGCTTTAGACAAGGAAGATCTTGTCTTACTAATCTGTTATGTTTTTTTGAAGGAGTGAATAATCAGGTGGACAAAGGTGAGTCGGTTGATATTGTGTATCTGGACTTTCAGAAAGCCTTTGACAAGGTCCCTCATGAGAGACATTTGGCAAAACTAAAGAGTCATGGGATAGGAGGCAGTGTACTATTGTGGATCAGGAACTGGTTAAAAGATAGAAAGCAGAGGGTAGGGCTAAATGGCCAATTTTCCCAATGGAGAAAGGTGAATAGTGGTGTACCCCAGGGATCTGTGCTGGGTCCGCTGCTTTTTGACATATTCATAAATGACCTGGAAAGTGGAATAACGAGTGAGGTTATCAAATTTGCAGATGACACAAAACTATTTAAAGTTGTTAAAACCCAAGAGGATTGTGGAAAATTGCAAGAGGATCTTGATAAATTGGAAGACTGGGCATCAAAATGGCAGATGAAATTTAATGTGGACAAGTGCAAAGTTATGCACCTAGGGAAGAACAACCCAAACTATGGTTACATGATGCAAGGTTCCACATTAGGAACCACCACCCAGGAAAAAGATTTAGGCGTCATTGTGGATACCATGTTAAAACCCTCGGCCCAGTGTGCAGCGGCGGCCAAGAGAGCAAATAGAATGCTAGGTATGATAAGGAAAGGAATGGAAAATAAAACAAAGGATATTATAATGCCTCTATATCGTTCCATGGTGAGACCGCACCTTGAATATTGTGTGCAATTCTGGTCGCCGTATCTTAAAAAGGATATAGAGTTATTAGAAAAGGTTCAGAGAAGAGCCACCAAAATGGTAAAGGGGATGGAAGGATACTCCTATGAAGAAAGGCTAAAAAGGTTAGGGCTCTTTAACCTGGAAAAGAGACGGCTGAGGGGAGATATGATAGAAGTCTATAAATTAATGAGCGGAGTGGAACGGGTAAACGTAGATCGATTGTTTACCTTATCAGAATATAGAAAGACTAGGGGACATGCAATGAAGCTACAGGGTAAACTATTTAAGACTAATAAAATAAAATATTTTTTCACTCAACGTGTAATCAAACTCTGGAATTTGTTACCGGAGGATGTAGTAAAGGCTGTTAGTGTAGCTGGGTTTAAAAAAGGTTTGGACAAGTTCCTGGAGGAAAGGTCCATAAGCCATTATTAAGAAGGGACCCAGGATATCAATGCTTGAACCAATACAAGCATTGTGGAACCTGTGTCCCTTGGGGAAACTGCTAGGTACATATGACCTAGATTGGCCACTGTTGGAAACAGAATACTGGGCTTGATGGACCTTGGTCTGACCCAGTATGGCATATCTTATGTTCTTATGTTCTTAAGGGGACACAGCCATCACATTGAAATCAATGGGACAGTGCATTCAAATATATCTCATGCATATTCATTAGGGATATTCTGAAAACCTGACTTGTTTGTGGCCCTCCAAGTCTGGAATTGGAGACCCCTGCCCTAGAGGACAAGGAGTGGCTCACAGCATAGTTGCCAGATCCTCAAAACAGCTGGATATCCTTACCCATAGTGCCATCTATCACCACCTGTCCTGAGGCAGGCGAGGCCAGACGAACTACATCCCCCAGCTGATAGAGGGGGATCAGGCCTTCCAGGAACGATTCAGAAACTGTCATGCAAGAAGAGCAGAGTCCAGAATCCGGAGAAGAGGTACCTCGCTTGCCACAGGTCAAACAACGTTTCCTGGAAGAAGAAAGAGCGAGTTAAGGGAAGTATCACAGGGAAGACATGTGCTAACTATAATTTAACTGCGGCATATGTTACAGGTGCTAGCGTAAGAATACACATTGGAGCCACTTGGGCAGAATGCGCTTAGAGACTGTGTGACTGCCAGGTGCACAATAAGAGAAAATGCTACTAACGGGGTGTGGAAAACAGCAGGGAACCCCTACACTGCACCAGCAGTCCATCCCGAATTGTGTCCCAGGAAGTCTGAATCGGGAGCCCCCAACAAGGACAATGACAAGGTCAAGCCTTGGTACTCATGCCCTGAGAGCTGCAGGCAGAGAATCCATGCCGGGCTCAGCTCTTCTCACCTGAATCTTTTACTGGCTTAGCAGCACTGCGTTTAAGGTGGCTGCAGGCAGATCCCTCTGAGAACCTTCTGCAATCTTCGGAAGAGAACAGGGGGAAACAGAGAAGGCAGGAGGGGACATTGAGGTTGTGTGAGGCTGCTGCACTCTTCCAGATTCTTCCAAATCCTTCCAATTTCTGGCTTATCATGATAAGCATTTGGAGATGAACGAACTTTCCCTCCTCCTGAAAAGACCATAGTCTAGTGGAGCCTCCCACATTGCGCTCAAATGAGAGTGTTGGAGTTTTTCTGGACTTCCCCTACGATTATTTGGGGAATTTTCTAATTTTGTTTGGCTGCTTGTGTCCGCCCCAACATCCAAAAATTGTATATACAGGACCTAAACAAATTGCTCGTGCCACCATAAAAGCATGGAAACTTTTTTTATTTATCTTGTCAGCTCTGTAACATCACAAGCTCTACTTTTGATTTATAAGGTACAAATTTCAATAATCCACAGCATCAATACATCTGTATCAAGCAAAGCACTTGACAAAAGGTCCTGGGACAGAGAGAGCCTTACTCCAGTGAGATCAGCTACCGTCTGTCTATTTATCAAAATTTCTTCTCCATATATATATTCATTTTCAGGCTCAAATTGCTGATACATAGATTTCCTTTCTGTTTCTTATTCTCCATTATCTTAAGCAAATCTGCTTCCCAATCTTTAACCCTCTGTTTTTCTCTGTGGCATCCTGTCTCTCCATTCTCACTTGCCTTGTCGCTGTGTGTTGATTCTGTTTCCTGTAGATTAACTGTGGATATTGATGTTCATCTTCCTTGTTTAAGTTCCCCTTTGTTCATCCAAGAGGCCCAGGTGACAGCCTTTTCAATAGCTGTATAGCATTCAGAGACTCTCATTGTGACAGCTCTCTGGGACAGGATATTAGCTCATTTCATTGCTCAATCTTGCTGATTTTGCAGTTTCAGTGTGAAAAAGTCAAGGGCAAGCTGTTTCTTAGTGTGAAATAGGCCTAAGCTATAGACGTTAGCACAAGATGTATTCAACCTGTAACAAAGGTACCTGAAGGGGATTCATTTTTTTCCCTACATTCCCCTCTTGAATCCCACTTCAGGTCCCTCCTGTTATTCCCATAGTGTGCCCTTCTACACTCGGCTATCCGGAACCTCCAGTGACACTCACTGAAGAGATAGAGATATGATGAGACCAGGTTGCCATATGAGATCTGAATCCCATTAATTCTATACCTAACATAGGGAACTTGAAAAGAGAGGAAATCCACATAGGGTTACTTGTTACCTGAATATTGGACCGCTACCAAGTGGAACCCCTCTGGAATAAGAGAATGGGCATCAGACAGGTTACCAGTGTAGTTACAGGTTACCAGTGGAGTGGCCTAGTGGTTGGGGCAAGGTTCCTCAGGCCAGAAGGTTGGGGGTTCAAATCCCACTAGAAGAAAGCAACCTTGGGCCGGAAGGACTGGGGTTTCTAGTCCCATAGGTGCTCCTTATGGTCTTGGGCAAGCCACTTAACCCTCCATTGCCCATGTTCCCTGTAAAATAGTTATCTCCAAGTTATAAATGCCCTGTTCAATGTAATTTCAGTTTGTTCAATGTAAACTGCCATGATATCATGAAAGACGGTATATAAGAAAATGTTAAATACCATTTACATTAGTAACTCTAGGTCTACTGTGGCAGGCTATGGCCTACGATAGCCTGTAAATATGAAAGGCCTATAAGCTAGGCCCTGATTCCAACCCCCATCTAAGAGAAAGAACCAAAAATCTGTGAAAAATGAGAAAACTGTTTTAAACTGCTTAATAAGAAGTTTTCATGAAAGCATAAATCTTTCATTATTCTCTTGTGCTATAAGATAGAAATGTTTCAATACTTGCATTCCTAGAGCCAGAAACGACCTTGCAGTAGAGAAGTATCCAAACCTAGAAACTGTACCATTGTTAGAACAGTCCTAGAGGAGGGAGCTGGGTGCTAGGCCCAGGAGGGATCTCCGATTGGACAAATGCAGGGGGCGTTGGGGCCAATAGAAAGTCTGCATGTATCAAACTGAAAAGAAATGTATAAATGAATATGTTTCTGTAAGAACTTTGCTCAGTCCTCTTTGAAGCTTGACTAACTGGGCCTTGTGCACAATAAATTGGCTTGAACCCTGTAAATTGACTCCTGGATTTATTCATTGTCTGCACTTTGCTGCTACATATTCTTGGTGCGTTGGCCGGGAATGTGCGAGTAGTGAATGGTATTCAAGCGAATATTCCACGCAATTCGCCTCCAGGTTTGGCCCGGTCAGAACCGTGTCTGTCCGACCGCAGGGGAAACCTCAGGCGCTGCCGGTCCTCTTGTATCGGAGAGGGTTCCACCTTGCCTCGGTGGGCCACTGGGTCCGGCCGGCCAACACCTCCGAACCCGAGGGGAGTCCAGGATCCAACCCAAGAACTGGTTGGGTATTGGGAACTGGATCCGGTGAGTAGACATTTTCTTGTTTATTAGTCAGTGAAGCCTGGAGGAAGTCTTGCATGAGTGCGCGAGACTGATTTGGTATAGACTAACTGGGAAAGTCTTGCATGAGTGCGCGAGACAAGAGAGCTTGATCACCTCTCATAAGGGCGGTCCTAGTACGCTCCGCATAAGGGTTAGCGGAAGCCGAAGCCATCGACCCTTTGGTTGGGAATAGTCAGTCAGTCAGAAAACCTTGGGCATTTGAGAAATAATTTTTTTGTGATGGTATGATTGCCTGCATGATTGAGAGGTCTTGAGACACAGACCGAGTGAGAGTGGACTCCTGAGTAGCGCAGTTCCTGGCCGGGTGACCGCGTCCATGTCACGAAAAGGAGGAAGCGTGTGGTGTTTGTTCCCCTCAGTGTTCTGTGAGCTGTTCGGACCCCTTACCTACAGCCATACTACCTACCCTTACTGTTTGTTGTCTTGTATGTCATTACGTGTATGCCATTACGATTATGGGAGGGACGGAGTCCACGCAAACTCCGTTGGAATGTATGATCACAAATTTCCGTAAAGGATTTTCAGGAGACTACGGCATAAGAATGTCTCCGTCTAGATTAAGAATGTTATGTGATAGGGAGTGGCCTGTGCTAGCTACTTCATGGCCCCATGGGGGCACCTTTGATGTAGAAATAGTTTCCCGTGTTCATCAGCTTGTACAAAAAGCGCACCCTGATCAGTTCCCCTACATAGATTCCTGGTTGGGTGTTTGCGAAAGGCAGCCCTCTTGGGTAAAGCGCTGCTATGAGGAACAGTGTAGAATATTAGTAGCAACCACTAGGGGGACCCAGAAGGTTGAGGAGAGGAAGCCGCCTGTGTATTCCGCATCAGAGTCCCCAGAAATCCTGGCCCGTTTACCCCAGTACCCACATAGGTTAGTTCCCCCAGCTCCGCTACCTGAAGCTGAACCTGATGAGGTACCCCAGCAATTACCGCTGCAGCAGCAAAAGAAGCCCACTTCCCCGAGTGATAGCCCCGAGTCTGGCCCAAGTACGTTGGGGGGGCCAGGGTCCTCCGACAATACAGAAAACGGAGGCTCTCCTGCCAGTTCAGGGTCACCCACCAAGGAAGCTTATACCCGGGAGCCGTATGATTTAAGAAGTGTATCCCCGAAGAAGAAGGAGAAAGCAGGGCGCCTAATGCCATTGCGTCAAGTGCCTGGTTTACCTATCCTAAATGATCAGGGCCAGATGGCGCCAGGACCAACTAGTCTAATCTACGTGCCTTTTTCCACTACTGATTTACTAAACTGGAAAACGCATTATGCATCCTATACTGTGAAGCCCCAAGAATTGACAGTTAATGTCTAGTATAATGCAAACTCATCAGCCTACCTGGACTGATTGTCTCCAGCTCCTGTCCACTCTCTTTACTACTGAGGAGCGAGCGCGGATTGTGCAAGCAGCCATCCGCTGGTTAGAAGAGAATCCCGTAGAGGCGGGGGAAATGAATCTCCCACAAGCAGCCGCCGCAGCTTTCCCAAATGAAGATCCTAGATGGAATCCAAATGATGAAAGGGGGCGGCGGCCCTAACGCGATTTTGTCAGGCCTTGCTGCAGGGCCTGAGGAAGGGAGGCCAGAGGGCCATGAATATCGGGAAGGTATCTGAACTTATCCAGGGTCCAGATGACAGCCCAGCGGCCTTTCATGTGCGGTTGTCTGAAGCCTATAGATTATATACCCCATATGATCCCGCCGCTCAGGAGAATTTGCGCATGGTAAATGCAGCCTTTGTTAGTCAGTCCCAGAGAGACATAAAACGAAAACTACAGAAACTGGATGGATTTGCGGGCATGAATACAGCACAGTTAATGGAAGTTGCTCAGAAAGTGTTTGTGAATCGTGAAAATGAGCGTGACAGAGAAAGTGAACGTAAAATGAAGAAGAAAGCAGATCTTCTTGTTGCCGCTTTAGTTGAACGATGTGGAGGAGGTTTTCCTAACCAAAGGCCTAGAGAACGTGGAAGCGGCCGCGGAAATAGCAGGCCTCCTTTGGGTGCGAATCAGTGCGCCCACTGTAGAGAAGAAGGACATTGGAGAAGTGAATGCCCGCATCTTGACTCCACCCCCAGGAGGGGAGGAGGGAGTCCCTGGAGAACAGGAGGCCGATTTCAGAGTCGTGGAGGAATGAACCGAGCACAGTTCCAGCGAGAGAGAGAAGAAGCCATTGAGGGAGTGGCAGTAGCAACAGGCTATGACATGGATGAAGTGGATGAAGACTAGGCCAGACCGGGCTCCAAGTTCACCCTGGGTCCCCAGGAGCCTATGGTCAGTTTGAAAGTAGGGGACCAATATATGGACTTTATGGTAGATACAGGAGCAGAACATTCAGTGGTGGCAAAGCCAGTGGCTCCTCTTTCCTCTCGATCTGTCACCATTGTTGGGGCCACTGGGAACAAGGCCACCAAGCCATTCCTGCAGAACCGTATGCGTGAACTAGGGGGACAGAAAATAACGCACCAGTTCTTGTATATGCCTGAGTGCCCTATTCCACTTTTGGGCCGAGATATGCTTGCAAAACTTCAGGCACAAATATCCTTTGCTGAAGGGGGATAAATGCAGATGACTGTGAACCCAAAGCCTGCTGGATTGATGGTGCTAACTGTTCCCCGAGAAGAAGAATGACGGTTCTATAGTACACCTCCAATCAAGTCAACCAGTTCCTGTATACCCACCAACCTTATAGCCCCGCCTGAAGTATGGGCAGAAGATAATCCACCTGGCCTAGCGAAGAACATAGCCCCTGTCATTGTCACCCTCAAGCCAGGAGCGGAACCAGTGCATGTGAAGCAGTATCCTCTTCCCCGACCAGCCATTGAAGGAATCCATTGCCATCTGATGAAACTGTTGAAGTATGGACTTCTCAAGGAGTGCCAGTCACCTTGGAACACCCCTCTTCTCCCAGTCAAGAAACCTGGGACAGGGGATTACCGCCCAGTACAAGATTTAAGGCGGGTAAATGATGCAGTTGAAACTATACACCCAGTGGTACCAAATCCTTATACTCTCTTGGGACTGATCCCCGCTGAGGCTACTCATTTCACCGTCCTGGACCTGAAAGATGCTTTTTTCTGCATACGCCTAGCCCCCACCAGTCAACATTTGTTTGCTTTTGAATGGCAAGACCCCACAACAGGGAGGCGGGACCAGCTTACCTGGACCTGATTACCTCAAGGATTCAAGAATTCACCTACTCTCTTCAGTTCTGCCCTGAATCAAGATCTTTCAAGTTACTCAGTGAACCCAGGACAAAGAGTTCTCCTTCAGTATGTGGATTACCTGCTCATAGCCACCAATTCAGAAAGTGAATGTCTACAAGCCACCAGTGAACTCCTGTACCTTCTGAATGAGGCTGGATACAAAGTCTCAAGAGCCAAGGCGCAACTGTGTCAAACTAAAAGTTAAATATCTAGGGTTCCAGTTGTCCAGTGGAATTTGACGCTTGTGACCTGAATGCAAAGAAGCTGTATGCAGTATTCCCACTCCAACCACCAGGAGTAAAGTAAGAGCCTTCCTGGGGGCCGTAGGATACTGTCGCATATGGATCCCCAATTTTGCGCTGCTAGCAAAACCATTGTATCAAGTTACCAAAGGAATGGAAAATCTCCACTGGAGTGGGGACCTGAACAGGATGCAGCATTCCGATCTCTGAAAAGCGCTCTGATGTCATCACCAGCTCTGGGTCTCCCAGATGTCCAGAAACCTTTCCATCTCTACGTCCATGAGTCACAAGGAAATGCGTTGGGGGTACTGACTCAATCTCTTGGATCTTGGCAACGGCCAGTAGCCTACTTGTCAAAACAGTTGGATGTAGTAGCAAGAGGTTGGCCCCCTTGTTTGAGAGCTGTTGCAGCAACAGCCCTTTTAGTGAGCGAAGCAGACAAGCTCACTCTGGGACAGAATCTTCAAGTGACTGTGCCGCATTTTGTCCTGACCCTCATTGAACACAAAGGAAGTTTCTGGCTAACGAATTCACGAATGTTGAAATATCAGAGTATGCTGTGCGAAAACCCCCAAATACAGTTAAAAGTCAGTCAAGCCCTGAATCCTGCTACGTTGTTCCCGATTGGTCCTGGGCCCCCTGATCATGACTGTTTAGAAACTATGGACACTGTATTTTCAAGTCGCCCAGATTTAACTGATGTCCCTCTGGAGGACCCTTAATGGACTTTCTTTGTAGATGGAAGCAGTCTTGTCATCAATGGACATCGTTGTGCCGGATATGCAGTGGTGACCCTTGATCTGGTAGTTAAGTCCTCAGCTCTGGCCTCAGGAACTTCAGCACAGAAGGCTGTACTGATAGCTCTCACTAGAGCACTGATATTAGGAGAAGGACTCCGCTTAAATGTGTACACAGATTCCAAATATGAATTTACAACTTTGCACGCACATGGAGCCTTGTATAAAGAATGGGGGTTGATCACCTCAGGAGGCAGGTCCATTAGGTATGGGCCCGAGATATTGATATTATTAGATGCTGTATGGGCCCCTAAGCAAGTTGCAGTCATGCACTGTCGAGGTCATCAGGCAGGAGCAGGAGATGTTACCCGAGGGAACAGGTTTGCTGATGCCACAGCCCGAAAAGCAGCTACGACTGGTCGAGCTGTGACCCAAGATACTCCGATGCAAGCAGCTTTATTCCCTGTGCCCCTTAGCTCATGGGCTCCCCGATACACTACAAGAGAGTTAGATTATTTCTGTGAAAAGGAGGGAGGGGTCCTAACAGAGAAAGGTTGGATAGTGCTGCCACCTCCAGAGGGTAGCTCACCTCCAGGTCCCACAGTCATTCCTGAAGCATTAGGGCCAGCCTTTGTTCATGCTTTTCATCAGGCCACACATTATGGAAAAACAGCCATGGAGAGAGCCCTAAGACCCCATTTCTGTATCTCACTATTAGGACCCCAGTCCGCTTCAGTGGCACAGCAATGTTTGACATGTGCCAAGAATAATGCTAAGCAAGGTCCCATTCCACCCCCAAGAGTTCAGTCAGTAGGGGTGACCCCTATGAGTGATATTCAGGTGGATTTTACTGAAATGCCACGAGCAAACGGATATCACTACCTGTTAGTTCTAGTTTGCACATTTTCTGGGTGGGTAGAAGCCTGTCCCACCCGAACTGAAAAAGCTCAAAGTCACTAAAATACTGCTCCATGAGATTATTCCTTGATTTGGAATACCATTGACTATAGGATCAGACAATGGACCCTCATTTGTGTCCCAAGTGACTCAACAGTTAGCTCGAGTTCTACAGATACAATGGAAGCTGCACACTGCCTACGGACCCCAGAGTTCAGGGAAAGTAGAACGTATGAATAGAACCCTGAAATCTCAGTTGACCAAGCTTTGTCAAGAAACACACCTAAAGTGGCTCCAGGTTCTCCCTATAGCCCTTCTTAGGATATGTTCTGCTCCAACCAAGTCTTTAGGAGTTGCCCCTTTTGAGATTTTGTATGGGCAACCTCCGCCCATTGTACAGGGAATCAAAGGAGATATGAAACAAATTGGATCTGAAATAACTAGACAAGAACTATTGGCTTTAGGTTCTGTTTTTGCAGAGTCTTCATACCTGGGTGCAAGATCGATTGTCCATTAACCTAACAGAGCCTCTGCATCCCTTCAAGCCAGGAGTGTCAGTGTGGATCAAGGAGTGGAGAAAGAGCCCGCTGGCGCCGCATTGGAAGGGACCTTATGTTGTCATCTTGTCAACCCCAACTGCAGTAAAAGTTGCAAAACTCAAACCCTGGATCCATCACAGTCGAGTGAAGCCGGCAGCTGATCCTGAACCTGGTCAATGGACCTCAGTAAATGACCCTGAGACTCCATTGCGACTCACATTGCGGAGACAACCAGCGTTGTAAGAGTCTTCAGAATCTACAATCCCACCCCTGTCACGCAAGAGTGGCAGTTGAAGCAGAGAAGAAGGAAAAAAACTCTACAAGCTCATCGTACCCGATATGTCAGTTGACCTCTAAAGACTGTAATCATGGTGTTCCTCTACTACTGTTTTATGGGGCTGATAACCCTGGGATTCCTGGAAAAGACTTTTGCCTTACCCCCTTGTGCAGCTTGTATAACTACCACCCGAACTGGACTGAAGGTCACTCAGACTTTACTTTATCATTCCTACTATACTTGCACTGGTATAGTTAGCCAGTGTGTGTATAATGGTACAGAGTTAAATATCTGTACGAAGGGGAAAAGTAAGACTTGTTATAACCCCCGGCAGAACCCCTCTTATTATGTACTTGAGATACGATGGAATGATGAGGATGGAGCCCTCATAAATGCCACACGACAGCTCCCTGATCCCACGAAGCATGTTACCCTGAGTTTTGATGCTTGTGATGTGATAAACAGAAATGCCTATCATAAGTGTGGATATTGGGAGCAAGCCTACTACTATGATGATAAATATATGTGTCCTGAAGGAGCATACGGATGGGGAAAGTGTACTGGGAAATATTCCCCAACCGTCTACAGTACATCATCCAAAGATGCTTACTACTGTCCCAAGTGGGAATGCGTGTATTATGCTACTTGGACTGGTGCGCCTATGGGATGAGATGGAGATAAACGAGTGGCCATTTTGGAAAAATTATCATTGCCAGAACCTCGGAAGTGCAAGAAAGGTGCCTATAATCCGGTGCGGCTCATCATACTCAACCCCAGCCAGTGGAAGCAGGGGTATAGATTTGGGTTACCAATAGCAGGAGGAGGTATGGATCCTGGAACTTTTATACATATACAGCTAAATACTAAGACTTATGTATCTGAACCTTATCGAATACATCACTCTTTTTATGAAGCCATGAAGGCAGAGTTTGAGATTCCTCATGCCTCCCAAAACTTGTTCCTTGAGCTTGCTGGGGCAGTAGCATCTAGTCTCCACATTTTGGACTGCTTCTTCTGTGGAGGAACTAAGATGCATTTAGGCGTCATTGTGGATAACATGTTAAAACCCTCAGCCCAGTGTGCAGCTGCAGCCAAGAGAGCAAATAGAATGCTAGGTATCATAAGGAAAGGAATGGAAAATAAAACAAAAGATATTATAATGCCTCTATACCGTTCCATGGTGAGACCGCACCTTGAATATTGTGTGCAATTCTGGTCACTGTATCTTAAAAAGGATATAGCGTTATTAGAAAAGGTTCAGAGAAGAGCCACCAAAATGGTAAAGGGGATGGAAGGATACTCCTATGAAGAAAGGCTAAAAAGGTTAGGGCTCTTTAACCTGGAAAAAAGACGGCTGAGGGGGAGATATGATAGAAGTCTATAAATTAATGAACGGAGTGGAACGGGTAAACGTAGATCGATTGTTTACGTTATCAGAATATAGAAAGACTAGGGGACATACAATGAAGCTACAGGTAAACTATTTAAGACTAATAAAATAAAATATTTTTTCACTCAACATGTAATCAAACTCTGGAATTTGTTACCGGAGGATGTAGTAAAGGCTGTTAGTGTAGCTGGGTTTAAAAAAGGTTTGGACAAGTTCCTGGAGGAAAGGTCCATAAACCATTATTAAGAAGGGACCCAGGATATCAATGCTTGACCCAGTACAAGCATTGCGGAACCTGTGTCTTTTGGGGAAACTGCTAGGTACGTATGACCTAGATTGGCCACTGTTGGAAACAGGACACTGGGCTTGATGGACCTTGGTCTGACCCAGTATGGCATATCTTATGTTCTTATGTTCTTAAGATGGGAGACCAATGGCCCTGGGAGGCGCAAGAAGTGAACTATTCTATTCCTTATAATCAAACTGATTTACATAATACTACTAGTGAGTGGATACTGGCCCACCCCATTGTTGGTAACTTGTGTTTTGCTCGCTCTGGACCACAGTTTAACATGGATGTTGGACGGCTGGTCTGTCTCAATCAGAAGTTCTACAACAGTACCACCAAGAAGACGTCCTGGTGGTCAGGAATCAATGCTCCAGAGCCCACCAACCCTTTAGTCCGTTTCCCTAATCTTGCCAGCATCTGGACTAATCTAGCATCTTATAATACCTGGCAAGCACCACCTGGACTGTACTGGATTTGTGGAACCCGAGCATATGCTAGGCTTCCTCACCACTGGGGAGGAGCATGTGCATTGGGAACCATACGACCTTCCTTTTTCCTGTTGCCTACGTCCCATGGAGAACAACTGGGTTTTCCCGTGTACAGGAGTCGACAGAAATGAGAGGTCTTGACAATAGGCCAATGGGACAAGTGGAATGATGAGGAGTGGCCACCTGAGAGAATCATTTCATACTATGGACCTGCTACTTGGGAGCAAGATGGTACCTGGGGATATGATAAATCGTACGATACGCTTACAAGCTGTTGTTGAAATAATAACCAATGAAACCAGTAAAGCACTAACTCTTTTAGCTAAGCAGAGTACACAAATGCGTACAGCTATTTATCAGAATCGTTTAGCTCTAGATTATTTGTTAGCAGCTGAAGGTGGAGTGTGTGGAAAATTGAATTTAACCAACTGTTGTTTGCAGATTGATAATAATGGGCACGTTGTTGAAGATATAGCTACTCAAATGCGCACGCAAGCATATTTGCCTGTTCAGACCTGGCATGGCCTGAAGCTCAATGGGTGGTTTGGTTCAGCATTTTCATGGTTGGGTGGTCTGAAGACCCTTGTGTTTATTGTATTACTCATATTAGCTGTATGCTTGTTGCTCCCATGTCTCCTACCCCTTTGCTTACGCATGATAACCTCAGTTATTGATAATACTGTAGAACGGAAGGCAGCTACGAAAATATTAGCTATGTGGCAATATTACCCTATACCCCAAGCTGATACTGTTACACGAGTATAATATATGATTTAATTCTCACCCTTTCTCACTTGCGGGTGAGAATAATCAAAGGCCTGTAAATATGAAAGGCCTGTAAGCTAGGCCCTGATTCCAACCCCCATCTAAGAGAGAGAACCAAAAATCTGTGAAAAATGAGAAAACTGTTTTAAACTGCTTAATAAGAAGTTTTCATGAAAGCATAAATCTTTCATTATTCTCTTGTGCTATAAGATAGAAATGTTTCAATACTTGCATTCCTAGAGCCAGAAACGACCTTGCAGTAGAGAAGTATCCAAACCTAGAAACTGTACCATTGTTAGAACAGTCCTAGAGGAGGGAGCTTGGTGCCAGGCCCAGGAGGGATCTCCGATTGGACAAATGCAGGGGGCGTTGGGGCCAATAGAAAGTCTGCATGTATCAAACTGAAAAGAAATGTATAAATGAATATGTTTCTGTAAGAACTTTGCTCAGTCCTTTTTGAAGCTTGACTAACTGGGCCTTGTGCACAATAAATTGGCTTGGACCCTGTAAATTGACTCCTGGATTTATTCATTTTTCTGCACTTCGCTGCTACACTACGGGCTTGGGAAATATATTCATTGGCCTGATTTTGGGAAGTAAGAATTAGAGTAGTGGTAGACACCTTAGTCAAACACCTTCTACAGAAAGTTAGAATAAATGAAAAAAAACACAGCAGCTAACTGATAAAGCACTGAGCAGACCAAACAAGGCTACAAGTAAGCCATGTAGGCCAGAGCCTAGGCCTATAAACCAAGAAGCAGCAACATTACACCATGCTTCAACCTGAATCCCACCCTTGAAATCATCCAGATGTAAATCTGACAAGTGTCTAATTCTGTCCATTGCATTAAGTACAAAAGTTGTAAGGTTTGCTATAACTGTGCAACAATTTGTTTCATTAATGAATTTACATGCTCCTCCCTCAGCTGTTAACAATAGATCTAAAGCTCGTCTATTTTGCAGAGTCATTTGATTGTTTTTCTCAAGGGATTTGGCTAGGTGAGTAATGAATTCAGTGACAGAACGCATTTGGACATGAAGCAAACATTGCAACCTACGTACAGCCATACCTCGTTCAGCAGTATTTGCAGGGGTCTGAAATATAGGAATCCAAGAGGTATAGGTCAGAGCATCAAGCCGTGTTTTTGTCAGCTGATATGTGGAATTAATATATTCATAAGAGGCCATGAGAGCAGCATCTTCGGAATTATCATACCAGGGGGAGGTGTCTCTTTTGTGTCTGTGGGCGTTTCTGTGATAGTGACTGACATTGAGGGGGAATAACACTGAATAGGCCTCAGCCCTAACCAGAGCACAAGGAAGATGATTCAGGCCTATAGCCTGATACAGGAAACCCTGACAATATCAATAGTGGCCTGCAAGGGCTGAGAATCGGGTATTTTTGGCCCAGGTCCAGTTCAGTTTATGTCCTCATGCAATTGAAGTATGCCTTATGATTGATTGATCATTACGGGGAAAATAGCAGGAGGAATAAGGTGTACCAGTTCTGCGTCCAGGTGTCTGAACTGCTGAACCATTTTTTTAAATAGGATCCACTGTGTATGTGTTGTACCAATAAGCAGGGGTAACATTCAAAGAATCATTAGTGATAACAAACCAATTGTTCAAGCTATAAGGAGCCAAGAAGCTTTAAGGAATTATGGACCTGGGGGAAACAGTAAATCGCTGTTGTGCAGGATGGTAGGTGATATTACACTTCAGTGAAGGGCGTGAGTCAGAATGGACTAGTCCTCCATTACCAATACAATATGGATATATCAAATGAGAAGGGGCATAGACTTGGACTGGGACCGGGTCAGATAAATTGAAATGCTCCCAAGTATGGGAGCAGTTAGAGGGGGCCCAGCATGGAGTAGTGTAGTATTCGGTAGGGTCCAGGCAAGCCAAGTTCCCCGACTACTCCACTGGTTGTACTGGTACTATATAGACTGGTGCATGCCCAACTCCCTTTGGCAGTGGGGTGAATATGATACAGTCTGAGATATTCATTAATTGGACAACCTCAGGAACTGTGGATTTCCATAGATTAGGTCCTGGTGTGGACCTTCAGGATCGTAAGGGACTGCCCTGGGAAATATTAAAGGAACTATTGAAAGAACTATTCAGTTTCTGTGTAGAGAGATTCCGAGGAGCAGATTGAGGAATATATAAGTATGGAAGAAAAAGAACTAGACGTGATCCTACCAATGCTCCAAAAAGAACGGTCCATACCATGAAAGGGGAGGGATTCAATGAGGACTGGTGGGCCTTATGCATTATAAAAGCAATCTAAAAAACAGCAATACTAAGCAAAGTACAACAAATATGATTACTAACAGAATGAAAATTACAGGAGGCAGATCTAACACAGAGGGACTGACAGGAAATAAAAAGGCTTCAGATAGTATACACATTAATCAGTTATACTAATATCTTAAACAGGCATTAGGTAAATGTCTTTATAGTGGGTCCAAGTGGAGCTTCTCTTTTTCCAGGTCTCTCGGAGAAGTGTCCGTCATGAATGATATCACTGTTCTGTACCCACAGTTTGTTGAACATTACTGATGGTAGGGGCTGGAAAAATATCTTTGCTGTGTATCCACCAAGTGCCATTATCAAGCTGAACAGTGGTTGGAGTTACAGCTGTAACAATGTGTGGTCAAGAGTAGATAGGATGGTACCACTTGTCCCTCACCTGGATCCGGCGGTAGACAAGATCACACAATTGAAAAGCGTATGGGACTAACGCTGTTGGTGGTATGCGGGAAGCCAACTTTTGTTGAATCAAGGATACACTGGTCTGAAGTCCTGTAAGATAAGCAGAAAACAAGTCGGGCAAATTTTGGGTACCTGACTTCATAACTGGACACATGCTCCTTCTTCCAGTTATGATTTCATGAGGAGTTAGACCTAACCGCTTGATAGGATTATTCCTCAATAGATACAGACAAAGAGGTAATGCTTGCAGCCAGGTATGGCCACTCCCAATCATTAACTTTCTTAACTGTGTTTTAATAAGACCATTGCACCTTTCTACAAGGCCATTTGAGGTTGGAGAATAGACAGCAACATAGCGCAATCTAATGGGCAATTTTTCAGAAAATTCTTTGACTAATTGATTTTTAAAATCTGATAAGATTTGTGCAGGGATCCCATACCGAGGAATTATATGTTCCATGAATACTTTTAGGACTTCAGAAGCGGTCTCTTTCTTACATGGAAATGCTTCAACCCATTGTAAGGACAAACCAGAACCAATAGGTATCGTCTGCCCTGACATTTCACCTGCATATCAGTGAAATCAATGTGCCAATGTAGAAAAGGTCCTTGTGGTCTTGGTATTGCACCCCCACTTGGTTTAAGACGTGCATGGGGAGTGCTAGTGATACGGGTGTGGCAGCCACTAACTACTGCCTGAATGAACTTACGCATATCAGGACACCACAATGTATCCCCGAGAGACCATGGCTGTCACACTGCAATGATCTGCATAATGCAGCATAGTTGACAAATTTATCAAAGCAGCAGAGGAAACACACATCTTCCCCGAAGGGTGCATCCATACTTTGTGGATCTTAGTACATCCAGCATTCACCCATCGCTGTAATTCATTCTGTAACACATTTTCCTGTAAATCCTCCAGTTCGCAAAAGTCATGCTGACTATTCTGCTGACGGGTTACTACCATAGTCTCAGGGACTTCAGGATAAGTGGTTTCTTGTGCTAGGCTGTCAGCTATCGAGTTTCCATACTGCTCCCATGTCTTATCTTTCTGATGTGCTGCAACCCACTCATGCTGTCAAATAGCCCTGCTCTGCTCTTGCTCTGAGCATTTCAAACACTTCCATTAGGATCTCAGCTTGTTGGAGAGGCTGGTCTTTAGCTGACAAATATCCCCTCTTGGCCCAAATGGTACTATATATGTGTACTGAGCTGCTTACAAACTGAGAATCGGTGTAAATTACTAGATGTTTATTTTCATTTTCTCTCAGGACTTGTGCTAGTGCTGCGATTTCTGTACTCTGTGCGCTGTATCCTAGGGGCATCTCATACTGTGCTGTGGAAGTAACTACTCCCTGTGGGGTTACTCTACAGATAGCAAAACCTGCTCTATCTTCTCTCTGGGATCCATCTATGAACCAATATTCAGCCTCTTGAGGCACATCTGAATGTGATACTATCCCTAACGTGGGTCTGACATCTTCTCCTACTTGCTGCAGGCAGTCATGGGTGATAGTAGATACCTGGAGGAGATCCTGTAAATCCCTAAAAGGATTCTGCTTTGGTACCAATTGGTGTCTAATATGGCTGCCTAGCAGTGCAGCTACACACTTACCTACCCTGCCGGGTAAGAAATGAATGGTACTGGACTTTAAAAGCGCATACAGTGTGTGGTCAGTATATAAGTTTACCTGTAAGGGAGTCATATAACCTGTCACCAGCTCTCCTTAAACCCCCGAGTAGAGGTTAAGGGAGTGGGTTTTTCCCTATTGAAATAGCTGTTTTACAGATCCTGGACCAAGGCCCCTTGGGAAATGTAGTCTTTTCACCCAATCAATAAGGAGCAGTTGTGAAAGAAGTGGTTAAGCAACCAAAGGATTTTATTTCCCCTCCCGGGGTGGATTTTACCATGAACAGAAAACACACAATCCAGGTATTTACTGGTATTCGGACAAACAAAAGTTCCTTAACAGAAAAAGGCTTTCTTCAGCATTAACCAAGGTGAAAACAAACATTCAAACAAAACCACGCTGTTTCCTCACAGCTCTCTGTTTCCACATGAAACCTGTGCTGTACTCTCTTCTCAAGCAGGCTTTCACCGTAATGAAACTATTCCATTGGCCAGAGATAATGTACAGTCCATTACATCTATATCTTCTCCAGTATCAATACACTCTGGTTCACAGTCCATCAATTCTTCCTGGTCATGAGGAAATGTTTGAACCGGCACTGCTGGTGCCACGCCCTTTCCTACTGCTCCAGGCTTTACTCGATATGCCTGGGTCAAGTACTGGCTTTTACACAGATTATTAGACTCAGTATTCTTTTCCCAGCACCACCCTTCTGGGTACAAACAGTCACGGTAATTAATTACATTCAAGCCTTTTGGCTTACCTTTCAGCCTTACTGGTGGAGGTTTTCTCTGGTGCTTTTGAATAGCTGTAGGTTCCCAACCTAAGCCCTGCTCACAGCATTTCACTTGCCTCCTAGGCTTTCTGTCTCTCCCGTGCTCCCCAGGATATTGCAGACAATCTCCTTTGCCCTTGTTATACCCTGTCCTCGGGGTTTCTTTCTTTCTCCTCAAGAAGGAATCTGTCTCTCCTTTCCATAGAGACTCTGGCTTACTCTGGGCATAGCTGTCTTCAGTGTAGCTCTCAATGGCTTCTCTCTCCAGCTCATATGCCTCACTTCCTGCTTCTTCAGCCAACTCTTCATTACCTCCTTCTCTGCCTACCTCCATAAGCTCCACTGCAGTTTCTTTAATAGGGTGAATTCTGGGGCCGTGCTCAACTCCACCCCCTAACAGGTGTCCTGCATTACCTTGTGATTCACCCCTTGAATGATAGCACCGGCGTTTCTCTTGCCTCTGTGCCTGGTTCCCACGGTAACCAGGAGCCATGTGCTTCTGTTTACAGCTCAGCTCTACTTTTGTTCCTGGCTTTTTAGCTTCATTAAACGGGCTAGAAGGACCCACTATGTCACAGATCCCCCCTTAAAATATTACGGGCTGCCAAAGCCTGCGACGGACAGCACGTAATCCCTTGTGTAGGGTTCCTGTGGCACTCCTTCATAGCTAATTGTACTGTGGCTACCCTTTCTTGCCAGGGTTTTAAGACATTAATGTGATATACCTGGCGCCAGCCCTTACTATTCTCTACCCTGTATGAGACGGGACCTACCCTCTCCACTACTTTACAGGGTCCCTTCCATCTGGACTCGAATTTTGGACCTACCTCAGCCACCATAATCAACACTTTGTTGCCTATTGCCAATTGACGGGGTTTTGTTCCCCGGTCGTAGTACTTCTTCTGCCTCTTTTGGCTAGCCTGTAAGTTTTCCAAAGAGGCTTGCGCCGTTCTCTTCAAATGACTTCTTAAGTCTTTGAGGAACTGGGGTACTTCTGTCTCCCCCCTATCTGGTTCCACCCATTGTTCCCTGAGTATGTCGAGAACTCCTCTGGGGGCTCTACCAAATAACAGCTCGTACGGGGATGCCCCTAGGGACGCCTGTACACGCTCCCTACACGCATATAAAACAAAAGGTAACAATGTATCCCACTCGGATGTCTGCCCATCTAGTCCCCTCCTAAGCATTTGCTTTATGGTCTGGTTTGTTCTTTCAACCATCCCATTGGACTGGGGGTGGTATGCTGCAGTCCGCACGTGGTGTATGCCAAAAGCATCCCACACACTGGCTAAATATTTTGATAAAAAGTTGCTCCCTTGGTCAGTGAGCATCTCCTGAGGGAAGCCAACCTCACAGAACAATTTTATCAGTTCCAAAGCTATTGTTCTGGCAGATGTGTTTCTCATGGGTATGGCCCATGGGAACCGTGTAGCTTGGTCCACGATCACCAATACGTACTGAAAACCTCGGGGAGTCCTTACGAGTGGCCCTATGATGTCCATTGCCATTCGCCTAATGGGCATGGATATGGCAGGTGTGGGTATCATAGGCACTGCTCTTGGTTTCGAGGCAGTAACCCGTTGGCAGGTTGGACACGCTTCACAATAGCGGGAAATTTCCTTGTAGACCCCTGGCCAGTAAAAACGGGCCAAGACCTGGTCCAATGTCCCCTGAATCCCCTTGTGGGCTCCTACTGGGTGGTCATGGGCAAGACGCATCACTATGGCCATAAATGTGGTTGGTACCACCAACTGTTTTCTCACCTCACCGGTAAGTGGGTTATTACTCTCCCTGTACAGGATATCCCTTTCTAAAAGGAATCTGGGCAGAGTATCTCTTTCCTCCTGCGCAAACACAAAGGCTCTTTTCAAAGCGGGATCCGCTTTCTGTTCCTCTGGGAAGGATGGGAATTTCTTTACCAACTCCGAGGGTACCCATGGTAAGCCCTCCCCGGCTCCCAAATCAGCCCTTCCTTGGGTCCTGTGCTGCCTTTCTTGCTTTTTCTTGGCCTTTCCTTTCCTTACCTCCTTGGGCATGGTATCAAAAAGGTCAGTCTGTATGGGCAATGGGTCTATTGTTTCCTCATCATATCCCTTTTCTAAGTCAGGGGAATCTTCCCTAACGTGAGATGGGCCTGCCACTTATTCAGCGGGGTTCTCCTCCCTATGAGGGGTTCTTGCCTGGGAGCGGGTAGAGACATAGCCTGTCTTCTCTGCTATTCCCTTTTCAATTCCCCGGCAAAATGGGGGCCAATCATTTCCCAGAATTACATCATGTAACAGCTGTGGGATTATTGCCACCTTTACTCTCTTGGCTGCTCCTAAACCTTCTATCATGAGGTCATATACGGGGTAATAGGAGGCTGACCCGTGCAAACACTGTACTTTCACCTGCCCCACTGCTGGACTCGGTGCTACTTGAGCTTGTATGGCTTCCCAGAGCCGTTGGGACACCATACTCTGGTTAGCGCCCGAGTCTAGTATCGCTTGGGCCTTTATGCCCTCCACCTGGACTGGTAGCAAAAAGCCTGCTTTAAGGTTTTCCCCATTACCAGATATTAAGGCAGTACGTGTAATACAATCTTTTTGCCAGTGTCCAACATCTCCACATTTGAAACACTTTCCTTTTGTAGAGGAAAAACCACTATTTTTCCAAGGTACTTTACATTCAAAATTCTTACTCACTTTATCCGTCTGCGTCATGCCCAGAACCCGGATTTTGAGGTCCTTGAGAATTCAGCCTCAAAATACCGTTCTGTCATGGCCGCTGCTTCATTTGTTGTCTTACAGTTCTGTAACATAAGAAACGTTTTAACCTCAGCAGGTACAGCTTCCATGTACTGTTCCAACATTATTTCATCAAGCATAGATTCTACATTTTGTTGCTCAGGTTTGAGCCACTTACAGGCTAATCCCTTTATTCTAAAATACAGGGCTTTAGGGGTTTCTCCAGGCTTTAGCCTTGCCTCCCTAAACCTTCGCCTGTAGAATAGAGGGGTGAGCCCTAACCTGTCTCGTACCGCACTCTTTACAGCATCATAATTCATTGCTAACGTAGCTGGCATTGACTTGTATGCTGACAAAGCTTCACCAGATAAAGACATAGAAAATCTTATAGCCCACTGCTCCTTAGGCAGTTTGACGGCTTCTGCAATCCGTTCAAATGCATCTACATAATCATCTACATTGTCAGTAGGAGATAACTGTCCCAGCAAAAGTGATCCTGAACCATTCAGTCCTACCCCTTGGGTAAATCCTGGAAAAACTTCCACTGGCTCCTGCTGTTGCTTGGCTAAATGTTCTATGAGAGCATTTACTGGTCTCAGCTGTTCTTGCACGACAGCCATTGCTTGGTCATGCACCCTTCATGACATCTCCAGCTGCTTATCCCATTGCAGGGACATCCACCTTAATATTTATTGCGGGTCCATTCTGGATCTCCTGATACCTGCAACACAAACACAAAAAAAAAAACCAAGTGTGGCCCAAAAAAAAAAGAGAGAAAAAAATTCCCTTTTTTTTTTTTTCAACACCGTGCACTATGCCTGTGCACCACCCTTTCTCCTTGTATCCTTCTCCGCCCGTGCCCAGCCACAATTACCTGGCACCAGTGCAGAGTCAGGCACTGAGAAAAGGAACTCCCCAGTCTGACCGACCGTCAGCCGAGCTCTGGATCTTTCCTCTGGTTGTCAGCTCTTTGCTGCAGGAACCTCCGTCCTTGTGGTGTCCTCCAATCCAGGCAAAAATCCAAACTACTACAACATTTGTCACCAGCTCTCCTTAAACCCCGAGTAGAGGTTAAGGGAGTGGGTTTTTTCCTATTGAAATAGCTGTTTTACAGATCCTGGACCAAGGCCCCTTGGGAAATGTAGTCTTTTCACCCAATCAATAAGGAGCAGTTGTGAAAGAAGTGGTTAAGCAACCAAAGGATTTTATTTCCCCTCCCGGGGTGGATTTTACCATGAACAGAAAACACACAATCCAGGTATTTACTGGTATTCGGACAAACAAAAGTTCCTTAACAGAAAAAGGCTTTCTTCAGCATTAACCAAGGTGAAAACAAACATTCAAACAAAACCACGCTGTTTCCTCACAGCTCTCTGTTTCCACATGAAACCTGTGCTGTACTCTCTTCTCAAGCAGGCTTTCACCGTAATGAAACTATTCCATTGGCCAGAGATAATGTACAGTCCATTACATCTATATCTTCTCCAGTATCAATACACTCTGGTTCACAGTCCATCAATTCTTCCTGGTCATGAGGAAATGTTTGAACCGGCACTGCTGGTGCCACGCCCTTTCCTACTGCTCCAGGCTTTACTCGATATGCCTGGGTCAAGTACTGGCTTTCACACAGATTATTGGGCTCAGTATTCTTTTCCCAGCACTACCCTTCTGGGTACAAACAGTCACGGTAATTAATTACATTCAAGCCTTTTGGCTTACCTTTCAGCCTTACTGGTGGAGGTTTTCTCTGGTGCTTTTGAATAGCTGTAGGTTCCCAACCTAAGCCCTGCTCACAGCATTTCACTTGCCTCCTAGGCTTTCTGTCTCTCCCGTGCTTCCCAGGATATTGCAGACAATCTCCTTTGCCCTTGTTATACCCTGTCCTCGGGGTTTCTTTCTTTCTCCTCAAGAAGGAATCTGTCTCTCCTTTCCATAGAGACTCTGGCTTACTCTGGGCATAGCTGTCTTCAGTGTAGCTCTCAATGGCTTCTCTCTCCAGCTCATATGCCTCACTTCCTGCTTCTTCAGCCAACTCTTCATTACCTCCTTCTCTGCCTACCTCCATAAGCTCCACTGCAGTTTTTTTAATAGGGTGAATTCTGGGGCCGTGCTCAACTCCACCCCCTAACAGGTGTCCTGCATTACCTTGTGATTCACCCCTTGAATGATAGCACCGGCGTTTCTCTTGCCTCTGTGCCTGGTTCCCACGGTAACCAGGAGCCATGTGCTTCTGTTTACAGCTCAGCTCTACTTTTGTTCCTGGCTTTTTAGCTTCATTAAACGGGCTAGAAGGACCCACTATGTCACAAACCATACAATTTTTCAATTGCTGCACTGGCGGCCACTAATCCCTGTTCACAATTTGTGAATCCCTGCTCTACTAGAGAAAAAGATCCTGACAAATGTCCCACTATTTTACCATCCCCTTGCATGGCAACTGCTACCCAGTCAGTGGAGCTGTGAAACACATAGACATCCACTGGGAGGCTATGATCAGGTAAATAGAGTGATGGCAAATCATTCAGATCCTTCAATAATGTTTGCAAACATAACCTTTTTCCTCACTGAGAGTTATAGGCTGGGACCCTTTCGGGTTCCCTTTCAAATGTCTCCTGAATGCCTGAGTCCTCACACTATATCCTGGCACCCAGAGACGGCTATAGTTTAACAGTCCCAAGGGTGCCCGTAACTCTTTCACAGTGCGAGGTTCAGTGACCTTGAGCACAGCTTCCTGAAATATGGGTCCTAATAGTTTTTCCTTTTCACTGAGTGTCATTCCAAGGAATGTCACTTGTAATTGACAGTACTGAAGTTTCTCCCTGTTCACTCTGTAACCACCCCTAGCCAATAACACTAACAATTCTCGGGTGTATTGTTTACACAATTCCTCAGTGACTGGTGTCAAAAGTAAATCATCTACATACTGGACAAGTGAAACTGAACCAGGTAGCTGGTGTTTGAAAGGAGCTAGATCTTTGTCTAAACATCGAGTGAAAATTGAGGGACTATCTGTGTATCCCTGAGGTACTCTAGTCCACTGAAAATGTTGTCCATTATATTGAAATGCCAGCAATGGTCTACTATCAGGATGGACCGGGACCCCAAAAAATGCATTTGATAAATCTAAGACAGTACTATATTTCCTTGGTGGGTTTTGCTGTACCAATGTAGCTGGGTTAGCTACAAGAGGGAACTCTGCCTCCACTACTGAATTAAGACCTCTCAAATCATGGACCACTCTCCACTTACCATTGGGCTTTTTAATAGGAAACAGGGGTATATTAAATTGAGACGTGCAGGGTTCTATAATACCATTTTGCAATAGCATATCAGTCTCCTCACTTGCTCCTACTACAGCTTCTGGCTGTAGTGGATATTGAGCAACTTTTGGACCCTGACAATTTTCTTTTAATGTAATTCGGACAGGTGATGCAGACCTTATTAGGCTAAAAGGGTTTTCTGGGGTAGCCCAAACTTCAGGTGGGATATTAGCAAAATTTGCTGACTCTCTGTCTGCAGGATCAAAACAGATGGTGTGCTGATAAAGTTCATCTGTACCTCAAAGGCAGATAGTAGATCCCGTCCCATCAAATTAACTGGACAGTGTGGGGCATACAATAGGGGTTTACAGATATGTTGCCCCAAGAGTTCTACCTCGATGGGTACTGTCATTTTGGTGGTAATTGGGTCTCCATTAAACCCTGTTGTCACAGTAGTTTGAGAGAGGTTTACGCCTGGGGCTAGGGAATTCAGTACTGATGTTGTAGCTCCGGAATCTAACAACATCTGCACTTTATACCCATTTAGACGGACTTCAATTATCGGCTCACACTCATTGAGCATGGCCCGCATCACCATACAGAGTCATCGTGGTCCCCCTTGAGGAGGCTGCCACTGGGGAAACCTGCTCTGAGGACCCTGGTAGGCATTGGGTGGCCCTTGTGGTTTTGCTGATCCTCAGGCTGGGGGGCTTCGGCATTCACGCTGAAGATGTCCCCTTCTGCCACAGTTCCAGCAACTAAGGGCGCTTCTATGAAAACGCTGTGACTGAGGTGGTCCTGACCGTCCCCCTTTCCAAGTAACCCCACTGTTTGGTCCTGTCTGGTTCCAAGCCTGAGCATATAAACCAAAATTCTCCCAGGGGTCTTCTTCAATGTCATACTGTTCCAAATCTCTAATAATTTCATTCTTCTGTTTTATAATGGCCCTAAGTTTTTGCTTTTCTGCCTCATGCTGCTTTTCTGTTTTATTTAAACCTCCTCTTTCTTTTTACTTCTCATCGTCCTTTTCCTTGTCCTTCTCTTTAATCTTACTTTTATCAAAATCCTCCTGCAACTCTCTTAGTTGTAATGCCATTAATTTTGTCTGCAAACTTTTCATATCCTTCTCAGGTTTTATCTGTTCTTCTTCAGCTAATTTTACAAAATGGTGTATATGTGACTGCTATCTTGCCCAGGACTCATCTTCTAAGCCCACAATCGTGTCAAGTCTTGATTGAACTGATTTAGGCAAAGTATTGCTAAGCGTTTGGATAAATAGGGGCAGGAAACCTGGGTCAGAATAAACCATTCCAGTCTGGGTTTCCCACAAATCTTAGGGCAATATATGCACTAATATCTTCTCCTATCCTAAAACGCATTTTCAGTAGTGGCCCTAAATTCTTCTGGGTGGCGTATAGTTCTTTTATAGAATTCCAAACTCTGGGTCAGTGCTCATTAAACTCAGACCCATCATATCGTGTTTCTGCTACAGTAACTTGGGGTAAATTAGCTCTGGCAAAAACTTGATTTGTTGCATGAGTTCCCAGGAGTTTTGTTAACAGTGCTTAAACATCCCCTAGCCCTAAAGTATACCCTGCCGTAACCTGCACAAACTTTTGAATCCAGGAAGCCCCCCCTCTACTAAGAGGAGGTAAGGTACTAGTTATATTATCCATATCAGTAAAATTCCAAGGAACATATCGAATAGTTCCTCCTCTTGAATGCAGGAGGGGCAAGCACAGTTTTTCTTCATATTTTTCCCATATTTCTAATCCCATCTTCATGTAATCTAAATCCCATTGTGGGTCTCCCGCTCCCCCATGAATGCAAAGTCTAGCAGTATTCAAATGTGCAGTGTCAAGTGCTCCCTCGGGAGGCCATTGCAACATTTGCGTCTGGTTCTCTAACGCTCAGCCATAGATATTGTCATTCCATCGGTCGATGAAGAAACGATTTCCCTCACCCTCAGCTACTGTTTCCTTAGGCATTAGTGAGGCTCCAGCCTGACTATTATTTCTTGCAATCCCAATGTGCTTTGTATTACTTTCCTTGTTTTCACAGCTGGTTCTCAAAGAGTTCAGTCTTCTTGAGCTGCGTCTAATGTATCCCACTCCTCTTTCATTCTATCTGCCTCTTTTCTGTTATGCTCGTCCCACTTTTCCAGTGCTGACTTCCGCTCCTCCCATTCTTTAATTCGTGACTCTTCTAATTCCTTTTGTTCCTGTTCCTTATATTTATCCTGTTCTTCCTTCTCCCTAACTTTCTCTTCCCACTCAGCCTGCTGATTTTCTATGCGTATTCTAAATTGTTCCTCTTCTTCTTGACGAGTCATTTTCCATTTCTCAGTACTGGCTTCTAACTCTGCTTTCCATTGTGCTAATTCGTTCTCACAAATTGGCTGCTTACAATATTCTAATTTAACTGTCCCTGATATTTCTGCCCATTCTTCATTTTCTTTCCCTATATCCTCACACGCTGCCCTCATCTCAGGATCTTCTATCACTCCTGGGGCATTTGGTTATAAAATCTCCTTTCGGGTGAGGTCTCCTTTTTGTTACTGTGGAGGGTCCCCTTGGATTGTTTAGGTTCCTGATCTATAGGAATAGGGTCTTGGTATCCTATAGCTGCAACTGCAGTTAAGGTAGGATATAGTCCTGTTTCTCCCAGATTATGTGTGGGGTTATAAGAAGGGGGCTCCTCGCCACCTTCTCTTGCTACCTCCATCCATAATGTAACATGTTGTAAGTGTTCCACTAATTTCTGTCCTGTTTTGCCCTTCTCTATCTAAGTTTGCAAGTCATGTAGCGAACGTGGGTCTAGGGTACCGCTTGCTGGCCAGGCAAAAGTGGAGTCCCGTAGTGCCCAGTTCCTTATCGTCCCTCCAGTCTTAGTCCCAGACCTCTGAGTTTAAGCACCTCCTCTCGCAGCTTGGAGACTGAGCACACCACCCTTTTTTGGTGTCACCAGTATAAGTAGTCCAGGAACCGCCCACCTGCTGCAGTAGTCTCAGTCTCCAAGCAGCTGGAGGAGTCATGAGCTTAGAGGTCCGGGGCTCACTGGAGGAATGATTAAGGAGATGTAGGGTTAGATAGTTAGTGGAGTTTAGGATTGATTGGGTTTCACATAAAATCAAATAAGTAATAAATAAAGGGGCTGCGGTCCTTTAAAACAAATCTGCTTCCCAATCTTTAACCCTCTGTTTTTCTCTGTGGCATCCTGTCTCTCCATTCTCACTTGCCTTGTTGCTGTGTGTTGATTCTGTTTCCTGTAGATTAACTGTAGATACTGATGTTCGTCTTCCTTGTTTAAGTTCCACTTTGTTCATCCACGAGGCCCAGGTGACAGTCTTTTCATTAACTGTATAGCGTTCAGAGACTCTCATTGTGTCAGCTCTCTGGGACAGGATATTAACTCATTTCATTGCTCAATCTTGCTGATTTTGCAGTTTCAGTGTGAAAAAGTCAGAGCAAGCTGTTTCTTAGTATGAAATAGGCCTGAGCTATAGACGTTAGCACAAGATGGATTCAACCTGTAACAAAGGTACCTGAAAGAGATTCATTTTTTTCCCTACAAGAGTTACCCTCAAGGTGGTCATTCACAAGCATTTAATCAATCTTTTCCTCTCAAACTTCAGATTTTCTTCAGAGAGAAGAAAATCCATCCACCATCTGCCGGAGACAAAGAAATACCGACGAGCCCTTTGGTGGCTGAAGTGAATAGAGGCATGGGAGTAATGTCATTGAAACCTGGGCTTTTCATTGGTTCTTTGTCTCCACTAATCTGCTGGTAGGGAAACACAACCCACTTGTCTGGACTGGTCTAGCAGGATGATGTGGAAACTGTGCTGCTGTGAATCAGTGTATTTATGCTACATAGAAATGTACTGGGGTTTCTTTGGGAAGGTGTGTGGAACGGAACTTTTATCTCTCTTCCGTTTCCCACTACTTACAGAAACTTCATTTCTACAGCACGGGAACTTCTCCCAGCTCACTTCTTCCCTTCCTGTGACTAGAGCAGCATTGCAGTGCTCCGCCACCACAGTCTTCACTTTGGCTGGATGCCACCCACAGTCTCTGTTGCTACTTACATAGAGCTGAGGATTAGAGAACTGCAAATACAGGAGTTGATATTCACAAAGGTTTATGGGGTTTACAAGACCTGCAAACTGTATAAACCCTGGTGATCCCCATATTCAGCAGCATTAACCAGGTAGTGCCAAAAAGTATTACCACAGACTGCTCTGAAAACGCCCAGTTAGTTTTGGGGTGGGCCTGGGACAGTCCCAGTAGCTATCTGGTCAGTGGCAATATTCATCTGTTAAATGGATAACTAAACCACATAAAGTTAGGACAGATCAATGGCTGGCCTAACTTTATGCATTTTTTTGCTTTTCAGTTAGCAGCTAAATATCGCCACTGGCTAGATAGCAATTCCTTTCTGTGGTAAAACCAGATATTTAGTACCAGATGCCACATAGACTCTGGCACAGAATAGTTTCAGCAGCGGTGGCCAGGCACTTCAAAAATGCTGACCTCTGCTACTAAATATCAAACCCAGAGTTTTTCATATTCTGAAAAATGTTTAAACATGTTAACCATCCTTCTGGTTTCCCGACACTAATGTAAAAATCTGTAGAATCCTGAAAAAAGCCAGAGAGTAATCAGTTCTAACATCCTGAGTCCTGAACACATCTGACAGGGCCACCCCCCTAAACTTTGGATCCCAGATATGTTTCTAGCTTGCCAGTGCCTTAATCTGGCCCTGTCTGTGGCAGCAGATATTAGTTGCCAGTAAACACAGCAACTAATAAGAAAGCAATAGAATTCAGTTAGTAGGTTTTACAGTAGAAATAACAAAGAAAACAAAATATATATCTGAATAACTAAAGTGCACTAATAGCTAGGGATTTGTAATCCCTGTATGTGTGTGTGTGTATGTGGGGGTATCTTTGGCAGTGAGGCCAGTTCATGAGGTGGTGGAGCCATTTTGCGGGGTAGGTAATTTTTGAGCTGGGGCAGTTTGTAGGATGATGAAGCAGTTGTGGTGGCATTTTTGCAGAGAGTTTTTAGGGGTGAGGAATTTTGTAGGATATTGGAGCAATTGCGGGGGGGGGGCTCCTTCTCCTATACAAATGCATTAGGCTATTTGTTGGGGGGGAGGCCTTATTTCTCTGGAACTCCTGGTCTGATCTGGCCCATTTTCACACTCAATGTCTTCTCCTTTGCCAACTTTATCCCATTCCATATTATTTCGTAGAGTTATTCTGCCCCCAGATAGTTGGACAGACAGATATTTCTCAACCCCTTATATATAATTCTTTTTAATTTCCATTTAGTTAGAAAGAATACAGAATGCACGTAAATTTCATGAAATAAAACAAATTAAATGAAAAGTCCTGCACAGCCTTAAAAAATGTACTTAGGGACCACTAATCTGTGTGTTATGTCAAGTTAATGCTGATTCCTGGCAACCTAGCCGTGGGATTTTTTTTGTCAAGATGGGATGTAGTAAGACTAGAGTACTTGGTATTCCAAGGTAGTCTCTCATCCATGTACTAGCCAGGCTCAACCCTGTTTAACCTCTGAGATCTGGTTTCTGATTGTATTGTGTGTAGGTCAGAATCAACTAATCAAACCAGTTCCAGAGCAGAGTTTAGCAGTCAAAGGGTAACAGCTGAAGCTAGAGCTGAGGGATGATTCCTGCAGATTTTTCAGATGATAACGTTTTTTAAAATAAGAACTATAGGGGGATATTCTAAGGCATTTAGGCAGTCACTGGGATATTCAGCAGCTAATGTCAGGGCTAGGTAGCTAGTATGGGAGCAGAATAGAGATAGTAACCAAGGATAACCGCTGCAGCGATATTCAGCCACTAGCCAGTTATCCTAAACTGGCTAAAGTTAGGTACTTAAATGGCTGACCTAACTTTAGATGATTTAGCTAACTGGCCAGCATCTGAATATCACTGCTGACCGGTTAGCTAAATCACTATCCGGCCAACCCAGATATTCAGTGTCTGTGGCTAGATGTGATCCCAGCATTGAATAGCCGGGTTCATTTTACAGCTTTAACAGCGAGGCGCTTTAATAGTGTTAGCCACTGCCACTGAATGTCTCCACAGACTGCACCATCACTGTCCAGTAAATGCAACGGCAGTCTGTGGGTGGAGCGGGGGAAGTACTGGCAGTAACTGGGTAAGTGCTGACATTTGCCCTGTCAGTATAATTTTCAGCAGCCCCCTGTCTGGATAACTTAGGCTGTATGAAAAGCTGCAATCTGGACAAGAGCTGGCTGAAAATCATGCTAAGTGGGTAAGTGTGAGCAATTACCAGGTTAGCACCGTTGAGCCCGGGTATTCAGCAACTCCTATCTGGATACCGCCGCTGAATATCCTGCTGATATTTAAGTGCCATGGAGGCCCGCCGTGGCATTTAAATATCAGCATATCAGCTTCATAGATTCTATCTGAAGAAAGACAACTCATGAATTCTATATCAAATCTCATTTTTTAAGAGTTTGTCAATACCTGGTGGATTTGGCAATATTGAATCTGCTGGATCTGAGAAGGTGCTTACGGCTTTGCTCATTTTGAGTTAGTATGTTGAAGTGCCCGGTCACAGTAGCAGTGTGGAGAGCAGCCCTGTTCCACCCTGTGATTTCTTGCAGCAGCAGTCGCAGACTGTGAGATCCGAGAGCCAGTGAGCTCACAGGTTCCTCAGTGGTGCTGACCCCTTCTTATGAGGAAACCCATGCAGGCCGCTGCTAAACCTGTGGGTACTCTGCCTCACATGATGCATTACTTCTGCTATCACCAGGGAAAGCACAGAAGGTAGAACCTGCCCTAAATGCAAACTTGGACTGTCTGGGATGGAAATGAAGGCATGCAAGGTTGTATTTTTTTAATGGAGTTGGCCTCGTGAAACCTTTAAGAATTAACTTGGGAATGATGGGATCCAGAAATTGAAGGAAAAGTATAGAAATGAAGAAGATATCCAGGAAAGGACGCTGAGAGAGATATGCAGTGGAACTATCCAGACGGTGCCGAGGTAGTCTGTGGGTAGAGTGACTATCCAGCTAGCTGCAATATTCAGCCGACACTCGGATAATGTCCACCTTTATGCTGATAGCTTCCACATAACTGAGGACAGATAAAAAAGCTTTCCTAAGTGATATTCAGATAGGCTATCTGGATATTCAGCATTGGCCACTAGCTGGACACAATCGCTGAATACCCAGCTGGTATTTAATAGCTACGACTGTCCGCCGCAATGTTTAAATATCTGATGCTCTGAATATCAGGCCTGAATTATTTTATCACATAAAAGGGGAGCAGCTGCAGCGTAGCTGAATTGGTGCCAATATCTGTTTTGCTGAACTTTTTATGGTCAGAGATAAAAAGGGTATTTGGCAAACTACTGGGTATTTAATTATTTTGCAAATAAATATTCATAGGACAGGCTGAGTGGGTATTTGGATGTGTCCCGCTTATGTATATATTTCAGATAAAGAAAGCCAGGAAAAAGAATTCTGAAATTGTAGTTCTTTCACATATTTAAAAACTCTCCTTCCCTGAGCTGAGTTCTCAGGGTAGTTAGTCATTAATGAGTGATACTTTCATACATACAACTTGACGGAAGATAAATACCACATTATGGGAATTATTTTAGAAGCCTTATTCATGTTTTAAATGTGGATGTGGCAGCAGATACATGTGTAAGCTGCGTCCATGTGGAAAACATGATTTTGGAAAGGCTGTAATTTACACATTGCTTCACCGGGTACATATTCTATACATGTGTTTCCAGGGGGCGTTTTGGGGGGTGGCGTGGACTGCACCAGCATTTACACAAGTGTGATGTATTCCATAAAGGCCGGCGATTGTTCAGGGTGGGATTTCTGAACATGCCAGTATGCACCTGCTATAAATCGTGAACAAGCATTGGCCTCCTTTGTCTTTTGGGACTGCTTGTGACATTGGTGACTGGAGGAGCTTTGCTTTTGATTCCTTGGCTTGACTGTTGTTTGTGTCCATGTAGATATTTTGGGTTGTTTTCTTTCCCTGCACTTTTTTTCTTGTTCCTCTCTCAGACCTGTCTTCCATCCCTTTTCAAAGACCCCTGTGTATTCCATCTCTCTGAGCTCCTTTCCCCTCCCTCCCTCCCTCAGCCATGCTCATTCCAAACTCCCAGTGCCTCTCTTCCTGGCCCTGGGTGGATCAGTCTTCCTTTTGCCCAGCTGCTTAGGTCTATCTGTCTGTGTGTGTCTGAGTATTCCTTTCTGCATCTGTGTGTCTCTGTCTGTGTTGGGCTTTTTCTTTTACAACAAATTAGTAACCCTAACAACTGCCTTTGCCCCATCCCTTACCCCACCCCCTACAATCAGCAGTGCCCTAGTAGGGTTGGCAATGCTGAGGAAAAAGTAGCTTTGGGGATCATTTTAGAAGCCCTGTTTGTGCTTTGGACATCCAAAACCGGGCATAGAGACATCCAAAGCACAGAGAGTATCCCAGAGCCGCTTTAGAAGTCGGTTGTGGAGACGTCCCCAGCATGAGGACATCTGAATCTGAATGGGAGCATAGAGGAGGCATGGCAAGGGTGTTCCCAGGAACCTGGAGGCATGATTAGGGCGTTCCCAGGGACCAGGATATCCCCACCTGATCACAGAAACATCATGGATGTCCACATCAGATCCAACTTTAGACCTGCTATGAGGCACACATAGCAACAAACAAGCATCTAAAAAGTGCTAATTTCAGCTGAAAAACATCCAGAGGGTGTAGAGAAGAAAACACTTTATTATCCCCAGTACTCAGCACAATTTTAGCTCTAGCAGCAGTGGGATTTGTTGGCTGCCCTGTTCCTAACCCACTACTCTAACCATTATGCTATCCTGGATGTCTGAGTTCTGAAATATGGTTCTGGGCAGGGGCGGCTCAAGGCAATCTGCTGCCTGAGGCGAAGTATTAAAAGGCCCCCCCCCCCTCACCACCTTTGAGGGGGGCAGGCCTTTTTCAGAAATCCAATCAGTGACTGAACCAAACCAAAAAGCCGATTAGATTATATAGAGGAAATGCAAGATGTTTGCACCCAGGGCCATATCGAGCTGCAATCGCACCCTGTGCGACTTGCAGCTCGTACACACGCCCCCCCCCCCCTCCACCATACCTCCGTCCAGCGCTGCCTGCTCTTTCCCTGCTGCTGCCACCCTCTGTTTTTTTCACGGAGGTGCCGGCAGCAGGGAAAGAGCAAGCAGCGCTGGACGGAGGTATGGGGAGGAGGAGGGGGGCATGTGCCCAATCTGAAAGGCGCCGGCACTTTAAGAAGATCTGTCCCTCCCTATTCTGACATGGCATTGGAGAAGGGAGGGACCAGACCTGCTTAAAGTGCTGCAAAAAGGCTTAGGGAGCGCATTTCGTCTGCCTGCTATTGTCTTGCCAGCAGCAGCAGGGCAACAGCAGACAGCCAAAATGCACCCCCAAACCTTTCTGCCCTGTGCGGCTGCACCACTTGCTCAGGGCTAGTTACGGTCCCGTTTGCACACCAAGGAACTAAAAGACAGCAAGAACCAATAGCACAGTTTATAAAACTAAATTATAACTCATTTTTATTTTGTTGTTATAAACTGCATTATGGTTCTTGCTTTTTCTTTTTTAACATATATTCTGCAGCCACAGTAGGTGCAGAGCAGAACCAGGACATTCACCCACAGAACTCAATATTTAAAAAAAAATCTGATTCTGATCATCTCACTAACCACAACAACCACCACTATTTTCCAGTACCAGGCATATTGTGAACTAAAACAAAACCCTACAACAAAGAGCAAACCTACCATACCATACCATACCATATCAGCACAAACTTCCAAAACTCACATAAGGAGCCCATCCAAAAAAAGCATCACTGTAAATACTACAGTGGGCCCTGGAACATCCATACACCCATTTGAAAAGCTGAAAAAGTCAAATTACTACAGTACAGTATAGATCTTTATGTACAAACTCCATGTTAACAGAACACCTGACCTCAGTCAAACACTCGCAACATCGACTCTCACCAAGTACAGAATAAGTAACCACAATCTAAAGTAAAAATAAAAATATGTAGACTAAATTTAAATTGAAACCCCGAGAAGCCAGAGTCCACATGCAGTGTGCAATATCAGATAAATAAGAGATGCAGTTACCCAATACTGTGTAAAATATAAAAATAGCACAAAGTCCAATAACTAAAATTAAATAAAATTATTTTTTTCTACCTTTGTTGTCTGACCATTTTATTCTCTGATCATGCTGGTCCCGATCTGAGGCTTCAGCTTTCCTGTCTTCTCTTAGCTCTCTTTCTGTGGTCTATGGTCCATCTGCCTTTTCTTATCTCTTCTTTTGTTTTCGTCACTTCCTTCCATCAGCCCATTTCCAGTTCCAGTAACCCTCCCCAGTATCAGCCCCCTTTCCAGTCCTTCCCTCCCAGTACCTTCCAATGTCAATCACCTTGCATTCCCATGACTGCAACTGACTCCATTCCCTTTCAGTCTCCCTCTTTCCTCACTGTCCAGCCCCTTCTAGTCCAAATACCATCCCAGATATCAGCTCACGTCCACTCTCACTGCCACCCCCCCAGTCAGCTCCCTTCCAGTCGCCCTACCCTCTTTTCCATCCCCCTTCCAGCTTCCTCCCCATTACCCAACTACCTACCACTTCCATCCCCAAGAGTCAGCTCCCTTCCAGTCCCCCTTCAGTACATCCCAGGTGTCAGCTCCTTTCCAGCCCCTTCCTTCCCCCGTGTCAGCTCCCTTCGTGCCCCCTCCTTCCCCTGGCACACCCTCTCATTATCTGCTCCCTTCCAGTCCTATTCTACCATCCTCCCGCATCAGCCCATTTGTACCCTAGCCCTAGTTTTCTTCTAGGGCCAGCAGCACTCTCCTCCCCTCCCCCATTAGCCCATTTCCAGTCCTATTCCCCTTCAGCCCACTCTAGTCCTAGCCCCCCAATCAGCCCATTACCAGTCCTAGCTCATTTCCAGTGCTAGCCTCCCATCTGCCTATTACCAGTCCTAACCCCCCCATAGCCCATTACCAGTCCTAACCCCTTCCCATCAGCCCACTTCCAGTCCTAACCCCCCCATCAGCCCATTTCCAGTCCTAGTCCCCCATAGGCCATTACCAATCCTAAACACCCCCCATCAGCCCACTTCCAGTCCTAACCCCCCGTCATCCCATTTGCAGTCCTAGACCCCCCATAGACCATTACCAGTCCTAGCCCCCCATAGCCCATTACCAGTCCTAAACAACCCCCATCCAGTCCTAACCTCCCCCCCCCCATCAGCCCATTTACAGTGCTAGACACCGATATCTCATTAGCTGTCCTAATCAACCCCCATCCAATTCTAACCTCTCCCCCCCATAAGCCCATTTCCAGTCCTAGACTCCCCCCCTTTCCAGTCCTGGCCCCCAGGAAATAATAACACTCAAATTTATGCCGCTGCCGAGAAGCGGACTTGGCAGCGGCAGAAATTTGAGCGTTTGGATTTTTTTTTTTTAAACGTTTGAAGGTGAAGTGAGGCGGCTCTTTTGGGGGCAAAATGCCACCTTTAAAACTTCGCCGCCTGAGGCAGCCGCCTCACTTCGCCTCATGATAGAGCCGCCCCTGGTTCTGGGGGTGTCTAGTAGATTCCCTGCAGAAGTCTAAGCATTGACAAGTTAGATGCAAGGCATTGATAAGGCAGGCAAAGAGAGAATTTGAAAAGAAGCTTGCTGTGGAAGCAAAAACGCATAATAAAAACTTCCTCAAGTAAATTCCTAGCAAAGAACCTCTGAGAGAATCAGTTGGACAATTGGATGATAGAGGGGTAAAAGGGGAGTTAAGGGAGGACAAGGCCATAGTGGAGAGACTGAATGAATTCTTTGCTTCAGTGTTTACTGAAGAAGATGTAGGGAAGTTACCCATACCTGAAATGGTATATAAAGGTGATGTAGCAGAAGAATTGAAAGAAATATTGATAAACCGGGAAGATATATTACAACTGTTTGATAAACTGAAGAGTAGCAAATCACCTGGACAGGATGGTAGGCATTCAAGGGTGTTGAAAGAACTGAAATACGAGATTGTAAACCTATTATTAGTAATCTGTAAACTATCATTTAAATCATCTGTAGTACCTGAGGACTAGAGAGTGGCCAATGTAACTCCAGTTTTTAAAAAGGGTTCTAGGGTTGATCCGGGAAAATACAGGCCAGTAAGCTGATGTCGGTACCGGGCAAAATGGTAGAAGCCATTATAAAGAATAAAATTACTGAACACGTAGATAGCCAACATGGATTTAGCCAAGGAAAGTCTTGTCTTACTAATCTGTTATATTTTTTGAAGGTGTGAATAAACAGGTAAACAGAGGTGAGCCGATTGATATAGTGTATCTAGATTTTCAGAAAGCCTTTGACAAGGTCCCTCATGAGAGACTCTTGGTGAAATTAAAAAGTCATGGGATTGGAAGCAATGTAGTATTGTGGATCAGGAACTGGTTAAAAGATAGAAAGCAGAGAATAGGGCTAAATGGCCAATTTTCTTCAGGGGTCTGTGCTGGGCCTGTTGCTTTTTAATATATTCATAAATGACTTGGAAATAGGAATAACAAGTTAGGTAATCAAATTTGCAGATGACACAAAGTTGTTAAAATGCAAGAGGATTGTGAAACATTGAAAGAGGACCTTGAAAAACTGGAAGACTGGACTTCCAAATGGCAGATGAAATTTAATGTGGACAAGTGCAAAGTTATGCACCTAGGAAAGAACAACCCACGCTATGGTTACACAATGCAAGGGTACCACCTTAGAAACCACCACCCAGAAAAAAGATTTAGGTGTCATCGTGGATAATACGTTCACACCCTCCATCCAGTGTGCAGCTGCCGCCAAGAAAGCAAATAGAATGCTAGGAATCATAAGGAAAGGAATGGAGAATAAAACCAAGGATATTATAATGCTTCTGTATCATTCCATGGTGCGACCGCACCTTGAATATTGTGTGCAATTCTGGTCGCCATATCTTAAAAAATATATATCTGAATTAGAAACTCGCAATCTTGGGGTCATCTTTGACGCTTCCCTCTCCTTTTCCACACATATCCAACAGATGGCTAAACCTGTCATTTCTTTCTCTATAGCCTTAACAAAATTTGCCCTTCCTTTCTGAACACACTACTGAAACACTTATCCACTCTTTAGTCACCTCCCGTCTTGACTATTGTAACCTCCTCCTTGCTAGTGTCCCTCTGAGTGACCTCTCTCCCCTTCAATCTATTCAGAACTCTACTGCACAGCTTATCTTCCACCAGCCCCAAAATTCTCATTTAATGCCTCTTCTCAAGTCACTGCATTGGCTCCCCTTCTGTTTTCATATCCAATTCTAACTTTTCCTTCAGACATATAAATGCATTCCTTCTACTGCTCCTCACTACCTCTCCTCTCTCCCTACACCTCTCCTCATGGACTGCGCTCTTCCACTGGCCTGCTTCTCTCTATGCCCTTTTCTTCCACTGCCAACTCTAGACTTTCACCTTACTACTCCTTATGTGTGGAACAAACTAACCAAGTCTGTATGTCAGGCTTTATCTCTCCACCTTTCCAAATCCATGCTAAAGGCTTACCTCTTTGTAGCTGCTTTTGGATCCTGATCCCTTGTTTTCCTTGTGTCTCCTTACTTTTCCCTATTTGTACCCTTATTCTCAACTATTGTAGTATCTGTCCTGATTAGATTGTAAGCTCTGACGAGCAGAGACTGTCTTTTCTATGTATCTGTACAGTACTGTGTACACCTTGTAGCACTATATAAATGATTGATAGTAGTAGTAGTAGTAGTTTGACATTTCCCCTCAGATGATCCAGGCCTCGGAGAAAGCCCCTCGATGCCATCAAAATACTGTCAGGGCTCATATGCAAATTAGCCACACAGTGCCCCTGTTTCTCTGGAAGAGCATGCCAAACTTGCGCCGACTTCTGTGTGCATGTGTTTGGCTTGCTCTCCCAGTTTAATGCTGCCATTTGCGCACAGTTTAACAAATGGCTAATACGTGACTAATTTAGATATAAGACCCTTTCTGCATGCCGGCATTAAAGTTGCACACTATCAATGTGCTACAATTAGGCATAAAATGTTGATAACGTGCGACTTTCTGCATCAGTCTGTTAGATCGGAAGCCCTCCGGGGACAAGAAACTACCTACTTTACCTAAATGTAACTTGCCTTGAACTAGTACTGGAAAGATGTGAACTAAATATATAAATAAATATATAAATAAATACAGTACATTATGTAGCCAAATATTCCTGTAAGGTACAGTGATTGACACCTATGTTATGTCTTTCCTAGTAACCGTTTTTGAGTCAATTTCCAAATTCACTGTGGTGCTTGAAGGTCCACAGAGTATCCCTTTGAAAATTTGGAAAAGGGCTGGTGCTCTGAGAAGTCTTTACTCCACATACTTTGCAGACACAAAGTAAAACAGACACAAGAGATGTCCAAATCAAACCCCCTCATGTTCTTTACAACCTTACCTTACTATACTTATGTTCTCCGGTGCCCTCCACATGGAAGGTGGGCAATTTTCAAAGGTCATGTAAATCTTTTCAAATTCTCCCCTCCCCCTTTTAAGAGAAACAAGAATAATTCCATTTTAATGTGCCTTTTTAAATTCCTCTATGTGCAAGGCTTTTATGGACCTGAGGACTTGGCTTTAACGTCACCGGCACAACTTGAAGAGTGCCTAAACATGATGTTGTTTGTTCATTTTGTCCTCAGAAATGTCATAGGATCTTTAATCAAAGATCTCAAGCCTAGAGGAGTAGAATAAGTAATCCTTAATCGAACAAACTATAACTTCATGCAACCAGTTCTCACAAATCAAGTGTACAGCTGGCAATAAATAACCAAACAACAGAGAAAACATCAGATATCCTCTAATGGGACTTTGCCAAAAGAATAAATCCCCTAGTTCTTAAAGTCCCAGTGCTTTCATTCATTGTTTCATGGTTGAATGTAAAACTAATATCTTACAATAAGTCAGAAAACATTCAAAGCTGACATGGCATCCTGTTTCAGACCCATAAGTCTTGCTTCAGGGACAAATATTCAACAAACATCAGCCATCTTAGTTTAACAGCCTCTAAAATGCCTTAACATACACATGACCTGCACCAGAATATATAGAAAACAGATGTTTGAACAAGCATCACTTAAACACCTAATACCAATTACCAAAGGTACCACATTACTTCAACATTCATTAATTAGAAAACACTATTATCCATCACAATCCAGAGAGGTCCACTCAATTTCATTATTCAGCCCATAAGGTTCTAATGACTGCAAGTGGTAAATCCACTTTTGTTCAAGATAATTTAATCGCCCTATGTAATCACCACCCTGACAATCTGTGCTCACTTGATCAATCACCAACCACTGGAAAGGTAAGGCATGATGCTGACACTTAACAAGATGAGCCACCATTGGAGCTGATATAATTTTATTGTATAGTCTACTGTAGTGTTCATTCAAACACTTGCAAACTGGCCAACTAGTACGGCCTACATATATTTTTGGACACGAGCAAATGAACAAATATATAACAAAGCCTGAATTACAAGATGTAATATGACTCAATTGAAACTGCTCTTGGGTGACAGGATGAGTCCAGACAGGGCCAGTAATAACATTTGCACACCATTGGCAATGACCACAGCTTGTATGGATCCCTTCAGTAGGCTATGACCTTTCTTGCAGCCAATTATTAATATTTCTACCATGCTTCTAGGTGAAGCAAAGAGGACTTTCAGACGCGCTATTCAAAGCCTGCAGGGTGTACCAATGCCGCTTGATCAAACCAGCAATCCAAGGAGCCATGTTGAAATATGGTAAATAGATACAATTCTGTCCTCTTGTCTGTTGCTCAGACACTGTCGAAATAAGAGCCATTCACTGTGGGCGTATCTAGCCCTTTTATATACACGCTTTACTGCCGAGATTGGATACCTCTGGTTTAACAACCGGCTCTGCAGATCATTTGTTTTTTCCAAAAAAAATCTGTAAAAGAGGTACAGATACAACGCAAGCACAGAAATTGACCCACAAGTAGGCTTTCCTTTAACTATCTAGAATGATCACTTTCAAACCGTAACAAAGTATTTCTTTCAACAGGTTTTCAGTAAAGAGATGTAGATAGCATACCTAACTATACTTGAACTAGTACATCTAAAAATTCAATCTGGTGATCTGAATACTTTTTTGAAAACTTCAAAATTGGGTTTTGATCATTTATCCATGAACCTAACTGCTGTAACGAATCCTGCCAAAGAAAGAAAATATCATCCAAAAAAACGCTTCCATAGGCTCACCTGAGAAAAGTAAACTGAAGTATAAACATATATATCCTCAAAATGAGCCATGTATAGAGTTGCTAGTGAGGGGGCAACAGACGCTCCCATCGCAGTACCATGATGTTGTAGGTAAAACTGACATCAAAGTAAAAATAATGACAAGTCAGAACAACCTCCCGTAGCTAAATCAAAAAGGCTGAAGTAACTCGACGTGAACGCTGTGAAATATCTAATTTCTGTTGATCAATAGCCATGATCTCATTTTGGGGAATAACTATATAAAGAGACTGTACATCCATAGTTACAAAACAGAATTCTGGGGTGGTGATGTGAACATCAGATATAAGACGTAAAAAATTGAAAACGTCTTTTACAAAGGACCGAACCTGCATAGCCATAGGATTTAAAAATAAATCTATAAATTTTGATAATGGTTCCAAAATAGTACTTCTTAACGATACAAGAACGAGGGGATTTAACCCTTTGGCAAAGTCCCATTAGCGGATATCAGATGGTTTCTCTGTTGTTTGGTTATTTATTGCCAGCTGTATAGCTTGATTTGTGAGAATTGGTTGCATGGAGTTATAGAGTGAGTTTGATTAAGGATAGGACAACACCTGGCATCCAAAAGCACTAGCTGTAGATAATGAGTAAAAAGAGGTGACTAATTTCAGTTCCCTACGCCTCCTGAGGATTTTACAGGCCATTCTTTACCTTCCTTTCTTCAAAGCCATTTTTAACTCTGCAGCTTTCTGATCAGGCATCACCTGGCAACATCCTCATTATCATTGATTTATACTTCAATTATCATTGCTCTGTCAGATCAAAATATTTTTAATCTTTCTCCCTATAGACATCGTACTGTCCCCTATTCTCCTAAGTCTATCTCTTTGGTTAATTGTCTGTCTGCTTGATTTAATTAGTAAAACATCCATGTCAGGTTTGTATATTCAGAGTTGCCAGATACTCCTTGGTTTGTTTTCTATTTGCATGGACTTGTTTTTCCAGTGGAGTGGAGGAGTAGCCTAGTGGTTAGGACACTGGCTTGGTAACCAAGCAACCAGGGTTCAAGTCCCACTAGCACTCCTTGTGGCTTTGGGTAAGTCACTTAACCCTCTGTTGCCTCAGAAGAAAGGCCTGGCAATCTACTTCCAGTGACACTGCCAAGAAAACCCAGGAGCTTCTGGGTCACCAGGAGTCAGGAATGACTGAAAGGCACATATTGCATTTTTTGTTTTTCCAGTATCTCTGAAAAGAGCAGAACCAAAGCCCACAGATATAAGGAGTCAAAAAAGGACTGATTTGGCCTACCTTAGTAATAGGGTTGCCAACTGGCCGGTTTTCAGCCGGCCTGGCCGGTTTTTCCATGGCCAGGCCGGCTGCCGGCGCAGAGGCAAAACCGGCCCTTGAAAAGCCGGTTTTTTTTTTGCTCTGGCCGCAAGATCGGGAGCGGCCAGAGCAAAAAAAACGGCTTTTCTCCCCCGGAGGGCTTCAGAGGGAGCCGGGGAAGCCCGCGCGAGGCCCCGGCTCCCTCTGAACAGCCGCCAGCGTGAAGAGCCTTTACCTTCACGCTGACGGCTGTTCCTGTGAAGCCGCGATTGGTGGGAAAGGTTAAAGGCAATGCCCTTTAACCTTTCCCAGCATTCGCGGCTTCACAGGAACAGCCGCCAGCGTGAAGGAAAAGGCTCTTCACGCTGGCAGCTGTTCAGAGGGAGCCGGGGCCTCGCGCGGGCTTCCCCGGCTCCCTCTAAAGCCTCAGACAGCCGCGGTTTTGGGGGGGGGAGGCCAAGGACTGCATGGGCTGTGATGGGGGGAGGGGGCCTGGACTGGAAATAGGAGGGTGGAATTTGACTGGAAATGGGTTGTGATGGGGGGGGGGACCTGGACCGGAAAAGGACTATGGGGGGGGGACTTGGACTGGAAAGAAACGGGCTGCGATGGGAGGGGACCTGGACTGTAAAAGGGCTATGGGGGGGACATGGACTGGAACTGGGTTTTGATGGGGAGGGGGACCTGGACTGGAAAAGGGCTGGGGGGGGGGGCATGGACTGGAAAAGGGCTGGGGGGGGCATGGACTGGAAATGGGTTGTGATGGGGAGGGGGACCTGGACTGGAAAAGGGCTATGGGGGAGGGACCTTGGACTGGAAATGGCCTATGGTGGAGGGAGGGGGAACAGACTGGAAATAGGCTGTGATTAGGGGGACTTGGACTGGAAATGGGTTGTGAAGGGGGGGGACCTGGACTGGAAAAGGGCTATGGGGGGGCATTGGACTGGAAAGAAATGGGCTGTGTGGGGTGGGGACCTGGACTGTAAAAGGGCTATGTGGGGGGACGGGACATGGACTGGAAATGGGTTTTGATGGGGAGCGGGACCTGGACTGGAAAAGGGCTATGGGGGGGGGGGGGACATGGACTGGAAATGGGTTGTGATGGGGAGGGGGACCTGGACTGGAAAAGGGCTATGGGGGGGGAACTTGGACTGGAAATGGGCTATGGTGGAGGGAGGGGGAACTTGGACTGGAAATAGGCTGTGATTAGGGGGGCTAGGACTGCAAATGGACTGTGATGGTGGGGAGGGGGTAGGACTGCAAATGGGCTGTGATGGTGCGGGGGGACTCGGACTGCAAATGGGATGTGATGGAGGGGGCCTAGGACTGGAAATAGGCTGTGATGGGGGACTTGGACTGGAAATGGGCTGTGATGGGGGGGGGCTAGGACTGGAAATGGTCTGTGATGTGAGGGCTAGCACTGGAAATGGGCTGATGAAGAGCTGGAATAGGACTGGAAATGGGCTGATGTGGGGCATGGGAGAATGGGATTAGAAGGGAGTGGATGCTGGGTGGGTCTAGAACTATAAGGGAACTGATTTTGGGGGAGGACTAGAATAGATGGGGAATGAGAATGGAGAGGGGAAAAAATATTTTGTGTGGAAGAAAAGTCTATGATGGGCTGGGTATTGGGAGAGTGAGGGGCTTGAGAATGGAAGGGTGAAATTTAAATGGATGTTAAAGGAATAAGGAAAGAATTGGGGGAAAGAGCAAAAGGGAAACAATCAGTATGTTAAAGCAGAAATAGAGAGAGAATGGAAAACATCTAAAAGAGAAGAAAGGACAAATGGATAGCTCGCAGAAGACACGAAGAAACCAGAAGAAAGTGACTGGAACAATTGCAACTGAAAAATAAAACGCCCAAACAGAAGGTAGAAAAATACTTTTTATTTTGAATTTATTAGCTGGAATATGTTTGGTCTGGGAAGTGTGTATTGATAACATCTTTGCGTTTTTGTTTAGTGCAAGAGGAAATTACTTTATAGTTTTATTTCTCCAGTGTTGTACATTTCATGTTTGGATTTTGGGGTTCCCAGTTTAATTATTATCTGACCAAGGAAGTTAGCCTACACGTATCCTCGGTAATTTTTGTGGGTGGGGCTGGGGGCGTGGCGGGGGTGGGACTAGGGGCGGAGAATGGGTGGAGCATGGCGAGCCACAGGTGTCGGGTTTTTCTCGGTGAAAAAGTTGGTAACCCTACTTAGTAACCTGGAACCATCTGGTAATTTTATTGTCCACAGCTATGTTTTGATTTTCCCCTAGTAGTGATATCTAGATGTTAGGGCAAAGAGATATAAATCTTTAATCCAAAGCCCATATTAGTCACCCACCATGAGTTGGAGTCATCCTATCTTTTGTGGCTCCTGAAGATTATTATTTTGAGATATTTGTGTTTTCCTGAACAGTTGCTGTTGTAAACAGTAAAATCGGAAAGGTATTCTGCATGGTCAAAACAATATTTCCTGCACAAACAACTAAAGACAGTGGGGATGAATAGGAGGTGATACAGACATTTCACCCATGATTTGGACTACATAGTGGGCCGGCCCGTCCATTGTGCAAGAATGTTCGCACAGGACCCCACACAAACTTCATTCTCGCACAAATGGACGGCTTCAGAGGGAGCCGGGGAAGCCCACGTGAGGCCCCGGCTCCCTCTGCACAGCTGCCATTGTGAAGAGTGTTTTCCCTCACGTTGGCGGCTGTTTCTGTGAAACGTGCGAGTGCCAGGAAATTTCCCTTTAACCTTTCCCGGCATTCAGCGCGCTTCACAGAAACAGTCGCCAGCGTGAGGGAAAACACTCTTCACACTGGCGGCTGTGCAAAGTGAGCTGGAGCCTCACGCGGTCTTCCCGGCTCCCTCTAAAGCTCCTTAGATGGCCGTGGGACTCTTCAGTGGGGGGGGGGGGGGGAGGAGTCTAGCATAGGACTGGAAATGGGCATATGGGGGGGGGGCAAGGATTGGAAATGGGCTGATGGGGGGAGCTTGGACTAGAAATGGGCTGATGGGGGGGCTGGAATGGGACTGGAAATGGGTTGATGGGGGGCTAGGATTAGAAATTGGCTGATGGGGGGAGCTTGGACTGGAAATGGGCTGATGGGGGGCTGGAATGGGACTGGAAAGGAGCATATGGGGGCTAGGACTGGAAATGGGCTGATGTAGGGGCATGGGAGAATGGGACTAGAACTAGAAGAGCTGATTTTGGGGGAGGACTAGAAGGGGATGGGGAATGAGGATGGAGAGGGGAACAGATATTTTGTGTGAGAGGGAAGAAAATCTACGATTGGCCGGGTATTTTTGAGAATAAGTGAGGATGGAGAATGGAAGGGTGAAATTTGAGTGGATGATAAAGGAATAAAGAAAGAAATGGGGAAAAGAGCAAAAGGGGAAAGCAGTATGTTAAAGTAGATATAGATTGAGAATGGAAAAAAATCTCGAAGAGAGAAGAAAGGACAAATGGACAGCTCGCAGAAGACATAAAAAAACCAGAAGAATGTGACTGGAGCAATTGCAACTGAAAAATAAAATACCCAAACAAAAGGTAGAAAAATACTTTTTATTTTGAATTTATTAACTGGAATATGTCTGGTCTGGGAAATGTGTATCGCTAACATCTTTGCGTTTTGTTTAGTGCAAGCGGGAATTAATTTGATTTATTTCTCCAGTGTTGTACATTTCATGTTTGGCTTTGGGGTGCCCAATTTAATTATTATCTTCCTATTTCTAAATTGTGATCCCTTTGTTCTTTGTGTGGTGACGGTCTGTGTTCTGCATGTGTAACTAAGCTGAGGTATTCTGTTCATGTAGTTTCTTTTTGATAGTCCCACTTGTTCTCTTTCCCCCAGTGAGATGTATTGGTATTCCCTGAGATGTACTGATTTAATATTTGAAGTGTTGCATTTTTGATAGGTAGGGTTTGGTGCTTTTTGAGTCCTGGTAATGCTGTTATGATACAGTGGGTTTGCTATGGGCTCTAAATGATCAGTGTTTATAGGACTTCCTAATGGGCCTGGCGGTTGGCACTGGAATATAGTAATGTAGTCTTTCTTTATCCAGACACTCATTAAGAGGCATGTTTACTAAAAGCACATGTTAACATTATGCAAATATTCATGCAAATGAGGCCCCGCAATGAATCTCCGCACATTGCCCCGCACCCCCCTTGGGCTGCCCCTGACTACATAGGAATATTCATCACATATATGCACCATTCACTTTCCTTCAGAAGTCATCAAACCTAATTATATTTACTCCAGTTAAAGTATTTCTGGGTCAAAGCACTACAAGAGTCCTGCAGATTCTTTTATAGTCTATGTGGGTGATTTGGACAATGTGGAAGATTATCTTCTGGGAAACCATTGACATTTTATCACATGAGAGAGAAATATGAAAAATTCTTTATTTCTATGGAAAATACGGACTGCAGTCCCCTTTTGTCTATAGCTGCTTTTAGGAGGACATCAGAAGACTACACACTTGTCTTTTAGAGGAGTAGCCTAGTGGTTGGGGCACTTGTCTAGAGGAGTAGCCTAGTGGTTGGGGCAAGGTACTTCAGGCCAGAAGGTCAGGGGTTCAAATCCCACTAGAGGACAGCAACCTTGGGCCGGAAGGACTGGCGTTTCTAGTCCCACAGATGCTCCTTGTGGTCTTGGGCAAGCCACTTAACTCTCCATAGCCCATGTTCCCTGTAAGTATTAGTGTATGTGTCTCATATCCCCATGTGTTAAATGTATCCCCCAATTGTGTTGTGACCGTTTTGATTGAAGGATAAGGCAGTATACAAAAAACTGTCTAAATAAACTTGGTCAAAATCTTAAACAGTCAAACCGACACTGTCAGCTACTATATGTTACCTTCCTTTCCCTTCCCATCTTATCTCATCTTCATACACAATCTTTCATACACATGCTAGTAACTAGTACACACACTGTTGATATACATGCAAAGTCAGTCACATCGCTCATGCTCATACGTACTCTAGAGAATGCCTGGCTCATATATTATCGAAGCGCACATTCACTGAACTTACACGTGGCTATTCCATGCATGGTAAGGGGCTTATTTAGTAAATCACATTAAAGTTATGCAGTTATATGGATTAGCAACCAAATTTAATGCACAGCCACTGTAAAACCTCTGTAGGTGGATTTCCAGCACTTCCAGGATAGTAACCATGCTGCTAACATGGAACAAAGGTCTCTTTTACATCACGACCTGGCTGGTAATGTGGAATGTAATTAGCTACCAGGGGTGTGCATAACCAAAAAAAAAGTTTGGTTCATGTCTGTTTGGAAGAAAGATATCCCAGTTTTGAGGCATTCTTCATGTTTGTATGAACTATTTGTATTTTTAGGCATGCACACTCTATATACACAAGCAGGGCCAGTGCGAGGGTATTGGGTGCCCTAGGTAAACCTTCAGCCTTATGCCACCCTCCCCCTAGATTTTGATAATTAAACTCAACAGTCATAGTCATCGAAAGGCCACCCCTCCCACAACAGTCCTGCAAAAAATGTATAATTAGATATCATGGGCCCGATTTTCAAATAGGCAGGCTGTATGCCGCTGTGGCACATAACCTTCCTGCCGACCCCCTTAATCCAGATTTTCTCTTCAGCAGCGGCAGAAGTTTAAATCCAGGTTGGTCTGGATGTGCCGGCAGCTGCAGAGGCTACATGGGTAGCAGCGATTTTGGGAGACTAAGACAATCAAATATTTAGGAGTCCAGATCCCCAGTAAGTATGAGATTTATAGGGCCAATTATCCCAATCTCCTAGCGCAGCTAGGGAAAGATTTAGAAGGATGGATGGGGTATGAATAATCATGGCTTTGGAGAATAGTGGCAGTGAAGATGAATATTCTACCAAGAATACTGTACATATTCCAGGCCCTGGTGATGCCGGTACCGGATGGAACCTTGAGGGCTTTGCAGAGGAAGGTCTTTAGGTATATCTGGAAGCTTAAGTCACCCTGGGTAGTGAAGGCAGTCATGTATGCCGCCACGGGAAAAGGCGGACTGCGGGTACCTAACATTAAGGAATATTATAGGGCAGCGCAACTTAGGCATATGTTCGAATGGAGGCAGATGGGAGAGGGTAAATAGTATGTGGAATTGGAGAGAAGCTATCTCCAGGGAGAGAGGATAGAGGCCTGGCCGTGGCTGAGGGCAGGGGAGAGACAGAGACTCGGGGAAGATACCCCCGGTATGAGACATGTAGTGTGCTTGTGGGATCAAGTGAGGATAAGGGAGATTGGGGGAGAAAGGAATCAATTTTCGCTTATGACACCACTTAGGGAGTGGCAGGCCTTTCATCCCAGGTGGGACAGAGGGGTCTATGAGAGGTGGAGAAGGAAGGGTCTCAGATTCTTTTACCAGTTAGTGGATGAGGAAGAACTGATATTGTTTAATGAATTTAAAGAAGAATATGACTTATCAGAAAGGGACCGATTTCATTATAACCAGGTGTGCCACTTCCTTAAAACAGGGGAGGGGGAAGCAGGTGAGGCAGCGGGAACTATGAGAGATGGAAATAATATGGTATGGGAAACACAGTTCTAAGGGAATGATCATCACATTATACAAAGGAATTATGGGGGGGGGGGATAAGGAAAAGTTTAAATACATAAAAGACTGGGAGGAAGATTGGGGTAGAGATATCATAGATTCAGAATGGGTGCAGATAGCAAAACAAATCCGAGAGCTGCCCTGGTCTAGTCAGGTTAGGGAAAATAGCTATAAAATTAGGGCGAGATGGTATTATACACCCGCAAGATTAAATAAGATGTTCCCGGGGACCTCTCCAAGCTGCTGGCAGGAGTGCGGAGATAGGGGGACATTCTGGCATGTGTGGTGGACATGCCCAAAAATCCAGAAGTTCTGGTGCAGGGGTGGCTAGGGGGGCTTACAGGGGTGAAGGTGGTATTGGACCCGGGACTTTACCTGCTTTCATGGTGAAGGGGCGAACAGCAGAGGGAACAGAGCTAGGCGTTCATGGCCTGCTTATGTGCGGCCCACTATGCGATAGCAGAAGCATGGAAGCAGGTGGAAGCTCCTAATCTAGAGAAGTTTGAAGAGAGACTACAGCACATTGTAGTCATGGAAAGATTGACAGCATTCCGGCATCAAAAAATGGATAGATATGAAGAAAATTGGGGTGGATTGATGCTTGCCCTGCGGCGGGTGGGGAGGGTGGAGGGAGGAAGGGGGAAGGGCTAGGGGGAGAAGAGGGGGGAAAAGAGGCCAAGAGAGAGGGAAGAGGAGGAGGGGGGACGATATAGGATAAGTGAAAGGTGGGCATAGGGTCCAAAAGTAGATGGAGAAACTTATGAGTAGCTGGGAGGGAGGGGTTAGGGGAGGGTTAGGACAGGTGGGTCCGGGGGGAAAGGGGGAGGAGGGTTAATTGTAAAAATGGAAATGTATTTGAACTTGAGGGGGACTGCATGACGCTGTAACTGTTGGTGTTGATATATCTGAATAAAAAGTTAAATATAAAAAAAAAAGAAAGTATATGGTGGCTTGGAAGGAGGTGAACATAGGAGGGGGAATAGGGTGACAGGGATATGCTGGATCAGGAAAGGGAGAAGAAAGATGATATGGTGGTTTGGATGGAAGACACAAGAGATGCTGGCTTGGGGGAGGGGAGATGCAAAGAGGGTATCGTGGCTTGAGACCGTGGACACAGAAGGTGAAAAAGGGTGACAGAGGTTCTCCAGGAACAAGCAGGAAGTCAGTCCACACATATGGGTGACGTCAGCGCTGATGGTGCCCTCGCGGAAGCATCTCCCCAGCTTTCAAAGAAAGCCTTTGGGAGATGCCACCATGCATGCGTGGCCCCCTTCCCACACAAGATTGCCATCTTACTCAGTCTCCTTTTTTCTGCAGAGCCCAACAGACATCCATCTTATTTCCCCAGAAAAAGTTGATTTATTTGTACTTTAAAATGCCTTTTCTTTTTTCCGGTTGCACCGGTCCCTTTCCTGCCTCTGAGCTCGTTTGCCACAGCATCTGGTCTGTTTTAGGATATTTTTTTACCCATTGCGGGTCGTGTCTTTTTTTCTATCTGCTGACTGCGTCAAGGGTCTTCGACTTCGCCGGGGTTCTTTTTGCCCCAATGGCCAGCGGGTTCATAGAAACATAGAAACATAAAATATGACAACAGAAAAAGACCACATGGCCTATCTAGTCTGTCCTTCCATATAAACAACTAAAACAGTCCCCTTTTTACCTTTAGAGATCCTCTGTGTTTGTCCCATGCTTTTTTGAATTCAGTTACTGTCCTCATCTCTACCACCTCCACTGAGAGACTATTCCACGGATCCACCACTCTTTCCGTAAAGAAATATTTCTGCATATCACTCCTGAATCTATCTCCCTTCACCCTCATCCCATGACCCCTCATAGCAGAACTTGCTTTCAATTGAAAGAGGCTCTCTCCCTGAACATTTATGCCACGGAGGTATTTAAACATCTCAATCATATCACCTCTATCCTGCCTTTTCTCTAAGGTGTACATAATAAGATCCTTCAGTCTGTCCTCATATGCTTTATAATGAAGACCACTAATCATTTTAGTAGCCACCCTCTGCACCGACTCCATCCTGTTCACATCCTTTTGAAGGTGCGGTCTCCAGAATTGCACACTATACTCCAAATGAGGTCGCACCAAAGACTTATACAGAGGCATTATCACCTCCTTTTTTCTGCTAGCCATTCCTCTCTGTAGGCACCCAAGCATCCTTCTAGCTTTTGCCGTCACCTTTTCTACCTATTTAGCTACTTTAAGATCATCAGACACAACCACGCCTAGGTCCCGCTCTTCTTTAGTGGAAAAAAGTACTTCACCCCCTATACTATATTGCTCCCTTGGATTGCTGCAGCCCAAATGCATGACCTTGCATTTTTTAACATTAAATCCCAACTGCCAGATTCTAGACCAGCGATGGCGAACCTATGGCACGCGTGCCAGCTGTGGCACGCGAAGGCCTTGCAGCTGGCACGCGGGAAGGTCGCACATTAAAAAAAAAAAAAAAAGCTGCCCGCTGACGCCGCGGCGGCATGGAGTGTCCCGCGGGGCTCCCTCTGCCCGGCGGGACTCTCCCGGCGCTGCTCAGCCCCTCTCTGCCGGCTTGCAGAGACGCGAAGGGAGAGTCTCCCTCGCGTCTCTCTTCAGCCCGCAGGGGCAGATGGGAAATTTCCCATCGGCCCCTGCGGGCTTAACAGAGACGCGAGGGAGACTCTCTCTCCCTTCGCGTCTCTGCAAGCCGGCAGAGAGGGGCTGAGCAGCGCCGGGAGAGTCCCGCCGGGCAGAGGGAGCCCCGCGGGACACTCCATGCCGCCGCCGCGGCAGCGGGCAGCTTTTTTTTTTTTTTATTGCCAGGACCCGGTGGAGGGGGGTTAAGACTGGCAATGGGCTAGGGCGGGAGAGTGGGGGGTTAAGACTGGCAATGGGCTAGGGAGGGAGGGAGGGGGGTTAAGACTGGCAATGGGCTAGGGAGGGAGGGAGGTTAAGACTGGCAATGGGCTAGGGAGGGAGGGAGGGGGTTGAGACTGGCAATGGGCTAGGGAGGGAGGGAGGGAGGGGGTTGAGACTGGCAATGGGCTAGGGAGGGAGGGAGGGGGTTGAGACTGGCAATGGGCTAGGGAGGGAGGGAGGGGGTTGAGACTGGCAATGGGCTAGGGAGGGAGGGATGTTAAGACTGGCAATGGGCTAGGGAGGGAGGGAGGTTAAGACTGGAAATGGGCTAGGGAGGGGGGGAAGGGGGTTGTGACTGTCAATGGGCTAGGGAGGGAGGGGGGTTGAGACTGGCAATGGGCTAGGGAGGGAGGGAGGGAGGGGGGTTGAGACTGGCAATGGGCTAGGGAGGGGGGGTTAAGACTGGCAGTGGGCTGGGGAGGGGGGTTAAGATGCAGTGGGCTATGGGGGGGAGTTAAGACTAGCAATGGGCTGTGGGCTGATGAGGGCTGGCAATGGGCTATGAGCTGATGAGGGCTGTCTGGAAATGGGGTGATGGGGGGGTTAGGACTGGTAATGGGCTATGGGGGGGGTTAAGACTGGTAGTGGGCTGATGGGGGGGTTAGGACTGGAAATGGGCTATGGGGGGGTTAAGACGGGTAGTGGGCTGATGGGGGTGTAGGACTGATAATGGGTTATGGGGGGGGCTAGGACAGGAAATGGGCTGATGGGGAGGGGTTAGGACTTGAGGTGGGCTGATGTGGTTAGGACTGGTAATGGGCTGTGGGCTGATGGGGGGGGTTTAGGACTGGCAATGGGCTATGGGGGGCTGACTGGAAATGGGCTGATGGGGGGTTAGGACTGGTAAAGGGTTATAGGGGGGGGCTTAAACTGAAAATGGGGTGATGGGGGTTAGGACTGGAAGTTGATTGACGGGGGGCTAGGACTGGTAATGGGTTGGGGTGTTGCTAGGACTGGAAATGGGCTGAGTGGAAGGGGAGGCTTGAACTGCAAATAGCTGATGGGGAGGGGGCTTGGAATGGAAATGGGCTGTGAGGGAAGGGAGCTAGGACTGAAAATGGGCTGATGGAACAGCTAGGATAGGACTGGAAATGGGCTGTTGGGGGGAGCTAAGAATGGAAATGGGCTGTGGTGGGGGCTTGAATTGAAATGGACTCATGGGGGGGCTTGGACTGGAATTGGGCTGAGTGGAGGGGAGCTATGATTTGACATGGGCTGATGGTGGGGCTAGGATTGAAAATGAGCTGATGAAGGGACTTGGACTGGAAATGGGCTGATGCAGGGACTAGAAGGGAATGGATGCTGGGTGAGACTGGAACTAGAAGGGAGCTGATGTTGGGGGAGGATTAGAATGGGATGGGGCTGGGAGAGTAAAATGGAGAGGGGAAAAATATTTTGTGTAGGAGGGATGAAAAATCTACAATTGGCCAGGTATTGGGAGAGTAAGTGGGGATTGAGGATGGAGGGGTAAAATTTGTGTGGATGAAATAGGAATGAGGAAAGAGCAAAAGGAGAAAGATTAGTATGTTAAAGCAGATGTAGAGAGAGAGAGAATGGAAAAAAAACTAGAAGAGAGAAGAAGAAAGGACCAATGGACAGCAGACGATGGAGAGTTAGCAGAAAACATGAAGAAACCAGAAGAAGGTGGCTGGACCAATTGCAACTGAAAAAAAAATGCACAAAAGGTAGAAAGATATCTCTTTATTTTGAATTTATTAACTGGAATATGTTAGCTCTGGGAAATGTGCATCATTAACATCTGCGCTTTGTTTGGTACAAGAGGAAATTCCTATTTGACGTTGCCACTTGTTCTCTTTCCCCAGTATTCTCTGAAATGTATTGGTTTAATATTTGCAGTGTTGCCTTTTGATAGGTAGGGTATGGTGCTTTGTGAGTCCTGGTAATGCTGTCAGGATACGGCGGGTTTGCTATGGGTTCTAAATGGGCAGCGTTTGTAGTAGTTCCTAATGTGCCTGGCGGTTGGCACTGGATTATAGTAATGTAGAAATCTTTTAGTCTTTCTTTATCCATACACTCATTAAGAGACATGTTTACTAAAAGTTAGTGTATGGTAACATTATGCAAATATTTATGCAAATAAGACCACTTATGCAAATGACGTGCTGGCACTTTGAGGAAATTCTTTGGTTTTGTGCGGCAGTTTGGGCACTCGGGCTCAAAAAGGTTAGCCATCACTGTTCTAGACCATTCTTCAAGCTTAGCTAGACCCCTCCTCATGTTATCTACACCTTCCTGGGTGTCTACTCTATTGCAGATTTTGGTATCATCCGCAAAGAGGCAAACCTTACCCGACAGCCCTTCCGCTATATCACTAACAAAGATGTTAAAAAGAATTGGACCAAGGACAGATCCCTGGGGCACACCACTGGTAACATCCTTCTCCTCAGAGTGAGCTCCATTTACTTGTACTCTTTGTCGCCTTCCACCCAACCAATTTCTAAGTGTGATTGGTGTGCAAAAAAGTGTGATCTAAGTGTGATCGGTGTGCAAAAGTGTGATCTAAGTGTGATCGGTGTGCAAAAAACATGTCTCTCATTGATACACACATTTGCTGTCTCCGGTGTCTAGGGGTCAACCATGACCCAGAGGTCTGCACCCTGTTTAAAAAGATGTCCGCAAAAGCCATCCAGCGTCGTCAGCAAAAGCAAGACTACATCTTCCACAGGTCAGACTCTGCCCTGATATCCCTGATAGCCTTGCACTCTAAGGCCCAGAATGGATCCTTGGAGTTGTATAAAGCCCCCGCGGAGCCCGATCAAGTACACGGACACTCTGGCAAAGGTTCCCTGGAGCAGGAATGCAAAAGGAAGAAGAAATCTTTGAGGACCTCATCCTGGGATTCAGACATGCATGGCAAACCCTGTGCCAGGTCCCACAGTCCGCGGAGAGAACCCGAGGTGTCTGTGCAGGAGCGGCCAGCGAGGGTTCCCTGAACAGATGCAGAAGCCTCCAGTGATGGTCCCGGACCTTTGAGACATGTCTCATTAAGGACTCCTTCTCCTTACCGATGCCAGTCCTGGTAACTCTGGTGTCAGCATCGAAGGCTGCAACTCCTGAGTGGGAAGTCAGGATGATGGCGCTGGAGCGCAATGTTACTGCCTTCCTCACCTCGCAGCAGGCATCAACGCCTGGCCCCGCCAGTATGCGTGCCGAGACCACAGGAACCTCACTCTCGAGGACTCCCTGGGTTGCCAAAATGATCCTCGAGAGCCCAGATCCTCAAGCTGATCCTCGGTGTGTGCCTTGATCTCGCTCCTGGTCCTCGGGAGCAAGATCCTCTCCGGCAAGCGCTTGTAACTCCAGCCAAGCAGCCACTGTGGGTCACAGAGGCTCCGACCTGGATCGAGTCCTTGACCGACTACTTCGACTGGGAGTCTGAGGAAGAGGGATCCCCGGAGACATGGAAGCATCGTGATCTCCCTTCGGACCCATCTCCCCGGCATCACAGCGCCAGTCCCCACCCAAGGACACATCATTCCTCGAGTTTGTTCGAGACATAGCGAAAGCTTTGTCCCTCACCATGGAGTAGGAGAAGGACCCTATCATGGAGGAACTTGAAAATCCTCCATAAGGCCCCACCCAAGGAGGCCCTGATGGTTCCTGTCCCCGCTATCCTCGGGCTGCTTCTCCTCCGCATGTGGGAGACACCGGCATCAGTACCCATAATTAGCCAATGCCTCGACACCATGCACCGGGTCCAGCGGGGCCCTGTCTTCCAGAAGTCACAAATCCCACACACCTTGTAAAAGGGGGTGCTTGTTATGAAAGCTACACCACATTTTGCAAAGATCCCGACTATCTATGCCGCAAAGGATTGTGGTAATAGTAGTCCAGTTGTATAGTGTTTGCCTTTGAGGTAAATAACAATGTAGTAGTTGAGTCGAGTATAAGGCAAAATAGAGTTTATTTATGGGGTAAATTATTCCACACACAGATTATACTTGGTAACACCTTCAGGATAACTTTTCCAGGTTTTGTAATCAAAGCAAAGAACACAACTGAAAGTTTCAAGCAAATAGCTTGCAGAGTCTTTTCAAGCAACAGAAAAACACTTCCCTTCAGTCACTGCTGACAACTGCTCAGCAGTGCTGGAGAATAACCCAAAAGGAAAAACATCTACAAACAGCGTTCTTCTTTCACATTCAAAGCAGTTCTTTATACAACATGTGCATGGCTTTGAGCAATGCTCTACTCTATCAACAGGTGGATAACAAGCTTTAATCAATAGCTGGTTTCCTCCTCTGCACATGTGTTTTCATTTCCATTCCCCAAAAGCCTCTTTCTTTCCATATAAAACTTTCTGGGGAGCCAGTAATTAGAACATTTCCTTTTGACAGTTTTAATCCTACTTTGAGGATTTCTTTAGGCTATCAATCTTACACAAAGAACAGTCCATGCAAAAATCATCTCTCTCAGGACTTGTACCTTGTTCCTCCAATTGCATAGGCTCAATCTCAATATCTGGCATAGAGGGCTTCAATAACTGGCCTCTAGTGGGAGAGACACTGTTTCCCAACAGTTTGCATTGCTCCAGGTTAGTTAAAGGATCAAAGTTCATACTTGAGTCACAACTGTCCTTGGGCTGTCTCCTTAGGTATCCTGGCCAGTAAGCATGGGTGCTTCTGTGGCCTGTCCTCCAGTCGGTATCACTGGACCTCAGGGCATCGGCTCCATACATCTTCCCATAAGACTTTGTGTTCCTTTTCTCCTTAGCTGCACCTGTCTGCTTACAGGGTGCTGCTTTAGAGTTCCTACCAGAATCACAGGAATCTCTATAGGAACACGTCTCTCTCTGAGTTCCTCTTGCCTTCTCTCCCTTGGACCTTCTTCTTCTCTCTCGTCGCTGTGATTGTCGTCTCTGAGCTTGTCCTTCCCCTGGTCTCTGAGCCGGTCCTTCCCCTGGTCTTGGTCTGCCTGCTGAATATTCAGTTCTGCCTTTAAAGTCCTTAGCTTCCAACTCCTTCCTTGCAGGGCTCAGCTGTTGGTGCTTAAACTCTCCTCTGGCCACTGATTGATTAGGCATGACATAAGGGTATTTCAGACTATGCTTATGCTTCTCCTCTTTAGCTCCACTAGGGGCTTTCTGCAAGTTACTGCAGCTGGGAATAAGCTGTCTTTTAGGGAAACAGGCTGCTCTATTTCTCTGACCTGCCAGAACAGGTCCCTTGATTAATGTAAATTCCTTTCTATTGGCAGTACTCTCAGGGCTCTGATAAGCTTCCTTATCTCAACCTGCATGGTGGTGGAGTCAAACATGCATCGGCAAAAGAGCCCAAAACTCACTCCTCTGTGCCCCTGGGCAGGGAGTCCTGTGCCCTCGGCCGCAAATGCTACCAGGACTTGATGCTGGGTTGCCAAATGCAAGTCTACCAGCTGTATATTGGCATGTATCTCTGAGACCTAGCAAAGGAACTCACGGATTTCTCAGTTGGCCTCGGTGGGGATCACCTCCAGCGGTTCCACACCCTCACGAAGTGCGTTGGGGCGTGCTCGAAGTACATGTCCCGGGCTACCTATGATGGCTTCGAGTCGAATGCAAGGGTGGCCGCCGCAGGCATTGGTACTCAGCACCAGGCATTGGACCTCGAGCAGTGGGTCCAGGAGAAACTCCTCGACATCCACTGACTCGGTGAAAACCTCTTTGGCAAACTGGTGGAGGAAAAGGCAGTGGAGATCAAGACCTCACAAGAACTCGGCTCTCAAGGAAGACCTCCACCCTTCCCAAGAAGAAACCATCGGGGAAGAGGCTCCCTTTTTAGAGAAAAGGCTAGCCTTACCGAGACCCCCAGACTCCACAGCAGGGTCATCAGGGCAAGGGAGCAGGCCAAGGCCCGCGTAAGCCTAAGGGGCCACAAGCCTCAGACCCAGGCTCCTGCCCAAGTGGGGATGGGGTTTTGTCACCCTGAGCATAGCCTCTCCACCACTTTGGTTCTCTTATCCACTGTTTCATCACCACTTTCCTTCACTATGTCATCTGAGTCTGTTGACGAGACCGTAGCTTCCTATAACGCCGCACTCTCCTCTGCTCTGGATGCTCTCGCTCCCCCCATGCCATGTCTTTTGAGGCTCACTATAGCCCAGCCTTGGCTTTCATCCACTACCCGCTATCTACGTTCCCTTGCCTGTTCAGCTGAGCATGCTTGGCTCAAATCCCGCTCCCTTGCAGACTTTCTACACTTCAAACTCATGCTTGTCTCTTTCCATTCTGCCATAGCCCTCACCAAACAAGACTATTATGTCCATCTGACTAACTCTCTTGCCTCTGACCCTCGCTGTCTCTTTACTACTCTTAGCTCTCTCCTCAAGATGCCTCCAACCCTTTCTGCCCAAACCCTGGCTGACTATTTCCATGATAAAATCCACAAGATCACCCTCCAATTCCCCACAAAGTCAGCTACTTCCCCTCCTCCCCCTCTTCACTCCCAATTTTCCCCCTCTACCTCTGCTACCTTTTCTTCCTTTTCTATGATCTCTGAGGAGGAAACTGTATACCTTTTTTCCTCCTCCAAACTCACTACCTGCTCCTCTGATCCTACCTGTCACTCTCCACTGCAACTGTCCCTGCAGCCTTCAAGCATGCTGTAGTTACACCTCTCCTCAAGAAACCCTCACTTGATCCTACCTGTCCTTTTAACTATCAACCCATCTCCCTCCTCCCCTTAGTTTCTAAACTACTTGAACGAGCGGTTCACTGCCATTGCCTTGACTTTCTGTCCTCTCAAACCCTCCTGAATCCTTTATGATCTGGCTTTCGTCCTTTATGTTCTACTGAAAAGGCTCTTGCCAAAGTCTCCAGTGATTTGTTCCTGGCAAAATCCAAGGGCCTTTACTCAGTCCTTATCCTTCTTGACCTCTCTGTTGCTTTTGACATTATTGACCCAATCTTCTCCTTGATACCCTGTCCTCGCTTGGTTTTAAGGGCTCTGTGCTATCCTGGTTCTCCTCTTATCTCTCCCATCGCTCTTTCAGTGTTTGTTCTGGTGGATCCTCCTCTGCTGCTCTCCCACTCTCAGTTGGTGTACCCCAAGGATCTGTCTTGGGTACACTCCTTTCTCTATATATACCCAGTCCCTTGGCACACTCATCTCTTCCCATGGCTTTCAGTACCATCTTTATGCTGATGATTTCCAGATCTACACCTGAAATCTCTCCGGCAATCCAGGCCTGGATCTCTGCTTGTCTTTCTGACATTGCTACTTGGATGTCTCACCACCACTTGAAACTGAACATGGCCAACATTGAGCTTCTTAATTTTCCCCCTAAAATCTCCTTTCCTCTTCCTCCTTTCTCATTCCCTGTGGATAACTTTCTACTCCTTTCTGTCTCCTCGGCTCGCAACCTTGGGGTCATCTTTGACTCCTCTCTCTCCTTCTCCACACACATCCATCTGATAGCTAAGACCTGCCATTTCTTTCTCTATAACATCAACAAAATCAATCCATTCCTTTCTGAACACACTACTAAGACACTTATCCACTCCTTAATCACCTCCCGTCTTGACTATTTATGAGCATTTAGAGGCTGGCAGAAGATTAGCTGCACAGCTGAGTTTTGAACATATAGCACCATCCCTCCACCCATTTGATCTACCCTATCATTATGATATAATTTATCTCTGGTGTCACAGGAAGCAGCAAAGATTTTGGACTTTGTCATAACCAATTGCATCTAACTGCAATTGCTTATATCCCCTTAGCTCAGCAGAGTTCTCCAATCTCACAAGAGGCCCCTAGATACAGAAATCTTGCAAACCAACCTCTCCACCAACAGCAAGCATGGATGGCTACCTCTCTATTGCTCCATCCTCCTGTTCTCTGACCACTTAGTCCCAGATGCACTGGGCATTGTCTCTTCTTTATGTGTATCCCCCTCTTATTCCACTCATAGCAAAACTCCTGTACAGATTTCAACAACCTCCATGCACTATAATTCTCATGGTGCCATACTAGCCTTGACAGAATTGGTTTCCTTTAAAAAGGTTAGCAGTTCTCCCCTGTAAAGGCTCCAAAGATTTCCACCATTAATTACTCAAGATGAGGGCCATCTCCTTCGTCCCAGTTTGGCTAGTCCTCCCAGCATGGAAACTGAGCAATGTTTAGTGTCTACTCTAGGATTGCCAATGCTTAGTCAAGACATACTGATAGCTGCAAGAAAACCATCCACTAGAAGTACCTGTGTTTTCAAGTGAAAAAGATTTTCCATCGGGTGCTTCATGAATGGCCACGAACAATGTTCCCGCTAACCTGCGCTGGGTCCGCCGCCAATATTCCTGCCGGCAGGGGGAGGTGCAGAGCCATCGACGCTCTGCCCCTCCCCCCACTGGCAGGAATGCTGGCGGAGGACCCGGCGCAGATTAAAGAGAAAATTGCGAGGGTGCTGTGGCGTGCGAGAACATTACGAGGGTGCTGCGGCATGTGTTAGACCTGTGTCTAACGCACGCCACAGCACCCTCGCAATGTTCTCTTTAATCTGCGCCGGGTCCTCCGCCAACTCAGCGCAGGTTAGCGGGAACATTGGCCACAACACTATCATGTGTATGCTTACAACTACTCTGAAGTATTTATAACACTTATATCATCTTGGACTCCAAATATCCTCTACCAGGCTTCATCTCAGTGCTCTCTCTGCCTATTGCATTCAGGTTGATATAGTCTTCCAGCTTCTCGATGTCTCATCATTTCACATTTCATGAAAGGACTTCTTCATATTAAACCACCAGTGCAAAAGCCACCAATATCATGGGACTTTACAGTTGTTCTATCTTTTCTTATGAATTTGCCATTTGAGCCATTGGAGTTTGCTTCACTCAAACACCCTACATGGAGGGTGCAGCTCCTAGAATCTAGGAGAACTCCAAGCACTATGAACTGTCCATATACTTTCATCATAACAAAGTGGTTCTTCAAACTCATCCCAAGTTTTTATCCAAAGTAGTAATATCTTGGGTAAAAACTTGAGATGAGTAGTATCTTCCCTCACTTGGTTGGCAGTTTGTCGTGCTGTGAAGGCTTGTGTGCATCAGTGATGCTGAGGGCTAAGGTATCAGCAGCTTAACTACTGGCAGGGTCTCCCAAGATGGACAGATCTCAGCTGAGGTGCCCAGACCAAGACAAACCACCCATCTGGGCAGCAGCAGAATGAGACGGTGTTGGTGGCAGAGGATCACATTTCTGTGGCAACGGCAACAACACTAAAATTGAACTGCACAGAAGAAAGGCTTAGCAATCTACTTATGTATCTTGCCATGAAAACCCAATGGCTAGTCACAACAAAACAAATTGCACTATAGTACTAGAAGATGAGACTCCCAGATCAGAAGGCACTCAATTGGCTATTGGGGAGGAGCTGAAAACTTTTCAGAGTAAATCCAGCATTTATGATGTGGTTGGATCAAAGTCCTTGGGACATCTGACTGCTGATGTTACTGCGCATGAAATGAGAGCCAGAAGCTGCAAAGATGTTTTACATATTGGGACATGGAACATATGAAGCATGAACCAAGGGAAGTTGGAAGTGGCCAAGAATGAAATGGAACATGTACAACTCGATCTGTTGGATGTCAGCGAACTGAAATGGACTGGCATCAAGCACTTTGCATCTGATGATCACATGGCCGCCTATACTGGAAATGAAAGACAAAGAACAAAAGGTGTTGCATTTTTAATTAAGAAGAAACTTGCAAGAACTGTAATGAAATACAATGCAATCAGTGAACGCTTCCTTTCTATTTGTCTACAAGGAATGCCCATCAACACAACTATAATTCAAGTATATGCCCCAACAACAACTGCAAAAGAGGATGAAGTTGAAGATTTCTATGAAGCAGTACAAACTGAAATTGACAAAACATGCAAACAGGATATCTTAATAGTCATGGGTGACTGGAACGCAAAAGTTGGCAAAAAACAAGAAGACAAAGTGGTTGGAAAATATGGACTTGGCAGCAGAAACGAAGCTGGAGAAAGACTGATAGACTTCGGCAAGACCAGTGATCTATTCATCTCAAACACCTTCTTCCAGCAACACAAGCGGAGACTGTACACATGAACTTTACCCAATGGATTGTACAAAATTTAATTGACTACTTGTGGAAGTCAAAAATGGAAAAACTCTGTAACATCAATAAAGACAAAACCTGGAGCTGACTCTGGCACAGATCACAAACTACTAGTATGCAAACTCAAGCTAAAGTTGAAAAAGAGCAAGTCGCTCATACATGTAGCGAAATATGATCTTGAGAATATACCACTGGAATTTAAAGATTGCCTGCAAAATCGATTTGCTGTTTTAGATACAAATGACAGAGCTCCAGAAGAGTTATGTAATGACATCAAGAAGGTTGTGTTGTAAGAAAGTGAGAAGTCTCTACAAAAGGTGAAAAAGCAAAAACAGTCAAAATGGATGACCGAAGAAACTCTGAAAATTGCACAGAAAAACACAGAAGCTAAAGCCAGAGGAAAAAGAGAGGCAATCACAGAATTCAACAGAGATTTCCAACGTTCAGCAAGACAAGAACAAGGAGAAGTACTACAATGATGCATGCAAGGAAATAGAAGCAGAAACTATTAGAGGAAGAAGAAGGTCATCTTTCCTAAAGCTACGAGAGTTGAAGAAAAAATTCCATCATCGAATTGGAATGCTATAAGATGCTGAAGGATCCATGTTGAACGATGCTGAGAAGATGAAGACTAGGTGGAAAGAATATACAGAGTCATTATACCATAAGATCAAGTTGACCAACAGCTGTATCAACCTCTACCTTATGATTTTTGAACCATTGGTGATCAAAGAAGAAGTCAAAGCAGCATTGAAAGCCTTATCAAAATTCAAGCTTCAAACTGGAATGTTAAAAGATGCTCAAGGATAAATGTTGAATGATGATGAGAAGATTAAGAAAAGGTGGAAAGAATATACAGAGTTATTATATGATAAAGGTCAAGTGGATAAACAGCCATTTCAACCTGTACCTTATGATCCAGAAATATTGGTGATGAAAGAAGAAGTCGAAGCAGCATTGAAAGCCTTTTCAAAGGGCAAAGCACCAGGAATTGATGGCATTCCCACTGAAGTATTACAGCAATCTGATGCAGCTGTTACTATACTTACAAGGCTCTGACAGGAAATTTGGAAGACAGCATCATGGCCAACTGACTGGAAAAGATCTGTGTTTATACCAATACTGAAGAAAGATGACCCAACTGACTGTGGAAATTATCGCACAATCGCTTTTATCCCACATGCTAGCAAGATTCTATTCAAGATCATTCAGTAGAGACTACAACCATACCTGGAACGAGAACTTCCTGAAGTGCAAGCAGGGCTCAGGAAAGGGTGAGAAACAAGAGACATCAATGTGGATGTGAAATGGAACCTTGAAAAGACTAAAGAATACCAAAAGGATATCCATATGTGTTTTATTGACTACAGCAAGGCTTTTGACTGTGTAAACCATGAGAAACTCTGGGCCATATAAAGAAGCATGGGTATACCAGAACACCTGATCATTCTCTTGCACAACCTTTACATCGATCAAGAAGCAACAATTCGAATGGATCAAGGAGAAAGAATGGTTTAAAATCCGCAAAAGTGTACGACAAGGCTGCATGCTTTCCTCTCTACCTGTTTACTTTTATATGCAGAACAAATCATCAGAGAAGCAGGACTGTATGAAGACAACCGAGGTGTGAAGATTGGTAGGAGACTCATCAACAACCTTTGCTATGCTGATGATACCACATTACTGGCTGAAAGTGAAGATGATTTGAAACATTTGCTTCTCAAGATCAAGGAATATAGTCTTAAAATGGGTCTGCACCTAACGTTAAGAAGACAAAGATCCTGAAAACTGGCAAAATCAATAAGTTCATCATTGATGGAGAAGAAACTGAAATAGAGGACAACTTTAACCTACTTGGATCAACTATCAATAAAGAAACAACAAGCAGCCAAGAAATCAGACGACACATTGCTCTTGGCAGAATGGCTATGAAGGACCTAGAGAAGATTCTCAAGATCAGAGGTGTCTCTCTCCATGCAAAGATTCAACTCATTCAAGCCATGGTATTTTCAATAACATCATATAGATGCGAAAGTTGGACAGTGAACATAAGAACATAAGATATGCCATACTGGGTCAGACCAAGGTCCATCAAGCCCAGTATCCTGTTTCCAACAGTGGCCAATCTAGGTCATACGAACCTAGCAGTTTCCCCAAAAGACACAGGTTCCGCAATGCTTGTACTGGGTCAAGCATTGATATCCTGGGTCCCATCTTAATGATGGTTTATGGACCTTTCCTCCAGGAACTTGTCCAACGATAGTGAAAAAGATAGGATGAAAATTGATGCCTTTGAATTATGGTGCTGGTGGCGAATACTGTGTATACCATGGACTGCCCGAAGAACAAACCACTCCGTACTAGAGGAGATCAAACCTAAGCTTTCTTTAGAATCTCAGATGACAAAACTTCAACTTTCATACTTTGGACACATCATGCGAAGAGAGAGATCATTAGAGAAAAATATCATGCTTGGCAAGGTAGAAGGTCAGCGCAAAAGAGGAAGGCCAGCAATGAGATGGATCGATAAATTAACAGCAGCTATGGGTGCCACTCTGTCAACAATGAGCCGCCTGACTGAAGACCGAGCACGGTTTAGGACAACTAGAGGGCCGCCTTGAGTCGACACCGACTTGATGGCACTTAACAACAACAGTAATATCTTTCCAAATCAATGAGGAAATAGTGCTTCCTACATTATTTCCAGCTTCAGAGGGATCCATGCAAGAAAGCCCCTCACATTCTGCAATGTAAGCAGGCCCTTGCATACCACCTCAAAAATAACTAAATCAATCAGTAAATCTATGTAGCGTTTTCAGGGCCAGTGCAAGGACTGGAGGCACCCTAGACAGGCTCTCCAAGTTGCTTTCCCCCGCTATCCCCCCCCCCCCAACATGTCCATTGTCGCTGCTGGCATGCCTCTCTGGGTCCAACTGCAGCAGCAATTGCCCATGAAATCACTATGCAGCACTTACCCTCCAACTCTGATTTGGTGTAACTAAAGTGCTCAGAGGAGCACCTGTTTGTTCAAAATAGAATTGGATACAGGATTCCAGTCAATTTGCTAAAGCTCTTTTGGCGACTGGCATGCCAATTGTTTTGGAGCCAAAGGAGACAAAAAGTCCAAGGCCAGAGTTACCATTAGTCAAACTAGACAGCTGCCTGTAGTGCTGGCTCTCTGGGGCGCCTGCTGCTGCCCCTCTGGGGCGCCTGCTGCTGCCCATTGCTGTCACTGGCTCCCCTCTTTGGGACCAATAGTGGTGGCAATTGCCCCTGAAACTACAGCACAGCACTTACCTTCCATCTCTTGTGCTATGTCATGGTTTCATTCTGTTCAATCTGCCACTTTAGCCACCCTCCTCTGCCACAGACTTCCAGTTATAGAAAACTGGAAGCCTGGGGCAGACGTGGCAGGCTGGGCAGAATGAAACTGTGACAGAGCTCCAGAGATGGAGGGTAAGTGCTACATTGTTGTTTCAGGGGCAATTGCCACCACTGTTGGTTTCAAAGAAGTATGCCAATGGCAGCAATAGGCAGCAGCGGACACCCCGAGAGCCAGCCCTATAGGCAGCTGTCTAGTTTGTCCAATGGTAGTACCGGCCTTGGGCTTTTTGTCTCCTTTGGCCCCAACAAAATTGGCATGCCAGTCATCAAAAGAGCTTTAGCAAATTGACTGGCATCCTGTACCCAATTCTGTTATGAACAAACAAGTGCTCCTCTGAGCACTTTAGTTACACCAAATCAGAGTTACTGCAGCTATTGTGGCTCTTCTACAGTTTGCTTTTCTCAATACAATTTCTAAAGCAGTAACATGATCCTCACTTTATATCTTTACTTCACACTACTGCTTGGACCAAGTCACAGTAAAAGATATCATTTTGGTGCTGTGCTGGCCAGTCTGCCTAAGTATTGTAGCAGCTCTCACAGTATTTTTTTCTGTACTGGCTACTCATAAATATAAGATAATATATAAAGATGTGAGCATCCGTAAGCCTGAAAGTCACTCATTTGTGTGTCTGATTCAATGTTGCTTGTCGATAGAAAAAGCATTGTACCTGCATTGTCAAACAACGCATATTTTTATCTGCAGAGAGGGATGGTAATTTGCAATAAGAACATAAAATATGCCTACTGGGTCAGACCAAGGGTCCATCAGCCCAGTATCCTGTTTCCAATAGTGGCCAATCCAGGTCACAAGTACCTGTTAGGTTCCCAAAAGATACACAGATTCCATACTGCTTGACCAATGGGTAAGTAGTACTACATTCTCTGGTAACGAATTCCAGAGATTGATTATGCATTGCATGAAAAAATATTTTCTCTTAGTATTAAATGTGCCACATTGTAGCTTCATTGCATGTCCCCTAGTCTTTCTGCTTTTTGAAGGAGTAAACAACCGATCTGTATTTACCCATTCTACTCCATTATTATTTTATAGACCTCTGTCATATCTTCCTTCCGCTGTCTGTTTTCCAACCGGAAGAGCCTGAACCTTTTAAGCCTTTCCTCGTAGGGATATCCTTCCATCCTCTTTAACATTTTTGTTACTCTTCTCTGTATCTTTTCTAATTCTGCTATATCGTTTTTAAGATATGGTGGCCAGAATTGCAAACAATATTCAAGGTGTATTTACACCATGGAATGATACAGAGGCATTATAATATCCCTCATTTTATTCTCCCAGCATTTTATGATTCCCAGCATTCTATTTGCTTTCTTGGCTGCAACTGCACGGTGATCCTTTATCTACAAGTAAGCAGTTGTTTATGTCTTCAAAAAGTAGAAACATAGTACATAACGTCAGTAAAAGACCACATGGCCTATCTAGTCTTCCCTTCCATATCAACCACTACAACAGTCCTCTTTTTTCCTTTAGAGATCCTCTGCGTTTGTCCCATGCTTCTTTGAATTCAGATACTGTCCTCATCTCTACCACCGCCACCGGGAAACTGTTCCACAGATCCACCACTCTTTCCATAAATAAATATTTCCCCATATCACTCCTGAATCTATCCCCTTCCACACTCATCCCATGTCCCCTTGTAGCAGAGCTTGCTTTCAATCGAAAGAGGCTCTCCCCCCTGTGCGTCTCAATCATATCACCTCTATCCCGCCTTTCCTCTAAGGTGTACATATTAAAACCCTTAAGTCTGTCCTCATATGCTTTATAATGAAGACCACTAACTATTTTAGTAGCCACCCTCTGTACTGACTCCAGCCTATTTATATCCTTTTGAAGGTGCAGTCTCCAGAATTGCACACAATACTCCAAATGAGGTCACACCAAAGACTTATACAGAGGCACTATCACCTCCTTTCTTCTGCTGGCCATTCCTCTCCCTATGCACCTAAGCATCCTTCTAGCTTTTGCTGTCGCTTTTTCTACCTGTTTAGCTACTTTAAGATCATCAGACACAATCACGCCTAGGTCCCGCTCTTCTTTAGCGGACAGAAGTATTTCACCCCCTATACTGTATTGCTCCCTTGGATTGCTTCAGCCCAAATGCATGACCTTGCATCTTGTAACATTAAATTTCAGCTGCCAAATTCTAGACCATTTTTCAAGCTTAGCTAGATCCCTCCTCATGTTATCTACACCTTCCTGAGTGTCTACTCTATTGCAGATTTTGGTATCATCCACAAAGAGGCAGACCTTAACCAACAGCCCTTCCGCTATATCACTAACAAAGATGTTAAAAAGACTAGGGGACACGTAATGAAACTATAATGTAGCACATTTAAGACTAATTGGAGAAAATATTGCTCATGGAAAAGCATTTAAAAACTGCCCTCCCTATGTAGTGTAATTTAGTTCAGTATCTTGATATACCACTTTATATTATATACAGTATGAGTGGAGGAGTAGCCTTAGTGGTTAGAGCAACTGCCTAGTACCTAGAAGATCAAGGGTCCGATTCCCACTGGCACCCCTTGTGACATTGGGCAAGTCACTTTACTCTCCATTGCCTTGGAAGAAAAGGCCTGGCAGTCTACTTCCAGTGATACATTGCCAAGAAAACCCAGAGGTATTTATTTATTTATTTAGCAAACATTTATATACCGCTGCTTCCTACAATCAGCTGCGGTTTCCTTTACAGAATCATCATGTATCGTACAATACAATGAATTTTTAAAAATACAATTTTGATTTGAGTAATGATTACATAGCACACGGATTAGAGATTTAATGGGACTAAAAAAAAAAATTATATATATATCAACACGTTCACAGTCAACATACGGGAATATAAAAACATGCAGGGCTTGATATTCAAAGGAATTAGCACAATTAGCAGACCTGGGTGTTGCCGCTGCACGCTCAATGCTAACTGGTTAGCACTGGGGAGTTCCGGAGTTGGTACATGGCCATAACCAGACAGCAGCGATATTAAGTCGCTGCCTAGTTATTGGAAAACAGCGATAGCAAGGCAGACCTAACTTTCACAGCGGAAGTTAATTGGGCAGCAGCTGAATAGCACCACGGCTTGGGTTAGCTTCCTGCCAATCCACAGAATCCGGATATTCAAACCCAGCATTGAATTATCTGAGTTTAAGTTTCAGCAGTGGCAGGTAGCCTCATTAGAATGGCTAGCCGCTACCACTGAATACCCCCCACACCCAGTCTTCCTTATTGTTTCTTAAGGGTTTCTTCACAATATTTACAAGCACCAAACCAGGCTGCACTGAAAACTGTCTGAGGTAAATAAAAATTATATGAGAGAAGGAACGCAGCTCTATTGCAGTCATTTTATCATCGCTGCAATTCCTCTCTTAAAAAACAGTTCTCAAAACCACTTTTTATTGTATTTTCCACAGCACATTATAAGATTGCCCCCAAAAACCATATATAGCAGTAATCACTTACCTGATAATATTCCGGGGTTCTTCAGACCTCAAAAAAATCCCCAATTCCGACCTTGCCCATGGTTTCGTGTATTGCTTTGTCAAGGGATTGAAGCGGGTCACAGACATTTCTGCTGGGTATGAAAAGCATGTCATTAGCCTAAGATGTGGCACCATGCAAGACTGCACATGAGTGAACTTAATGCCACCCATTGAAGTGGTGTTAAGCGCATGCACGCTAAGGGTGGCAAGTGCGGTTAGTGCAGGCCACTAATGGCTGGTAATGCCTGTATATCCATCCGTATCCTGCCCAGTCCCCACACTGCTGCGTGCTACCAGGGTAGCGCGGGATTTTAGATGCAAGGGCCCACAATACTTTTTAGCATGGTACCCAAACCATACGCTAAACCCAGCGCTACCAGGTAGTGTAGTTTAGTAAACATACCTCAAACTGATTTAGCAGTAACATTTTTTTCATTGGTGAAAATATTTCTTAGTGCACCAAGAAAGCAGCTTTCCTTTTAGAGAAGAACTAAAATAGCGTGTAATAGCATCTTTCTAGTTTGGCAGGCATTTCAGACATGTGGATCCTGAAAGCGTAGGAGCTTGTTGCTTGGAGTAAATGGGAAACAGAGCCCTGTATAGATAGTGCTCTACAACACTATTATGCAGGCATCCCTCTGTCTGCTTAATAAAGTGGAAAGTGCCTCGGGGAAGCAGCAACTACAAGTCAGGTGCAGCTCTCACTGTAAATACAAACAGAACGGTGTGATAGGAAGGGCTTTAGACAGTGAAGCTGCCATATGAAATCATCTGTTAAGAGAGAGCCAAGATGGCTAGTCTGAAGGTGAATGTTTCTTCTCTACATTGCATCGCAATGTCAAATTAACTCCAGAGTGGCTAAATGTGATTGCCTGAGAGAAAAACACGCATTACTAAAGCAGCATATGTAACTGCCACACTGACAATTTGACTGACAAAAATCTAGTGAAACATGACAGATTTATTTACTTAGCAGGGGAAATCTTTCACATCTAAGGATTTGGCTAGTTAACTCTTGACCTGTGAGACTCTGTCCAAAATTGGCCCTTCAACGGGTTCCTTATCTTTAACATAGGAATGGCAGTTATAAACACAGAGGTGTCCTCTGATGCCAACCCTCTTCTAAATACTACTAGGGATTATTTAGATCAGGTCACTACTGAATATGTTTCCAGTTCTCCACAAATTTCTCAAGGCTTGGGTGACCCCCACACAGGTAAGAAACCTGTGATAGATTCTTTTCTGCAAAGAACTCATTCCTAGATTCCTTATAACTTTCAGGTGTCGCTTCAAGCCACCTCTCTCTCCAGCAGCTCCAGGACTCTCACTCACCTTCAGTCTAAACTGCCAAAGAGAGTCCAGAAACTTCCTGTGCTTTACCTTTATTCAGTATACCAAACCACAAGATCTTTTCTATTGGGGAGTGTCTACTACCAAGTCTTCTTTCTGACATCAGTGATAAATGTCTCTCTATTTATTTATCTAGGCTTATATACCACTTTTCTAACAGTCAAAGCGGTGTACATTCAGGTACTGTATATATATATTTTTTCTCTTGTCCCCAGAGGGTCTCACAATCTGTTTTTTTTTTGTACTTGAGGCAACAGAGCACCTGTGGGACTAGAAACCCCAGTCCCTCAGGCCCAAGATTGTTGTTCTCTAGCAGGATTTGAATTTGCCCCAACCACTAGGCCACTCCTCCCAACCAGACAAGTGTAAAATTAGTGAGGACATTTAGGACCCCCTTACATACACACAGCATTCACAAAAGTGCGCATTAACCCCATTAAAAAGAGGCATTCCTTTGAGTGTGCTTATGCTGGGAAGAGAAAATAATGCATATACATGATTGGGTCAGTATTTAAACTTTGCAGTCAATGGGGATTTTTTAAAACACTGGTATATATATTCAGCACCGCTATGTGTAGAAGAGGCAGTGCTGAATATATGTACCCATCAGTGACTGCCTGGACTCCATAGATAGCTATAAGGACAGCATCTGACTATTGCTACTATGTGGTTTAATGTAGATCAGCCTTTTTGCTCCACTCTCACTCCCAATACCTGGATAGGGCTGGGGCTGTTTCTAAGAATTTTCAGCGGCACTATGTGGACAGGATACTTGTCTATATAGCAGATAGGTAAGTGCTGTGAATATTGGGCTGGAAATTTTGAAAAGTAGAATCCAAAAAAGCACTCTCACTCTCAAAATACAAGAGTCAAAAGTGTAATTGTATAGTAAAATTATTTTTACTTCACCCTACAGACCATCATAAGATATTGAAATAAACACAGCCCATTATTTGCACAGTGGTTGATAATGTATAGATGGTAATTAGGGCTAGATTCATTTTCATCAGTAAATGGAAAGAACAACAATTTTTTTAATGCACTATTTATTTAATGAAGTCCAACCAGAAAGCGAATCAGTCAGGAGCGAGGTATAAACCAGAGACCAAATTTTATTGAGTGGAATCTCTTAAACAGCCTCAGGACCCAACATGGCTGTGTTTCGACAGTGCCTTTGTCAGCGGTATGGGCCTCAAAATCTCACACCATAAACTGTCAGCAGATGCTAATTTAAACTTACAGATGCCAATGCTACATCCCACTGAACATCTCTAAATTTTGCGAAAAAACTTACCGCCCGAAGTGGGAAGCCATTTACTACAGCCCTTTTTGCTGCAGTGGTCTACTTGCATATAAGAGATACAACTGTGTTCTTTACGCTGCATCCCCTCTTGTTATAGTATCTAGAAAAGTGTTATTCATATTTGCCTTTATATTAAAAAGAATGGCTTCTGTTATTTTTCCTTATGGGCTGTAATTTCTATAAATGAGTTTAATTTATTCTCCGGGAACAAGCAGGAAGTCAGTCCTCACAAATGGGAGACGGTGACGTTGACGGAGCCCGCACAGAGCAAATCCCCAGCTTTCAAGAAAGCTTTTGGGAGTTGCTACCATGCATGCGTGGTCCCCTTCTCGCCCAAAGGAGCCATCTTGCTCAGTCTCTTTTTTTTCCGCGGAGCCCATCAGACATAGTCTGTCCCTGTCCTGGAAAAAGTTGAATTTTCTTTTCTTTTCTTCTCTGCCTATTGGCTGTTTTTTCCGGTCTTGCACCGGTACCTTTCCCGCCTGACCCCGGTACCTCAGTATAGGGCCAGTCCCCATTTTCTATTTTCGTTTTTCTCTCTTGGGTGTCTTCAAGCCCTTTTTTCCTCATTGGCAGCCTGAAGGGTGTTTGACCTTGCTGGGGTTCTTTTTCCCCCCATGGCTACCAGTGGGTTCAAAAAGTGCGATTGGTGTGGGAAGATCATGTCCCTCACTGATACGCATGACTGCTGCCTCCAGAGCCTCGGCCTGGACCACGACCCGGCGGTCTGTGGCCTCTGAAAAAAGATGTCTTCGAAGGCCTTGAGAAGCCGCCAGCATTAGCATGAAAAATTTTTTCCTGATTCCCCCATGCCTCCAAGAGCCAGGACCTCGTCTGAGGCCTCCACGCCTCGGGAGGAGCAGTCCGAACCCGAGCGTCATCGAGGGTCCTCAGAGAGGGGGTCTCCCTCGAGGGAACTGAAAAGAAGGAAGAAATCCTCGACGACAGCGTCTGTGAATGGCTCGGAATGGCCAGGTCCCTCACGGGACTGGTTGCAGAGCCCAGAGCACCGGTCCGAGGTGTCGGAGAAGAAGCGCCCAGCCAAGGTTCCCCGAAAGGACCCGGTCGCACACCGGCCCTGGCAAGTACATCGTATCCTAGTCAACGACTCCCCTCCGGGGGAATCAGCTTCAGGCCTGAGCACGTCGGTGCCCGAGCAGAGGGCTGCAGAGCCTCTGGAACTGATGTCCAGGATGGCATCCTAGGAGCGCAGGATCTCGGCCTTCCTGAAGCAGCAGCGGGAGTTGGCATCCAGCACGTCCGGTTCCTCTGCCCCGACCACCGGGTGTTTGAAGTCGACCCCGGAGGCCGAGCCAATCCTCGAAGCCCTGCAGGCCCGAGTAGATCCTCGTCACGCTTGGCCTCCCATTCATCGGGACCGAGGTCGTCGCTGGCGAGGCACCAGAGCCCAAAGGGTGCCACCAGTCTTCCTTGGAGGCCTCCACTTGGGAGTCCGAGGACGAGGAGTCACCGGACACCTGCAGTCACCGAGATCTCTCATCCGATTCCCTGGTATCGGAGCCTCGGAGAAGGTCCCCACCGGAGGGTATGGGGTTTCGGGACTTCGTTCGGGATATGTCCAAGGTTTTGGCTTTCCCTATGGAGTCAGAGGAGGACCCTTGAGCAGATGAACTCAATATCCTCCAGTACGAGGCTCCCCCTCGGGAGATCCTCACGGTGCCCATTCCTCCTATCCTGGAACGACTTATGCTCCGCATGTGGGAGACACCGGTGTCAACGTCGGTGATCAGCAAACGGCTCGACTTGATGTACCGAATCCGTCGGAGCCCTGGGTTTCAGAAGTCACAACTGCCGTATAACTCCATGGTGGTGGAGTCAGCCATGCGTGGATGCCCTCGGCAGGAAATGTTACCAGGGCGCAATGCTGAATTGTTGGATCCAGGCCTACCAGCTGTACATGGGCATGTACCTGAGAGTCCTGGTGAAGAAAACTGCCAACTTCTCAGCTGGTCTCTCTGAGGAGCCTTTGCAGCGCTTCAGGGGCCTATACAAAACCGTCGGTGAATGCTCCAAGTTCATGTCTCGGGTGGCCTATGACGGGTTCAAGTCAGTGGCCAGGGTAGCCGTGGCGGGCATCGGTGCACGCCGCCAAGCCTGGCTACAGTTGTCCGACCTCAAACAATGGGTGCAAGACAAGTTGATCGATGTCCCATGCCGGGGGGAGAACCTCTTCGGCAAACCCATGACCGACAAGGACGCCGAATGGGAGTCTGAGTTCATGACGAGGACTAGGCTCTCTAAGAAGACCTCTGCTCCTTCCCGAAAGAAGGGCTCGGGTAAAAATCCCTTTTACCCGAGGAAGTCCCCTGCTTAACGAAATTACCCCCCTTACCAGGCCTTCCCAGCAGGGGAAGCAGGCCAAGGGACAGGGGCATGGTCCGCGTAAGCAGAAGGCTCCCAAGCCCCAGGCTCCGGCTCCAGCCCAGCCTGGAGGGAGCTTTTGACTCCTGCAGCATGGCCCCTCTCCCAACCGGAACTTTGCAGCCCACAGGAGGTCAGCTCACCCTGTATCACCACCAATTCATGGGCATTACAGGTGATCAAGGAGGGTTACCTCCTCCGCCTAGCCGAAGTGCCTCCACATTATTTCCCCGGAGAGCCCTTCCGGCCTCCCCTTCATCGGGACCACCTTTTGAAGGAGTTGGCAGGTCTTCTGAGGACCGAGCGGTGGAATCAGTGCCCCACCATCTCAAGGGCAAGGGGTTCTACTCCAGGTACTTCCTTGTGCCAAAGAGGACAGGGGGCCTAAGGCCCATCCTCGACCTGCGCAACCTCAACAAATTCCTGGTGAGGGAGAAGTTCAAGATGCTCTTCCTTGGAACATTGCTGCGTTATCTGCACCAGGCAGACTGGCTATGCTCCTTAGATTTTAAGGCTACCTATGCACACATCCTTATCCACCCAAACCACAGGCAAAACCTACGCTTTGCAGTGAAGGGCCATCATTTTCAATACAGGGTGCTTCCCTTCGGCCTTGCCTCGGCCCCCAGGGTATTCACAAAGTGCCTAGCGGTCGTCGCCACCTTTCTCAGACTTCAGGGGATCTTTATCTTCCCCTATCTCGACAACTGGCTCATCAGGGGCACTACAAGCCCCCGAGGCGCAGAAGGCCACGACATAAACCATCCAGGTCCTTCAGCACTTGGGCTTCGTTATCAACTATCCCAAGTCCAGCCTTCCCCCGACTCAAGAGTTGGAATTTATTTGGGCAAGGATCAATACCCTTCAGTCGAAGGCCTTCCTACCTGCAGACAGGGGTAGGCAGGCTCATAGTGCTGGACAAATGCATACAGCGCATCCCTCAGTGCCAGCAAGACACCTGTTGCACCTCCTCGGGCACATGGCCTCCACGGTCCATGTCACGCCAGATGCCTGTCTCCACATGCAAATTGCACAGTGGTGCCTCAGAGACCAATGGTCCCAGGCCATGGGGCATCTCCAGGACAAAGTCAAAGTGACCAGGCAACTGGCGCAGTCCCTAACCTGGTGGCTCTCGCCCCGTCACTTGGAAGCGGGGATGCCTTTTCAGGCCCCTCACCACTCAAGGGTCCTCACCACAGATGCCTCCCTGCTGGGCTGGTGAGCCCACTGCAAGGGGTACTACACCCAGGGCGTTTGGTCTCCAGACAAGAGTGCTCAACAGATTAACCTGTTTGAACTGCTTGCAAACCATCTCGCCCTAAAGGCGTTCCAGCGATCCCTGGGCCACAGGTCCATCCTGGTCCAGACAGACAACCAGGTCGCCATGTTAGGCTGCCTATACACACATCCTTATCCACCCAAACCACAGGCAATACCTACGCTTTGCAGTGGGGGGCCATCATTTTCAATACAGGGTGCTTCTATGTTACTATGTTCTATGTGAACAAACAGGGGTACACGGGGTCCCGTGCCCTCTGTTGGGAAGCCCTGGACTTGTGCTCATTCGCAGTCTGACAGGGCATTCTCCTCAGGGCAGTGTACCTGCTGGGCCAGAACAACTGGCTGGCTGACAGACACAGCAGGCTGCTCCAACCGCACAAGTGGCAGCTGGACCCAGAAGTGGCCTGCGGGATTTTCCAGATCTGGGGGGGAACCGGTGATGGATCTGTTTGCCAGCCCGGACAATCGCCAGTTACCCCACTTCTGCTCCAGGCAACCAAACCCTGCCAGGTTGGCCGCCGATACTTTTCTGATTTCATAGTCTGTGGGTCTTCTGTATGCGTTTCCTCCGACACCTCTGATCGCCAAAACCCTGTTCAAGATTCTTCGCGACAGAGCATCAGTCATTCTGATAGCCCCACGGTGACCTCAGCAACCATGGTTCCCGCTCCTCCTGCAGCTAGCGATAGAGACCCTCATCCCCATGGGGACAGCTCTGCAGCTCCTTTCCCAGGAGGGGGGCTCTCTCCTACACTCCAACCTCAGCTCCCTTTCGCTGACAGCGTGGCTGCTGAGAGGGTGTCACTAGCTCCGCTTCTACTTCCAAAGGATGTGGAGGATGTTCTGCTGCCTTCACGCATAACGTCTACCAGATGGGCTTATGCCTTTAAGTGGCGCAGGTTTGTGCTTTGGTGTGCAGCGCGGGGGTCAATCCCTTTTCTTGCCCGGTGGTTATGGTATTGCAATACCTTCTCTACCTCTCCAGCTCGGGGCTCAAGTCCAACTCCGTCAGGGTGCATCTCAGTGCCCTAGTGGCGAACCACCATCAGGTGGATGGAAGCCCCTCTCAGCTCACCTAACGGTGTCCCAATTCCTTAAGAGCTTACTCCTGTCTAAGCCCCCGGTCCGCCTCCGGCGACCGAATGGGATCTCAATATAGTGTTGGGGCGGCTCACCCTACTGCCTTTCGAACCGATGGCTACATGTCACCTCCGCTGTCTCTCCTGGAAGGTGGTTTTCCTTGTCGCGCTCACTTCCGCCTGAAGGGTGAATGAGCTTCAGGCCCTCGTGGCGGAAAGGCCTTATACCAGGTCATTCAAGAATAGGATGGTGCTTCACACACACCCCAAGTTCCTCCCGAAGGTGGTGTCCTCGTTCCACCTCAACCAGGAGGTAGTCCTCCCAACCTTCTTTCCCAAACTGAACGCTGGTCGGGCTGAGGCGGTCCTCCATACCCTGGACTGTAAGAGGGCCTTATCCTTCTACATTCAATGTACTCAAGGCCACCGGAAAGCCTCTCAGCCTTTTGTTTCCTATGACCCCAGTAAGCTGGGGGAGACAGTGACCAAGCGTATGCTGTCTACGTGGGTGGCAGACTGTATTGCCTGGGCCTACGAGGAAACGAAGCTTCCGTTGGCGGGCCGTGTCATGGCTCACAATGTCAGGGCCATGGAGGCATCTGTGGCTCATCTGCACTCCGTTCCCCTGGCAGACATCTGCTGGGCCGCCACCTGGTCTTCAGTTCATACCTTCGCAGCCCATTACTGGCTGGATGGGGAGTCCCGACGGGACAGTGCCTTTGGCCAGGCCGTACTCGGTAACCTTTTTCAGGTCTAGGCAACTCCTGCCCTCCAACCCTTTTGTGTTCAGGCTACCAGAGTGCTAATTCATTTGGACGCAGAGGTTTTCATTGCGGCTGCTTGCGGCTCTCGATGAGGGAATCTTTTTTGGGCTATAGGTTAATGGTAGTCTGTAGCTGGGGAGTCCTATATGTGAGGACTGACTTCCTGCTTTTTCCTGAAGAAAGCATAGCTACTCACCTGTAACATAAGAACATACCTGTTTCCAACAGTGGCCAATCTAGGTCATACGTACCTAGCAGTTTCCCCAAAAGACACAGGTTCCGCAATGCTTGTACTGGGTCAAGCATTGATATCCTGGGTCCCTTCTTAATAATGGTTTATGGACCTTTCCTCCAGGAACTTGTCCAAACCTTTTTTAAACCCAGCTACACTAACAGCCTTTACTACATCCTCCGGTAACAAATTCCAGAGTTTGATTACACGTTGAGTGAAAAAATATTTTCTTTTATTAGTCTTAAATAGTTTACCCTGTAGCTTCATTGCATGTCCCCTAGTCTTTCTATATTCTGATAACGTAAACAATCGATCTACGTTTACCCATTCCACTCCGTTCATTAATTTATAGACTTCTATCATATCTCCCCTCAGCCGTCTCTTTCCAGGTTAAAGAGCCCTAACCTTTTTAGCCTTTCTTCATAGGAGTATCCTTCCATCCCCTTTACCATTTTGGTGGCTCTTCTCTGAACCTTTTCTAATAACGCTGTATCCTTTTTAAGATACGGCGACCAGAATTGCACACAATATTCAAGGTGCGGTCTCACCATGGAACGATATAGAGGCATTATAATATCTTTTGTTTTATTTTCCATTCCTTTCCTTATGATACCTAGCATTCTATTTGCTCTCTTGGCCGCCGCTGCACACTGGGCCGAGGGTTTTAACGTTATCCACAATGACGCCTAAATCTTTTTCCAGGGTGGTGGTTCCTAATGTGGAACCTTGCATTGTGTAACCATAGTTTGGGTTGTTCTTCCCTAGGTGCATAACTTTGCACTTGTCCACATTAAATTTCATCTGCCATTTTGATGCCCAGTCTACTAATTTATCAAGATCCTCTTGCAATTTTCCACAATCCTCTTGGGTTTTAACAACTTTAAATAGTTTTGTGTCATCTGCAAATTTGATAACCTCACTCGTTATTCCACTTTCCAGGTCATTTATGAATATGTCAAAAAGCAGCGGACCCAGCACTGATCCCTGGGGTACACCACTATTCACCTTTCTCCATTGGGAAAATTGGCCATTTAGCCCAACCCTCTGCTTTCTATCTTTTAACCAGTTCTTGATCCACAGTAGTACACTGCCTCCTCTCCCATGACTCTTTAGTTTTGCCAAAAGTCTCTGATGAGGGACCTTGTCAAAGGCTTTCTGAAAGTCCAGATACACTATATCAACCGACTCAGCTTTGTCCACCTGTTTATTCACACTTTCAAAAAAACATAACAGATTAGTAAGAAAAGATCTTCCTTGTCTAAAGCCATGTTGGCTGTCTCCCATTAGGCCATGACTATCTACATGCTGAGTAATTTTATTCTTTATGATGGTTTCTACCATTTTTCCCAGTACTGACGTGAGGCTCACCGGTCTGTAGTTTCCCGGATCAGCTCGGAACCCTTTTTAAAAATTGGTGTTACATTGGCGATCCTCCAATCTTCAGGTATTAGAGATGATTTTAATGATAGTTCACAGATTACTAATAGCAGGTCTGCAATCTCATATTTCAGTTCTTTCAACACCCTTGGATGTATACCATCCGGCCCAGGTGATTTGCTACTCTTCAGTTTATCTAATAGTTGTAATACATCTTCCCGATGTATCAATATTTCCTTCAATTCTTCCGCACCTTTAAATACCACTTCAGTCATGGGTAACATCCCTACATCTTCCTCAGTAAAGACCGAAGCAAAGAATTCATTCAGTCTCTCCGCTATTGCCTTGTTGCCTCTTAGTGCCCCTTTAACTCCTCTATCATCTAATGGACCAACTGACTCTCTCACAGGTTTTTTGCTACGAATGTACTTGAAAAAATCTTTATTTTGCGTTTTTGCTTCTGCAGCAAGCTTCTTCTCAAATTCTCCCTTTGCCTGTTTTATCAATGCCTTGCATTTGACTTGCCAGTGCTTGTGCTGTTTCCAGGTTTCGTCGTATAACTCTTTTTTCCATTTCCTGAAAGATGCTTTTTTGGCAACAACAGCCTCCCTGACCTCACCTTTAAACCATGTTGGCAGTTTTTTGGATTTCCTTCTACTTTTCTTAAAGCGTGGAATACAGCTGGTCTGGGCTGCCAAGATAGTATTTTTCAACAACTCCCAAGCTTGATGTAAGTCTTTAACCTTTGCAACTGCTCCTTTTAGGGGCTTGTTTACAAAGCTGCGGTAGCGGTTCGCGATCGTTATCGGAGCCGCGGCCCCATTGATTTCAATGGGGCCGCGGCTCCGATAACGACTGCGAACCGCTACCGTGGCTTTGTAAACAAGCCCCTTAGTGTCCTCCGGGGACAGCAGGAGTCAGTCCTCACAACCTCCCTCCTCCCCTTGGAGTTGTAGTCCTCCTATCTTCAGTGTTTTGTTTTCGCTGTCTTTAGCTATGTCAATTGACTTAGTAAGATGGCTCCTTTGGGCAGGAAGGGGACCAAGCATGGGTGGTAGCAACTCCCAAAAGCTTTATTGAAAGCTGGGGATTTGCTTCGTCAATGTCGACGTCACCCATATGTGAGAACTGATACCTGCTGTCCCCGGAGAACACCTGTTACAGTTGAGTAACTACGCTTTCTCCAACATTTCTTTTAGATACCTATTGATTGATTCATGGAGGCCGATTCCATTCAGGGCGTCCTGCCCCTGTACTTCTGGGCAGAATTGGGTCATGCAAAGTTAGACTCGATTCTGATTCCGTGGCCCCCGTGGGATCAAAATTGGGTCTAGCGCCTGGATGTGCAGGCCGATTCTGCCTGGTTGTACGTCCTGGTGCTGTGAATGCCGGCCGCCGCAGATAACTTCCTTTCCCTGCAGCTGGAGCCTCAATCCTGCCTTCCATGGCCAGGGTCCAGCTGCAGGGAACTTCCTCTACCCCTGCCTCACCTGTCCCTGCTGGCCGCCACCAAAACACCACATCCAGAGGAACCTATTCCACCACTGAGGTGGAATAAGTCCCTTGTCTAGTTCCAAGGCCCTGGACGTGCAGGGCCGAGCTTGGAATCTGAATTGTACGTCCAGGGTCGCAGCCCACCCTTTCCCCACCCTCACTCCACCTCCGGAATGCCCTTTTCTGCCCCATCATACGGGGAAGCTTTAGCCAGGGCCGGCAGAGAGGAGAATAGCGAGGATGGAAGTCCCAGTGGGACGGAATGACTCCCATAATCACTGGTATGTCCATGTACAGCCATATGTGGACAACCTTAAAAACAATATCATTATGTCAATAAGTCGATTCCTAGTTTTTTTTCTCCAAGTCATAATACCAATCCGGTTTGTGTAATAAAATGCTTAATCTTTTGTGACATGTCTAAGATGTGAGTTTCATACAAAAGTAATCATTGTTCTTGTTTATTGTTTTAAGACCATTTTATGTCTATGAACATATACTTCTGTCATACACAATTTCATGTCATTAATATTTCTTTGGTTTTAGTCTCAACATGTTTTATATTATTATAATTTATTATTACTCCTATTTTTGCTTATACTGTTATTGTTATTGCATTCTCTAGTTTGAACATATAATTATTTCAGTCCACCCCTGATGAAGGCAACACCGAAACAAGGCTGTGTAGGGTATATAAAATAATTTTACTTTACAGTTCACTTTGTTTCTGACTAGTCACATCGCTCCTTCTTTTGACACTTGCGGTTTTCAGAAGTATAAACATTACACCCACCTTCCCCTTCCCCTTGCCATCTGCACAAAACAGCAGATGCAAAGTACAGGACAGTTTTATCACATGCATTTTATGTAAATTCTCAAAGAGAAGGTACCCAGAGATTTTGGAAAAGAAGGGTAAAGCATATATGCTAAAACTGCTATTTTGAAAATTGCCTCCATTAATTCTGAAATCGCAACAAAAGGGAAAACCCTGATGCCAACAAATTACAAAAGTGTGTAAAGGATAGAGGCATGCTTTATTCTAGTCGTAAAAAACTGGCAGGGGTGGGGGAAGTCTGTCAAATGCAATATGTACCTTACAGCATTCCATAAGGAAGATTTCGCATTAACATAGCATTAACATGGAAATCCTCCTTATGGATTTTTTTTTTTATTTATGACCTTTTAAATTAATACACAAACCAATCTAACCTTGTTAAGTAAAATAATGGAGTAAAATAAATACAATATTGATAAGATACAATATTCCAGAAAAAGAAACAAAATCTCATAATGATCTGGTATAACTAAACTCCACCAGAAAAAAAAGCTAAATCACCACATATTTTTGATACTGTTGGAGCAATGGACAAGCCTGATGGATCTGTATATAAATAGAGAAAATGATGGCAGATAAAGACCATACGGCTTATCTAGTCTGCCCATCCATGGGAAGAGTGAGATGTTCCAGGAACCATGGGGGTCACACATTGGATAAGAGCAACCTGAAAGCATGTCCTCACCAGGATTATGATGTTCCCCTCTGTTCTTTGGCAGTAAAGCCGATTTTGTAGTTAAAGTTGTTTTTTGTATGGTCCTGTTGGGATGGGGGACCATAGTTCATTGTATGTGGCAAGGACTCCACTGAATCACTGACTTGAAACAGAGCTAGTCCAAGGTACAAACCTGTAGCCATGCACTCTACTTATCCTAGGTTTCGAAAAGGCCAGACAAAACAAATACACTCAAACAGAATGCAAAAACTCCCAGCCTGATAGATTCAGCAGTACTATCAGTATAGTGCTGCTGTATAGCACTACAGATCAACTTCAGCACTATTCTGGGAATGTCTGGGAGGTGGAGTCAGGGCGAAGCAGGTAATTATTCGGATAGGAGTGATTTTCAGTGTCACTATCTGGATAACTATCTGCATAGCTTAGGACAGCAAAAAAAGCTGCCTTAAGCTAACCAGACAGGCTACCCAACCAATGGCACTGAAAATTGCTGCTATCTGATTAGTTCTGACAGACAGTACTGAATTCGGATATTCAGCACCGGTTACTATCCAGATACCAATGCTGAATATTTGTGGAGCAATATTTAAACTCTGCAGTCAGCATTTTTTAAATGCCACCTATGGCATTTTGAATAAAATCCAGGTAGTTTGTGTCTGGATAATGACCAACATTAAATATGCAGATTCAGTGCTGGCCACCAGTGATACCTGGATAGTGGTGCTTTTCAGCTGCCCCATGCTATCTGGATAATCTCCTGCTCTGCTCTGACTCTGGCCCAGGACCACCCCCAGTACTATGTGGATAGTGCGAGGCAGTCTGTGGTGATGTTCAGCATCACTATCCAGAAACTGCTGCCAGAAATGATATTCCGAGGCACTAATCTGTTGGGCAGATGCTGATAACTAGATAAGGGCTGCTAAATGTCAAGCCGCTGGATTTTACTTAAATGCCATGGCCGGAGTTTAAAAAAAAACATTGACTGCATAGTTTAAATATTGCCCTATCCATTTCTAGTATTTTTTTTAAATAGAAACCCAGGGAGATTATATGAACCTCCTTCCTGATCAAAAGTTTTTGCAATCCAATCTTGCCTCCCTCTGACCCAGATAAGGATAGGGAAAGCATAAGGAAAGGGAAGAACAGGGGCTTCAACCCCACAAATGCTGAACCCCAAGTCAGCTGCTAAACAAAATAACATTGTATTCTACAGTCAGTGCATCCCCCTTATGAGGCACAACTGCTCACAATCAGGCCTTTTGACAATCTGTGACAATCAACTGCTGCATTCACTCAGCTCTACAGTTCCCACAGTGGAAGTCGGGCAATACTCTGGCCTGTGCATTATTTGAGTGGAATTCACCCAAAGTAAAGGCAAGAAATTCAATTGGAATTATTCAGAGGTAACGTGTATCTGTGGGGGGTTTTTTATATCTGCCACACTCATACCTTGAGAGAGAGGATCCCTTTCTTACTAGCTTTGCCTGGGAGGATGCAAGCAGTGGAAGGCCTACAATGGAGAAAAAGGAGCAGATGGTAACCAATGTAACACGAATGGAATCTACAAATCAGTGAGACTTATGTCAGTGCTGAGGAAATAGTGGAAACAGTTATTAAGAGTAGAATTACTGGGTTTATTAATACAAATAGCTTTAATGAGAAAAAAACAGCATCAATTTAGCAAGGGGAAATCATCTCTTACTAATCTATCAGAGGTTTTAGAAGGTGTAAAGATGTGGATAAGGGCACATGCTTTACACCTAAGTATTCAGACAGGATGCAAAATGGCTAATAGAAAATATCCTAGAAAAAAATAGCATAAAATACAGAACATACTTGCAAGTGTTCTACTGTGGCAAGTGGTCTGTATGGCATTCATTCTGTGGACAAAGATGGGAGATTATTGGAGTGCTAAATGCTGCAAAAGAAAATTACTGAGATTACTGAGAACTGTCTACAGTGCCTGTTTGTTTGCAGCCTCTGCAAGTTTACTCTTTTGTTCTTTTAGTGCTCTACCAAAACTATTGGAGATATCTCCTTGCAGAACCTTACTTTCTGGCTACAAATTCCTCTTGGGATCCAGTGAATGCATTTGTAAAGATGTGTAGATTTTTGCTAACTGTACTTGAATGTAACTTGCCTTGATCTCCCCTTGGAAAGGTGTGAGCTAAATACTAAAAATAAATAAATAAATACAATAAAATGATTAGTTTTATAAATTTTAGTCATTATGATAAAACTGAGCACAATTCCTAAGCGTCCCTCCAGTCCAGTCCCTTTCCTCTAGGTTGTGCCCCTTCCAGCAGCATGGAAACTGAGCATGTCATCTTTTCTGATGACCCTAGGATATATATATCACTGGCACCTCCCACCAGATCCAGTTTTTGCGCAGTCTCCAAGCAGCTGTAGGGAGTCAGTAAACCAGAGGATAGGCTTACTGGAGAGACTTGGTTTTAGTAGGGCAGTTTAATTTTATTTGATTTATTTGTTTCTCCTTCTGCATTTATTTTATCTTCTTTTCTAGTGGGGCTCCTTTTAAAGGCTTTCACCTCCCCCCTCCCCCTCTGTTCTTTGGGGGCTTAGGAGGAGGAGGCTTCATGCAGCCTGCTCGTTTTAAAAAGAAAAAAGTGTTCTGCCTGTTTTCAGCCATTGCTCTTCAGCAGGAGCCCTTGCCGTCTGCCCGCCTCGCCGCGAAGCCCTCCCGAGGGCGGGAAGACGCACGGTCGACAGCAGAGAGAGGCCGGAAGAAGGAGAAGAACTTGGGTGGGGGCAGGAGCGCGGCGGCGAGCCATGTGTTGCTCAGAGGCAGCCACGCGGTCGTCGGCCGCGTGTTACAGAGGAGTCTGGTGGTTCCTCGGCGGGAAGAGTGAACGGCAGACACTTTCTTTTCGCGTGCTTTTCAGTGCCCGCTTGAAGATGGCCCTTACAGCCTTGCAGGGCTTCTTTCAGTTTTATTATTTGCTCTGCTGTCAGGCCTAATATTTCTTAGTTTAAAAAAAAAGAGAGTTTTGTTTTTTCCTTTAGTTCTATGCATTTTTTCTGATTAGGATATTTTTAGATAGACAAGTTTCGGGCCTCTCTGAGGGGAATCACCATGCCGGCTAGACCACAGTGTCTAGTTTGCGGGACACGCCGAGGAGCAGTCTCAGAGGCCAGTATGTGTAGAGGCTGCGCAGCGGAGCAAGGTATTCAGGCAGTTATTTCTCAGGATCCGCTTCCTCCTGCCTCTCAGGAATCATAGGAGCCTCTGGAGGCTATGTTCTAGTCTGCATCTTCCCATCCTTCTCCCCTGGGGCAGTCAGCTCTTCCTCTACCCCAATCCAGTCCCTCGACCTCTTTGGGAGGTTTGGAGGCGGAGAGCGGAGGTTTTTTTCCCCTGAGTTTGTCCTGCTACTGCACAAGGCATTCTGCCTACGTCAACAAGGAACACATCGGCAGGGAGCAGCGCAGGGGAGTGTGATAGCTCGTCAGGATGAGCCCAGGGACCAGAAAGAAATAAGTTGTCTGCCTAACGGGCTAGGCTTACTCAGGAGGAGATTATCCGTTCCCCTCTGTCTGTGACTCTGGAAGGAGAGCTCTCAGACAAGGAGTTGGGGGAAGGCGAGGAAGAGCTCGAGGAAGGTGAGATCCCAGAGGAGGAACAAGCCAGAATCGTTCGAGTTTTCCGCAGGGAAGAGTTGTCCGCTTTGATCGGGGAGTCTCTGAAGGCTCTTAATATGGCGATGGGGGTTCCAGCGACAGGAGAGGTGCTGGAGGACCCGCTGATTTAGGCGGTTAGGAAATCCCAGAAGGTTTTCTCAGTGCACCGGGTAGTTAGGCAGATGATTCAGGAAGAATGGGATCAACCGGAATCCGGGCTAAGGGGGGGTACGATCTATGTCTCGGCTGTACCCTTTGCCGGAAGGGGAAAAAGAATTGTTCCGTTCCCCTAGAATAGATGCTGCAGTCTCGGCGGTCTTGAAGAAGACCACAATACCAGTGGAGGGCAGTGCTGCCCTCAAGGATACCCAGGATAGGAAGCTGGTCATGCTGTTAAAGCAGGCGTTTGACATCAGTGCCTTAGCTCTCCAGGCATTAGTATGTGGTGCTTGGGTAGCACGTGCTTGCTTACGGTGGTCTCAACAGCTCCAAATGGCTGGCGACCTTCCCGGTGAGTCGCCCGGAGAGGCAGCTAGAATTGAGTCTGGGGCTGCTTATCTGGCAGATAGTCAGTATGATCTCATCAGGAGTCTAGCGAAAAACATGGCTTCGGTAGTGGCGGCCCGTCACTATCTCTGGCTCCGCAACTGGGCTGCGGATGGTTCTTCTAAGGCCCGTCTCAGCAGGCTCCCATTTAATGGAAAGCTTCTATTTGGGGAGGACCTGGAGAAATTAGTAAAGGAGTTGGGGGAGTCTAAGGGGGGTAGACTTCCCGAGGATAGACCCAAGCAGGGCCATGTCCCCGCTCCTTCGTGGCCTCAGCCTCGGGAGTTGCAGAGGTTTCGGGTGGCCCGGTCTGCCCCGTTTCAGAGAGGTCGCTTCCTCTCTAGGAGGAAGGGTTTCCATGGTTTTCGAGGGGCAGGTAAGGGGTTTGGTGCCTCTTCCTCCATCTCGGGGCCTAGGAAGCCGCAATGAGACAACGGGAGCCCAGCAGGGAGTTCTGCTGGTGGGGGGACGTCTGTGGCAGTTTTTTTCAGCCTGGGCCCGGGTCACGTACAATCAATGGGTTTTAGAGGTGGTGCGATAAGGTTATGCTCTCGAATTTGCAAGACCCGTTCTTCCTTCCTTCGTTCAGTCACCATGCAAGTCTCCGGTCAAGGTCGCAGAGGTGAAGGACACACTGGCGCGACTGCGACTGCTAGGCGCTGTGGTGCCGGTTTCCGCCGACCAGCGCGGCTGCGGTCAATACTCCATTTATTTTGTGGTACCCAAAAAGGAGGGTTCCTTCCGTCCGATCCTCGACTTGAAGGGGGTCAGTCGTTGCCTCAGGGTGCCTCATTTTCGGATGGAAACTCTGAAATCCGTGATTGTAGCGGTGAGGCAGGGAGAGTTTCTGACTTCTCTAGACCTCACGGAGGCGTATTTGCATATTCCCATCCTCAAGTCACACCAGCAATTCATGCGGTTTGCAGTGCCGGAGGGGCATTTTCAGTTTCAGGTGTTGCCTTTCAGCTTGGCGACGGCTCCACGCACCTTTACCAAGGTCATGGTGGTGGTGGCCACAGCTCTACGCAAGGAGGGGGTTCTAGTCCATCTGTACCTTGACGACTGGTTGATCTGGGCGATGTCCGAGAAAGAGAGTCAGAAGGCAACTGCCAAGGTGGTCGGTTTCCTAAGGAGTCTAGGATGGGTGATCAACCTGGCAAAAAGCAAGTTGCGGCCCTCACAAGAGATAAAGTATCTGGGGGCAAGGTTCGACACGGGCAAGGGCACAGTGTTCTTGCTGGATCACAGGGCAAGGGGGCTAAGGCGGCTGGTAGAGCAGTTTCTAGCTATGAAGGTGCCTTCAGCCTGGCATTATCTGCAGGTTCTGGGAACCATGGCGGCAACGATAGATGTGGTGCCTTGGGCCAGGGCTCACATGCGGCCTCTTCAGCGGGGCTTGCTTCGGCACTGGTCTCATCAGCGTCAGCCCATGTTCGTGACTCTCCCCTGTCCAGCGGTGACCAAGGAGCCCTTGCAGTGGTGGCTCCGTCCAGGGAGCCTGGAGCAAGGTATGCCCCTTGAGTCTCCACTGTGGGTGCAGTTGACGACAGATGCCTCTCTATCTGGCTGGGGGGCTCACTGCAAGGGTCAGTTCGCCCAGGGTCCCTGGAGTGCCCAGGAGACTCGGTGGTTGATCAACAGGTTGTAGTTGCGAACAGTGGCTCTAGATCTCAGAACATTCGAGCCGGTAGTCCTATGGAGGGTGGTCCGGGTGTTATCCGACAACATGACCGCAGTGGCATACATCAACTGCCAGGGCGGCACAAGCAGCCCTCCCTTGGAGGAGGAGGCGGAGGGTCCGTTGGAGTGGGCCGAGGGCCATCTAATGGCCTTGTGTGTGCAGCACATAGCCAGAGTGGAAAACATAACGGCAGATTACCTAAGCAGAAACAGAGTTGACCACAGAGAGTAGGAGCTCTGCCAGGAAGTGTACGAGCAGGTAGTGCGCCGTTGTGGGCCCTCATGATGGATCTCATGGCGCGGTGGGAGTCGGCAAAGGTGAACCGATTCTTCAGCCGAAGAAAGGAAAGGATGTCGGAGGGCTTGGACGCATTGGTTCAGAAGTGGCTGGCCGAAGGCATCCTGTACGTGTTTCCTCCGTGGGCGCTCATAGGCAGGGACCTTCAGTGGGTGAAGGCACACCACACCCAGGTTGGGTGGTTCTCATAGCCCCGGATTGGCCTCGGCGCCTTTGGTACACCGATCTCATGCGGCTGCTGGCCAATCATCCTTGGCACCTTCCGGTGAGGAACGACCTCCTCACACAGGGCCCAGTGTGCATGCTGCAGTTGGATCGGTTCTCAGTTATGGCATGGCAATTGAAAGGGCATGGCTGCGGAAGAAGGGTTACTCTGGAGCAATGATCTCCACCTTGCTGAGTTCCTGTAAGCGTTTGACCTGTCTATCCTATGTGAGGTTCTGGCGTGTGTTTAAAGGCTGGTGCGTGGATCAGTGAAAGAGGCCTCTTGCAGTGTCCGTTCCAGAGGTTTTGGATTTCAAACAGACAGGTTTCGAAAAGGGTCTGACAGCCAGCTCTCTGCGGGTGCAGTTGGCGGCTATCTCTTGTTACAGGGGCAAAATTCAGGGAAAGCCCTTGGGGGAGCATGCAGACGTAAGTTGGTTCCTGAGGGCAGTGAGACGCCTGCGGCTCTTGGGATCTCAATGACGCTCTGGCTGCTGAGCCTTACGAGCCGATATGGCGTGCGTCGTTGAAGGACGTGACCCTTAAGGCTATTTTTCTGGTGGCCATCTGTTCGGCCAGACGTATTTCGGAGCTTCAGGCACTGTCTTGTTGTCCACCTTTCCTCTCCTTCTTTAAGGAGAAGGTAGTCCTCCGGTCTGTCCCTTCCTTCTTGTCTAAGGTAGTTTCTTCCTTTCATGTAAATCAGACTGTTTCTCTCCCCTCCTTCTCGGGGGTGGGGCAGGGGGGGAACAATGCTTGTTTACTCCTTTTGGATGTGCTTAGGATTTTGAAGCATTACCTGCATCAGACAGCGTCCTTTCGCAAGTCCGAGCGATTGTTTGTCTTGTTCGGGGGGCTGCGTAAAGGTGAGGTGGCGGCTAAGGCGTCCATCTCCAGATGGATCAGGGAAGCCATTGCTTTAGCTTATATCCAAAGAGGTAGACAGGTTCCGGCCAGGCTCCGGGCTCATTCTACTCGAGCTCAGGCAGCCTCGTAGGCGGAATTTAGTTTGGTTCCGCCCACTGGATATCTGCAAGACAGCCTCTTGGTCTTCGCTGCACACTTTTTCCAAGCATTACAGGTTAGATGTTCAGGCCACAGTAGATATGGAATTTGGAGATTCGGTGCTTTGGTCCGGCCTTGCAGGCCCCTCCCAGGTTTGAACTGCTCTGTTACATCACAGAGGAATGGGACTGGACTGGAGGGATGCTTAGGAAAGAGTAATTAGGCCTTACCTGCTAATTAGCGTTCCTGAAGGAACTCCAGTCCAGTCCCTGATCCCACACAGAGTTTGTTGTTTTCTTAACAGGCTCGCCGGTCCGAAGCAATAAGCGGGTAAAAGGAAGTAAGGGTTGGAAGATAATCTGCTGGAGGTTCCGGTGATGAGGCGGTGTGGATGGGCAAGGTGCCTAGGTAAGGGCAATTGCGATCTCAGGTAAACCTCCTCCTCTTCGGGGGGTTGGGAAGTCCCTGCCGGGGGAAGTGGGTGCTGGTATTTTACAGTTTTGTTTTACAGTTTAGTTAGAGTTCAGTATTATTGTTGCTTAAATTGTCTCTCCGTTAAGTCTGCTTTGTCAGTAGGATACTGGATCTGGTGGAAGGTGCCAGTGATATATATATTGTGGTAAGGAGAGTGTAGCACAGCCCTGGGAAATAGAGGAAAAAGGAACTTTTGCTTCTTTAAGGGGGATGGGCTCACCTAAACACATGTGCAAAAGTAAAAGCAGTGAAAGAAACCACGCTTGCAGAGCTAGGCTGAAGCCACACCCAGACTCCATGGCAACCATAAGTAAGGATAAGGGACACCTGTGGGTGGAGCCAGAGGGGGAGGCACACTGCCCAGCATTTAAGGTTAAGCAAACAGAAAGTGATAGACTCGGTAGAACTGTTAGAAGCCTTGGAGGTGTTGGAAGCCACGGGAACAGCTTGAGAAGCAGCAGCTGGGGAAAGGCCAGAGGACAGGCCGAGTACTTTCCTTCTAGGAGAGAGAAGGGCAAAAGGCTGGCTGTAAGAAAGCTAGAACAGGAAGGCTCAGCTTCTTCTGAAGGAAGACAAATCTTCAGGCTGAGAAAGCCCAGGAAAGCGGGAAGAAAATCCTGCAGTGATTCCCTGAGCAGCTCTGACTCAGAGGACGCTACCTCCAACAGATGTCACAGCTGGGAAACTCCCACAGTTAAGCTCCGAGGTAGGAGAGGAAAGTTGGAAAGAGTTAATGCTTATAACTCACTCAGATACTGAGGAGATAGTTATACCTGCTAGCACGCAGAACAGGAAGAAGGGTTTTGTAGATAAAGCCAAGCAAGCAAAGCCTGTTAATGTTTTACCAAGAGAAAGAAAGGCAGTTCAATGGGAGAAACTGTTTAAGCTGTTAAAGCATATAAACCTTAAAGTACCTGAACGTATTCAAGCTCCACAATCAGGCAGTGCAGAGGAAGAAATGGATGTGGATTATAAGGAAGATGACCCTGATTCCACTTGCTCTGAAATGGAATGTGCTCTATGTGTTACTGCTGATTGAAAGAAGTAAAATACTAGGAAGAATCTCAGGAAGCAGTTCTCAGGTTCATGATAGCTGAAAGCTTTGAAAAGAGAGAAAGGAAATCTCTTAGTCTAAAACTTGCAAAGCTCTGTCTGTTGAAGAGAAGTAGATGATGCAATTGAGTTCTGTGCTGACCAGCTGAGAAGTGTTTTAAACTGAAGCAGCTAAAGGGAGCCGACAGAATTACTGAGTTTCGTTGTGTGCTTTAACTTGCAAATAAAGCTGTTGTTTCTGAGATGAGAAATTTCCTAATGAAAGAAGTAAAGACATTTACTTGTAAATAATACCACTGAAATACACTGTTTGTAAAGAACTTTATTTGGGAGAAAATATCCTTGTTTTCTGTTTCTGAGTTTGGAATCTTCTACAAAGGACTGTTACTAAACTGCACCAAGTTAAAGATCAATAAAAATTCCTGTGTTGCTTTAAAACCACTTGGACTGCTTTTATACACAACTACACGTTTAAAGCTAAAAGATACAAGATGGGAGCCCGTCTTCACTACGCGACCGCCTAGTGGAGGCGCGCCCGCCACAATATATATCCTAGGGTCATCAGAAAAGATGACATGCTCAGTCTCCATGCTGCTGGAAGGGGGGGGGGGCACAACCCAGAGGAAAGGGACTTGGCTGGAGTTCCTTCAGGAACACTAATTAGCAGGTAAGTGGTCTAGTGGTTAGGACAAGGTACTTCAGGCCGGAGGGCCAGGGGTTCAAGTCCCACCTGGGGACAGCAATCTCAGGCCGGAGGGACTGGGATTTCTAGTCCTATAGGCACTCCTTGTGGTCTTGGGTAAGCCACTTAACCCTCCACTGCCCATGTTCCCTGTAAGTATTAGCGTATGTGTCTCATATCCCCTCGTGTTAAATGTATCCCCCAATTGACCGCTTTGACCTGGTGAAAAGCGGGATATAAATACAGCTAAATAAATAAATAAATAAATAATTACTCTTTGTGTGATTTTCTGTTCTCCAAGAATTATTTGGTTTTATCTGTCACTATTATTTCTTAATTTGACATTATCATTTATATGTATTTATTTTATTTAAAAGAATTTGATATACCGCCATTCAATTGCTATTTCATGGTGTTTACAATAATAGAGCAAACAGTTAAAAAAAAAAGAATTATTTTACTGTCAGTGTGTGAAGTTTGATGTGATTCAGTGATGTAAACTCCACCCAAGCAATCCCTGTGATGCAGGGACCTAGGAAAGCAGGGCACTCATGTTTAGTTCCTCTCATATCTTCCTAGATGCCCCCCTCCCTGTTCTGAGGACCCTTAATGATATTTTGTGTGGGTCCCTTAATTTGAACATCTGCCACTGATACGACTTTTAAGGACATTGACTTTTAAGGATATTCCCCTGCCAATGAAATTAAATGTAGCCCCTGATTACTTAGCAATGTCTGTTTATTTAAACGAATGCCAAAGAAATGTCAAAGGGGTTATTTTAGAAGTCTTAGTCGTGATTTGGACGTAGAAACTGGGGGACAGAATGACCCCCATAGTTTTTTTTGCCTACATGGCATGTACCTCGGAGTGTGTACGAACAACCACACTCAGTATTTTGACAAGACTGTAGTAATATCGCTGTTGTGATCTTGGGTGATAGGGGGCCAGCAGTATTGGCAGTGATGGGAAGGGCTCAAGGACCTGCCAGGGATGGCCTATGTATGCTCGTCCTTGGGATGTACATGGAATGGAGGTTGTTGGTATGGTAGTTTATGTTTATTTCAAGACCTGATAGACGGCCCTTCAAACATCAAGGCGGTGTACAATTTACAAACAAATAAAGTAAGGCCAAGGCCTATGAAAAGGAAAGGAACTACAAATGAGATAGGAAAGAAGAACACAATCATTCAGAGAAGAAAACAGACAGCATAGAGGCTGAGAGGTCAAGAAAAAGGAGATGGTAGGAATTAGGCAGAGGAGAAAAGGTGGGTTGTTAGAAGGGACTTGAATTTGGGAAAGGACTGTTCTAGATGGAGAGTGGTGGAGAGGGAGTTCCACAGAGATGGACTTAGGAAGAAGAAGGCTGAGGAATGGGTGGAGTGGAGGTGTGCACGAGAAGGAGAAGGGGAAGGGAGGTGCAGACGATTAATATGTATTGAGCGCAGACTGCTGGAAGGGGTATGAAATTGAAGAAGGTCCGCTAGGTATTGTGCGGTATGAGGGTAAATGACATGGTGAACAAGAGTGAGGCTTTTGTACCGAATGCGGAAGTCTATTGGAAGTCAGTGAAGCTGACAAAAGAGGGGGTGATGTGATCACAGAATGAGGAATGAGTGATGAGCCTGGCTGCTGTGTTCTGAATTAATTGTAATCTGTGTATCTGATACTGGGGGATACCGGCAAGTGCCAGGTTACAGAAGTCTAAACGGGATATGACTAATGATAGAAGGAGAGTGGTCAGTGCCTGGGGTGTGAGGAATGGACGGATAGCACGGATATGGTGGAGATAATAGAAAGAACGCCATGTTAGTTGGGAGATATGATCGTGAAAGGTGAGGGTAGAGTCGAGAATTACCCAAAGATATTGAAGGGAGGAAACTAAGGGGATAAGGTTGTGAGATATGGAAGGAGACACCGACAGACATATGCTACCATGTGTAAACCATATGGCGGATGTTTTTGACAGATTGAGGTGTAGGCAGTTGGCAGTTAGCCAATCCAACACCTTCTACAGGCACTCATTTAGGGGAGAAAGATCAGGTTGGGACAGAGTGGTGTGATGAAGTATAATATAATCATTGTTGTTGTCCTTGTGCCCTTATGGTTGCCATGTTCAAAGCTGTATGGTAAATGGTTAGCACTATGCATGTCGATAGGGGAGGGGAGGAGGGATGGGGTGAAAGATAAAATTGTGGATCGATATGGCTGGTTCTCTGTGTTTGAATCTTTTGGCATCTTGTCAGGGACCTTGTGTGATGGACTGTTGTTGATTTTCTCTGGCTAATATAAAAGAGTTGCCCTAAAATTATACCCCAGGTGAGAAGCTAGGTGTAAAACAGAATTCCTAGAGTGGTAGTTAATGGGACCCATTCTGGTGAAGTGAGAGTATCCAGCAATGTGTCACAATGATAAGTGCCAGACCCAGTCCTCTTTAGGGACTTGGAGGCAGAGTTCTAAGGAAAAGTGTGCCTATTTGCAGATTATATGAAAATTTGCAACAGATTAGACAAATGCTAGAGGGAAGAGATAAGATGAAGATGACCTTAACAAATATTTATTTATTTGACAGGTTTTTTTGTACTGCTTTATCATTTTAATCAAAGTGGTTTACATTGTAACTTGGTAATGTACATTAAACAGGGACATTGATAACTTGGATTTTTCTGGGCAATGGAGGGTTAAGTGACTTGCCCAAGACCACAAGGAATGCTAGTGGGAATTGAACCCTGATCTCTTGGTTCCCAAGCCAGTGCTCTAACCATTAGGCTACTCCTCTACTCCAAATATGAAGCATGATTAAAGGTACTGCAACTGCCCTTTAATCCACAAAAATATAGAATCATGTATTTTGTATGCAGAAATTCAAGGGCCAAACACCACTTTGGAAGGGAAAAATTAGCAGTCACTATATAGGAAACGAGACCTGGGAGTAGTGGTTTCCATCCAACCAGCGCCTGCAGGGCAGGAAAACCCCCACTCCTAGTCATTCCCACATCTTCTGAGGTCCATTCCCCCTTCTCTAGGGTCCCTTTCTGGTATTTTGCCTGGGAATCATTTCTAAAGATCTTGAGATAGCCAGTCAGTTTGACAAAGTAGCTAAGAAATTTGATAGTATACTTTGGAGCATAAAGAGGAGTATTAACAGGAAAGTAATATTTCCTCCCTATAGGTCTCTAGTGAGACCTCAGATTGAGTACCGTGTTCAGTTCTAGGGACCATATCTATGAAAGGCCATTGTGAAGTAGAGTCAATTTAAAAAGAAAATCACCAAATGGTAGAAGGAACTAAAAAGATACTATCGACAAGAGAGAAGGCAAAGATGATACCTGATCCAAATATTTAAATATCTTACAGGTTCTGATAAAAGTACCAGAGGGTAGAATTTTCCATAATATGAAAAGTCAAGGACTAGAGCGTCATCATTTGAAGCTTAAAGGAGGTAAGCTCAAAAGAAATGTGAGAATACACATTTTACTGGTTGACATTTGGAACAGACTTTCAGCAGAAGTGGTAGGAATATAAAGTAGTGGCAGACTTCAAATATACCTGGGATAGACACAGAGGGTCTCGGCAGCAGAGGGCAAAAGGCCATTTAGTAGATTTAATAAGACTTGTGACAACACAGTAGACAAATACAAATGGATAGAATGGGTGGTCCCTTTCTGCCAAGATTTTCTATTTTCATATCATTTCTTTACAATTTTTGCTTAGTGGTGGACTGCATCCTAATCTGATTGCTAACACTATATCAATTATACCTTAAATAGTTGAATAAGAACAAGTCAAGAAGCATGCAGTGCAATACTTCAACATAATAATGTCCCTTTTCAATTTTTTTTCACTTTTCCCCCATTGTTCTGCCAGTGTCTTGGTAGACCAAAGATAAACCACTGGAAACAGGATTTTATTTTTTTGACCCAACATTTTCTTTCAACTCCTTTGAGCTCTGGGTCAATCAGAACCAGGGCTGCGATCTAGCAACATAAGCCTTTATTCACATCTACCTAGGAATTTTTATCTTGTTTTAGATACTGTACCATCTTCACTTACAGGCCAATGCAGAAAGCCGGTGCTGAAGTTGCATACTATCAACTTTTTATGCCTATTTGCAGTGCACCAATGGCATGTGACTTTAGTGCCCACATGCAGAAAGGAGCTCACATGCAAATTAGCCACACATTAAAATGTGTGCAAATAGCAGCGTTAACTGAGAGAGCAAGCCAAACACATGCGCACAGAAGTCGGCACCGTGTGGCTAATTTGAATATGAGCGACAGTATTTTGACGGCATCAGAGGCTTCTCTGATGCCCGGATCATCTGAGACCATCAAGTGATCGGGGAAAGCCCCCAATCCAATCAAAATATTGTCAGGTGCCACACAATAGATGTTTAAGTCACCTCAAGACCAGGCGTAGAGATATTGGTGCTAAGGATGGTTGCAAAATCCTCTATGTATTTTTCTGCATTGGGCGCAGGCAATATTAGCAAGCCATTTTATTATGTCCAGTTCATTTGTCTATAATTTAAATATTGTTGGCGTTAATTGTGCGCTAGTTTTTCCTTTGCTGTTTAAGCGCACATCTGTCTCTTTTCTGCATTTTGTTATGGCACCATTTATTGTTACAATGTTTAATATATTGGTTGTTTCAATTGTAAACCGCTATGATTACCCGATATACGATATAGCCTTATATAAAACACACAAATAAAGAAAGAAAGAAAATAAAGAAAAAAAAAGAAAAGTAAAAAGAATACCCAAGAATGAAAAAACATGACACTGAGGTGGTGCACTCAGGCAGCGGAAAGGTGATCGGAACCAATCCCGGCAAAAACGTGAAGTCAAACTTGAAGAACTAGGTGAGAAATAGACTTTAACTGGGGGCACAGACAGAATGTCTGCAGGGCTCCACGGAAAAAAAATGATTGAGGAAGATGGCACCCTTGGGCAGGAAGGTGATCGCACATGCGCGGTGTATCTCCCAAAGGCTTTCTTCAAAAGCTGGGGAGTGGATCTGCATGGGCTCCGTTGGTGCCGACGTCACCCATATGTGAGGACTGACTTCCTGCTTGTTCCTGGAGAAAGAGGAAGACTGGCAGTACAATAGATAGATTGCCATCCATAGCCACTGTTATCAATCAACAATTAGCTGCCTGACTGAAGACCTAACACAATATAGGACAACCATCCACAGGGTTGCCATGAGTCAACATAGACTCAACATCACTTAACAACAACCACCACCAATTTATCATAACTATATTGATTACTGACTATTAAAAGCAAGACTAAAAAAGTGCACTCTACCCGTACTTCATCAGGGAGTAAGTTTCATAACTTTATGCATGCCAAAGAAAAAGTTCTATCATACATAATGAATTTCTGTGCTGATTTAACTTAATGTACTACAAAAAGATTTTTTTTTAGCATAACCATTGTTGTGGGCCATAAACATTTATCAATGAATTCAGTTCTCCATATGCAGAATCAAAAATACATTTATGAACCATGCATAGCACTTTAAACTGAATACGGTATCACAAGGTAACCAGTACAATTCCGGAAACTTATGAAAAAATGTTGTCTATCATAGATTATCTGAACAGCAGCATATTGCACAATTTGTAGGGGCCTGAATACTGATTGCAAAATACCAAGGTAAATCACATTGCAATAGCCTAAATGTGGAAGAACTAATGATTGAACATCTTTTTGGAATAGTTCTTGACTGAAATAATATTTTAAGCCTCTTACCATTTTTAATTTAAAGATAAATTTCTAAGTTTTATGTACATGCAGAAAGGTATTAACACTAGAAGCCCCAAAAGGAATTTTACCTAGAAACCCCAAAGTGCGTCAATTGACGCATTATCACGACGACTGCGTTTAGCATGAAATGCAGATGTGAATTACTGTGAAGTTACTTATTTGTTAAATACGCGCAGTATGTGATGTCATTACATGACATCATCATGTGTTTATTATTTGTAATGTCGTAGTAAAACTGTAAACAGTGATTGAGATGCGCCACCTAGCGGGAACATGAATTTATACCTAGAAGCCCCAAAGTACATCAATTGACGCATCCAAGACAATTGAGTGCGTCAATTGACGTACTTTACATAGAAACATGATGACAGAAAATGACCACATGGCCTATCTAGTCTGTCCTTCCATATCAACAACTACAACAGTCCACTTTTTACCTTTAGAGATCCTCTGTGTTGGTCCCATGCTTTTTTTAATTCAGTTACTGTCCTCATCTCTACCACCTCCACTGGGAGACTATTCCACGGATCCACTACTCTTTCCGTAAAGAAATATTTCCGCATATCACTCCTGAATCTATCTCCCTTCACCCTCATCCCATGTCCCCTTGTAGCAGAACTTGCTTTCAATTGAAAGAGGCTCTCTCCCTGAACATTTATTTATTTATTTATTTATTTAGTGTACACTTGTATCCCGCTGCTTCCAGCGATCAGCAGCGGTATTCTATACATAATGGGGCGGCTGTACAGGCCGGAATTTGAACATACATTGATTTCAGGGGGGGTGAAAGGCACAACAAGCAATTACAATTTTTTACATTGATTGTAAAAGAGGAGACTTTACGTATCTACATTGGATTGTACTAGTGGAGGCTTTTCATGTATCCATATACACGTATCTTACATACTCTGACTAGGTCAGGTTGAAGTGAGTTTTAAAGAGGTGAGTCTTCAGCTTCTTCCTGAAGTCCTTCAAGTCTTTGTTTGCTCTTAGTTCATAGGGCAGTTGGTTCCAGAGTGTTGGTGCAGTAAATGAGAACGCTCTGTTGGTGGTGTTTGCGTTACAATTTCTCATGCTATTCGGGACATGGAGGGTGTTGCTATTTACTGTTCTTCTGTTTCTGATGATTGGTTGCTCGGATATTAAGGTGTTTAGGTATGAGGGTGCTATGTTGTAAACAAGTTTGAACGTGGTTACTAAGAGCTTGTATTGGATGCGGGCTTTGATGGGGAGCCAATGAAGTTCGATTAGTACTGGAGTGATGTGTTCGGTTAGGCCTTTTTTCATGATAACTCTAGCCGCCACGTTTTGTGCTAGTTGCAGAATGTTAAGCGTTTTTTTGGGCAGACCCTGTAAAATGGCGTTGCAGTAGTCCAGGTGGGGGATGATGAGGGCTTGTGCTACTGTCCTGAAGTCGGCGTGGTCGATAATGCTCCGAAGTGGTTGCAGGATTCTTAATTTGCAGAAGATGGCCCGATTGGTGATGCGGAGGTGCTTTTCCATATTTAAGTTGCTGTCCAGCATTACACCCAGGTATTTTATTTCAGGTTTTGTGGTATATACATTATTATTCATGGTAACCGTTGGAGGTGGGTTGAAGTCAGGTTTTCTTGATATGCACATCACTTCAGTTTTTTTGTGGTTGATATACATATTATTTTGTTGCAGCCAGTTTTGTAGTTCACTTAGGCATTTTTCAAGCTGATTGAGGTTGGGGTTGTTGATGTCAAGATGAGTGTAGAGCATCAAGTCGTCTGCGTAGATGTGGTAACTGATCTTGTGTTTTTGCAGGATTTCACAAATGGGCCGTAGATATAGGTTGAACAGGAGTGAAGATAAGGCAGAGCCTTGTGGTATGCCTTGAGTTTGAGGGAATGCAGAAGCTTTAGCATTGTTGAACTGGACTTGCTGCATTCTGTTATTTATGTATGATGCAAACCATTTCAGGGGGGTTCCTGATATGCCTATGGAGGCAAGTCTGTCCAGGAGTGTGGCATGATGCACTGAATCAAAAGCGGCAGATATGTCTATAAAAATGAGCATATACATTTTGCTTTTGTTCTCAAGACCCTTGTGTAGTTTGTCCATTAGAGCTAGTAGAAGGGTTTCCACTCCATGATGTTGGCGGAAGCCGTATTGATGATCATCTAGGGCATCTGTAGTATCAATGTGGTCCTGCAGCTGTTGTTGCACAGCCTTTTCAATAATCTTGGCTAAGAAGGGTATGCTGGATATCGGACGGTAGGAGGCAGGGTCGCTCTCGTTGAGAGTTTTGTTTTTTAGGATGGGTCGTATGAGAGATTGCTTAAGTTGTGCTGGCATGATCCCTTGTAGTAGAGATTGGTTTACTATATGGGTGATATACTTGGCGGCATCTTGTTTCACTGCTTTGATCCAGGCTGCTGGACAGGGATCGAGGGGGGATGTGGTGGAGTTCAAGTTGGTAATTATGTTGATGATTTGTCTGTCGTCTATGCTTCGGAAGGTGACCCACTCTTGGTTTTGGTTTGCACTTTTTGATGTGAGGGTTTTTTGCTGGGTGGTGGTTGTAGCCATTTCTTGTGTGCAGTGTGCGGGTGTTTGTAGGTTTGGCTTGTTGTTTGGTGGGCTGAGCTTTCTGGCATAATGGTCGGCTAGTGTTTGGGCCGTCATTGTGCCGTTTTGGTTTGTAGGTTGAGACGTCTTGGTGAGAGATTTGACAAGTTCAAATAGTTCTCGAGGTCTGTTGAGGGCTTTATTAAGTATGGTGGTGTGGTGGATTTTTTTCGCCAGGTTGATTTCGTGCTTGTATTTTGTAAGGAGTTTAAGGTATTCATTTCTATGTTCCTCGGTTTTGGTTTTCCTCCACCTTTTTTCTTGTTTACGCAAGTCTCTTTTCATCCTTCTTAGGGTATGGGTATACCACGGTTCGGTTTTGTTATTGGATGGTTTGGTTGGTGGTTTTAGGGATGGTTGCGATGTTGCTTTATGCCACGGAGGTATTTAAACATCTCAATCATATCAACTCTATCCCGCCTTTCCTCTAAGGTGTACATATTAAGATCCTTAAGTCTGTCCTCATATGCTTTATATGGAAGCCCACTAATCATTTTAGTAGCCACCCTCTGCACCGACTCCATCCTGTTCACATCCTTTTGAAGGTGCAGTCTCCAGAATTGCACGCTATACTCCAAATGAGGTCGCACCAAAGACTTATACAGAGGCATTATCACCTCCTTTTTTCTGCTAGCCATTCCTCTCCGTATGCACCCAAGCATCCTTCTAGCTTTTGCCGTCGCCTTTTCTACCTGTTTAGCTACTTTAAGATCATCAGACACAACCACGCCTAGGTCCCGTTCTTCTTTAGTGGACAAAAGTACTTCACCTCCTATACTGTATTGCTCCCTTGGATTGCTGCAGCCAAAATGCATGACCTTATATTTTTTAACATTAAATCCCAGCTGCCAAATTCTAGACCATTCTTCAAGCTTAGCTAGATCCCTCCTCATGGAGGGAGGCGTGGTCTAGTGGTTAGGACAAGGTACTTCAGGCCAGAGGGTCAGGGGTTCAAGTCCCACTTGGGGACAGTAATCTCAAGCCAGAGGGATTGGGATTTCTAGTCCTATAGGCACTCCTTGAGGTCTTGGGCAAGCCACTTAACCCTCCAATGCCCATGTTCCCTGTATGTATTAGTGTGTGTGTCTCATATCCCCTCGTGTTAAATGTATCCCCCAAATGACCGCTTTGACCCGGTGAAAAGCAGGATATAAATACAGCTAAATCTACACCTTCCTGGGTGTCTACTCTATTGCAGGTTTTGGTATCATCTGCAAAGAGGCAAACCTTACCCGACAGCCCTTCCGCTATATCACTAACAAAGCTGTTAAAAAGAATCGGACCAAGGACAGATCCCTGGGGCACACCACTGGTAACATCCTTCTCCTCAGAGTGAGCTCCATTTACTTGTACTCTTTGTCGCCTCCCACCCAACCAATTTCTAACCCAAGCAGTAACTTTAGGGTCCATCCCTAGGGTGCTCAGTTTGTTTATAAGTCGCCTGTGAGGAACAGTGTCAAAGGCTTTACTGAAATCCAAATACACCACATCTAGAGCTCTCCCTCGGTCCAACTCCCTGGTCACCCAGTCAAAGAAATCAATCAGATTTGTCTGACAAGACCTGCCTCTGGTGAATCCATGCTGCCTCGGATCCTGTAATCCGCTGGTCTCCAGAAACCTCACTATTTTCTCTTTCAGCAGCGTTTCCAATAATTTACTCACCACCGAAGTTAAACTAACTGGCCTGTAGTTTTCAACCACATCCTTACTTCCGCTTTTGTGTAAAGGCACCACATGAGCCTCTCTCCAGTCCTTTGGCACCACTCCCGACTCCAACGAGGTATTGAAAAGGTCAGTCAGTGGAGTTACTAGAACGTCCCCAAGTTCCCTCAGTATTCTAGGGTGTATCCCTTCTGGTCCCATCGCTTTGTCTACTTTAAGTTGAGCTAGTTTCTCACGAACACAGTCTTCTGAAAATTGTTCAAGATGTCCCTCGCTTCTGTTCCTATTTGTGGGTGTTTTCTGAGGTCCTGCTCCTGGTTCTTCATCTGTGAACACAGAACAAAAATATTTGTTAAGCAATTCCGCTTTATCCTTATCGGCTTCTACATATTCCCCCCCTGCACCCTTGAGACTGACAATACCACTTTTGCCCTTCCTCTTCTCACTAATATATCTGAAAAATGTCTTATCCCCCCATTTTATTGCATTGGCTATTTCCTCCTCCTTTTGAATCTTTGCCTTCTTGACTACTTTTCTAGCTTCTCTAAGTTTTTCCAAATACAGATGCCTGTCTTCCTCTCTCTGTGATTTGTATTTCATGAAGGCCTCCCTCTTTTTCTCCACTTTTTCAGCTACTTCCTTCGAAAACCATAGCGGTCTCCTTTTCCTTTTGCCTTTATTTACCATTTTAACAAAAAGGTTGGTTGCCCTTAAAATACCCCCTTTCAGTTTTGCCCACTGTTTTTCTACATCCCACTAACGACTCCCTGAGGTATTGGCCCATCTTCGCAAAGTTAGTCTTCCTAAAGTCTAAGATCCTCACCTTGGAATGGATTCTAACAGCCCTAGTCCTAATACTGAACCACACCATCTGGTGATCACTGGATGCAAAATGATCTCCCACTACAACATCAGAAACACTTTCACCATTGGTAAGCACCAAGTCCAGTATGGCCCCTTCACGTGTGGGGTCTGTTACCAATTGCCTGAATAGTTCTCCCTGTAGAGAATCCAGGATCTCCTTACTTCTAGATGATACTGCAGCAGGAATGTGCCAAACAACATCTGGCATATTGAAATCTCCTATCAGTAGCACTTCCCCTTTCCTAGCAATGCTGCGTATGTCTTCAATTAACTCTCTGTCCGCCTCTTCCTCTTATGAGGGAGGTCTGTATATCACACCAATGCAAACAGATTTCTCTTTCCCTCTTCCTAGTTTAACCCACAATGCCTCCTCTCTCCCTTTTAAGCTCTGTAATTCCAAAGCTTTAATAGTATTTTCTACTACTCCTCCTCCCCTTCTTCCTACCCTGTCCTTTCTGAATAAAGTATAGCCAGGTATAGTTACATCCCAATCATGGTTTTCTGTGAACCATGTTTCTGTAACTGCCACTAAATCCAAGTCAGCCACTCCCACCAAAGCTTCAACATCAGGGATCTTATTTCCCATGCTACGGGCATTTATACACACTGCTTTCCATATGTTACCCCTGTTACCCATTTCCATAAAGGTGTTTAATGTATCACCTACCTGGGGGCTTTCACTTACCTGGGGGCTTTCTTCACCCATCCCCAACTAATCTAGTTTAAAACCCTCTTCAGTAGATTAGCCAGTCTACTACCGAAGATGCGTTGACCTTTCTTGGACAGATGGATGCCATCTCTGCTCTGCAACCCTTGGAACAGCATCCCATGGTCTAAGAAACCAAAACGCTGTTGATGACACCATCCATGCAGCCATGCATTCATCTCCAGGATGCGATCCTCTCTGCCTTGGCCTTTACCCTCAACAGGGAGGATTGAAGAGAACACCACCTGTGCACCTAACTGCTTCACCCTCTGTCCCAGAGCCATGAAGTCACTTTTGATACGTTCCGAGGTATACCTGGTAGTATCATTTGTTCCAACATGGATTAGCAACATTGGGTAATAGTCAGTGGGCTTGATGAGTCTCGGCAAACTCTCCGTAACATCTTGGATTTTGGCACCAGGCAGACAGCGTACCTCTCTGGACATCAAGTCTGGTCGGCAGATGGATGCCTCAGTACCCCTCAGAAGAGAGTCTCCAACCACCACTAAACTTCGTTTCCTTCTGGTCACTGATTCTGCATCTTTGGGGTACTTGAACTCTGGTTCTTCCCTTTGCAGGGATGCTTTCACCTCCTCCACTTCCAGGGCTGCATAATGGCTCTTCAATTCAAGGGCTGGAGAAGTTGGATTGGTGATTTTGCAGGCCCTGGTGACTTGTGTCCAACCATTGACATTCTGTTGGCACCCATCTTCTCCTGTGCTGGAGAGCTTGGTTGCTGCAAGAAGCATCTCATCAATGTACTTCTCACTGTCTTGAATGCTCCTCAGCCTCGCCACCTCCTCTCTGAGTTCCTCCACTTGTTTCCTCAGAGCTTCAGCATGTAGGCAGCCTGCACATGGAACTTCTCCTTCAACTGGCATTAGGACCTCTGTCAGGACCAAGGCAGAAGCTGTAACAGGGGCAACAGCTTTAGCAATACGATTTTTCCCAGCCATCGTTCTGTTCGTGGAGCTTAGGTATCTGTTAAAGCAAAAGAGAGAGATCTACCAAGTACCAGCCGGTTTCCCAGCTGTCCTTTCAGAGAAAAAGCAGTTAAATCTCTTTAATTATATTAAAAATGTGCTGGTCCAATTCTCTGTGATTTGTTAAAGGGGGAGGTGCCCTATAAAGCAAGACTGCTCACTAGGGGTGGGTGGGAGTCGGGGTGGGTAGGGAGGGAACTAACACCTGATTAGGTGTTAGCAGTTTCCAAACCTGAGGAGGTTACTAGAGTTCAGCAACCTACTGTGCTCAAGGAAAGTTCCCCCAAAGCCCCAAAAAGAAAGTAACCTTGCTTTAAAAAATATACAAAAAACCCTTTTAAGAGCTCCCAGTCAGAGAGCTAGCAATGTAATATAATAAAAACAAACAAACAAACCCTCAAATCCTTACTGTTTTTTGATCTGTAGAGCCCTAGTTAGGAAAGCCTCAACAGGGCAGGGCACTGGACCTTTTATGCAGGCCTCAGCTGCACTCAGGAAATCAGGCCCACTAACTCCTGATTAGGTGTTAGCAGTTTCCAAACCTGAGGAGGTTACTAGAGTTCAGCAACCTACTGTGCTCAAGGAAAGTTCCCCCAAAGCCCCAAAAAGAAAGTAACCTTGCTTTAAAAAATATACAAAAAACCCTTTTAAGAGCTCCCAGTCAGAGAGCTAGCAATGTAATATAATAAAAACAAACAAACAAACCCTCAAATCCTTACTGTTTGTTGATCTGTAGAGCCCTGGTTAGGAAAGCCTCAACAGGGCAGGGCACTGGAGCCTTTTATGCAGGCCTCAGCTGCACTCAGGAAATCAAGCCCACTAACTCCTGATTAGGTGTTAGCAGTTTCCAAACCTGAGGAGGTTACTAGAGTTCAGCAACCTACTGTGCTCAAGGAAAGTTCCCCCAAAACCCCAAAAAGAAAGTAACCTTGCTTTAAAAAATATACAAAAAAACCTTTTAAGAGCTCCCAGTCAGAGAGCTAGCAATGTTATATAATAAAAACAAACAAACAAACCCTCAAATCCTTACTGTTTGTTGATCTGTAGAGCCCTGGCTAGGAAAGTCTCAACAGGGCAGGGCACTGGAGCCTTTTATGCAGGCCTCAGCTGCACTCAGGAAATCAGGCCCACTAACTCCTGATTAGGTGTTAGCAGTTTCTAAACCTGAGGAGGTTACTAGAGTTCAGCAACCTACTGTGCTCAAGGAAAGTTCCCCCAAAGCCCCAAAAAGAAAGTAACCTTGCTTTAAAAAACTATACAAAAAACCCTTTTAAGAGCTCCCAGTCAGAGAGCTAGCAATGTAATATAATAAAAACAAACAAACAAACCCTCAAATCCTTACTGTTTGTTGATCTGTAGAGCCCTGGTTAGGAAAGCCTCAACAGGGCAGGGCACTGCAGCCTTTTATGCAGGCCTCAGCTGCACTCTGGAAATCAGGCCCACTAACTCCTGATTAGGTGTTAGCAGTTTCTAAACCTGAGGAGGTTACTAGAGTTCAGCAACCTACTGTGCTCAAGGAAAGTTCCCCCAAAGCCCCAAAAAGAAAGTAACCTTGCTTTAAAAAATATACAAAAAACCCTTTTAAGAACTCCCAGTCAGAGAGCTAGCAATGTAATATAATAAAAACAAACAAACAAACCCTCAAATCCTTACTGTTTGTTGATCTGTAGAGCCCTGGTTAGGAAAGTCTCAACAGGGCAGGGCACTGGAGCCTTTTATGCAGGCCTCAGCTGCACTCAGGAAATCAGGCCGACTAACTCCTGATTAGGTGTTAGCAGTTTCTAAACCTGAGGAGGTTACTAGAGTTCATCAACCTACTGTGCTCAATGAAAGTTCCCCCAAAGCCCCAAAAAGAAAGTAACCTTGCTTTAAAAAATATACAAAAAACCCTTTTAAGAGCTTCCAGTCAGAGAGCTAGCAATGTAATATAATAAAAACAAACAAACAAACCCTCAAATCCTTACTGTTTGTTGATCTGTAGAGCCCTGGTTAGGAAAGCCTCAACAGGGCAGGACACTGGAGCCTTTTATGCAGGCCTCAGCTGCACTCAGGAAATCAGGCCCACTAGCTCCTGATTAGGTGTTTGCAGTTTCTAAACCTGAGGAGGTTACTAGAGTTCAGCAACCTACTGTGCTCAAGGAAAGTTCCCACAAAGCCCCAAAAAGAAAGTAACCTTGCTTTAAAAAATATACAAAAAACCCTTTTAAGAACTCCCAGTCAGAGAGCTAGCAATGTAATATAATAAAAACAAACAAACAAACCCTCAAATCCTTACTGTTTGTTGATCTGTAGAGTCCTGGTTAGGACAGCCTCAACAGGGCAGGGCACTGGAGCCTTTTATGCAGGCCTCAGCTGCACTCAGGAAATCAGGCCCACTAACTCCTGATTAGGTGTTAGCAGTTTCTAAACCTGAGGAGGTTACTAGAGTTCAGCAACCTACTGTGCTCAAGGAAAGTTCCCCCAAAGCCCCAAAAAGAAAGTAACCTTGCTTTAAAAAATATACAAAAAACCCTTTTAAGAGCTCCCAGTCAGAGAGCTAGCAATGTAATATAATAAAAACAAACAAACCCTCAAATCCTTACTGTTTGTTGATCTGTAGAGCCCTGGTTAGGAAAGCCAGGCTTTGGGGCTTCTAGGTATAAATTCATGTTCCCGCTAGGTGGTGCATCTGTCATTAATTTTCGATGCACACATTTGAACATCTTGACCTTGCTAACAAAGTCATGGAACATGACTGACATGGTTCTAGCAGTGGCGCTGGTATACAACTTTGAAGATGCATTTGCGTCAATTGACACACTTTGGGGCTTCTAGTGTTAATAGACTCCCAGCTGATTTTCTAAGTATTTCACTTCAGTTATCATTGGAATATGACTACCAGGCAATACAATTTCCACCTTGTGGCATTCCTCTTTGTAAGGCTGATAGCCTGAAACACCATTTTTAAACATGATCTGTTCTTTATTGGCAACAAGAGAAGAAAAAGCGCAGTTACTCACCTGTAACAGGTGTTCTCCAGGGTCAGCGGAATTAGTCCGCACACATGGGTGACATCAGTGCTGACGGAGCCCACATGGAAGCATCCCCCCAGCTTTCAAAGAAAGCCTTTGGGAGATGCACCACGTATGCGTTGTGTACTTCCCGCCCAAGGGTGCCATCTTGCCTCAGTCTAATGACATAGCTAAGATGGCAAAAATAAAATACAGTAAAGAAGCAACTTCTAGGGGAGGAGGGAGGGTTGTGAGGTCTGATTCCTGCTGTCCCTGGAGAACATCTATTACAGATGAGTAACTACACTTTCTCTGGGAACAAGCAGGAAGTCAGTACTCACATATGGGACTCCCCAGTTACAGGCTGCTGAGAACCTGTAACCAAAAATGCCATTGCAACCTGCAAATGGTGAGCCGTGATCAGCAGCAGTTGAGTCCCTACCGAGAGACTCTCGCAAGACTCAAGTGTATGGCGGAAAACCAGCCTGAACAGAAGGGTCAGAGGGCAGGAGTTGCCTATACCCTGAAGAGATTACGGAGTACTGCCTAGCTGAAGGCACTGTCCCGTCCAGACACCCTCTCCAGGCAGTAGTGAGTTGCGAAGGTGTGAACTGAAGACCGGTGGCGGCCCAGAAGATTTCCATCATAGGGACGGACCGCAGATTTGCCATGGAAGTAGCCATGGCCCTGATGCAGTGCGCCATGACCTTCTGGTCCAGTGAGATTCCTGCTTGCTCATAGGCAAGGGTGATGCAGTCTGCCATCCAAGTGGACAGAGTTTTTCTTAGTCACTGGGAGCCCCAGATGACTGGGGTCATAGGATACGAAAAGCTGAGATGCTTTATGGTAGCCCTGGGTCATTGCATGTAAAAGGACAGGGGCTCTCTTACAATTCAGATTGTGGAGAATGATATCCGCCTTACCGACATGAAGCCTTGGAAAGAAGATGGGAAGGTGGAATGGGGACACCACCTTTGGCAGAAACTTGGGGTGCGTGCAGAGCACCACCCTGTTCTTGTAGAACCTCATCTGGGAGTTCTGCCATCAGAGCCTGGAGCTTGCTGACTCTGCGAGCTGATGTGAGTGCTACCAGGAAGGCGACCTTCCAGGATAGGTACCAGAGGTGGCAGGTAGACAGAGGCTCGAACGGAGGCTTAGTGAGCTGCGAGAGCACCACATTGAAATCCCACTCCGCCGCTTGGGGGCAGATGGGTGATTAGAATAACATGAGGCCCCACAGGAATCGGGACACATGGGACTGAGCCGAGAGGGGCTTTCCCTTAACTGAATGATGAGCGCAGAGGCAGGTACTGAAGTACCACATGTACTGAGCAGGAGAACAGGTTCACCCATCTTTCCGCACACCACACTGAGAATCAGCGCAACTTAAAAGACGTATGCTCTTCTAGTGGAGGTTTTACGAGAGTCCAGAAGAATCTCTTCCATGTCCCATGGGAGGTTGAGGGGAGCTAACGCTACCCTTTCAGCAGCCAGGCCGTGAGTGGGATGGACCCCAGATTGGGATGCAGGAGAGAGCCCTGCTCCTGAGTCCTGGAGCTCGTCCCAGAGGAATCGTCAACGCAGTTGATAGGGAGAGGAGCAGTGGAAACCAGGGCTGCCTGGGCCACCGAGAGGCTATCAGCAATAGCGATGGTCTGTCGCGCTGAACTTTGAATAATGTGTTGGCTATCAGCAGTGTCGAAGGGTAGGTGTACATGAGGCTTTCCGTCCATGGGATGAGGAACGCATCTGCTGCTACCTGGGATGGGTGTGGCTGGCACGAGCAGAACTGGGGCAATTGCACATTGTCTGTGCTGGCACACAGGTCCATTAAGGGGAAGCCCCAGAGATGGAACAGCCGTGAGGCTACCACTGGATCCAGGCACCACTTGAATGTCTGGAGGACCCTGCTCAATTTGTCTGCCAGGGCATTGTCCTGGCCCGGGAGGTACACTGCCTTTAGGAGCATCCCTCTGTCTGCAGCATAGGAACAGAAGGCTACCACCTCCTGGCAGAGGGGGTATGACCCTGTATCCACTTGTTTGTTCACATAGAACATTGAGACCTGATTGTCGGTCTGGATCAGTACCAAGTGGTGTTGGAGTTGGTGGCGGAAGGCTCGGAGGGCTAGGTATATTGCCCAGAGTTCTACCAGGTTGATTTGGAACTGGGATTCCTCCTGGGACCAGCAGCCTTGTGTCTGGAGGCTCCCACAATACGCTCCGCAGCCCATTAGCGAGGCGTCCGTGGTAAGGACCTTCTTCGGTTTGGGTGCCTAGAAGGGCATCCTGGTCTGAAGTTGGTGTGGATTCTGCCACCATCTGAGGGAGTCTGCCAGCTGATGGGTCACCCTCACTCTGTCCCTGAGCCTGCCTGCCTGTGGCTTGAGTCCACTGAGAGCGGAGGCACTGAGCTGCCCTCATGTGCAGGTGGAGATATGGGGTGATGTGGACCATGGAGGCCATGTGTCCCAACAGGCAGAGTAGGAGCTGGGCAGGTAGCGTCCGGCATTGGTGTACCTCTGTGGCTAACTGCCTGAGGCATTCTGACCTCTCCTGGAGGAGGAAAGCTTTTGCCTAGAAGGTATCTAGTTGCGCCCCTATGAACTCTAGGCGCTGGGCTGAAGTGAGGTGGGATTTGGTACCAATGCCAGAGTATCCCACATTTGGAGGAGGTGGCGGTCGAGGATCGAGGGCACCAGGACTGTAAGGGTTTCCTTCGGGGGTGCCTCATATTGGAGTATCTCCAGTTCCTTGGTGAGAGTGTCCTCCTCGGCTTCAGTCTCGATGGCGAAGGTCTTGGCCATATCCCACATAAAATCGAGGAATGCAACATCAGATCATCGGGGGAGATGGGTCTGAGGGCACATCAGAGTGCCACCTCGTGTCCAGGGACTCTTCGTCCTTGGTCTCCCATTTGGACTCAAAGTCCGAGTACGAGTCAGATGCTGCGTGATCACCTCGGCCGAAGGCTGCTCTCAGCGGTCCATGACCTCCGGGGGGGATTGTCAGTCTGAGCCGTGGGCGCTCACTGGGGAGAAACGGTGTCCTGAGGAACAGGAGCAGGACCTCATCTGGGGCCGGGGGTTCTCTCGAGGCTGATGGCGCTTGAGGACTGGCTCGATGTCCAGGGAAGCCCTCGATATCTAGGGTCCCGTCGTCGGAGCAGATGAACTGGGTGAGCTGGACATAAACGCCTGCTGCATAGCCATTAGGGCAGGTATACTGCTCTCTAGGGCTGCCATTCTGGTCACCATACCAATTGGCTCTGCAGCCTTCGACGCGGGCACTGACAGTTTTGGGCCCAGCATCGGTACTGTCGAGGGGGAGTCATCGATGAGGATGGCCTCGGAGGCCCGAGGCTGGCTGGCAAGTGCTGACGACTCATTATGGGGAAGCTTGATGAGCCACTCCTGCCCTGACTCCTCGAACTCACGCCTGGGACTCTGGGTCCTGAGGTGGGATTTCCCCTTCTTTCCAGATCCGTCCTCCGAGGCGATCTTCGAGGATTTCTTCTTCTTGTGCTCCACCTCTGGGGATTCCCACTTGGAGGAACCGCAGCTACGGCATTCAGAGGAGGCTCTGGCTTCGCGGGGTACTGAGGTATCGGAGGGGGCCCTGGAGCGTGGTGTCACCAGAGACTCTGGTGTGGAGTCGGACTTCTGAAAGAAACTTATCTGATGATGATGGCGGCTCTTCAAGGCCTTTGAGGTCATAGTTCTGCAGAGCTCACAATCGATTGTGCTCTGGGCGAAGACATCAGAGGCAGCAGTCATATGGGTTGGTGAGTGACATCATTTTGCCACACCGGTCACACTTTTTAAAGCCACTGGAGGCCATCGGAAAAAGGGAGTTCCCACCTCCCGGCAGGGATCTGAAGTCTTTGGCTGGAAAAGGGTGCGAACACCGGTCAAGGAGCACCTTGATGAAAAATTGAAAAGAAATTAATAGACTAACCCGAGGAGCGACACCAAGGCGAGCTAGCTCGGAAGTGGGAAGGAGCCAGTACGCAACCGGAGAAACACAACAATAAAATCCAAACTTTTTCCAGGGAAAACTGGACAACGTCCTAAGGGCTCCGCGGAAAAAAGGAGACTGAGGCAAGATGGCACCCTTGGGTGGGAAGTGGACCACACATGCGTGGTGCATCTCCCAAAGGCTTTCTTTGAAAGCTGGGGAGATGCTTCCACACAGGTTCTGTTAGCGCTGATGTCACCCATATGTAAGGACTAACTTCCTGCTTGTTCCCGGAGAACAACACTATTATTCCACCAATTCAAATAGACCTCAATCTTTTCAACAGTAATCAATAAATAACCTAGGGGCATGTTTACTAAAGCGCGCTACCTGGTAGAGTGGAGTTTAGCACACAGTTTGGGCAACATGCTAAAAAGTAGGCATACTGAAAACCCTGCGTTACCTTGGAAGCGTGTGTCAGGATTTGCAACTGGGGGGATAGGGCATACCCATGATGGCGCAGCTACATGGGTGTTTATAGACCACACTCCCTCAATTAGTTGCACCCACAGCTGTTTCGCCACAGTGAAGCTTGGTAACTGCAGGGGGGCCGATGTATCCAGCCCCCCGCAGTTAGCTCACAGCTCCACACAAGTAAAGCGGCCCACACATGTTACCAGCGGGGGCTGTCAAACCTGGAAGATAAATCAGTAAGGATCAACAAAAATGCAGGTCATGACTTCTCAGTGCCTTTTGAAAAGGCAATCTAATAAAGAAACTAACAAAGTTTCCACACTATGTTCTTTGAGGAATCTATATTGCCAAAGATCCAAAATGTTATTCACATCTAAGAAATGATCTAATTGGGATCTAACCATTTACCTGGTTAAGTTTCCTAATAATGGAAAGTTAGAGATTGGATGGAAGGAAACAGTCATTTAAATCATAATTTCCTTTTTTTTTTCCTAAGTTCAATCAAAAATGTTTTTAAACGATCAGTGATTATGCCACTAGTTAAGGGTGCAATAATTAAAATTTTCAAATAATTAGGTACATGCTGTCTAATTAATTGTATATTAGCAATCAAGATTGGATCAGGAGTACAAGGTCAGATATAATGACTTGTGGCAGAATGGGAGAGACACGTTCCCTGCTTGCCACTGAATGCCAGAATGGCTTCAGAAACATCAGTATTATGCTAATTTTTTGAGAGAAGTTAAGATTAACACCTTCCCCTCTGCCATGAACAAAATTACTTGGCATGAAAAGAACAAAATTACTCAGCATGTAGATAGTCATGGCCTAATGGGAGACAGCCAACATAGCTATAGACAAGGAAGATCTTGTCTTGCTACTCTTTTATGTTTTTTTGAAGGTGTGAATAAACAGGTGGACTAAGGTGAGTCGGTTGATATAGTGTATCTGGACTTTCAGAAAGCCTTTGACGAGGTCCCTCATCAGAGATTTTTGGCAAAACTAAAGAGTCATGGGATAGGAGGCAGTGTACTATTGTGGATCAGGAACTGGTTAAAAGATAGAAAGCAGAGGATAGGACTAAATAGCCAATTTTCCCAATGGAGAAAGGTGAATAGTGGTGTACCCTAGGGATCTGTGCTAGGTCCGCTGCTTTTGACATATTCATAAATGACCTGGAAAAGGGAATAACTAGTGAGGTTATCAAATGACACAAAACTATTTAAAGTTGTTAAAACCTAAGAGGATTGTGGAAAATTGCAAGAGGATCTTGATAAATTGGAAGACTGGGCATCCAAATGGCAGATGAAATTTAATGTGGACAAGTGCAAAGTTATGCACCTAGGAAAGAACAACCCAAACTATGGTTACACGATGCAAGGTTCCACATTGGGAACCACCACCCAGGAAAAAGATTTAGGCGTCATCGTGGATAACATTTTAAAACCCTCCGCCCAGTGTGCAGCAGCGGCCAAGAGAGCAAATAGAATGCTAGGTATCATACGGAAAGGAATGGAAAATAAAACAAAGGATATTATAATGCCTCTGTATCATTCCATGGTGCGACCGAACCTTGAATATTGTGTGCAATTCTGGTCGCCGTATCTGAAAAAGGATATAGCGTTATTAGAAAAGGTACAGAGAAGAATCACCAAAATGGTAAAGGGGATGGAAGACTACTCCTATGAAGAGAGGCTAAAAAGGTTAGGGCTCTTCATCCTGGAAAAGAGACGGCTGAGCAGAGATATGATAGAGGTCTATAAATTAATGAATGGAGTGGAACGGGTAAACGTAGATCGATTGTTTATGACATCAGAATATTTAAAGACTAGGGGACATGCAATGAAGCTACAGGGTAGCCTATTTAAAACTAATAAGAGAAAATATTTTTTCACTCAACGTGTTATCAAACTCTGCAATTTATTACCGGAGGATATAGTAAGAGCTGTTAGTGTAGCTGGGTTTAAAAAAAGTTTGGAGGGGAGGAAGTGACGTCACCTGGGAGATGGCGGCCTGAATTTGGAGCCCCTGTTGGGACGCAGCTTTAAAGGAGGAAAATAGCGGCCAGCCTTCCCCCCCAGCCCACTATTTCAGTGCAAAGGGTTTGGGAAGTGATCGTGATGTTGGTCAGCAAAAAATTAGCTAAATTCCAGTCCACTTACTCTATGAAAACTGAGCGTGCGGGCTGAGAGGGCTCTGAGCGCGTGGTCTCCGATGATGAGATGGAGGAAGAGCTGGAGTGCACTGATGAAAGCTGTACTCGTGGAGACATATGGGGCTGGATGCGCTCCCTTAAACAGGATATCGGAGGTATGCAAAGTGAGCTGAAGGAAACACTGGTAGCCATAAAAAATGATATCAGAGACTTAGGCAACAGGGTTGAAACCCTCGAGGAACAAACAGAATGGCACGCAGAGAAGGAGACAGAGCTGGAGGCCCTCATGCAGCAGTACCAACTTGAACAAGGGCTACTAAAAGATAAACTCGAGGACCTTGAGAATTGCTCAAGGCGAAATAATTTGAGAGTGTGGGGCCTGCCTGAGACAGCGGAGTTCGTGGACGCTGTAGCGGTGGTGAAACGAGTGTGCCGTTTCCTACTACACCGTGGAGACGTCGCGGAAGAGTGCGAGGTGGCAGTGGAGAGGGCACATAGGGCCTTGGGACCTGCACATCGCGGGCAGCCACAGGACATTGTGGCATGTTTGGGTTCTTATGCGATGAAAGAAAAGGTGATGAAGGTGGCGGCGGCCCGACGCAGTTTTCAGTGGGAGGGCCAGACAGTTGAGGTGTTCCATGACCTCTCTGCGGTAACCTTACAGCGGCGGAGGAAGTTGAAGCCCGTAACAGCATATTTGCAGTCTGAACAGAAGCGCTACCGGTGGCTGTTCCCCTTTGCTTTACTGATGGACATCAACGGCCGGGGATTCCGGGCGCGCAATGTGGATGAGGCCTGGGCCATTTTGAAAAGGGAGGGGGCCCCTAGGCTCCCGGAGCTGAGCATGGTTCCGGACCCCGGAGCCAGCAAGGAGAGGAGATCGGTCTGGGAGAGAGTCCCGGTGAGGGGGCAGCGGCTGCGGAGGAGGACCGGCGCGACGGAGCCTGACGAGCAGCATGTTGGACATTCTGGAGGGTCCACCAGTGGCACTGGGTGAAGGACTATCTTTGTAATTAAGGACTTCTCTTGTGTTTTTTTCTTTGGATACAGCCTTACATATGGGATAAATGGTTAATGGTGGCTGCAGGGGTGGTGCAGGGAGGTGGTGGGGGACTGGATTGGAAGGAGCTGGGGAGAGTTATGCTGTGGTATACATAATTATTATTGTTAAAAGCTATTGTTTTGGGGAATGCTATAGAACCCTTTTGGAGGAGGGAGGGAGCATAGGGCTGGGGGGAGGCTGGGGAGGGAGAGTGGGGGGAGCGTCCCTGGGAGCGCCACTTCCTCTGTGGAGGTCGGATTGGAGGTCCGTAGTATTGGGGGGGGAGGGGGGCAGGGGAGGAGGGGTTGAGGAGTAGGGCTTGGACGGGCTGTTTTGAGAGTGGGAGGCGGGGTGCGCATTGGCCATGGTGGCAGGATTGACAGTAGGGAACCTCAATGTGCGGGGCCTGAATTCTCCACATAAGAGAAGGTTGCTGTGGAAGGAGCTCAGGTCCCGGAATTGGGGCGTGGCCTTTTTACAGGAGACCCACTTACGTAAGGAGGATGAGCGGCTGATGCGCTCTGGTGTTTACCAGGGATATTTTGCAGCAGAGTGGGGGAGGGGGGGGAGGAAAAAGATGGGAGTTGCAATCCTTGTGGGGCAGGGGGTTCCCATTACAGTGGATCAAATCCACCAAAAAGCGGATGGGAGAGCTGTGGTGGTGGGGGGTGAGAGAGTGACTTTGATTTCGGTGTATGGACCGAACGCGGGACGGAGGGAATTCTGGAGGGAACTGGGTTCCTGGTTGGGAGGGTGGATTCAGGGGAGGGTGTTGGTAGGAGGGGATTGTAATATTGAGTTGGACGATAGGCAAGGGAGGTCAGGGGGTGGGGGAGGGGATGAAAAGGAGCTGAGACAGTGGATGAAGGAGTTGGGGGTGGAGGACCTTTGGAGGATTGCGAATCCCTCTGCTCGGGATTTCACCTTTTTCTCGGCCGTGCATGGCTCCTATAGTCGCATAGACTATGTGATGGGCGATAGCTACTGGTGGGAGAGGTTGGAGAGGGCCAGTATTGGTCCGGTGACCTGGTCGGATCATGCTCCTGTGCAGGTAGCCTTTGGGGGATCTGGGGATAAGGGGAAGAGAACAGTTTGGAGGTTGAATTATTATTTACTGCGGGAGGGGGGAGCAGAGCAGAAGATTCGGAAGGTGAGGGGTCACCTGGTCCAGTTGGGGGCTCGGCGGAAGAGGAGAAGGGAGGCAGAGGAGCGCCTCCTGCTGGGGCAGTTGACAGAGTTGGAGCGGGAACATAAGAAAAGGGGGGGGGGCGGAAGCTACAGACCCAGGTTGAGGAGGTGCGTAAGCAATTGAATGCCCTCCAGCTGGAAAAGATTTCCGGACAGATGGATAGGGTGGGGCAACGGTATTATGAATTTGACAATAAATCAGGTCGGCTGTTGGCAAATAAGCTACGGACCCAGAGGCAGAAGCGAAATGTTGTTAAAATCAAAGGTCTCCGGGATAAGCTACTCTACAAAGCGGGGGATATCCATGACAGTTTTAAGGATTATTATCAGCAGTTGTATGCAGCGGACCCCCCGGGGGATGGGGTGGACATTCAGCGATATCTGCATAACGAGGGGAGGGGGAGTGCCCAGTTGGGGGACCGAGAGGGGGAAGAGTTGGAGGTCGACATTACCCTTGAGGAAGTGCAGGGGGCGATCAAGGCCTTGGTTCCTGGGAAGGCCCCAGGCCTGGACGGGTTCTCAAGGTCGTTTTACAAGGTAATGATGGCAACGGTGGCCCCTTTATTAGTGAGAGTGTTTAATGCGGTGTTGAGTGGGGAGGCCTTGCCGCCCTCTATGAATCAAGCTGCCATAGCGGTGATACCTTATCCCGGCCATGACCCGGGGGTGTGCGGGTCATACCGCCCTATTTCATTGCTGAATATTGATGTCAAGATTCTGGCCAAAGTTTTGGCCCTACGTCTGGGCCCGCTCATGCCAGACTTGGTTCATCCCGACCAATCCGGATTTATTGCAGGGAGACAACCGGCGGACGGGGTCCGGAGGGTGATTCAGCTTGGGTGGCTTGCGAGGCAGGAAAAGCAACCAGCTATGTTCCTATCAATCGACGCTGAAAAGGCCTTTGATAGGGTCAGTTTTGCCTTCCTGCACGAGGTGTTGACATATGTGGGTTTGGGCCCCCGGTTTCGCGCGTGGATACGGGCTCTGTACGCTGCCCCGGTAGCTGCGGTGAATGTAAATGGAGGTTTTTCTGATTTTTTTCCATTGGGAAGAGGGACCCGTCAGGGGTGCCCGCTTTCCCCTTTGCTGTTTGCACTGGTTATGGAGCCTTTGGCAGCCAAGATACGCGCGAATGTAGATATAAAGGGGATAGCGGTTGGGTCTGAGCAACACAAGATGGCTCTTTTTGCCGATGATGTGATTTTTGCCTTGACCCAACCAATCGTCTCGCTTCCACTATTGATGGAAGAGTTCCAAACCTACGGGAATATCTCGGGGTTCAAGGTAAATTGGGATAAGACGGAAGCTATGTCCCTTTCATTGGATGCGCGAGTGGTTGACAGCTTGAAAAGTTCATTCCCATTTAAGTGGGCAATGAGGTCCATAAAGTATCTGGGGGTACAAGTCACCGCCCATCCAATGGGATTATATCGAGCTAATTACCCATCGCTATTTGGACAGCTGAGGAAGGACCTGTCCCAATGGAGAGCGGTGGAGCTCTCATGGCTGGGAAGGGTGGCAGTCTTGAAGATGAATCTTCTGCCGCGGTTGTTATATTTGTTCCAGATGCTTCCCGTGGGGATCCCTTCCCGGGAGTTACGGACCCTACAGAATCAGATTTTTGCATTTGTGTGTGTGGGGGGGGGGGAGTAGACCGAGGGTGAGTAGGCTTGTAATGTATGTGGCCAGGGAGGCAGGGGGGCTGGGGGTCCCTGAGTTGGCAAGGTACTATAAGGCCGCTCAGTTGAGACAGGTGTTTGAATGGCGAGATGCGGGAGGGGTAGCGAAGAGGTTTAGAGAGATTGAACAGTACTAGGCTGAGGGGCTTCAGCTGAAGTACTTACCTTTGATACTAGGTAAGCTGCCATTGGGTAGATGGAAGGTCAACCCCTTCATGTGGCATTTAGTTATGCAATGACAGAAGGCATGGTGGTGATGGGTGTCTGCCGTGGGGGAGTTTTCGGTCTTGGCACCGGTGCGGGCGACTAGTGAGTTTATACCGGGCAGATAGGGGGTGTTTCGTCGGTGGGAGAGTAGGGGGGTTGGATACCTTTGGGAAATTTATTAGCGAGGGGAGGTTGATTCCTTTCCCGGACCTTAGAGTGCGATATCAGTTGAGGGGGGGGTGATTTTTTTCCCTACCTCCAGGTGAAGCATTTTTTGACAACCGCTCGATTCGGGATGTTTGGGAGGGGCTTCCGGATTCGGGAGTGACGTTGTGGCAGAGTTGGGAGGGCTCTAGGGGGTTGATCTCCCACTTGTATCGGGAGTTGGGGATGGGGGAGGAAGGGAAGTTCCCCCACCAGGAGCAATGGGAGAAAGACCTGGGTAGGGAGATGGGGCTTCAGGAATGGAGGAAGGTTCATGTGGATATTGGGCGCCAGGCACTTTCGGTGGCTATCCGGGAGACATCGTATAAGCTTCTTTACCGCTGGGACTATACTCCGGAGCGGCTACATCGGATGTTTCCCGGGTCCTCCGATCAGTGTTGGCGGGGATGTGGGGAACAGGGGACCTTTGTGCACATGTGGTGGACTTGTCCTAGAGTGCGAGCTTACTGGGATATGGTGGGGGGGTAGCTTCAGACACTTTTGGGGCAGCCAGTGGGAGTGGATATGGACTTAGGATTGTTGGGGATTTGGCCGAGTGGCTTGCCCCGTAGCTTGGAACGCCCTGTACGAGCTTGTATTCAGACGGCCCGGAGCGAAATAGCCAGGGCCTGGAAACAACCTCAGCTGTCGGGGATGGAGGCCTGGACAACCCGGCTTCGACGGATTGCTTTGATGGAACAGTTGACAGCAATTTGGCGTCAGGCAGAGGAAAAGTTTCAGGACCAGTGGCTCCCGCTACTGACTTATTTGAAGGGGCGAGTGCCCAAAATGAGCCAGCTAGAGAGGGGTGGGGGAGGGTGTTAGGGGGGCGGGTAGATTGAGGGGGTTTGGGGGTGGGGCTCGAGGGGGAAGGGTGGGATGGGTCAGGGGGGTGTTGGGAAAAAGCTAGGGGGATGGTAGGGGGGGCCCCTTGGAGGTTAGGGGGGGTGGGGTGATCAGGGAAGCCTGGGCCAGGGGAATGGGGGGTCGGGGTCATGGGGGCCATAGGGGATGATCCATGGGAGTTGCCTCCTTTTGGGGGACTGAGTTTTGTACAGGAGATGACCCTGGTTCTGCATACTTCTCTGTTGTGTTAATTTGAGTGGTTCACTTTCGCGCTTGGAGGCGTGCTCTCTGGTTCAGAATTTGTGTGTGAAAACTTGTTTGTTCTTGAAAACTTTAATAAAAAGAAATACACAAAAAAAAAAAAGTTTGGACAAGTTTCTGGAGGAAAGGTCCATAAACCATTATTAAAAGGGATCCGGGATATCACTGCTTGACCCAATACAAGCACTGAGGAACCTGTGTCTTTTGGGGGAAACTGCTAGGTATTTGTGACCTGGATTGGCCACTGTTGGAAACAGGATACTGGGCTTGATGGACCTTGGTCTGACCCATTATGGCATATCTTATGTTCTTATGACTTCTGTCCACTCTTAAGGAGTTGCTTTAATCTGGGCGTGAAGAGTTTACCCTTTTTTCGAAGAGTCAATGGTTTATCCCTTCTTGGTTTTGCATTTTAGAATACCGCTGTGCATTACTTTTCATGTGGAGTTCTCCAGATATATTCTGGGAACTTGGACATTTTCTAGCTGTACCTTTGGTATGGAGAGTTCACTAACTAATGTAATTAATGTAATAGTACTGGCCTTGTACTAAACCAAAGGAGAAGGAAGGAGTGTGTGTCCAACTGATACAGAACAAAAGGTGCCAGATTAAGCAGTCTGGATTCAGGGAGCACTATTCAAATAGCACAGGTATCCTAAAGGAGTTCCTGTCAGCAAAGTTAATGGTTTCTGAGAGAGCCTGAGGATAAACGTATTAATCTCCTAGACCGTATGTCACCATTTGAATCAGTTTTGCTTCAGTAACTTATTTTGTAGGAACACCACCAATAGTATGGAAAGTGGTTATAGTGGAAACTTTAATCCTGTACCTGAAAGTGCCCAGAAGCTTCACTTCGCTTCCCCCTGTTCTAAATGAACCACTGGAGCTGTTCCAAGTTACTTCTGGTCTCAGCAGCAGTTGGACTCATCTGCTCCCTTTATATATGAAGGCAGAGGAGATTACACTTACATACTTATGCTTTTTAACCTATGGGGCTCTATGGACTAAGCATTTCTCCTATAGATCCAAAATGAAAAAAAAAACATTTGTAGACTATCCCCCGCCCCTCCCAACGTTAGAAAGAATTATGTAAAAATAATCCATGTCTGCTTGTTCATCCATGCATTGATCTCTGGGCAAAATAATTTTCCAGAAAGGAACCGAGAGATACCAAATTTGGCACATAGGAAAAAAGTGGTAATCTCAGATGAGTTTGAAAACCAGAAACATCAGGTCAGTATTTTTGGAGAATAAATTCTAATAAAGCCCCACTGCATTCTATGGGAGGCAGATAGTCTGTGGTATGTTGGCTTCGATTGCATTCAAAAGTTCCATCCCGAGCAGCTTGGCTAAAAAGAAAAGCAGACAGTAAGTGGAACTGTGCACTTCATGGATTACATAAATTTTCCAAATGTGTTCTTTACCTCCAGCACTTATTCACTGGAGATAAAAGCAGGGAGCCGCTTCAGCCTCCACCACCCGCCCGCCGACCTCCGAAGCTCCCCCGATCGGGGTAGAGCGCCTGAGCGGGAAATCCTCCTGCTCAGAAGCTCCTGCCCAATCGGGGTAGTGGGAGCAACAAAATTCACTTTAAAAGTGGCGCCCCAGCAGGGCGTGCCCGTGCCTGGAGGGCCCGCGCCTGAGAGCCTCGCCAGAGGGCCCTTTGGCGTGGCCCTTAGGTGCGGCCACAGAAGCAGCCACAAAGAGCAACTAAAGCAAAACCACAACCAAAGCAACCCACGGACTACAGCAACAAACAGCCATCATACACCAGCTCACACAACCAAGCTCAAGCAACCCAAGACAACGAGGAAAACAACCACCCAGCGCCCAGAGGAAACCTACGCAGAAGCCCATCTCAGCCCCAGGACACACAGGTACACCTATAAACCATGCCACCCTTCCTTGCCCCAATTTACCTCCTAGCACCACTCCTAACCCTTTATCCCTCCACTACCGACACACTCCCCAACCACCCGATACCAAGTGTCACAACCATCCAAACCACAAACACCAACAAACCCCCCCCCCCTGCATGGTGCAACACCCACACACCACCCACACCAATCCACACCCCCAATCCCCCAAACAACAACCCTCTCACCATCACACTAATAAATGCTCGTTCAGTTAGAAACAAGCACCACATGCTCCATGACCTGATCACAACCCAAAAGATTGACATCCTATGCATAACCGAAACATGGCTAACGAATACCGACACTGTGCTCATGAACCAACTAACACCAAATGGATACAGTCTTCATCACTGTTCTCAAGCCCACACCAGAGGAGGAGGAGTAGCCATCATTGCGAAAGTCAACCTCCACCTCAGAAACCATGCCTCAGAAACAACCAATGAAGCAGACATACTCACTCTCACCAACAAGCATCTCTCCATATGCCTAATTTACCGAGCACCCACCCCAAGCACCGATCTATCAGGCATATTATAACACATATCAGAGAATGCCATCTCCACAAAAGAACAACTAATCCTCGGGGACTTCAACCTCCCAACACTCCAGGACAAATATGCCAAAGCCTTCATCAATGCCATGGAAGCAATGAACTTAACCCAGATCATATACGAACCAACACATGAAAAAGGAAAACATACTTGACCTCATATTCCTGAACTCCCAAAACATCACCACATACAAAAACCCAGAGATCACATGTGTACCATGGTCAGACCACTATCTCATCAGCATCTCCCTCATCTACCAGCACACCAGCGTCAAAGACAATAAACAACATACAAGAAGATTTAAACCATTCATCAAAGAGGACTTCCTAGCGCAAACACTACCTAAACTTCAAACAAGCTCCACCAACATCGATGACCTAATCCACAACTGGAATACTACGATCTCCTCTGCATCTTGTGCAACGACAAACTGCACCAAAACCAGAAAAACCTCAACAAAGGCCCGATGGTTCATCCCCAAATTACGAAGGCTAAAGACCCAACTCAGAAGAGAAGAGAGAAAATGGAGAAAGACAAAAAAAGAGGAAGATAAAACAAAATACGTCAGTGAACTAGACGCATACCACACAGAAACCGATAAAGCAAAAAGGACCTACCACTTAAAGATCATAAACACCTCAATAAACAAACCTCGTGAACTCTTCGAAATTGTCAAGAAGCTAACGTAAGCACCCAACTACTCCAACCAGCTACCAAACATCCTGCCAGAACTACTAGCACGCCAATACAAGCAGCTTCAACAACCTCAAACTCTGCAACCGAATGCAGAGACAACAACCCACCCTACTTCCATAGTTACGGACTGGAGCACATTCGAAACAATCACCAAAGAAAAAATAGAATCCACCATCTCCTCCCTAAATACTACCACCTCCCCACTAGATCCATGCCCTGTGGAATGGATAAAGAAATCCAAGGAGGACATAAGCACGCCCCTAACCCACATTATTAATGAATCCCTCAGACAAGGATACATGCCAGACATCCTCAAAACCTCCATCATCCGCCCAACCCTAAAAAAACACAACTTAGACCCCCTTGACCCCGCCTCCTTCAGGCCTATAGCAAGTCTTCCATTCACCGCCAAAATCATTGAGAAAATAGTTCAACAACAACTTCAAGACCACCTGGATACCAACAACATACTGGACCCACAACAACATGGTTTCCGTCCATTCCACGGAGTCGAGACCCTCATGACATCTCTAATGAACACCCTCATCAAGGGCACACAGACCAAGCACTCTGGCTATGCTATGATCTTCCTGTACATATCCGCAGCCTTTGACACCATCTCCCACAACATCCTCCTACACAGACTCCAAGAAATCGGCATCAAAAACGTCATACTTCAGTGGTTCCGCTCCTACCTGACCAAAAGACAACAATTGATCCACACAAGCATAGTAACCTCCCCCCCCCTTTCAGCAACACCAAGGAGTACCCCAAGGATCCACACTATCCGCCATGCTCTTTAACATCTACCTGCAACCACTCTGCTCAATCATACACGCCCATAACATCAACTACCACATCTATGCAGATGACATAATGCTCTATGGACCGATCACAACCACCAACCCGACAAACAATCAACTAACAGACTGCTTCATAGAAGTCTCCAGCTGGCTTCAAAAGAACAACCTATCCATCAACCTAAAAAACAGAAGCCCTCATAGTAACCAAGGATCCAAACTTCACACCACCACCACACCTCAACTTAGGAACCACACAAATACAAATACAGCCACACATAAAATACTTAGGAATCATAGACCAAGCGCTCACACTCAAGCAACAGATCAAAAAGACTACCGGAATAATATTCCACAAAGCAAAAACAGTACAATGCCTCAGGCCTCTCCTCGTTTCACAAGACTTCAGGACAGTAATGCAAGCTATGACGCTCCCCCACCTGGACTACTGCAACATAATCTATCACGGACTACCTGCCACCCACACCAACCCACTACGAACTGCCTTAAATACCACAGCAAGAATTATCCAGAAAGCAAAAAAACAAGATCATATCACCCCAGTCCTGAGAGAACTGCACATACTCCCTCTCGAAGCAAGAATCAAATACAAATCATCCCTACTTATTCACAAAGCCCTCTATCAAACGCAGACCTCCCAGCTCCGAACTTTACTGCCCCAACCCACCCACAAAAGAACAACCAGACAAACCACCAGCAACACCCTCACCATCCCCCATGAACGAACTAAATACAATCAACGGACCTGCACCAGAGCCTTCGAACTATACGCGCCATCCCTTTGGAACTCCCTACCAAGCCAAATCAGAAACAACGGAGTTCCTTCAACATTCAGAAAACAACTAAAAACCACCCTGTTCCAAGAATACCTCGGACCAGAAACAAACATCCACCACTGACTCCCTCCCTGACCCTTTAACATACCCACAGATCTCCCCCCTAAGAGACTAATGTCCATTGTTTACATCCTTAATATCTGTTTAGATCATTAATGTTGGCCTCCCGGTGACAGCCCCCTACCTAAGTATTGATTACTGTACTCCCCCCCCCCCCTTTTTCTGTTAAACCGCTTTGACCCGGTGAAAAGCGGGATATAAATACAGTTAAATAAATAAATAATAAATAAATAAAATGTACTTGCAATGTACTATATTTGCTGTTCTTCCTCTCCTCCAATAATTTGTTCTGATGAATATGGGTAAAAACAGGTCATAGTAAGTGCATATCTTTCTTGATAAGTATGAGTGCATGCTGGTCACCTCACCCCTCTGCTTTTTCCCCCGCTGCTTATAATATTCTTCTCCCCTCCTTTCCCCTACCTCCACTGACTTACCAGCCTACACACCTCTAAACTGCAGAAAACATAACTAAATTCTGTTGGGCTCAGCAAAGCCAGTTTCACTGAAGAAATCTAGTTTGTGTAAGACACAGAGGGAACCTGTTTGATAGCCAATCTTATTTTTCTTTAAAAAAGGGTTCATTTCATAGGCAAATTATTTAAAAATAAAGAGGTTGATATTCAGATGATTTACCTAGTTAACCTCTGAAGTTATCCAAATAAATCTTGCAATTTGAAATTTTTACCCCAGCCATTTCCTAAATATAATCCTGAGTGATTATTAACCATTTAAAATTTGACTAGTCTCGGGCATGCTGGAGGCAACATTTAACATTAACCAGACAGTGCCGTGATCAAGGACTATCCAGTTAAGGCTAACCACTTATCTGGTTACATTTAGCCGCTAATTTTCAACAGCCTGTCTTAACTGGTTATCTTTTCTATTTGGCAAAAAGAGAATCAAGGCAAGTCATCTGGTTATCATTGACTAGATATCCTGCCACTGAATATTGATCTAGTAGCTGTTCTTGAATTAAGAATCCAACTGTGCTCTCAAAAATATAAGAGCTTTCAGAATCCCTTGAAGAAATTACTCTTTTCTTGCAACTCCACTAAATTACCAATGAAGTTTTAGGATATTAGGCATTTTTGCTATGGTGCATTTATTTACAGACATTTACACATACCCATCTGATTTGCCTTTCCTTTCCTGCAGAAATGATGCCATGATTGAAGGTGCAGGTGCTCTCTTCAGTACCTTTGGAGAAAGCCCTTTAATGGACACAACCAGCACATGCTAAGTGTTTTAACAATTTATTATTTTTTTTACTTCATGGTTTGAGTGGAGGGTCATGGATATACTTTATTACCTCTAGAGAAAAGACTAGTATCTAGCTACATGTTATGGATATTTCATGAGACTTTGCATGCCACAGATGAATTCTAATTAACACTGTTTGTCAATACTTTTTCATATGGAGATTTGTGACCAACAATTCCATTTATCATGGAGGTGCCCCCCTTCAAACAATTGTGTATGGAAACAAAAGAAAGCTACTGTGAGACCCAAGTAAAAGTGTCAAGATTTTACAATTGCACAGTGCCACTAATTACAGTATACCCTCCCTTTAAGGCTATGTTAGGTAAGGGCTCATATGCTCAAGTTGGCAATGTCTACTGAGGAGGTTTGTTATATCAAACCAATTACAAAGTATTTGCAGGTACATTCTTTGTCCAGCAAGTATAGCTGGATAAAGAGAGTATACTCTTAGTTTGTCATGTAAAAATACAGTTTTTATCCAAAATATTGAGCTAACTGACAAATGTGGGACATGTGATGAAGGCTGTCCTCAAGACACACCTAGCCAGTCAAGTTTTCATGCTAACCACAATGAATATGCATTGAATGCAAATTTCTCTGATGCATATTCATTGTAGCTATCCTAAAAACCTGACTGGCTAATCATTTAAGGACTTTGATCTCAAGGAGTAACTTCTGTTTCTTGGTCATGCAGACCTCAAAAAGAGGTTGAACTAGCACAAGTTTGAAACATGTGAACAGTAGCGCCAATCGTCAAGGCTTCAAGCCTTTTTACATCGACGGTACTCAGGCACCATGACGACAGATGACTCTTTGGGAAGGGAGAGACCTTTAGGATTGTACTTTCACCACAATCTTTGTATTAAATAAACATATGCTGATATCTGGAAATGCTGATGGAATGGGTCCTGTCAGTGGGAGGAAGACCTGAGATATTTAAGTATTTTGGCCTCTTCGCTAGGATTTGAAGGGTGGCTGGCAGAATTCAACAATCAGAAAAGGCCTCAAAAAACTCCAGCAAACATCTATATCCATGAGTTAAAGTACAATATAAATCCAGGCCATGGGACCACATAGGACAAATTTATGTCTTTCGGGTAGTATTACACTGTAGTCTCTTTTGCATGATTCTAATTGCTTAGTTCTGAAATGTTGTTAGAAAAGTAGGATTCCAATGGACATATTGGTCGCAAGTACCAGTGTAGTCAAATAGAATAAACCAGTTTCTAACAGTTACGCTTCCTCGGGGCAACAGGCTCCTCCACTAACTTTACCATTTTGTTCTTCCATCTCAGACCATAATGTTTGTTTTGTTTTTGTCAAACAAATGCAGATGAATATTTTTGTAAGTTGGTTAAAAGTCACAGCTACAAAATTATGTAGCTAATGACGCTATTCTTTGCAGCCCAAAATATATATATATATATATGTATATATATATATATTTATATTTATTTATGTATAAAAATTTATTTCATGCGTGCCCATGTAGATTATATATCATACAAGAACTGACAGTTCTAGAAGCCATCATTGACAGTTTCTGGTGAGTACCACGTCGTGTACCCTTGGAGGCAGCTTCAGTCAGTTTTAATATGCCCGTTTGCAAGGGACAGTGTGGTCATAACTGGAACGCCTGGCTCTGCATTTTCATCGAACCGCAAACGCAGAGTATTCCTGATGACTAGCTGTTCCATGATGAAGGCAGCACAGAACCATGGAATGGCATATTCCAGTGTTATGAGACCCATGAAGTCAAAGTCAAACTGTGAATAATCCCAGGGACAGGCATTGAACTGTCTAAGGACCAGTCCTGTTGTGAATTCCCATATATATGTCCAGAGGGTGTAAATCAAACAGCGAACTATTATGTTGCATTTATCTTTCAAATACAAGTACATCTTTTCCACGATAAGGATAGAAGTTCCATATATAAATAGGGCCCATACACTGGTGACGCCTGGAAACTTCCAGTTATAGTTCACGACAAATTCCCAGGCAGCTGTGAACATTACTTCACAGAAGTAGCCATGAATTGCATAGAGGTACCAACGAGAGAGAGCAGTGAGTGGCTCTACTGCCGCCATCCTTCCACGAAGCACACAGCAAGAACACTGGAAGAGAAAGAGACTTCAGTTACACGCCAGTATTTTTGCATTGCACAGAAGGAAGGGGGGGGGGGGGGGGTTAATGTTCAAAAGCATTCCTGCACATAAAACAGTGCTTTACATGTAGCAATGGACTTTCATAAAGCTGCATGCCTAATATGCATAATTGCCCAGACTAAGTAGAGGCATCCCTAGAAATGGGGCTGAGGAGGGATTTGCTTTTAGGCATGTACTTTTGAAAATACACGCCTATGTACATAAAATAAAATCAGAAAATCTGTGCATACTAAAGGACAGGTGTAATGTACGTCTTTAAGTTCCCTGTGGTAATTTTCAAAGCAGAACTGCACTGAGATATTCATACGTTTGCTTTGAAAAAGTGGAAACATTTTTGCAAAATACCCTTATTTGGCAGCCTGATCGCTGGAGGTAATACCGCAAGATTACTGCTAGGGGTTACGACTAGCATTCTGAACCCAGGATCACCAAGTAGAACTAACTGGGGATCACTTATACTACACTAGACACTAGAGAGCCCCGGTGAGGCCAGGGATGGGATCAGAGAAGGGGGGAGGGGATTGTGCAGGGGCTTCTGGGGAGGGGGTATTCTTGCTGCAGGGGGATGGAGGTTGAGGTGAGGTTTCTGGCAGGTAATGATCAGATGTAAGGGGAATACACTTACATGGGAGGAGTCTGAATCGCCTGTCAGGCAGGTTGAGAGGACTGGATGGTGTAAGGGGGAATCCAGAGGGATCTGATGTCAGAGGGTGATGGGGAGAAGGACTGGTGCTGCAGGATTGGGTGTGTATCTACAGAAGGTGCAGCAAATTTAAAAAGCTGCTGCCACGCAGATGTAGGGGGTATTTGTAGCTTTTTGTACCTCACGTGCAGGAGTAGCCTAGTGGTTAGAGTACTGGTTTAATAACCAAGAGACCAGGGTTTGATTCCCACTGGTACTCTGTCTAGCCTTGAGCAAGCTACTTAACCCTCCACTTAGAAGAAAGGCCTAGCAATCATCTTCCTGTCACACTGCCAAAAAAGCCCAGGAGCTGCTGAGTCGCCAGGAGTCTGCGTTGACTCAAAGGCACATGCTGCTTTTTGAAAAATATCACTGCTTCCTCTTATAAATTATTATGGGAATTCTCTATGTCCTAACCTGGACATCTGAATTCCCCTCTCCATGTGCAATCTAAAACCTGCCTTCAAGTGCCTATTTATGCATTATGAAGGTGAGTTTATAATAGTTTTCCTAAGTTTGGAAGTTGAGAAGGCGCTTCTTTTTGGCCCATTTTACAAAACCACATAGGTGCCTATCTTTCAAACATACTAGGATAACCTGGCAGAAATCAAGCTAGATTGAAGCCAAGGACACTTACGCCTGCTCGGGAGCAGGTATAATGCTCACACATAAAGTACATGTGTATTTCGTAAACTACACATGTAAACTGCTATGCCACCCGCGCTCTGCCCAAATTTTGTCGCAGAACATACTTACATCCGGGTCGTGTGAAGGTGCATGCCTTCCTTGCCCCATGCATACTTTAACATGTGTAATCCCATGAGTAAGTTTATAAAAGTCCTTTCACAGCATAAAATAGGGTTTGCTCATGAAAAAAGTTTAAAAAGTTACCCCCTATGGAAGTCATTTTATAACGTCATTCCCACGCATCTATGCCCAGATACACGTGTAAATAAGCTCTTTTAAAATACCAACTGGCGTAAAAATATGTGCTTTGGGCAAAGCATGGGTGGCAGTCATAGATTTTAAAGTACATTAATTTAAGGGCGTATGTCTGTAAAGTATGCACAAGCATTTATAACCTGTTGGCTAGCAGGTGTAAATGATCACACCCACATTCAAGGCGCATTCTCAGCCACATATGCTAATATTTTCTTAAAACAAGTAGGTGCCTACTTGTCTTTATAAAATAGCACCTACATTGTGTCCCGTTATAAAATACACCGTTCACAAGTGCAGTTATTGCTGGTGGCAGAGAATAGGTGGTGAGAGTGAGCCCCACCAGAGGCTTCTTCAGGGTAGTAAGTGAAGCTCAAAACTCTCAGCTCCCATTCCAAGATGGAGAATGTAAAAGATCAGATGCCCACGCTTGCACATGGTATAGTTTTAATGTGCATGTGTCGGCGTCTACCCTTTAGCATTCTCCATCTTGGATTAGGAGCTGACGGTCTTGATCTTAGTTTATTACCCTGAAGAAGCCGCTGCCAGGGTGAAACCTACTGGCCAGGTTGGCAAGATTAGTATTTGGAAGCATTCTGTATAGCTTTTCAGCATAACCATGGAGAATATAAGATAAGTTTTGGAAATTTTCAGATATGTGATTTATACACTGTTGGAATTTGGTTCTTACTGATTTTGAAAAAAGTAGAAAAAAGTATAAAAATTATATTATTCCAGTGGAGTGGTGATGAATGCTAAGTCATGGTGTCTAGATCACCCCTTGAAGAAATTCGAGCTCTGGTTTGAAATTGAATTAAGATATATAGTAGTGACTAGGTGTGCTTATGGTGAAGATTATGTGTTCTTGGGTGTTTGTATTGGATTTCCACTGGCACATACATGCTCCAAATCATTCCTGACTCAAAATAATTGTAACTCTGCTGCAGCTTCCAGGTAGACTATTTTATCAAGGCACATAGGTTCATATGTTGCCTTTATAAAATACAATTATACAAAAAGCCCACAAAAAAGGTTAGAATTTAATCACCATATCAAAACAAACCTCATCCAGTCTAAGAACTAGTTAATACCATATATATTGGTATTTTTTTTGCCAGACCCTCTACAGTTTGTGTGGACTCAAGTAGCAAAAGTTGTTTTTACTTTATAGTAATCCAAAATAAAAATAATTTAAAATTCATCCCTACTGTTCAGGCAGCATATTTTCATTATTTTCTTTCATGCTGTAATATGTAACTGTTCTGTAGAAATGCTTCATTTCCCAATTTGTATGCTCTTAAAATTGTGTTTTTATGTAAGCTGCCCTGACAGTGGCAGAAATATCGGAAAGGGCCCCCCAGAACAGGGAGGGGGGAGAGAATTCACCTCAGAAGATATGTGAGCAGCTATAAATGGGTCCCTTCTTTCCCTTGGGCCGCCCCCCCCCCCCCCCCGTCCCCCGCATCACCAAATTGCAGCTTGCCACTGCTCCCTAAGGATTTGTGACAGGACAGACCAAATATTGAAATAAACTAAACTATTTAATTTATTTCTTGATATATGCTCTTTCAGGCCTTTTTGCTTTTTATACAACCTAGCAAATTAGATCTTAGCAAGTATTATCTGAAAAGAGAGAAAGCAGGTATTAAATGTTAGGCCTTTGTGAGCCTCACTAAACAGCATGTGGAGAAAAGCATGCAATGCTGTTTATTATGTACATGCTAAAGCCTTATTTAAATATGCCAGTCTTTTTTTTGCATATATGCACAGACATGCTAATTTTAGCTTGCACATCTTAACATCCTCTGACCCCAGTTTAATGTGCATGATAAGACTTTATTGCCTAATATGCAATTTTTAGAGCATGCAAATATGAACTCCAACATGTATGTTAAAGTTTATTTCATAGGCCCTAGTGTCTTGTTCATTTAGCTACAAGCATATGAGGTGTGATCAAAACGTACTGAGACTTGTGTAGTTATATAACAATACGTTGCACCACGATGCTATTTAGCATGCAGTGACTTAGTTATGTGCTGTACATGTGCAGAGTGTAGCGTGGCTGCAGCATACCTGTACTTTTTTAATCACGTGATGTTTGGTATTGTGTAAAAGCAGTTCATAAGATTTACGAAGAGTGAAAAAATGGAACAGCGAATTCGCATTAAATTCTGCCAGAAACTTGGAGATTCGTGCAAAGAGACTTATGACAAGTTATAGCAAGTATATGGCAATGAATGCATGAGTTGTGCTCGAGTTTATGACTGATACAAACATTTTCAAGAGGGCCGCCAAAGTGTTGACAATGACAAACATTCTGGAAGGCCATCCACCAGTAAGAATGAAGACAAAGTTGAAGCAGTATATGCTGCAATATGCTCAAATCATTGATTGACTATCGGGGAGTTTGCTGAGGACATGGACATCAGTTACGGGTCAGTACAGTCCATTCTTGCTGTCGATATGAGGATGAGACGTGTGTCTGCAAAATTTGTGCCGAAACTCCTTTCCCCTGACCAAAAAGACTGTTTGCAGCCAGGGAGTTATTATAATGCTGTGAAAATGACTCAAATTTCATCAAAAAGGTTATTACTGGTGATGAATCGTGGGTTTATGGTTATAACTTGGAAACTAAGGCTCAATCCTCACAGTGGAAGACTCCAAACTCTCCCAGACACAAGAAAGCCTGTCAGGTGAGAAGCAATGTCAAGGTCGATTGCAAAATTAGGTCTGGATCTTAGGAATTATCAATTCAGAGGTTAACCTACATTTTCAAGTAAGGAACAATTTCAAGGTCATGCTCACAGTTTTCTTTGATTACCTGCATATTGTTCATCATGAGTATGCTCCAACAGGCCAAATCATTAATGAGTACTATGTCCAAGTTCTGATTCGTTTGAGAGATGCAGTTCATAGTAAGAGGCCAGAGTTGCACAGAAATGGTGAATGGTTGCTTTATCACGATAACGCCCCAGCTCACGCATCACATCTTGTCCAGTAGTTCTTGGCCAACAGCAAATCAAGCAAGTCTGTCAGCCTCCATACTCACTTGACCTCACACCCTGTGACTTTTTCTTGTTTTCAAAACAGAAATTACCACTGAAAGGAAGGAGATATGACGACTTGGAGACCATTAAGCAAACTTTGACACAGCATCTTCATAGCATAACCAAAGAGGCATTTCAAAATTGTTTCCAGCAGTGGCAGGAACGCTGGAGAAAGTGTGTTTTATTGGAAGGGGATTACTTTGAAGGAAACTGAGTACAATAAATGTCTGGATTATACTACTTGTGTTATTGAACAAGACTTCATACTTTGATCGCACCTCGTATGCTGTTCATAAGAGTGAATTTAACTTTGATAGTACTTGAAGCATCATTTCATTTAAATAGGGAACATTATGCTCTTAGTCAAAGGAAGTGTTTGATAAAAAGGATGTCATGGGGTCAGTCAGTAGGTGGCAGAGCTCCACTTAAGGAAGTAGCATTTAGTGCTCTGTTGGTTGTGAATAGAGGAAGCAAGTCACCTTGATCCTCAGTCCTTGGGAAAGAAGCAGAAAGTTTGGGCCAGAGATTTGCAGCCTCATAATTTCCTGCTGTGACTGAGGATTCTAGAGGAAGGCGTGAAAAGCTCAGATATTTGCATCCCATGTTACTGAAAGATCCATAAGGTTTCTAACTGGACATATGAAAGAAGAGGGAACTTGAACTCCAGAAGCAAATGAGTAATCCCTGTCCCGTAGTGAGAAAAAATATAACTAGAGCTCCTATTTCCTCTCTGTCTTCAATTTGCCACAATGATCTGATTTAGCAGGCCTAGGAATAAATCCTGTAGCTGAAAAAAGACTGTTCTGCAATTTCTTGACTGGCAATTTCGTTCTGCCATTATGGAGAAATATTCTATGCATGCTAATGCCCTTGAATCCTGCTAGACCAATCCAGAAAAGTGGATTATGCTTCCCAGGCAACAGGTGGAGGCAGACCAAAGCACCTTTCAGTGATTTCATCACTTGTATATACACTGGTACAGCACTGAGAGAAGCCAGTATGATACGTTCCAAGCAGAAAGCAAGACCGAAAAAAAGTATCAATAATAAATCTGTACACATTTTTGGCTTGCTTACCATACTTGTCTGCATTAGGCACTAATACTGAAAGTGCAGTTGAAAGGTAGCAAGAGTCCCAAATAGTCTTTCAGGTCGGACTGGTCTAGCAGGATTCAACAAAGAAAGAAAATTAGCAGGTATGGAAAATTTCTCCTTCCTGATCATCCTGCTAGGCCAGTCTAAGACCCAGAGTGGGAGAAGATGCTCTGGACAGAACTCCTCTATCAAAGGTGCCATCCACTCCAGCTCCTACATGCAACCTGTAATGCTTCATGAAAGTACTTAGAGATGACCAGTTATCCTTTGAGACAGGATGAACTCTGCCCAGGAGGCAGCCTGTGCCCCAGTGGAGTGAGTTCTGACTCTTTGGCACAGCAGGTAGACTGAACAAATAGCCTCCTTAATCCAGCAGTCAATCAAGTATTTGGCTGTTGCCTGTCTTTTCCTTGGACCACTGAATATGACAAAAAGATGGTCTGACTGGCGGAAGGAATTAGTAAACTCGAGAGACTTCACTAATGCTCTCCTCATGATCAACAGATGCAGCAAGGGTTCTGTTCAAAGGTCCTCCTAAGTAGGAGGGCAAAATCATAGATGGATTATGAAAAGAAGACAGCATCTTCAGGGGAAAGAACAGTACCATCCTCTGAGATGCTGTTGAGATGACCAAAAATAGGCCAAATTTGTAGTCACCACACCAATTCCTCCTTGATCTTCCAGGGAACAGGTAGGTACTGTTCAAACAACTGGAAGCAGGGAGACCAATGAGTTAGAAAGTGTCCCTGCAGGAGGCGCATGTGTGCCCTGGCCCAAGGTACCAATTCCAGGATAAACGCTATTGACCTGAGGGGCTGCAGATAATCCCAGGCCCTGGAAGCTACCTGAGAGCAAAATTCCTGTGCTACAGCTGCAGCAGACATCCAGATACTGCAAGTCCTGGGAGGGAACTAGGCTATTCTTGAGGTAGGTGATCATCCATCCCAGTTTCTCCAACCACTAGATCCACCTGGGTAGTGTCTGTCCTGGACCTCCCTATGGAGTTGGGCTGATCAGCCAATCATCCAGGTATGGGTGATTCTAGATTCCTTGCTTGTGCAGGAAGGCTGCCACTACCACTATGACCTTTGAGAAGGGTGAGGTGCCATGGCCAGGCCAAAAGGCAGGCATGTAATTTAAAATGGTGGCCCAGGACACAGAAGTGGAGGAGGAACTGCTGATGTTGCTCCTGGATTGAAATATGGAAGTACATATCGGAAATGTCCAAGAAGGTTAAGAACATAAGATATGCCATACCAAGGTCCATCAAGCCCAGTATCCTGTTTCCAATAGTGGCCAATCTAGGTCACAGGTACCTAGCAGTTTCCTCAAAAGACACAGGTTCCACAATGCTTGTAGTGAGGCAAGCAGTGGATATCCCGGGTCCCCGTTAATAATGGTTTATGGACCTTTCCTCCAGGAACTTGTCCAAACCTTTTTTAAACCCGGCTACACTAACAGCTTTTACTACATGCTCTGGTAATGAATTCCAGAGTTTGATTACACATTCAGTGAAAAAATATTTTCTCTTATTATTCTTAAGTAGGTTACCCTGTAGCTTCATTGCATGTCCCCTAGTCTTTCTGTATTTTGATGGTGTAAACAATCGATCTACGTTTACCCGTTCCATTCCATTCATAATTTACAGACCTCTATCATATCTCCCCTCAGCCATCTTTTTTCCAGGTTGAAAAGCCCTAACCTGCCTCTCTTCATAGGGGTACCCTTCCATCCCCTTGCCAGATTGACATAATGATTGACCTGAGGGTCTCCATGCAGAAGTGAGGCAGTCTTAGCTTGACAGTGACTGCCTTTAGGTCTAGAATGGGTCAGAAGGGCCCTCCTTTTTTGGGCACCAAAAGTAAATGGAATACCATCCCTGGCTTTGTTATGTAGAGGGCACTATAGGGACACTGGAGAGTTCCCTCGACTGTCACCCTCTTGGTTAAAGAGCCACAGAGACACCCCAAAGGCATCCCAAGGAAGCTCCACAAACTCTAGTGCAATCCCTCAAAGAGCAACCTGCCCCTAAAAGGGAGTTTGTTCAGCCACAACTTGAGCGCAGCATCAACAGACCAATTCCAGAGCCAGAGCCACTTTCGGGCCACTATAGCAACCGTGATGGACTTAGAAAAGATACTGATCAAGTTAAGTAGAGCATCCACCACCAACCATGCTCTAATCTTGCTATCTCTGGGCCGTCTGGCAATTGCTGGATCCAACATAAGAGCGCTCAGGCTTCTGCACTCACACAAAGTGCTGCCTGAGTATCCAAGGCCAAAATCGTGAGGGCATTCTTGAGAAGGACTTCCACCTTCCTAACATGAACTTCCAGCAGCACAGAGCCACATTCCACTGAAATGGTGGGGGTGATTCATCACTGCTGTGACCATGGCATCTAATTTAGGCACCCTGAAAGCTGTTCCATCTTCCCTTGGGGAAAAGGATATCTGAGCCAGGACCTTGGTACCCCTCAGTCCCGGTTCTGGTCCTTCCTATTCAGAGAACATGAGATCCGGGAGGAGAAAGAAGCCAGAGGGATGCTGCACTCTCTCTAGCGTAAGGTCCACTTGTGAAACCTCCATTGCAGGGGTCTCTGTAATGCACATAACTCTCATGGCATCCTTGAATAAGGGTGAAAAAGACGTCCATCTTTTTCACAGGGATCACCAACGGATCTTCCCCATCCACCAGATAAAGCTCCCCTTCATACCAGTGACTTGCTTGTGGTAGATGGAAAGTCCTCATCTTCTACCCAGCCTCTCCCCAGAGGAGACAGGGTTGGGCTCTTGGAGGAACAGTGAAAATGAAGGATAGGACACCTAACCGTTTTGCCTCCCTCAAAGCCAGCTGAGAACAGGTCCTGGGGCCCCAGAGGACCCTCAAGGGCCTGCTGGTTTGAGACTGCAGCTGTCTCACTACACTTCCCTTCAGCCAGAACCATGAGATTATCCAGCAGGAAAATCATGGGAGACATGATAACAGTCTCCAGAGCTTGCTGAGTTTTTAAACTTTTCTTCCTGTCTCTGCTCTTGTCTACCTGAGTGACTAACCCCTCCCCCTTCTGAGGTATTGTATAGCCCTTCTTCCTCTCTCGTCCCAGTGTGCCTAGTTCTGTTTGCCTCTCTGTGCTCTGGGAAGAGCAGTGCCCTTGCAAGTGCTCTGCTAGAGAGGTGAATTTTTAGCTCCTGTGAGCGAATTTGCTGTGAGTTCTGTCTGTCTGCATACTATTTATTTATTTATTTATTTGTCTTTATTGGTGTGCTCCCTCATCTCTCTGTCCCCTTTATTTTTTGCACTTCAGCTTTCTCAGCTGTATAACTTATACCCCACCCCCCTCCCCTCTACCCACCCACCCCCCGGCTCGCTGTCTCTTATTGCTGTCATCTGCTCATTACCTACCTCATACCCAGGTGCTGCCAATCTCTTTGCCTCTCCCACCTCATATATCCTCTTGCCTTTATTCTCCTCTCTATTCCTCCTCCATGGCTCCTCATCACATTGTCTTTCTCTTCTTTATACTTCCTGTCTCCCCTCCCACCAGCACCTTCACTCCTCCCCTCCTTTTCTCCCGTTTATCATCCTCCCTTCCCCCTCCATTCTGTCTTCTACCCTATCATCGGCTCTTGAGCTGCACCGCTTTCTCCCTCTAATTCATCCATCTCCCCTCTCTCTAAGGTAGCCTCACCCTCTTTTCCGTTGTACTGTCTCCTCTCTGCCCCGTACTCTGTTACTCCTTCTCCTTCTCTCATCTGGAGATATCAACCCCAACCCTGGCCCCCCCTAGACTTCTGTCGCACTCTGAGAAGAGATCTTCACGCAACACATCTAATCTTATTCATATCCCTCTCCTTTCCCCTTTCACTCTCCCTTTCTTATGTGCCTTGTGGAACGCACACTCTGTCTCTAATAAACTTGACCTGGTATTTTTCTCTAGTTGCTTATCTTCCAACTTCTGTAGCTCAGTTCTTCCCTTATCTTACAATCCCCTTTTAAGATTCAATCTTCATCACGCCCTGCCTCAACCTCGTCCTATCTCCTCCAACCTATTTAGAAATCTTCATGCTACAGGTCTGCAAATTTTTTTTTTTTTTTCGAGAGCTGTTTTGGTTATTCCACGTAATCTTTGTTTTTTGGTGCGCTGAATCCGAAAATGACCTCCATTTTGTCATAGGACATCACGTTTCCTGACAATTTAGGTAACTATGTTAAATGAGGCAATACCTCAAAATAAATGGAAATAAACTTATAAAATTAAAGTTTTATTACAATATTTTCATGAAAATCCTTTTTTGAACTGGAATGAGCTCACCTACACACACTAAACTCGATTCTTCTTCCTTGTGAGGCTCCTCTTGGTGCATTTACGCTTGTGAGTAGCATCTGGAATGTCTCTCTGAAGCATCCAACAGTAGTCTGCCATCATTGTAATGCTCCATTTTCCCTGGTATCTCCTTTCCATCTCTTTAATGTCTTGGTGGAATCATTCACCTTGTTCCTCACTCACAGCTCCCAGATTTTCAGGAAAGTAGTCAAGGTGGGACTGGAGGAAATGCACTTTCAAACTCATCAGGCAACCTAAAGCTTGAAATGCTTTCAGCATTCGTCCGACGATCTTTTTGTAGTGAGGATCTTTGTTATTGCCTAAAAATTTCTGTACGACTTCTTTAAATGCAATCCACCCTTCTTTTTGAGGATCCGTCATGGTATTGACAAACTCTTGATCAACTATAAGCCTTCTAATGTCTGGCCCGACGAACACACCTTCCTTCAATTTTGCCTCCGACAGGCCTGGAAACTTGGTGACCAAGTATTTGAAGCATTCTCCATCTCTTGGAAGTGATTTTACGAATTGCTTCATCAATCCCAATTTTATGCGGAGAGGTGGTAGAAAAACTTTATGGGAAGGTACCAAAGTTTCTTGGAGGACATTTTTTTCACCGACTGTTAGCACCCTCGGCTGCCAACTCTTCTTGGTCAAGTGATTTTGTCGGTCTCGACTGTCCCATAGACACAGAAAACAAGGATATTTGGTATACCCAGCTTGTTGCCTGAGCAGCATGCACAAGACCTTCAAGTCCCCACACACTTGCCAACCATGGTCTTCATATTTAAGTTTACGAAGAACCAATTCCAAGTTCTCGTAGGTTTCCTTCAAGTGTACGGAATGACCTACAGGAATGGAAGCGTAAAAACCGTTGTGCAGTAAAACTGCTTTGAGACTTCTTTTTGAAGAATCTATAAAGAGACGCCATTGCTCTGAATCATATTGGATTTTAAATTGACCCATCAGGCCTTCAACATCGATGCAATAAACCAACTTGTCTTCCTGGGCGAAGTAAGGAACGAACTCCTTTTCACGATGTCTGAACCATGAAGATGACACTCCTGGCAACAATAAATTACTGCTTTTCAGCCTTGATCCGAGTAACTCAACGGCATCTTTGGGAAGATTCAAGTCTCTTTCCAAATCATTCATCTCCTCCTGAGAAAACAATTTTGGTCTTGTATCATCTTCAAAGTCAGAACTTGATTCGTCATCTGGTTCAGGTATGATTTCACCTTCATCAGAGCTAGGTATCTCTTCCAAGGTAGCAGCGGATTTGGGTACTGGTATATCTGTGCCATGGGGGAATGGACGAATTGCCGAGTGAAGATTAAGATATGAAATGGAATGCTTCCATTTGGAATTAAACCCTTTCACATCGCATGAACAAAAGTAACAGTCATCACTATGGTTCTTTTGCTCTCGCCATACCATAGGAATCTCATAACGGAAAGATTTTTTCTTACCCTTGAACCAGTTTTGGAGGTCCTCAACACACCGTTTGCACACTTTATGAGGCGCCCAGACTTTATCTTGATCTCCAATTTTTAGTCCAAAGTATGCAAAGTATACTTTTTTCACAGTCTGTAATATTCTGCTGTTGCTTCAACACTGTATATTCACCACAGATGAAACAGAAACTGTCTGGCGAATTAATACACTTTCACAGAGCCATAACATAACGGTTGAAGAATGACGAGCTAACACGAATTGCAATGAAAAAGTGTGAACAGCCTAGAACCAAGAACCTGATGATGATTCGTGCACAAGTGTGGCATGCAGGAAAGAGCAGCTCTGTGTCTGTACACGAGATGTCACACTGCTGGCCACGCCCCCCTGCACTGACTGGAGCTGCTGCTATCTGCCCTGTGTCTCCCTCCCACTGGATTCTTCAGGAAACTTCTACCATTAGAAGCACGGACTTAAAACTTGCTTAGCTTATGTATATATTGCTGGCCATCAGATTTACAGTGCTATATTATTTTTTACATAACTCGGACAACCCCTTTAAGGTTTTTTGGCATTTTATATCTTAAATGCACTTATGTGAATTAATTAATAGTAATTTGAATTAATTAATAGTAATTTGAAAAAATTTGATAAATTTGAAGACAATTTTGCATGTTGTGGCAAATCATGATGTCTAGGAGTTTTTTCAATATTTTATTTGTTTTCAGCATACCAAAATACATGGAAATTAGATGAAAATAATCAAACAGCTTTTTAGTCGCAGACCTATGCTATTGATCCTTTTCTTCCACTGTTTCTTCATCTCTTTCTTCCATTATGTCATCTAAGTCTGTTGACGAAGCAGTAGCTTCCTATAACACTGCACTCTCCTCTGCTCTGGATGCTCTCTCTCCTCCCATGCCACGTCCTGTGAGGCGTTCTGCACTCCAGCCTGGCTTTCATCCACTACCCGCTATCTACACTCCTGTGCTCGCTCTGCTGAGCGTGCTTGGCTCAAATCCCACTCCTTTGCTGACTTTCTACACTTCAAATTCATGCTTGTCTCTTTCCAGTCAGCCATAGCTCTTGCCAGACAAGACTATTATGTCCATCTGACTAAATCTCTTACTTCTGACCCTCGCCGTTTCTTTACTACTCTCAGCTCTCTCCTCAAAGTGCCTCCGCCTCTGATCCTTCCCTCCCTTTCTGCCCAAACCCTGGCTGACTATTTCCATGATAAAATCCACAAGATCACCCTCCAATTCCCCACAAAGTCAGCTACATCCCCTACCTCTGCTACCTTCTCTTCCTTTCCTGTGATCTCTGGAGAGGAAACTGCTCACCTTCTTTCTTCCTCCAAACTCACCACCTGCTCCTCTGATCCTATCCCCACCCGCTTCCTAAGCCACATCTCCTCCACTGTTGTCCCTTCCATCTCTCATATCTCAACCTTTCGCTCTCCACTGCAACTGTCCCTGCAGCCTTCAAGCGTGCATTGGTCACACCTCTCCTCAAGAAACCCTCACTTGATCCCACCTGTTCTTCTAATTATCGATCTATCTCCCTCCGTCCTTTTGTTTCTATATTACTTGAACGTGCTGTTCACCACCGCTGCCTCGACTTCCTCTCCTCTCATGCCCTCCTGGATCTTTTACAGTCTGGCTTTTGTCCTTTACATTCTACTGAAACGGCTCTTGCCAAAGTCTCAAGTGACTTGTTCCTGGCAAAATCCAAGGGCCTTTACTCTGTCCTCATCCTTCTTGACCTCTCTGCTGCTTTTGACACAGTTGACCACAACCTTCTCCTCGATACCCTGTCCTCGCTTGGTTTTAAGGGCTCTGTACTATCCTGGTTCTCCTCCTATCTCTCCCATCACTCTTTCAGTGTGTGTTCTGGTGGCTTCTCCTCCTCTGCTATCTCACTCCCAGTTGGTGTACCCCAAGGGTCTGTCTTGGGTCTGCTCCTTTTCTCTCTATATACCCAGTCCCTTGGTGTGCTTATCTCTTCCCATGGTTTTCAGTACCATCTTTATGCTGATGACTCCCAGATCTGCCTCCCTATGCCTGAAATCTCTCCGGCTATCCAGACCCGGATCTCTGCCTGCCTTTCTGAGGTTGCGGCCTGGATGTTTCACCGCCGCTTGAAATTGAACATGGCCAAGACTGAACTTCTTATCTTTCCCCCTAAAACCTCCCCTCCTCTTCCTCCTTTATCAGTCTCTGCGGACTAACTCTGTACTTCTTCCTGTTTCCTCGGCTCGCAATCTTGGGGTTGTCTTTGACTCTTCTCTCTCCTTCTCCATACACATTCATCTGATAGCTAAGACCTGCCGTTTCTTTCTCTATAACATCAGCAAAATCCGTCCTTTCCTTTCTGAACACACTAGTAAGACGCTTATCCACTCCTTAATCACCTTCCATCTTGACTACTGTAACCTACTCCTTTCTGGTCTCCCTTTGAATCATCTCTCTCCCCTTCAATCTGTTCATCACTCTGCTGCACGGCTAATCTTCCGCCAGCCTTGTCATGCCCACATTACTCCTCTTCTCAAGTCACTTCACTGGCTCCCTATCCGTTTCCGCATCCAGTTCAAACTTCTCCTACTGACCTATAAATGCATTCACTCTGCAGCTCCTCACTACCTTTCTTCTCTTATCTCTCCTTTCAGCCCCCCTCGGGAACTCCGTTCTTCTGGCAAACTCCTATCTGTGCCCTTCTCTTCTATTGCTAACTCCAGACTTCACTCCTTTCACCTTGCTGCACCTTATGCCTGGAACAAGCTACCTGTGTCTGTACGCCAGGCACCTTCTCTGACCCTCTTCAAATCCAGACTGAAAACTCACCTCTTCGCTGCTGCTTTTGGATCTTGACTCACCTGATCTCCTTTTTCTTTCCTTTCCCCCTTGTTTTATCCTTGCCTACACCTTCTGTGTTGTCTGTCTTGACTAGATTGTGAGCTCTATGAGCAGGGACTATCTCTTACATGTCTGTGCAGCGCTGCGTATGACTTGTAGCGCTATACAAATGCTCAGTAGTAGTAGGCAGAAAAATCGGCATCGGACCCTGGGCTGATATGTGGGGGAATCTCAAAATTGCTGAAAATATGTGCCCTGAGGCTTCTCCATTGCACTCAGGACAGCAAGAGCCTGCCAATGAGCTCACTGATGGGAGCTGCAAGCAGAACACCTATGTACAACTGATACCACGCCAGAGCTCAAATGTGATCAAAACCCATGGTGACCTTATCAGTAAGGGAATCCTGCAGCTATCATGCCCATTGGAGAAACCCAAGAAGGGCCTACCTAGCCACCCACACAGGTCTAGCTCTTGAAAGGAGGCTTTTTTAAGCTGCTTTATTCAGCAGCAAACACAGAGCCAAATATAGAAACAAGACAAAAATAAAAAAAAAGGAAAAATAAGCTGAACATGAAGAAATAAAACAGTGAGAGAAAACGGGGGGCCTAGGCCCAGACTTAACAAACCCCCTCAGGGGATCTGTGGGGTTCTCTTGTCTACTATTCAGCCCATGAGTGCTGGAACCCTTGGGTAAAAGCACTGTACATAGGGCAACGATTGGCTTGAGGATCCATGTGCACCAAACTCTGAGCAAATACTGGGCCAAGGTCTTAAACACACAGGCCACAAGACCATGATCTGAACAAGGGGAGACAGGCCTTTCTGCACTACTAACACCAATCCACACACCTTGTCACCTGCTGGAGGTAGACAAATACTGACTTCTCTCAGTGTGGCACCAAAGGATATACCAAGTGATGACATCACTGAAAGTTGCTCTAGTCTGTTTTCACTTGCTGGCTGGGTAGCAAAACCCATTCATCTGGACTGGTCTAGTGGGATGATAAGGAAGATGGAGTAGAATGATTCAATTACTTCATTTGTTACCTGTTGTTAAACTGTTGACTAAAAAATTATTATTTGGGAATCACAAATTCTGTACATCAGAGTTGCAGAGACTATAGGACTCTTAATAAAGTGAGGTAAAATTCTGCAGTTATTGCATAGTAATTGACAAAATTACTGCATGGTGATTGCAAATCCTCTTTCACTTCCCATCCCATTCCATACTGTGGAATTAACTTGAATTAGCACATGCTAAGTGTCAAGCCACCGCGTTAATGGTTACCTATGCTGTATTTTCATAGCAAGGGCCTATCAGAGAAATCTGTTCCCCCTTAGTTTAAATGATTGTGTGATTATGCATGATACTGAATGTTTACAGCAAACAGAACCAAAAGCAATCAACTGTGCAGATCCATTGTTCAGGTATGACCCTTTAGAAGAATATTGCTATCCCTGGAATTGGAACTAGGCTAAGATCTAAGAAAGTCTTTTACTAAAGGATGCTAACTGGCACTGGTCCATGACAGTTAATTTATGTTTATAGGCATTTCTTATACTGCCTTTCTATATACAGGCAAAGCGGTTTACATCTATTAAATTCAGAAATTGGAAAAGAACGCCATTCATAAAATAATAGAAGAGGAGAGAGAGAGAGAGAAAAAAAAAAGAAAAAATATAATGTTGCTGCCATATTGTTCCACTGTTGGAAGAGGAATGTTTTAAATTGGGATTTGAAAGACGTGAAAGAAGATTCTAACTAGAGACAATGTGGCAATGAGTTCCAGAGGAAGGGCACACAGAAGAAAACAAATGAGCTTCCAGTAGATTCCAATCGTGCTCAAGAAAGCAGGGCAATATAAAGACGGTTGTCATGCAGTGATCCTAACACTCGAAGCGGGGTACAAAAGGTCAGAAAAGAAGCAAGATATGCAGGTGAACCAGTTTAGAGAACTTTGTGATCTAAGGTCAGGAGCTTATATTGAATGCAAAATGAAATGGATAACCAATGATGATTTTTTTAGAAGAGGAGAGATATTTATTTATTTTATTTAACAGGTTTTATATACCGCTTTATCATTTCAATCAAAGCGGTTTACATCGAAACTTAAACTTGGTAATGTACATTAAATAGGGGCATTGATAACTTGGATTTTTCTGAGGCAATGGAGGGTTAAGTGACTTGCCCAAGGCCACAAGGAGTGCTAGTGGGATATGATCCATTCTCTTGGCATATGTCATAACACAAATAGCAATGTTCTGTCCTGATCGCAAGTGTTTAAGTTTCAAATGAGCGAGGCCAGCTCATCCCATGACAATAATCTAGTCGTGAAATTACGTGGTGGAGGAGAAGAGAAGTGAGTGAATCTAAGTATGGTCGAAGTGAACAACACTGATGGAGGGCAAAACAAGACTTTTTCAAGATAGCTTTAATATGAGGAAAAAAATGATAGCTCTGTGTTGAGGATTACTCCTAGGTATTTCAAAGACGAGGCCAGTTGAATTTGCTCATTGCCAATAGAGGGTACTAATAGTGGGGGGGAGGGGGGATAAACCTCCTGTGATGCATATTGGTGCATGGCACCTGAAAATCAGAAGATTTCTTATGATTTAACTGGAGGTGGTTGTTCTGAAGCTTTATGAATGCAGGAGGATACAGGAGTCAGGGTTCAATTAACGGAAGACAGATTGGGGGAGAGTGAATCAAAAGCTAGTAGCAGAATGTCATCTGCGTAAAAATAGGCCTAATATTAACAGCCTAGATTAATGTTGCGAGGGGACTGAAAAGAAGCTGTAATAGAACAGAACCTGCGGCATTCTACAGAGAACTTACTGAGCTGTAGAAATAGAATGACCAGTGCAAACCTGGTATGAGCGATCTGCGAGAAATGAGGTAAACCAATCAAATGCTTGACCTGAGATACCAGCATCAGACAAATGGGAAAGTAAAGTAGAGTAATCCATCAGGTCAAATGCTGCAGAGAGGTCAAGTGAGATGGCCAAAGAGATCTTTTCACTGTCAAGATATATATGTATCTCATTCAAGAAAGATGAAAGGACTGTTTCAGTGCTGAATATGGGCTGAAACCTGGACTGCATGGGATGAAGACTGCTGGTTTGTTTAAAGTCATCTGACCCATGCCACCCATGAATTCACGTACAATATCCACTCGAGTTTAAATATGGTATATAATAAAAGCATATTCATAGTATAATGTTGATTGTACATAGTTATCCCTGTTATTCCATGTTATATATTCCCTTGTTCTCTGTAAACTCGATGTTACCTGTACACATTGCAGTATATTTTGTTCATTGTACACCGCACTGATTTTAATAGCGCGGTATATAAGAGATGTTAAATAAATAAATTAATTAATTAAATAAATCTAATTGTTGAAAAGTCAGACGTTCTGTCAGCCTGGACAGATATGGAAGGTCAGTTGAATCTGGTTGATTTTTCTTTAAGGGGCGTACTATTGCTCTTTTCCATGGCAATGACACAGTACCTGATGACAGGCTGGAGGTTTATAATGGAAAGTGCAATAGTTAGAAGACTTGGTATGGGTCAGTTCCTATGTAACTGTGCATCCCATGTTAGGGACATGAGTGGGCAGGCTAAGGGTAGAGAGTGAGCATGGTGAGCTCTGCACCAGGGTCAGGGCTGGCCCAAGGGTTTCTGCCGCCTCAGGCTGAAACCCCAGCCGTGCCACACCCCCTTCCTTATCGTCCCTCCATTCCAGTCCCGCACCTCTGGGTAGTGTACCTCTTCAAGCAGTTTAGAGACTGAGCATGTCATCTTTTTGATGACACTAGTAGTACTTAAGCAGCTGACACCACCTACCAGCCCTGGTATGCTCAGTCTCCGAGCAGCTGGAGGAGGTAGTGAGCCAGGGCGCTGGACTCACTGAAGGGACAATTTAGGTTTAGTTAGAGTTTGCTTTTTATTTTTCCTGTTAAAGTGCATGTTTCTTTGTTTTAAAAGGCAGAAAAAAATCAGAAGGATCAGAAAGAACCTGGGGGACAACAGGGCTAAGGGAAGGATATTCCTTCTCTCCCCTTCCCCCCCCCCCAGAATTTTGGGGGGGAGTTCTGTGGGGACCTTCCTCAGTCCAAGACTTCTAGCAGCTCCCGAACCCATTATTGGGGGAGGAGCCACCACGGGGGCAGCAACTGATTGATGGGAGTGAAAGCCTGCAGACCCGAGTTGCCCCCCTCAGCGCCAAAGCCGGGAAGGAAGGCTGAGTACAAGGGTTAGAAAAGCCACGTGGCAAAGAGGCTCCAAGGTAAGAGTGGAGTGGGGGGGGGGGGGAGGACAGCAGGAACCCCTAGCAACCACCGGAACATGAGGAGACAGAGTGGCCTGCAGCCACGTTTTTGGGAGCCTGCAGCGGAGCATGAAAACGCCCCCCCACTGTGTTTAGGCATGATTTCTTCTTCTTCAGGCCCACGTGTGTTTTAATCCGTCTCGGTGTTTTGGGCATCCGGGAGAGGCAGTCACCGGAGAATAAAGCAGGACAGAGCAGCTTCTTCCTAGGGGGCCATTTGCAGTTTCCTTTCAATATCCTTTATTTCATTTTATTTTATTTTAGTTCAGGTACTCTAGTGCTCCGTGCCTGAGCCCATGGAGGTGCACTGTGCTAGGGATCCTTTTATCGGTTCAGCTGGGCAGAGATTTGTCTCCAGGCATTATCGGCGGTGCACATAGCGGGAGTCAACAACGTGATGGCAGACTACCTCAACCGAGTGCACGTGGACTCCGGAGAGTGGCAGCTCAACCAGGGGGCGTTCGAGCAGGTGGTCTGCCAATGGGGCACACCGGTCATGGACCTAATGGCAAAGTTCGAGTCGGCCAAGGCCTGCTGGTTTTACAGCAGAAGAAGAGAAAGGATGTCCGAGGGCCTGGAGGATCTCTCCTATGTTTTTCCCCCGTGGATGCTCATAGGCCAGGTAGTGCAACGGATAGAGGTGCACCGGGGATTAGAAATTCTGCTGGCACCGGACTGGCTGAGGCGCTCGTGGTATGCCGAGGATCGGAAGGACCTCTTGTCACAGGGGCCGCTTCGCATGCCTCAAGTGGATCGATTCTCGCTTATGGCATGGCTCTTGAAAAGGCGAGGTTGAAGAAGAAAGGATATTCGGGCTGGGTGATAGCGACCTTACTACAGGCCCAGAAGAGGTCTATGAACCTGGCGTGCATCCGCGTATGGTGCATCTTTGAATCGTGGTGCGGAAAGAGGCAGGCGCACCCTTCCACTGCCTCCATCCTGGACATCTTGGCGTTCTTGCAATCCGGTTTTGATAAGAGTCTAGTCGCCAGTTCCTTGAGAAGGCAACTGGCAGCGATTTCCTGTTATTGTGGGAAAGTCCACGGGGTACCTTGGGTACACACCCAAACATTTTGAGATTTCTAAGGGCGGTGACCCACCTCCATCTGCCGAGGAGGGCAGTGGTACCCTCTTGGGATCTCAATCTGGTGCTGATGGCACTATCTGCGGAACCCTTTGAGCCACTGAGCGAGCTTCCCTAAAGGATTTGACTCTGAAAACGGTGTTCCTGGTGGCAGTTTGCGCGGCATGCAGGTTTTCATAGCTTCAGGCCCTGTTGTGCCAGGAGCCATTCTTTTTCTTCTCCACGGAGAAAGTGGTCCAGCACCCGGTACCTTCATTTTTGCCTAAGGTGATGTCAGCATTTCATGTAAATTGGTCCGTTTGCTTACTGGCTATGGCGAGCGCGGATGTGGGCCCTGAAACTCCACAGCTGTGCTGCCTGGATGTTAAAAGAGCCCTGTGAAGGTATGTGAAAAGGGCATTGTCCTTTCGGAGATTGGAACGTCTGTTTGTTCTTTTTGGCAGGCCGCGCAAAGGTGAGGTGGCAGCTAAGGCCTCCATTTCGAAATGGATCAGGATAAAGCAGTGGCGGCGGTGTTGCGGGTGCATTCCATGAGGGCCCAGGGAGCCTCGTTGGCAGAGTATAGTTTAGTTCCGCCGGTGGAGATCTGTAGGGTGGCAACATAGTTGTCGCTGAATACTTTCTCTAAGCATTATCGCCTGGATGTCCAGGCGGCAGGGGACACTCGTTTCAGATCGGCAGTGCTTCAGGCTGGTTGTGCAGGTCCCTCCCGTTAGTTTAACTGCTCTGATACATGCCCAGAGGTGTAGGACTGGTCTGCAGGGATGATAAGGAAAGAGAAATTAGACTTGCCTGCTAATTGTTTTTCCCTGAGGAACTCCAGTCCATTCCCGGAACACTGCCTGAGTGCTTTCTGTGATAATCTTTGCGCACCCCATTCCTGAAGAGGGTTCTCTGCGTGGAGGAAGTGGCCAGGAGGAGCCAGGGAGTGGGGTGTAATCAGCGTTTGGGGGGTGGATCAGAAAAGCTGTCGGTCGCTTGCTCCCTGCTGGTTGGAGTTGCTCAGGTGCTTAAAATGTAGGTCTTCTCATCCTGGAGGGAGGAACGGGATATTCTTCACAGGGGGTGGTGGGGGTACTAGTTTATTTAGGCATAGAAGTGTTTGTTGCATGTTTATCTACTTATTTGTTGCTCATCTGAGTCTGCTTTGTCAATAGGTACTGGGACTGGTAGGTGGTACCAGCTGCTTAAGTACACTAGTGTCATCAAAAAGATGACATGCTCGGTCTCCAAGCTTCTGGAAGAGGTAGACTACCCAGCGGTGCGGGACTGGACTAGAATTCAACTTCCTACCTAAAAGCCTAAATTTAGCCTCCAGAACCTCCCTACCACATTCTGATGACGTAAACAATTGATCTATGTTTACCCATTTCACTCCATTCATTAATTTATAGACTTCTATCATATCTCCCCTCAGCCGTCTCGTTTCCAGGTTGAAGAGCCCTAGCCTTTTTAGCCTCTCTTCATAGGGGTATCCTTCCATCCCATTTACTATTTTGGTGGCTCTTCTCTGTACCTTTTCTAATTCACCTATTCCTTTTTAAGATATGGCAACCAGAACTGCACACAATATTCAAGGTGTGGTCGCACCATGGAACGATACAGAGGCATTATAATATCCTTGGTTTTATTCTTCATTCCTTTCCTTATGATTCCTAGCATTCTGTTTGTTTTCTTGGCTGCTGCTGAACACTGAGCGGAGGGTTTCAATGTATTATCCACAATGGAAGCCTAAATCTTTTTCCTGGGGTGGTACGCTGAATCATGTAACCAAAGTTTGGGTTGTTCTTTCTTAGATGCATAATTTTGCACTTGTCCACATTACATTTCATCAGCCATTTGGACATCCAGTCTTACATTTTATCAGGGTCCTCTTGCAATTTGTCACAATCCTCTTGCGTTTTAACAACTTTGAATAATTTTGTGTCATCTGCAGTTTTGATCACCTCGCTCATTATTCCCATTTCCAGGTCATTTATGAATATTAACAAGCAGCGGGCTTAGCAGAGATCCCTGGGGTACTCCTTTTATTCATCTTTCTCCATTGAGAAAACTGGCCATTTATCCCTATTCTTTGCTTTCTATCTTTTAACCGATTCTTGATCCACAATACTACACTGTCTCTAATCTCATAACTTTTTAATTTCGCCAAGAGTATCTCATGAGGGAGGTTGTCAAAGGCTTTCTGAAAATCCAGATACACTATATCAACTGGCTCACCTTTGTCTACCTATTTATTCACTCCTTCAAAAAAATATAACAGATTAGTAAGACAAGACTTTCCTTGGCTTAAAGGCATGTTGGCTTTCTCCCATTAAACTATGACTATCTCTACATGTTCAGTAATTTTATTCTTTATAATGGTTTCTACTATTTTGCACGGTACTGACATCAGGCTCACCGGTCTGTAGTTTCCCGGATCACCCCTAGAACCCTTTTTAAAAATTGGTGTTACACTGGCCATTCTCCAATCTTCTGATATTACAGATGATTTCAATGATAGTTCACAGATTACTAATAGTACTTCTGCAATCTTGTATTTCAGTTCTTTCAACACTCTCGGATGTATACCATCATGTCCAGGTGATTTGCTTCTCTTCAGTTTATCAAATAGTAATACATCTTCGTGGTTTATAGATATTCCTTTCAATTTTTCTGATACATCAGTTTTATATACCATTTCATGCATGGGTAACTTCCCTACATCTTCTTCAGTAAAGACGAAAGCAAAGAATTCATTCATTCAGTCTCTCCGCTATGGCCTTGTCCTCACTTAGCACCCCTTTTACCCCTCTAACAACCAACTGACTCTCTCACAAGTTATTTTCTAGAATATATTTGAAAAAGCTTTTATTATGTGTCTTTGCTTCCACAGGAAGCTTGTTTTCAAATTCTCTTCACCTGCCTTATCAATACCTTGCATCTAACTTGTCAGTGCTTATGTTTTTTTTCCCATTTTCATCATTTGGCTCCTTTTTCCATTTCCTGAAAGGTGCTTTTTTTGGCAACAGCCTCTCTGACCTCACCTTTAAATCATGCTGCCAGTTTTTTGGCCTTCCTTCCACTTTTCTTAAAGTATGGAATACATGTGTTCTGGGCTTCGAATATAGCATTTTTAAACAACACCCATGCTTGATGTAAATCTTTAACCTTTATAGCTACTTCTTATAGTTTATTCTTAACTATTTTCCTCATTTTATCAGTCTCCCTTTTGAAAGTACTATGGATTTCCTTGCCGTCCTCCTTCCATTTATTAAATCAAATGCGATCATGCTATGATCACTTTTGCCAAGTGGCCCCAAAACACTTCTCTTGTACCATATCTTATGTTCCACTAAGGACTAGGTCCAAAATGACTTCCCCTCTTGTCGGTTCATGAATCAGCTGCTCCAAGAAGCAGCCATTTATTTCATCCAGAAACTGTCTTTTTAGCATGTCCTGCTGTGAAATTGACAAAGTCGATACCGGCGTAATTGAAATCGCCAATTTTGATTGTGTTGTGACTTTTGTTAGTTTCACTGATTTCTTTCAGCATTTCATCATCCATCTCTTCATTCTGGTCTGGTGGTCAGTAGTGCACCCCCACTTCTGTCGCCTTCCCCTTTTTACTTGGAATTTCTATTGATAGAGATTCTACAGTGTATTTTGGTTCCTGCAAAACTTTAATCCTTTGTAACTCAATGCCCTCTATAACATAGAATGCATGGTAGGTGGAGAGGGAAAGATTTGGTTTGGCATAGTGGCGGTGACAGCAGCAGGCCATGTGCTTCGGCACACTCGGCTTACCGCTTCTGACCCCCCTCCAACACAACTTCCTATTGGAAGGGGGTCAGACGTGGCAGGCCATGTGTGCGAACAGGGCTCCATGTTAATTGCCAGGAAAATATTGTCCACAGTTAACGCAGTGGTGTTGCACCTAATGGAGGGAGGAGTAGCCTAGTGGTTGGGGCAAGGTACTTCAGGCCGGAAGGTCGGTGGTTCAAATCCCACTAGAGGACAGCAACCTTGGGCCGGAAGGACTGGGGTTTCTAGTCCCACAGATGCTCCTTGTGGTCTTGGGCAAGCCACTTAACCCTCCATTGCCCATGTTCCCTGTAAGTATTAGTGTATGTGTCTCATATCCCCGTGTGTTAAATGTATCCCCCAATTGTGTTGTGACCGCTTTGATTGAAGGATAAGGCGGTATACAAAACTGTCTAAATAAATAAATAAATAAAATAAATAAATAAATATGCCATGGTTTTGGAGCTATTGGCACGTTAGGTGCAACACTTTAGCATCCAGTAATAAAAAAGACTCCTTAGTGTAGGGCTTGAGTTATAAACCAAGGACAGCCTTTCTGGATCTTTAGTCTAGAATTAAACCCACTTTTTTTTTTTTAAAAGGAGGAACCCACCTCCATCCCAGACTTTTGTTCCATCCAGAAATTCAGCTTCTGAGGCAAAAGTCCTGCAGGGCTTTTTATACAAGATTTTGCTAGCACAGTTTTTTCTCTGGAGCTCTGCTGAATTTTCATTTGGATTTTTTGTTGGATTTTAAGCAGGAAGTTTAATCCGCTTGCTTTGGCAATGGCAGCTACATCACAATGGTAATTTTAGTATTATAGAAGCCTGAGGGAACATCTGCCATATGTGCAGCAGGTGAGGGTAGAGGAAAAGGGTTAGCAAGAGACATATGAGCAGATTAGACATTGTCAAGGCTTTCGTCTATTAACAGCATTGCTCAATGATGCATTTATAAGAAGGAACTTTGTTCTTTAGAAAGTTTTGCATCATCTTATATTTTTTTTCTCCTGTACCCATGATTGCTCATCTTAGATTTCATGCATGTAACAGAGCCAAAATGATCTTATCATGCACAAAACTGAAGAACTCAGAAAGGAAATATACAGAATAAATAAATCTGCTAATTAATACATTAAATAAATAATAAATACATACCTTAGCTGTTCCTTTTTGCTGCTGTCTCCCACTTGCTTACCTTGAAAACCAACACCAGTGTGTTATGCAATGGGGCCCCACACTTCCATAAAGCTACCTATGAAAATAAAAAAAGAATTGTACATATCCTGCATATATTTTTTTTTAACAGAACATTCATTAATCTCTGACCAAATAAACTTCCACTGTATTCAAATGTCATGAATTTACTGGCTAGAGTACAATGGAAAGTACTGTGTAATAGTCTCTTCCTACTTCCTGCACACGCTTTCATTTATCGCCATCAGAATTAAAAGTCCTTTTCAAACAATGTCAAAGCTTTACTATTCTTACTTAGGGATCCTATTACTAAAGTGCAGCATCTTTTTGCCTCAGACGTGCATTTTGAGTCAAAATCAATGCATAATAGGTGCCACTGCACTGAGGTAATTGTCAGGATGTGGGCAGCATGTGCCCAACAGTTATTATGTAGACAAGCCCCTTAGTGCGCATTCCAGCCCTTGGCACTTACTGTGGGTGCATCTAACGCCATCTATTGAGGTGGCCGTAGGTGCACTTTCGCTAACTGCAACACTGGCTATTTGCGCATGCTACTGATGCCTCTACTAAATGCAATGTGCGGTCAACACACACTCCCCACCCCAACCCAACCTCGCCTAGCCGCCACCCCATTGCACAATGTGCAGCTAACTCACATTTCAGCATGCAGTAATTGTCCCACTTGCATGATTACAATTACCATGGGCCTGTGAAAGTGTTAACACACACTGAAATGCAAGTTGACCACATAACACACTTTAGTAAAAGGGCCCCTTCGATTACTATGGTGCCATCATTCAGGGGTGGAAAATACATTTAAGATGTGTTTCATTTTGCTGTAGATTAAAGGAAGGGTACCTCTGAAAACATTCCAGTATTTTATGTTTTTTCACCTGGCCGCTTTAATCTGCTTTGGCTAGTCGGATTATCTTCAGTTTAGAGGGGAGAAATGGTACTTACAAAAATATGAATTAAAAAAAGCTATAAAAATTGCTAAGGGTAGAGATAAAACAAGTGTGCTATTGTGGCTGGAAGTGCTAGTTTGAGAGGAAAGCAGCAAGCTTTGCCAGCCCCTGATTCAGATCTTACAAATGGGGCCAAGTGGGGCAGATTAAACGGTGAATTTAGAGCCATGGGCAGCCAGCGTTTCTGTAAGAGCTGCAGCGTTTGGCAGCGTTTTCTAAGATAATTGTAATTTTCTGTGTCCTTGTAGCCATTTTATTTTTGTATTATTGTACACCGCCCTGACGGCTCACCATGGGCGGTATATCAAAATTTGCAAATAAAGATAAAGATAAAAATAAAACAATTCTGAGACAAGAACAAAGACTGTGCTAAATTTGCTTTGAGTTTGTAAGCAAGTTGGCTGTGGACCATTCAGAGACTGCAAGAGTTGTGTCACAGGGCTTTACAACTTTTAGAGCAATTTAAATAAGTAAAAAGCAGTAAAAAAAAAAAAACTAAAAATTTTAAATCTGGGACTGATGACTGAATTTAAGAGCACATATTGCTGTGAAATAATTGCAGCTTAGTGGCTCTATTCTGAGGGATCGTTATACAGTATCTATTTATTTATTTTATTTTATTTAGTAGGTTTTCTATAACGCCTTCTCTTATAATTAAAGCGATTTACAGATCAACATTTCAACTTTTACATAAAACATTGGGAGAGAGGGGCATGTAGAGATTATTGTAGATAGTTTTATAGTAGACATAGTTACCTTGTTGTTCCCAAGTTCTAAACTCCTGTTACTTGTAAAATGCACTACAGTTTCCTGTATGTATATGTTTGTTTCATGTAAACCGCGCTGATGATAATAGTGCGGTATATAAGAGATGTTAAATAAATAAAATAAAATAAATAAAATAAATAAATGTATGGGATTGGTTTTAACTATTTACAGAATGAGCTATTTACATTATAGTACAATGCTTGTTAATTAATTGGGTGCTTAGTTGCAGGAATAAGGCATGGTTCATAGCAATAGAGTTGAGCAGAAGTTTAATGCGGTATTTTCTAAGTGCAACAAATGCACCTATTCGCCTTATTAAAATTGCCCCACACATTTACACTTGCTCCAAAACAGGTGTAATGGTGTGTGTATGTGCTGGAAAGAATGGGCACATGTGTGTATTGAATAAAACATGCACCTAATATTTTTTTTTAGAACATGCCTTTCCAGTACTAGTTCAAGGTGAGTTACACTCAGATACAGTAGGTATTTCTCTGTCCCTGGAGGGCTTACAGTCTATGTTTATACCTTAGGCAATGGAAGGATAAGTAACTTGCCCAAAGCCACAAAAAATACTACTGGGATTTGAACCCTGGTCCTAGGCTGCTGCCCTAACCACTAGACTTCTCCTACATAAGTGCCAACCCTGCTCCTACTCTACTGACTCCTAACCCATTGGGTATGGAGGTGCATGTTTCTTATTTAGTTAGGAATTTAGTTCTGTTACTGGGATGGATTTGTCAACTCTGTGTATTTGGTGGAAGCTAATCTAGGGGATGTGACTCAGGCTTTGATTTTGCCCCATTTATATTACTGTAATGTTTTATTTTTGTGAATGGCTTAGAAGGATTTAATGCACCATCAATTGATACAGAATACAGCAGCTAAGTTGATAAAGGTACTGCAGAAATTTGATCATGTTTCCCCTGTTTTGAAGGAGCTTCATTGGCTTCCTGTAAAGTTCCGTATTGTATTTAAGGCTTTGTTTTTGGTATTTAAGGTTTACATGGTATGACACCTTCATTTTTGTCAGACAAGATGGTTCCATATGTTCCAAATCACCCTATAAGATCTCAGCTGGAGAGACTCAGTGGTTCCTTCCTATAAACAACTGAGGCACATGGTTCACTGGAATAGAGCTTTTTCAGTTCAGGCGCCTGTTCTATGGAATGCGTTGCCACAGGAATTTTGTCTTTTGGATGATTTCTGGTTATTTAGAAGGGTATTGGACACATTTTTGTTTTTGAAGACTTTTGGGGAAGGGGTGGGGGTGGTTTGGTTGATGACCGTCAGATGGTCTGACTAAATCAGTGGGGGTTGGCTTACATTGGGGAGCTGAAGTGCGGAGTGGGGTGGTGTTGACAGTTTTATGTATTTTTTATGTATATTGCCTTGTACATCGCACATAGTGGTTTGTTTGATAGTGTTACACAAAAAAGCCCCAGTACCACATTACAGCTATTAACATATTCAAAAACCTTTCCAACACATTCTATACTTTTGGGAGAAATCCTAAAACGGAAGAGAAAAGCCCTCAATTATCTTGCTTTCCCTCTATACGGCAGTTAATGCGTGCCTGAAGGGGAATTGCTACAAAGTACCATCACAGGTCTAAAAAACTCCTCCTTCTCAAGTTTTATTAATAAATCCAATTATTCATTCACCAATCTATTATACAACACCTATGATATCGAAATCATTCACAGCAAAATACTACTACTCTATTTAACAACAATTGCAAAATAACAACAAAATGCAGAGTCAAGGTCACTGCCTGAACAACTTTGCACGCCAAGTGTAGCACATAAACAGCCAAGGGCAAAGTCCAATAAATTGCCTTAACGGCCCCGCTCTCCAAGGTATACAGCATTGCCATCGTCCCTAAAAAAGAGACAAACCAGAGCCAGAACGTCTCATAAATATCAATTAACAAAATCTGTTACTTAAGGACATTTCACAAACGCCCTATGAAGATCTTCATTTCATGAATAAATCTCTTCATCGGGGGCTGATTTAAAATCTGAGACCATTACATTCTCTGGCTATAGTGTCTGACATCACTGTCTAATTTAAATACTTTTCTGAACCAATCAAGAGGATGGTAGGGAGGAGCTTAAAACCCCAAAAAATCATATGCACATCTCTTGAAACCTACAGGAACACCCCTCAATCAATGGAAGAATTGAGTCCATCTGGTTCAACTGTCCTAAGGTCAAAAATCCATCTCTGTTCATGTTGTAGAAGTATCTGACCACAGTCTCCACCCCGGATATTCTTAGGGACGTGATCAGTTATATAACATTGAAAATCCAAAACGTCGTGCTGCAATTCTTGACAATGAGCTACCATAGGTGCATCCTTTTTCTTCTTTGACAGGCAATACTTATGTTCTGATAACTGTACTTTTAATTGACATGTAGTTTTCCTAATGTAATATTTATTGCATGGACACTTCAAAGCATATACTACATAATCAGTAGAACAGGTAGTGGCAAACAGCAACTTGATCTTACGGGTCCCAATAACTACCATCTGACAATCCTCCATCAGCACAAAGCACTAACAATGACCACAATGAATATGGCCAGGTTTTAAAGAATCTCTCACCTGATGCACTGCTGGACATAAATAGTCTCTTAAATTCTTACCACACTGATAATGGCATATGAGCTCTTTGATCCACAAAACAGGGATGAACCTGTAGCATAGACCATTTCTTCCTTATACTCTTAGCAATCTTAGAAGATAATGTTGAATAAGGCAAAACACAGGTCACGTAGGTTCGGAGTATACGGAGGTGGTAAGAATTTGATCACGTCCCTAAGAATAACCAGGACGAAGATCGTGGTCAGATACTTCTACAATGTGAGGCGAAAGGCATAGGGTCTTCGGTCCATACCTTCGCAGTTCACTACTGCCTAGAGAGGGAGTCCTGATGGGATAACACCTTCTGCCAGGCCATAATCCGTAATATCTTCAGGGTATAGGCAACGCCTGCCCTCTTACCCTTCTGTGTTCAGGCTACAGGTGGTGAATTACTACCGCATAGTGGAACAGTGATTTTCACTGAGATCTTTTCTCCTCCGTTTTGGGAATTGTGTTTTTGATTCCTTGGTGGTTCCCGAAGCAGAATAGAGTTGAGGTGTAGTGAGTTGAATTGGGGTTTTGGTAGATGTAAAAATATGTACCATGTACCATATGTGTAGACTGATATAATCAATAAAAAAGATTTAGGAGGTCTTTTTAGAAAGACACTTCCATGTGTAAAAATTTTTACAGATAGAAAAAGGGCTGTTCTAAAATTGTGCAGCTGTAGATGCAGATAGAAGTACACATAATGAAAGAAATATGGAAAGACAGAAAAATTACAGCAGATAAAGACCATATATGACCTATCCAGTCTGCCCTTCCATATCAACTACTAAGCTTTACAGTCCCTTTTTTTCCCCTTAGAGATCCTCTGTGTTTGTCCCCTACCTTCTTGAATTCATATACAATCCTTGTCTCTACCACCCCCCTGGAAGGCTGTTCCATGCATCTACCACTCTTTCCGTAAATAAATATTTTCACAAATTACTCCTCAGTCTATTCCCTTTTATCTTCATCCTGTGCCCCCTTCATTGCAGAGTTTTCTTTCATTTGAAAGACTCTCATGTGCATTTATTCCATAGAGGTATTTAAAAGTCTCATATTTCCTCTCTCTCGCCTTTCTTCCAAAGTATACATATTGAGATCTTTAAGTCTGTCCCAATATGACAGAGATCACAGACTATTTTAGTTGTCGCCCTCTGCAATGACTCCATCCTGTTCATATCCTTTTAAAGGTGTGGTTTCCAGAGCTGCACAAGGTACTCCAAACAAGGTCTCAAAGACTTCTTACAGAGGTACTATCACCACCTCCTTATTGCTGGCCATTGCTCTCCCTATGCACCAAAGGATCCTTCTGGCTTTTGCCGTCATCTTTTCTACCTGTTTAACTACCTTAAAATCATCAGAAGCAATAGCCCCCAAGCCCCACTGTTGTTTTGTGGACAGAAGTACTTTACCCCCCACCCCCCACCCCATACTGTATCGCTCCCTTGAACCTTTGCAGCCCAAATGCATGACCTTCCATTTTTTAGCATTAGATCTCAGCTTCCAAATTAGACCATTCTTTTTTTTTTTATTATTATTAAACAGAGTCACAAAGAGAATGCAATCCAGACATGGCATATAAACCACCCATCAGTCTAACTAGCTTAATACAACCTTGTCCTGCCTAGGCTAAGACTCATACAATTGATGCACCTTTCAGTTTTGATTTTAAATCGCAAACAAAACAAAGCTTCGCTAGATCCCTCCTCATTATCTACATCTATTGCAGATTTTGGTATCATTTGCAGAGACGAACCTTACTCAAGAGCCATTCCACTCTATCACTTACAAAAATGTTACACCAACCCACTGGAATGCTCTACCTCCAGCAATCCGTGCCATCAGAGACCTGACATCCTTTAGGAAGGCCTTAAAGACATACTTATTTCAGCTAGCTTATGGCCAGCCACCCTGAACAAAGCCTATTTCCAGATCGCTTCTAGTTCCCCTGCCTGCATACTCCAAGTTCATCTCCCTGTATTTACATCTAATGTAGCCGCCTGTTATTACTTGTTACTTACTGTTACTTGTTTCTAGTTCAATATAAACTGTTCTATAGAAACTGTTCTATGTAAACTGTTTTACTGTTTTCATTATATGTAAATCACACTGATTTCAAGGAGCGCGGTATATAAAAGTAAATAAATAAATAAGAATTGGACCAAGGACAGATCCCTGTGGCACACCTCTGATAACAGTCTTCTCTGAATGAATTCCATTTACCTGTACCATTTGTTGCCTCCCACTCAACTTTTTTCTAAACAATTCGGTCAGTTTAAGATCCATCCTTATGGCGCTCAATTTATTTATTTATAAGTTGCCTGTGTAAGTACAGCACATCAAGCACTCTCCCTCTCTGACTCTCTGGTCACCCAAAGAAATTAATTAGATTTGTGAAACAACACCTGCCTCTAGTAAAACCATGCTGCCTCAATCCACTGGATTCCAAAAACCTCACAATTTTAGCAGTGTTTCCATTAATTTACTCACTAAAGAGTTCCCAACCTCATCTTTACTTCTTTTGTATAGAGGGACCACATACGCCATTTTATAGTCCTCAGTGACCACTCACAACTCTAAAGAAGCATTGAAAAGGTCAGACAGTCAAGTCTCTAGAACTTCCCTCAGTATCCCATCTGGCCCCATCACTTTGTCTACTTTTGGTATAGCTAACTCCTTCTGAACTTGCTGCTTACCAATGGTGAAAGTGTTTCTGATGTTACAGTGGGAGATCATTTTGCATCCAGTGATCACCAGATGGTGTGGTTCAGTATTAGGACTGGGGCTGTTAAAATCCATTCAAATGCGAGGGTCCTGCACTTTAGGGAAACTAACTTTGCCAAGATGGGCCAATACCTCAGGGAGTCGTTAGCGGGATGGAACAGCTGGGAGATGTAGAAAACCAGTGGGCAAAACTGAAAGGGGATATTTTAAGAACAACCAACCTTTTTTGTTAAAATGGTAAATAAAGGTAAAAAGAAAAGGACACCACTATGGTTTTCAAAAGAAGTAGCTGAAAAGGTGAAGAAAAAAAGGGAGGCCTTCATGAAATACAAGAGATCACAGAAAGAGGAAGAGAGGCATCTATATTTGGAAAAACATAGAGAAGCTAGCAAAATAGTCAGGAAAGAAAAGATTCAAAATAGGAGGAAATAGCCAATGCAATAAAATGGCGGAAAAAGACATATTCAGATATGTTAATAAGAACATAAGATATGCCATACTGGGTCAGACCAAGGTCTATCAAGCCCAGCATCCTGTTTCCAACAGTGGCCAATCTAGGTCATACGTACCTAGCAGTATCACCAAGAGACACAGGTTCCACAATGCTTGTATTGGGTCAAGCATTGATAACCTGGGTCCCTTTTTAATAATGGTTTATGGACCTTGCCTCCAGGAACTTGTCCAAACCTTCCAGCTACACTAACAGCCCTTACTACATCCTCCGGTAACAAATTCCAGAGTTTCATTACACGTTGAGTGAAAAAATATTTTCTCTTATTTGTCTTAAATAGTTTACCCTGTAGCTTCATTACATGTCCCCTAGTCTTTCTATATTCTGATAGCATAAACAATTGATCTACGTTTACCCGTTCCACTCCATTCATTAATTTATAGACCTCTATCATATCTCCCCTCAGCCGTCTCTTTTCCAGGTTGAAGAGCCCTAACCTTTGTAGCCTCTCCTCATAGGAGTAGCCTTCCATCCCCTTTACCATTTTCGTGGCTCTTCTCTGTACCTTTTCTAACATCGCTATATCCTTTTTAAGATACGGCGACCAGAATTGCACACAATATTCAAGGTGCGATCGTACCATGAAACGATACAAAGGCATTATAATATCCTTTGTTTTATTTTCCATTTCTTTCCTTATGATACCTAGCATTCTATTTGCTTTCTTGGCCGCCGCTGCACACTGGGCGGAGGGTTTTAACATGTTATCCACGATGACTCCTAAATCTTTTTCCTGGGTGGTGGTTCCCAATGTGGAACCTTGCATTGTGTAACCATAGTGTGGGTTGTTCTTTCCTAGGTGCATAACTTTGCATTTGTCCACATTAAATTTCATCTGCCATTTGGATGCCCAGTCTTCCAATTTATCCAGATCCTCCTGCAGATTTCCACAATCCTCTTGGGTTTTAACAACTTTAAACAGTTTTGTGTCGCCTGCAAATTTGATAACCTTACTAGTTATTCCCTTTTCCAGGTCATTTATGAATATGTCTAAAAGTAGCAGACCCAGTACAGATCCCTGGGGTACTCCACTATTCACCTTTTTCCATTGGGAAAATTGGCCATTTAGCCCTGCCCTCTGCTTTCTATCTTTTTACCAGTTCCCGATCCACAATAGTACACTGCCTCCTATCCCATGACTCTTTAGTTTTGACAAAAGTCTCTGATGAGGGACCTTGTCAAAGGCTTTCTGAAAGTCCAGATACACTATATCAACCAACTCACCTTTGTCTACCTGTTTATTCACATCTTCAAAAAAACATATCAGATTAGTAAGACAATCTGATTGGCTGTCTCTCATTAGGCCATGACTATCTACATGCTGTGTAATTTTGTTCTTTATGATGGTTTCTACCATTTTCTGACGTCAGGCTCACCAGTCTGTAGTTTCCCGGATCACCCCTGGAACCCTTTTTAAAAATTGATGTTACATTGGCAATCCTCCAATCTTCAGGTATTACAGATGATTTTAATGAAAGTTCACAGATTACTAATAGCAGGTCTGCAATCTCATATTTCAGTTCTTTCAATACTCTTGGATGTATACCATCCGGTCCAGGTGATTTGCTACTATCCAGTTTATTATAGTTGTAATACATCTTCCCGGTGTAGCGATATTTCTCTCAATTCCTCTGCAGTATCACCTTTAAATACCACTTCAGTCTTGGGTAACATCCCTACATCTTCCTCAGTAAAGACCGAAGCAAAGAATTCATTCAGTCTCTCCGTTATAGCCTTGTCTCCTCTTACTGCCCCTGTTACCCCTTTATCATCTAATGGTCCAACTGACTCTCTCACAGGCCTTTTGCTACAAATGTACTTCAAAAAGTCTTTATTTTGTGTTTTTGCTTCCGTAGCAAGTTCCTTCTCAAATTCTCGCTTTGCCTGCCTTATCAATGCTTTGCATTTAACTTACCAGTGCCTGTGCTGTTTCCAGTTTTCGTCGTTTGGCTATTTTTTCCATTTCCTGAAAGATGCTTTTTTTGGCAGCAATAGCCTCTCTGACCTCACCTTTAAACCATGCTGGCAGTTTTTTGGACTTTCTTCCACTTTTCTTAATGCATGGAATACAGCTGGTCTGGACTTCCAGGATAGTATTTTTAAACAACAGCCACCCTTGATGTAAGTCTTTAACCTTTGCAACCGCTCCTTTTAGTTTTTTCTTAACTATATTCCTCATTTTATCATAGTCTCCCTTTTGAAAGTCAAAAGGTAGTACTGTGGATTTCTTTACTATTCCTCCTCCACTAATTAAATTAAACACGATCATGCTATGATCACTATTGCCAAGTGGTCCCAACACCCTTATTTCTTGCACCAGATCTGGTGTTCCACTAAGGACTAGGTCCAGTATGGCTTCCCCTCTGGTCAGTTCATGAACCAGCTGCTCCAAGAAGCAGTCATGCAGTCATTTATTTCATCTAGAAACTTTATCTCCCTAGCATGTCCTGCCGTGACACTGACCCAGTCGATACCGGGGTAATTGAAATCACCCATTATTATTACTCTGCTATGACTTTTGTTAGCTTCGTTGATTTCTTTGAGCATTTCATCATCCATTTGTTCATTCTGGCCAGGGGGTCAATAGTACGCCCCCACTGCCATCACCTTCCCCTTCATACATGGAATTTCAATCCATAGAGATTCTACAGCAAATTTTGTTTCCTGCAAAACTTTAATCCTTTCTGACTCAATGCCCTCTCTAACACAGAGCGCTACCCCTCCACTAATTTGATCAGTTCTATCATTACGATATAGTTTGTATCCAGGTATCACAGTGTCCCACTGGTTATCCTCCTTCCACCATGTCTCTGAGATTGCAATCATATCTAACCTCTCATTTAGTGCTATATATTCTAACTCTCCCATCTTATTGTTTAGACTTCTAGCATTTGCATACAAGCATTTTAGAGACTGTATTTTATTAATATTAATCTGGCTATTGGTAGGCATGGGTAATTTGGAATCTTTACGCTCTGTCTGCACTATACTCAAGGGCAAATGGGCTACTTTACTCTTTTTTGGAACCTCACTGCTTTTGGCAGTATCCTTCAAGGATACCTTCTTCCGAACCATGCGCTCTTGGGTGACTGTCGGCTTTCCCCTATTTTCTAGTTTAAAAGCTTCTCTATCACCTTTTTAAAGGTTAATGCCAGCAGTCTGGTTCCATCCTGGTTAAGGTGAAGCCCATCCCTTCGGAAGAGCCCCTCCTTTCCCCAGAATGTTCCCCAGTTCCTAACAAATCCAAAACCCTCATCCTTGCACCATCGTCTCATCCACGCATTGAGACTCCAGAGCTCTGCCTGCCTTTTGGGTCCTGCACGTGGAATGGGAAGTATTTCGGAGAACACTACCCTGGAAGTTCTGGATTTCAACTTCCTACCTAAAAGCTTAAATTTAGCCTCCAGAACCTCCCTACCTCCCATTTTCCTATGTCATTGGTACCGACATGTACCAAGTCAGCAGACTCCTCCCCAGCACTATCTAAGATCTTATCTAGGCGGGAATGAGAAGAGGAAGGCGGGAATGAGAAAAGGAAGGGCAAAAGTGGTATTGTCAGGGGAGGAATATGCAGAAGCTGATGAGGATAAAGCTTAATTGCTTAACAAATATTTCTGTTCTGTGTTCACAGATGAAAAAACAGAAGCACGACCTCAGCAAACACCCACAAACAGGAACAGAAGCGAGGGGCATCTTGAACAATTTTCAGAAGACTGTGTTTGTAAGAAACTAGCTAAACTTAAAGCAGACAAAGTGATGGGACCGGATGGGATACACCCGAGAATACTGAGGGAACTTGGGGACGTTCTAGCAGCTCCACTGACTGATCTTTTCAGTGCCTCGTTGGAGTCGGGAGTGGTGCCAAAGGACTGGAGAGAGGCACATGTGGTCCCTTTACACAAAAGCAGAAGTAAGGATGTGGTTGAAAACTACAGCCGGTTAATTTAACGTCGGTGGTGAATAAATTATTGGAAGCGCTGCTAAAAGAGAAAATAGTGAGGTTTCTGAAGTCCAATGGATTACAGGATCCAAGGCAGCATGGAATCACCAGAGGCAAGTCTTGTCAAACAAATCTCATTGATTTCTTTGACTGGGTGATCAGGGAGTTGGACCGAGGGAGAGCCCTAGATGTGGTGTATTTAGATTTCAATAAAGCCTTTGACACCATTCCTCACAGGCAACTTATAAACAAACTGAGCATCCTAGGGATGGACCCTAAAGTTACTGCTTGGATTAGAAATTGGTTGAGTGGGAGGCGAAAAAGGGTACAGGTAAATGGAGCTCACTCTGAGGAGAAGGATGTTTCCAGTGGTGTACCCCAGAGATCTGTCCTTGGTCCGATTCTTTTACATTTTTGATTTTTATTTGGTACAGTACAAAGTAACGCATAATTTTTCTTCTCCTTTACAAAACAATGGCATAACATGCATCCAGCTGTATCCATCAGCCCAACATTTACCTAATTACCATTCTATCCTTACTTTACATTATATACTTCTCTCCATTTACCTGTACATTTTTATTTTAATATTCCCTTCAACTCCCCTCCTCCCCCCTGGATCCTGCGATGCACCCATCCTCTTTTAACTATTCCCTTCTGTAAGCTTGGTTAGTTTCAGCCCACTAATTCGTTATCCACCCTTTGTAACCACTCGGTGTACTTTTCCCATCTCCTTTGAAAGATCTCAATCCTGTGCGTTCTATATGCAGTGATCTCATTCATCCTATAAATATATGCTAGTCTACTTAATATCCTCTCTGGTGCTGGTGCTCTCTCAGACCTCCATCCACACTCCAATTGCAAGCATCAACAACATATACACCAGATCACTTTTCGGATCTCCCCTCCCCCGCCCCCATTCATTCATTAACACTCCAGCTGGTGTAATATCTCTCACCCAGCCCACTATCTCCCGTGTAAGATCTTTCATCCACTGCCACGTTTGCTGTAGCACTGGGCAGCAAAACCACATGTGCATATACTCCCCCCTCTCTCCACACCCCCTCCAACACAGTGAGTCATTTTATCTCCCCATCTTACACAATCGGACTGGGGTTAAATACATTCGGAACAGCATCTTATAACAATTTTCTTGATTGCTGCCGAGACCACAGGTATTTTTACCCCGTGATATATTTTTTCCCATCTCTGAGAATCCCAGTGACCCCCTAAGTCCACCTCCCAGGCCTGCATATGCATTCTTTGGTCCATGGGTCTACTAGGTGCTTTGTATAGCCTAGAAATCACACCTATTGATAAGTCCCCCAACCTAAACATCTTCTCAAATAGTCTCTCTTTACTCCTCAGGCATTCTTTTATGTTTTCCCCTCAAAAGGTGTGCCAGCTGGAAATAACCATACCAATCACTCTTTTCTATTTGGAACTCTCGCTGAAGCTCTTAATGGCCCTCCTCAGATAATACCTGTCCCATACACTGTAACCCTTTATCATGCCATTTTTGGAATATCCCAGAACTTTCTCCCACCAAAACCCCCTCACATTGTATAATCCGTTGTGCCCTAATATTTCCTCCCACATGTGTTAGCACCTTATGTTTTCTGTCCCAGGTTTGAAATGTACTTGGCATGTATGGGTTCTTAACTAAGCCTCTTTCTCTCTCCTCCCTTCTCTTCCACATCAAATCTGTAATGTAGTTGGGTCTTACCATCTCCTGTTCTATTCTACTCCATTGAGGCCCCTCCTTCTCCAACCTCCACCCCATTATCGCTTGCAGCTGTGCTGCCTCATAATACCTTGCAATCTCAGGGACTGCTAGACCACCTTCCTTTTTCTCTCTATACATTATTTTCCTTTGCACCCTAGGGGGCCTGCGTCTCCAAATAAAGAAGAAGATTCTTCTCTGCACCAAATTTAACATTACAGTTGGAACTTCTATAGGGAAAGTCATAAACAGAAAAAGTAATCTGGGTAATATAGTCATCTTCACTATGGCTATCCTTCCCATCCAGGAGAAAATGGGTTTGTCCCATCTTACTAAATCCGTTAGCACTTTCTTTACAGTTGGCTCATAATTCAACTTGTATAGCTCAGACCCCTCTGCACTGATCTGGATCCCCAGGTATCTCACACTTTTATTAGCCCATTTAAACGGAAATGTATTTCGAACCTTACCCTCTTCCTGTGAGTCCAACCTTAATTTTAGCACTTCTGTTTTCCCCATATTCATTTTGTACCCTCATACTGCACTATATTTCATAATCTCCTGTACTAACACTGGTATAGATTTCTCTGGTTGTCCTAATGTATACATCACATCATCCGCAAATAATGAAATTTTATACTCCTCCTCACCCACCTTTATTCCATGTATTTCCTTATTCTGTCTGACACTTTCGGCCAATGGTTCTATCACTGTTGCAAACATAAAGGAGAAATCGGGCATCCCTGCCTTGTACCTCTGCCTAGCTTAAATTGCTCTGAATACGCCCATTTATCCATATATGTGCCTTAGGCTCTTCGTAGAGCGCCTCTATCCATTTCTGGAAGTTCTCTCCCAGTCCCATCTTCTTCATAACTGCAAACATGAAAGCCCATTCTACTCTATCAAAGGCTTTCTCCGCATCCACCGCATCCACTGCATCATTATAGATGCTGTCTGCTCCCTACGTACTTGCCATATTAAATATTTCTTTACGGAAAGAGTAGTGGATCCGTGGAATAGTCTCCCAGTGGAGGTGGTGGAGATGAGGACAGTAACTGAATTCAAAAAAGCATGGGACCAACACAGAGGATCTCTAAAGGTAAAAAGTGGACTGTTGTAGTTGTTGTTATGGAAGGACAGACTAGATGGGCCTTGTGGTCTTTTTCTGTCGTCATGTTTCTATGTTTCTATGTAAATTCAACAGTTTATGTACATCATCGCTCACTTGCTTACCCAGAATAAACCCTGCTTGATCCTCCTTTATTAATCTTGGAATATATTTCTGCAATCTAGCCGCCAATATTTTAGCTAATATCTTAGCATCCACATTTATAAGTGAGATGGGTCTATATGACTCACACTTCCCATGTTCCTTCGCGGGTTTGGGTATTACTACCACACCAGCTACTTCCATAGAACTTGGTAGCTTTTCCTCTTTTAGTACTTCATTAAAGACATCACGCAATATTGGACTAACATCCTCACAGAATTTTTTTATAAAACCTGGCTGTAAATCCATCCAATCCTGGCGCCTTTCCCTCCTTTAAACTCTTTATAGCCTCTACTACTTCTTCTCTAGCAATCTCTCTATTCATCCACTTCTGTTGCTCTAAGTCCAACTGCTTCAATGTGATCTCTGCCAGGTGCTGTTCTATATCCACTCCCTCTCCTTGTTGCTCTGATTCATAAAGCTTACAATCGTATTCCCGAAATACGTTTGTATTTGTTCCATACCTCTAACCCATCTTCCCTGTTCATCTTTTTTCCCTCCGTTTTCTTCCGTGATATCTGCCTGGTCTATTCCCCTGTACGTAAAATTCATGTTTAAGTTGGTTTAACCTAAAGGCCTCTTCAGCTTCATGTAATCATCCTAATTTTCTAATCCATTGCAGCCGCTTTCTTCCACCTCTCTGCTTATGCAGTATCTCTTCTGATCTCAACTCTTTTAACAACTCCCGCTCTTTCTGTTCTTTTCCTCTCGCCGCCAGCGCTATACACTGTCCCCTTACCACCGCCTTCAACCCATCCCATACACCGGCTGGCCTCACTTCACCCCCCCTCATTATGATACACGTAATCCCTAATAGTGCTCTGAATATTTTTTTGCCCTTCCACCTCATCTATAAGGGACTCATTCAACCTCCAAAAATGTAGACCTCCTCCTTCTTTTTGTAACCTCAAAGAAGCTTCCACTGGTGCATGGTCTGACCAACTTATGGGTACTATATCCACCCTCTTAACCTGTTCTATTATCCTTCCATCTACCCATATCATGTCTAATCTGCTCTATGAGGTGGTGGAACCACATATGCAAAGCCCGGTGATATTAGGAGGGGACTTCAATGCAATCCTGAACCCCAGAATAGATACTACGGGGGCAATAAGTATGGGCCTAAGGGGGTAAGTAAGAAGTTGGGGAAGCTGTTATATAAATTGGGCACAGTGGATGTTTGGAGACACATACATGGGAATAAGAGAGAATATACACACTATTCACACCCACATAACTCTTATGTGGGTGTGAATAGTGTGTATATTCTCTCTTATTCCCATGTATGTGTCTCCAAACATTTACTTTTCCTCTCTTTACTCTCCACTCTCTGCTATCTTGTTGTCTGTCCATTCACTGGTTTTCTCATTTCTCTCACCTCTGGTAAACGTGTTACTCCTGCTTCCTTCATCTCTGCCGCCAACTGAGTTGCTGTTAATGCCCGCCTTGTGATGCCATGGCTGGTAAACGCAATTCCTGCTGGGTACAGCCATTTATATTTAATATTCTCTTCCCTTAACCTCGTTGTAAATCCTTTCCATTCTCTTCTGCGTTGTAGCGTGGCCGCAGCCAAGTCCGCAAAAATTACCACCTTGTTTCCTTCCACTCAAGGGTGCCTGCTCCCCTCACCTTATTAATTATTTTTTCTTTAGTTTTAAAATCCTGGAGGCATATAATAATGTCTGTTGGTGCCTCCCCTCTCCTTGGGACGAGCATGCGGTGCGCTCTGTCTATATTCACTTCCAGTACCTTCCCTCTGTCCTCAGGCTCCTCCAGCACCGCCATACATATATCTCATGCCGTCTATTCACAATCTCTATATTCTTCACTTTCCGACACCCCCTTTATTCTTAAATTTTGCCTTCTCACCCGATTTTCCAAGTCTTCAAGCTTCAGTTCAATCTGTTCCTTTGTAATTTCCAAACTGTTCACTGCTTTATTTATTGCACTCACATTGCTTTGCGCCTCCTCCACTCGCTTCCCCAGTTCCTGCACATCAACACAAAACTCCATTATGGCCGCATCCATGTCCGTTCTGAATCCTGCCATTTCTGATCGCAGCTCAGCAAACCAGGACCGGAGTTTCTTCCTTAGAGATCTGCACCACGGCGCTTTTACTCTGCACCTCTTACTCAGCTGGTCTTCAGACTCGGCCTCCATATTTGCCTCACCTCCCATTTTTCCTCCTCTCTGCTCACCTCTTACAGCTGAGAATGTGTACTCCCTTATGTCTGCCATCCTTTTCCTTGCTGTTGTCATTCCACCAGCCTCTGCACCCTCTAACCAATCCAATCCTCTTTGGGGTATTTGGATCGCTTTGTTTTTAGGGGAGATTAATTACTTTTGCGGGGATGAACAGAGGAGCTCTTTTTCAGCCGTCCATGCGGTTCGGTGATGTCACCGGAAGTTGGTCCGATTCTTTTTAACATCTTTGTTAGTGATATAGCGGAAGGGCTTCGGGTAAAGTTTTCCTCTTTGCGGATAATACCAAAATCTGCAATAGAGTAGACACCCAGGAAGGTGTAGATAACATGAGGAGGGATCTAGCTAAGTTTGATGAATGGTCTAGAATTTGGCAGCTGAGATTTAATGTTTAAAAATGCAAGGTCATGCATTTGGGCTGCAGCATTCCAAGGGAGCAGTATAGTATAGGGGATGAAGTACTTTTGTCCACTAAAGAAGAGCAGGACCTAGACGTGGTTGTGTCTGATGATCTTAAAGTAGCTAAACAGGTAGAAAAGGCGACAGGAAAAGCTAGAAGGATGCTTGGGTGCATAGGGAGAGGAATGGCCAGCAGAAGAAAGGAGGTGATAGTGCCTCTGTATAAGTCTTTGGTGCGACCTCATTTGGAGTATACTGTGCAATTCTGGAGACCGCACCTTCAAAAGGATATAAACAGGATGGAGTCAGTACAGAGGGTGGCTACTAAAATGGTTAGTGGTCTTCATAAAGCATATGAGGACAGGTTTAAGGATCATAATATGTATACTTTAGAGGAAAGGCTGGATAGAGGTGATATGATTGAAACGTTTAAATTCCTCCGTGGCATAAATGTACAGGAGAGCCTCTTTCGATTGAAAGCAAGCTCTGCTATGAGGGGACAGAGGATGAGGGTGAAAGGGGATAGACTCAGGAGTATATGCGTAAATATTTTTTTATAGAAAGAGTAGTCTCCCAGTGAATTCAAAAAGGCATGGAACAAACACAGAGGATCTCTGAAGGAAAAAAGGGAACTGTTGTAGTGTTTGATATGGAAGGGCAGACTAGATAGGCCATGTGGTCTTTTTCTGTCGTCATGTTTCTATGAATACAGTCTGAAAATCACTTCTATTCCTGTTTGTGAGTGTTTGCTGAGATCCTACTCCTGACCCGTCATCTGTGCACATAGAAGAAAAATAATTTGTTAAGAAATTCTCATCAGCTTCTACAGCCCATATAGTTATCCACATGCCCTATGTTGGGATTCCTAGGGACAGAGTTGTGAAATATATTCATATTTTATAAAATGCTTTCATCCACACAGAGCATGTGCACACATAGAGCAGGTGTAAATTTGTGTGTGTATCTGAATGCATTTTGGGTGTTAAATTTGTAAAGGTGCATACGTGTCTGTTGCCTTTTTAAAATAAATGCTTGCATTCCAAACAAGACACACCCTGACCTTATTCTGAAAATTAAATTCAACATAAATTATCAAAAACAATGTAGGAAATTCATATGGAAATCAGCAGTACTAAACCGATAATAGCCACAGTTTTAGCTCAAACAATATTCCCTTGAAACATTAGTAGTTCCACCCAAAATCATGACCATTTTTTTGAAGAATTTTTCTTGCATGTAAAACAATTTGAAAAGACACATCTTAAATCTCTAACCTAAAATCAAGCGCTTGTCACCAACTTGAGTTTCGTCATCCACCAATGACTGCTTCAGGGGTTTACAAAGTTACTTTCCAGCCTCCTTCAGTATTCTGCCTCTTATTTGACCAGCAGCATCTCTGCTCTCAGCAATCAAGACTCTGACATACACAGGAGCTGCCAGTCAAATATGCTCTGAATAGTTTTAGGGTCCCAGCAGCAGAATTGGAAAAGTGTTCTCACCAGGCATAAGACCATCACACTCACATAGATATGGCTGGCCATTATCAAATCAGAAATTTCTCTTTCTGGATGGATGAAAACAGCTAATTCAAAGTTTAAGGAGCTGGACTTTGACCGAAAGATAAAGTTGCAGGGCATTTCTTTAAAAATTATAGGGCTAATTGTGGTGGCGTTCAGCCCCTTAAAAGGGCATGTTTACTTAAAGTGCATGTTGCGATAGTGTGGAGTTTAGCACACAGTTTGGACACAGCATGAGTCTCAGTGGCAAATATTCCACACTACCTGGATTGCGTACAATGAGGTGGGGACTGGGTAGGTCAGGTGTGGAACGAAGGTGTTGCTGGCATGTTGTAGCTAGCATGGACATCAGTAGCCTGTGCTTGCTGCCCTTAGCACGGGTGCACTTAACACCACCTGCACTTAACACCACCTCGATGAGTGACGTTAAGTGCGCCCACAGGCTGGCTTATGCGGTGCAGCATCTTGGGCCTGCAGTAATTGCAGTGGGGTGGATGCATACCCCCCTGAAGTTAATGCGAACCCTCCATGCTGGTAACATGGCCCACAAACACATCACCAGTGTGGGCCTTAATAAACATGTCCCTTAGGTCCCTGGCCACCACTGCTTTAATTATGACTGGATATTCAGCACCAGAACTTATTCAGCATCTGGCTCTGATCATCTGGTTTTGCTGGATGGCGCACTGGCAATCTGGTTAGCAGTGATATTCAGTCGCTAACCGAACAGTGAAAACACAACATTAGGACAGACATTAACTTGTCCTAACTTTATGCAGTTTAGCTATCTGGTTAGTAGCTGACTATCATCGCTAACTGGATAGCTCCACCCACAGTTCGCACTGATTTTAACAGGATTTTGCCTGTAACGATATTTAGCAGTATTGTCTGGATAGTGTCGCTGAATATTAGGATCGCTGTAGTTTAGAGAGATAGCAGGTCCGGCTAAACCCTTTTAAAAATGCCCCCCCCCCCCCCCCCCCAAGGTTCTACAGTTACAAGTTTGGATCTTCAGGTAATTAACTCTGCTCTGGTAAAGAACAACTTTATTGTGCACAGTACATTAGATGTTTTGGTAAACTATTTAAAGGGCATGTTCACCAAGGCTCACTCTAGTAATGTGGGTTTTGCCCCATTACTAACATGGGGCAATGTGTTAGATGCAGGAGGCAGGAATAGCCGTCCCCCTGAATTTAGTGCAGCTCGCAGCATAAATACTGCCATGGGAAGCAACTACCACCATTCACTGTGCTGCCAGTAATTACTCCCTTCCAAGCGCCGAAAGTATGGGCATTCAAGACCCATGTTAGTAGTGCTGAGGCAGGAATACTCATGCCCTGCCCAGGTGCCGCCCAAAAGCATAATGCCTGGATAACGCAGGGTTTTTTTAGTGCAGAGCCCTGGGCGACTTTGTAGTATGGTTCCAAAAACACATGCTAATCCTGCATTACCTGGGAAGCATGCTTTAGTAAACATGCCCCTAAGACTCATATTTATTAAACTGAGGTAAAGATTTGTTGTTCTTGCATGCTAGTTGCCCAAATTGATGAGTGGTAATTGTAAGGCCCCTATTTTAACCACCGTGTCAGATGCCCTGAATGAGTCTGATCTCTGTTGATCTCAGAAGCTGAGCAGCATCAGACCTGGCTAGTACTTGGATGGGAGATCACCTTGGAATACCAGGGGCTGTAGACTTACTGTGCAGAAGAAATGCCTGGCCATCTACTTCCAGTGGCACTTTGCCAATAAAACCCAGGGGCTAGGTCACCAGGAGTCAGAATTGACTCAACAGCACACACTTTCACTTTCTTTTTTCACCGTACATTTAACCTAGAGAGATCACTACTACATGTTAACTGCATGATAATTAGCAACACCTCTTGAGATGCCATAACTGCTCTGCACTATCTGCTGTATTAACTGTTAGCACAGTCCACAGTGTTAATGGTAATTCCTGCCTTAAACAGCTAATGCCTGGGTTACTAAGAACCACCCTGACAATCTCCCTCCATCCATGTGATAAAGACTGGAAAATACAGAATAAAATCCAGAAGAGATTGCAGTGGAGCATGGAAAAGTATTTTCAGAGACAAAGTGTGGAGATGTCTGCTAAAATACAAAAGAAGAACAAAGAAAGGGCTAATCAAGGAAACAACCAGATGGGGATCCCACTGGGGAGGTATCAAGCTTTAACAAGGCCCAGATTGCAAACTTTATCAATGTTGTAGTGATAGCCTTGGCAAATAAATGTGATCAATTATCTTCTCTATGAACAAGCAGGAAGTCAGTCCTCACAAATGGTTTATGTCGGCACCGACGGAGTCCATGCGGAAGCATCTCCCCAACTTTCAAAGAAAGCCTTTGGGAGAGGCACCACTCATGCGGGGTCCACTTCCCACACAAGGGTGCCATCTTGCCTCAGTCTTCTTTTTGTCGTGGAGCCCACTGGACGTTGTCCATTTTTCCCGGGAAAAAAAATCTGATTTTTATTGTTAAGTTTTGCCTGGTTTACGTACCAGTTCCTTCCCACCCACAAGCCAGATCGCCTCGGCATCACTCCTCAGGCTTGTCCATTCTTTTTTTCACCTTTTTCAAGGTGTTCCTAGACTGGCATTCACGCCCTTTTAAAGTCAAAGGCCTCAGACCCCTGCCGGATGGCGTGGAACCACTTTTTCCAATGGCTTCCAGTGGCTTCAAAAAGTGTGAATGGTGTGGCAAAATGATGTCACTCACTGACCCACATGACTGCTGCCTCTGATGCTTCGGCCCGGAGCATAATGACTCAAACTGCAAACTCTGCAGAACCATGACCACAAAGGCCTTAAAGAGCCGACATCAGCAGCAGGAAAAAAAATTTCAGAAGTCTGACTCCACGCTGGAGTCTCCAGTGACACCATGTCCAGGGACCCCTCTGATACCTCGGTGCCCCACAAAGCCAGAGCCCCTTCGGAGTCCCGTGGCCACGATTCCTCAGAGCAGAAATCCCCGGAGGTGGAGCACAAGAAGAAGAAATCCTCAAAGACCGCCTTAGAGGATGGATCCGGGAAGAAGGGAAAATCCCAACCCAGGACCCACAGTCCCAGGCATGAGTCCGAGGAGTCAGGGCAGGAGCGGCATTCCAAGCTGCCCTGTAAGGCATGGTCGGCTCCCGCCAACCAGCCTCGGACCTCTGAGACCATCCTCATCAAGGACTCCTCCTCGACAGTACTGACATCAGGCCCAAAGTCTTCCAAGCAGAGAGATTCACTATAAAGGGAAATTCCAGGTCCTAGATGCAAAGAAGTGGATTGGTGTTTAGAGGTTTTTGCCTCATATGATTCCTCCCCGATATAGTCTGAGATCTGTTCCCTAAATAATATAGTGTTTTTTGATTATGTGAATGAATGGAGCAATATTTGTAGTAGGACCAAAGTCTTCGGTGCCCGCATTGAAGGCTGCACAGCCAACTGTTATGGAAACCAGAATGGCAGCCCTAGAAAGCAGTATATCTGCCCTAGTGGCCATGCAGCGGGCATTCATGTCCGACTCGTCCGATTCATCTGCACTGAATGACGGGACCCTCGACATCGAGGGCTTTCCCGAACCTCAAGCCAGTCCTCAAGTGCCACCGGCCTCAACAGAGCCCCTGGCCCAGATGAGGTTCTGGTCCTCCCTGGTGAGCACCTGCAGCTTGGACCGCCGATCCTCTGGAGGTCGCGGATGGCCAGGAGTGATTCTCAACTGAGGTGATTGCATGGCATCAGATGAAGAGTCTCATCAGAGGTGATACTGAGATGTGCCCTTTGACCCATCAACCCCAATGACCCGACGCTGTTCCCCGCTCACAGATGTCGCGTTCATCGATTTTGTGTGGGAGATGGCCAAGGCTCTCACCATCAAGACCGAGGCCAAGGAGGACTCACTCACCAAGAAATTGGAAATACTCCTAATATGAGGCATCCCCCAAAGGAAACACTTACTGTCCTGGTGCCCCTGATCCTCAACCGCCTCCTCCTTTGGATGTGGGAAACACCGGCATCAGAACCAATCATTAGTAGGCACCTCGATGCCATGTACCAGGTATGCCAAAGTCCTGGGTTCCAAAAGACTGCTTCCCCACAACGCCATGGTCGTGGAGTCAGCCATGCATTGGCTTAAAAGCCAAAAAACTAGAAAGAGGTATCGTGATGCGGTGAGGGCAGCAGACGTGTCCCGCTTGCGCTCCGGTCTCCTTCAGCCCCAACCGGGATTATAGTACAGTTCTGAGAGCTCCAATCAAGACAGAACTATCTCCTACCTCGCTGAGAGACTATTTCGCGGCGGGCAGTGCAAGCGGAGAGCTGGTGAAGAGATGGCTGGGTCAGCAAAAAACCGCTCGACGAGAGAGAGAGCGTGCTACGGCCGGGTGTAAAATGGCCAACACAGTGACAGCACCAAATTCGCCAGTGTCTCCGGCCTTCATAGAGGAGGTCTCGGCTGCCGTTGCAGATGCTTTGTCTTCACAATTCTCGGCCCTACATGAGAAGATGAACAATTTGCAGGGCTCAGTTGGAGCTCTGGGGAGTCGTCTTCACGAAGCCGAGGACCGCACTGGGAGAGCGGAGGATACCCTGGAGACACTAGTGAATGCAGTGGCGACTTTGAAATCCCAAGTGGAACCACAGGAGGCAAAAATAGACGACTTAGAAAATAGATCACGACGGAATAATTTAAGACTGATGGACATCCCCGATTCGGTTGCCGATAGGGACCTGAAGTCCTACTTGGAAACCTTACTCCTCCAGCTGTTCAAGGGAATAGAGTGTGGCGGCAAACTGCTCATTGAAAGAGCACACCGCATGGGGAGTAAGCTAGCTCGGGATCAGCGGCCGAGAGTGGTGTTGGCTAAATTTTTGAAGTTCCCTCAAAAAGAAGCTATTTTAAGAGCTGCACGGCAGAAGGGAGACATAATGCACGAGAATTTGAGACTTCAAATTACACAGGATTACTCTGTTGCATTGAGTCAGAGGCGCAGAGCGTATGCACCATTCTGCCAGAAACTCATTGCCGCTTAGATTAAATTTTCTGTCCAATATCCTGCCAGGCTACATGTGATCCATGAGGGGACTCACCGAACCTTTGAAACTGCGGAAGCAGCAGGTCCCTACATCGAGGAGCTGGTGTGCGGAAATAAGGAGTCTCCATCTACCCCATAAAACTGTTTTGTTTTACATGGGAGCTACCTATTTTTTTTTGGGAAGGGCTGAGGCCCTAGTGGTCTGCCACAAGTTTGGGCAAGATGATAGAGGCCTGGGTGCCCCCGGACTGTGGGTGCCATTTCTGGTTGTGATAGACCGCTCGGGTAATCTTGGGGCTGTGATCTGTTGTGGGTAAGATTATGCATGCTGTGTATATAGTTGTATTAAGTGATCTTTGTTAGCTTCTTTTTCAGATTATAAAGTACAACTAAATAAATAGGGTGGTGAATGGGGGGATGGAGACGTGGGGCCCATCTTGGATTTCGGGTGAGAAGCACTGGGAGGGCTGTGCTAGCCACGTGGAATAGAGGACCCTTCCCTTTTCCATGCATTTGTAGTGAAAATTGCTATTAGTTTAATGGCGCTGGACAATCTCTTGACGTGTTAATTTTGGAATTTATAATATTGTTTGTGTGTAAACAATTTTCGCGACTGCCATGCTCTCAGATAACATTAGAGCCATTTGTATGTTTAAGGGCGGATAGAGGAATGCTCTAATCCAATATACTCAGGAGATAGAGCCATGGGAGGGAAGTTGGCAGCAAAATCACCCCTTATACTTTACAATTATTAGCCTGCCATTGGGCTTGTCATACCAAGGGATAGGGGGGTTAATGGCTGATGGTCGGTCGGCCTTGGGCTCTCCCCTTCATATAATGCAGGCCTTCTCGGTCTGGAGTGTTGGGGGGACTTGGGTTGGGACGTGGGGGGGGTATGTACGCCATAGCTGGTAGCACTGGAGTTAGGTCGGATTTTTGCTAGATTAGTCAGGGGAGGGGGGAGGGAGTCCCCCTGGGTGAATTCAAACTCTTCATGTCAGGGAGGTAGGGACTGCTGTTTTGTAGTTTTTGTTTGCTGGATGATGCTTTGTAATGTTTGTTGAAGTATATCGGGAGTGTCTGAGGAACTAGCAGAGGATTTAGTTAGTGTGGGGAGGGGCGGAGGAGACCGTATGCATTCAAGTAGACCTTGATTGAGTGGTTCTGTGCTACTCAGTGGAGAGAGAGGTGGAGGATAGAGAGTTACTTAGGGAAGGGGGGTGGGGGGGGAAGGGTGGAGGGAGGTTGTGTTGAGGGGGTATAGTCACACCTACGCAGGCTGTAATTCTCACGGGGTAAGCGCTCTGAGAGTGTATTGGGGGGGACTCCAGGCTGGGAGAGTTCCCTCTGGAAGACTGATATCTGTGATGTGGCTAGGACCGAGCGCTGCCCTGCTGCTCTGAAGATAATTTCCTGGAATGTTTGCGGCCTAGGGAATCCATCTAAGAGATATAAGATACTGCAGGCATTCGCTAGACAAAAAGCTGATATAGCGTTCTTACAAGAGACCCACCAGACCGCCGAGGAGCACAGTAAACTTTGCAGGCAATGGGTGGGGCAGGTATGGGGTTCCCCTGCCATGGGAAAGAAGGGGGGAGTGGCCATACTGATCCACAAACGTGTACGTTTTGAGGTGAAAAGGCAAATTGCTGATTCAACTGGGAGATTTTCATTACTGCACGGTACTCTGGAAGGCAAGCCAGTCATTCTGGGTAACATATATAGCCCTAACGTGTTGGACCCTGACCTGTATGCTCGGCTGGCCTCCAAAGTAGAGCAATTGCCGGAACTCCCATTGATTTTGGGAGGAGATTTTAATGGCGTTAAGGATGTGGAGTTGGACACGTCTAAAGGCGTTGGGTCCAGGGAGAGATTTCAGACTGCTTGGGCTTTACTCCACCTTTGTGCACGACTGGGATTGGTGGACCCTTGGAGGCTCTTGCATCCTTCTGAAAGAGATTATACACATCAATCGCAGGCGCACGGGTCTAGTGCGCATATTGATTATCTATTGACGTCGAAGAACTTGTTTGCTAATATTGATGATGTGCAAATTGGCCCCATAGAGATTTCAGACCATGCCTTAGTTTGGGTAGAGATCCACTGGGGCGGTCATAGCCCCAGGGCACGTCTGTGGCGATTTCCTATAGAACTTTATAAGGACCCTCAATTTCATCAATTTTTGAGAAGGCAGTGGAGGGAGTTTGAGGCTGATCATAGTAGGCATCAAGATGACCCTGAATTAGTTTGGGAAACAGCGAAAGTGGTTCTACGAGTAGATATTATAGGCTTTTTAGCGCGAAAGCGTAGATTGCTGGCAGAACGGATCATTTGCCTGGAAAAGTTGGTGACGAAATTGAGACGGTTGTGTGCACAGAATCCAAGTGCGGATAATAAGAAGAAGGTATGGGAAACTCAGACAGCACTGAACGAACTTCTGCACCAGCGGGCTAAGAAGTCTATACTATATTATCGGTATCAATTGTATTGTTATGGGGACAAGCCGGGGAAGCTGTTGGCTCGATGTTTAAGAGGCCCTAGGAGCTCGAATTTGGTGCCAGCGCTTAGAGATGATCACGGGGAACTACACAGAGAGAGCTTGGCCATTGCTCGAATATTCCGATCCTTTTTGCGGAAATTATATGAGGCAGGAACGGGCTCTCCTACGCAGATGATAGACTATTTGAGGGATGTAGAATTGCCACAACTTAATGAGGCCCAAAGAGTGCAGTTGGATCTACCGATAACAATGCAGGAAGTGCAAACAGTTATTTCTACAGCTAGCTGTTATAAAACGCCGGGACCTGATGGGTTGGGGGCTGAATTCTATAAAATACTGTGCGAGTATCTCTCCCCGATCTTGGTGGAAGTCCACACTAAGAGAGCTGAGCAGGGTTTCTTTCGGTGGGGAAGTAATCAAGCCCATATTATACTTATCCCAAAACCGGGGAAGGATCCTTTGCAGGCGGCATCATATAGACCTATATCACTTCTTAACTTTGATCTGAAACTACTGGCGAAAATCCTAGCAGTTCGCTTAGCGGGGGTGCTAGGCCAGTTGGTACATGAATCACAGGTTGGGTTTGTGAAGGAGCGATATGCAGTGCGGAACTTGCAGAAAATATTAGCATCACTGGAATGGGTGCAGACCAGACAATTACACTCCTGGTTAGTAAGTTTTGACGCAGAAAAGGCCTTTGATAGGGTTGACTGGCAATACTTGGGGTATCTGCTCCCGCAGTATGGACTTGGGACCTCCTTTTGTAAAATGGTGGGGAGTCTCTATGTAGAACCGACTGCGGTAATATCTTGCAACGGGGTGCTGTCAGAGGCTTTTTGCCTAAGTCGTGGCACTAGATAGGGATGTCCTCTCTCCCCCTTCTGTTTGTCTTGTCATTAGACCGGTTAATCCGCAAAGTGGAATCATCTCATGCGGTTCGAGGGATTCACATAGGTTCGTATGAATTTAAGATATCTGCCTTTGCGGATGACCTTCTCGTACACTTACTTGCTCCCCGAGAATCCTTACCTAGGTTGCTGGAGGAATTCCAGACCTTTGGACGGTTTGCTGGACTTAGTATTAACAAGGACAAGTCGGAGGCATTAGATGTATCAGGTCAGATTTGGAGGCTTTGGCAAGGAGAGTTCCCGCTTAAATGGGCAGAGAACCAATTTGTGTACTTAGGGATTATCTTGACTTGCCAGCCATCCCAGCTATATGTGTGCAACTTGAACCAGGTTATGGCTCGATTGCAAGCCCAGCTAAAGGCGTGGGAACCCCTCCCACTTTCTCTGCTGGGGAGAGTAGCAGTGATTAAAATGGTCGTTTTACCGCGGTTATTTTACTGGCTGCAGACCTTCCAGTCTGGATGCTCCAGCGGGATCTTCAGCGAATAGAAAGGGTGATTCGGGGATTCTTGTGGAAGGGGGCCAGGGCGCGTATTCCATATAACAGGTTAGTGGGGAAGTGGAGGCAAGGAGGGCTGGGGCTCCCTGATCTAGGCGTTGGTTGGGTGGAACCGAAGTGTACACTCCGAGAGCGTTGGAGGAGGCCTATGTAGCCCCATGGAAGTTGCTTGCCCTTTTGCATCAGGAGAACCAGATGCTACCTGGCAACCTAACAGAAAGCGTGTTGCTTGGTTCAGTGTGGCGTACTTGGCAGCAGCTCAATGTGTATTGGCAAAGAACTTGGAAGGTCTCGAGCTGGCTGCCAATTCAGGGTAATGGGGATTTTACTCCAGGAATGGATATAGCGATGTTTCGAGTTTGGGCGGAGCGAGGCATTCAGAGTCTTGGACATGTAGTGGAACCCTCTGGGAAATGTAAATCGTTTTTGTCACTGAACCGTGAATATGAGTTGAGTCCCGCTCATCTTTTTACAAATCTGCAGATCTCCCATTACGTGACCTCATTGTCAGCGGCGGAGCTTCACGCGGATCGATCGGCACAGATTTTGGAATTCTTTGATCTGGGAGGGGATACTTCGCCGTCGATAGCGGTACTAAAGGCTCGGCTGGATCAGTATAGGCCTCTTCCAGAGTACCGGGGAGTGGAGTTGGCCTGGGCAGTAGAGCCGGGGCATGAGGTTCCTCCAGGTACTGTTATAACGGCTTTGCGACGGATAGTGGACCTGGCTGAGGGAGCCCGTTGGAGGGAAATGCAATTTAAGTGTATAACCAGAGTGCACTTCTCGCCCCGACGGGCACTTCGATGCCATCTGACCTCAGACGGGGGGGTGTCCGCGGGCTTAACAGAGACGCGAGGGAGACACTCTCCCTTCGCGACTCTCAAAGCCGGCACGGAGGGGCTCAGCCGGCACGGAGGGAGGGGGGGGCAGGGAGGGATTCAGCCGGGCAGAAGGGGCCCCGCGGGACAGTCCATGCTGCCGCTGCCGCGGCGGCAGCAGCAGTAGCAGCCAGCGTTTTTTTTTTAAATTTAGTTTTGAAAAAAGCAGAATGTTCTTTGCGCGGGGCCCCCTGAAATGCGGGGCCCTGTGCAAAAAACATTCTTGCTCAATGGACGGGCCGGCCCTGCTGGCAGGTACCCCAAAGTCCACAGTTTCTACAATGCTTGTCCTGGGGTAAGCAGTGGATTTCCCAGGTCCTCTTTAATAATGGTTTATGGACCTTTACTCCAGGAACTTGTCCAAACCTTTTTTTAAACCCAACTACACTAACAGCTTTTACTACATCCTCCGGTAACAAATTCCAGAGTTTGATTATGCATTGAGTAAAAATATATTTTCTCTTAGTCTTAAGTGGGTTACACTGTAGCTTTATTGCGTGTCCTCTAGTCTTTCTACCTTTTGATGGCGTAAACAAACGATCTACGTTTAACCATTACACTTCATTCATTAATTTATAGACTTCTATCATATCTCCCCTCAGACTTCTTTTTAACAAGTTGAAGAGCCCTAACCTTTTAAGCCTTTCCTCATAAGGGTATCCTTCCATCCCCTTTACCATTTTGGAGACTTTTTTTCTGTACCTTTTCTAATTCCGCTATATCCTTTTTAAGATACGGTGACCAGAATTGCACACAATATTCAAGGTGCGGTCGAACCATGGAATAATACAGAGGCATTCTAATATCCTTGGTTTTATTCTCCATTCCTTTCCTTATGATTCCTAGCATTCTGTTTGTTTTCTTGGCTGCTGCTGAACACTGGGCGGAGGGTTTCAATGTATTATCCACAATGATGCCTAAATCTTTTTTCTGGGGTGGTACATTGCATCATGTAACCAAAGTTTGGGTTGTTCTTTCTTAGATGCATAATTTTGCACTTGTCCACATTAAATTTCATCTGCCATTTGGACATCCAGTCTTACATTTTATCAGGGTCCTCTTGCAATTTATCATAATCCTCTTGCGTTTTAACAACTTTGAATAATTTTGTGTCATCTGCAAATTTGATCACCTCACTCATTATTCCCATTTCCAGGTCATTTATGAATATTAAAAAGCAATGGGCTTAGCACAGGTCCCTGGGGCAGTCCATTATTCATCTTTCTCCATTAAGAAAACTGGCCATTTAGCCCTATTCTCTGCTTTCTATCTTTTAACCAATTCCTGATCCACAATACTACACTGTCTCCAATCCCGTGACTTTTTAATTTTGCCAAGAGTCTCTCATGAGGGAGCTTGTCAAAGGCTTTCTGAAAATCCAGATACACTATATCAACCAGCTCACCTTTGTCTACCTGTTTATTCACACCTTCAAAAAAATATAACAGATTAGTAAGACAAGACTTTCCTTGGCTTAAAGCCATGTTGGCTTTCTCCCATTAAACTATGACTATATACATGATAAATAATTTTAGAAACATAGAAACATGATGACAGAAAAAGACCACATGGCCTATCTAGTCTGTCCTTCCATATCAACAACTACAACAGTCCACTTTTTACCTTTAGAGATCCTCTGTGTTGGTCCCATGCTTTTTTGAATTCAGTTACTGTCCTCATCTCTACCACCTCCACTGGGAGACTATTCCATGGATCCATTACTCTTTCCGTAAAGAAATATTTCCGCATATCACTCCTGAATGTATCTCCCTTCACCCTCATCCCATGTCCCCTCGTAGCAGAACTTGCTTTCAATTGAAAGAGGCTCTCTCCCTGAACATTTATGCCACGGAGGTATTTAAACATCTCAATCATATTACCTCTATCCCGCCTTTCCTCTAAGGTGTACATATTAAGATCCTTCAGTCTGTCCTCATATACTTTATAATGAAGCCCACTAATCATTTTAGTAGCCACCCTCTGCACCGACTCCATCCTGTTCACATCCTTTTGAAGGTGCGGTCTCCAGAATTGCACACTATACTCCAAATGAGGTCACACCAAAGACTTATACAGAGGCATTATCACCTCCTTTTTTCTGCTAGCCATTCCTCTCCGTATGCACCCAAGCATCCTTCTAGCTTTTGCCGTCGCCTTTTCTACCTGTTTAGCTACCTTAAGATCATCAGACACAACCACGCCTAGGTCCCGCTCTTCTTTAGTGGACAAAAGTACTTCAACTCCTATACTGTATTGCTCCCTTGGATTGCTGCAGCCCAAATGCATGACCTTACATTTTTTAACATTAAATCCCAGCTGCCATAAAGGTTTCTACCATTTTGTTCGGTACTGGATGTCGGACTCACAGGTCTGTAGTTTCCCAGATCACTCCTGGAACCCTTTTTAAATATTAGCATTACACTGGCCATTCTCCACTCTTCAGGTACTACAGTTGATTTTAATGATATGTCACAGATTACTAATAGTAGGTCTGCAATCTCATATTTCACTTCTTTCAATACCCTTGGATGTATACCATCCAGTCCAGGTGATTTGGTACTCTTCAGTTTATCAAATAGTTGTAATGCATCTTCATGGTTTATCGATATTCCTTTCAGTTCTTCCAATAACATCACTTTTACATACCATTTAATGTGCGGGTAACTTCCTTACATCTTTTTCGGTAAAGACCGAAGCAAAGAATTCATTCAGTCTCTCCGCTATGGCCTTCATTTAGTGCCCCTTTTACTCCTCTATCATGCAATGGTCCCACTGACTGTCTCACAGGTTTTTTGCTAAGAATGTTCTTGAAAAAGGTTTTATTATGCATTTTTGCTTCCACGGCAAGCTTTTTTTCAAATTCTCTCTTTGCCTGCCTTATCAATGCTTTGCATGTAACTTGGCAGTGCTTATGTTGTTTCCCGTTTTCATCATTTGGGTCCTCAGCGCTTGCATCCAGTAGTAGTCTCACGGCTGTTCCATCTCTAGGACATCCCCTCAATGAACTTGTTCATCAGTCTGGACAACATGCAGTTGCCCCGATTCTGTTTCTGCCAGCCGCACCCATCTCAGGACGTTCCTTATCCCATGGACGTAAGGCCTCCTGTACACCTTCCCACCGACACCACTTGTAGCCAAGACACTATTTAGGGTCCAGCGTGAGAGAGCATCGCTAATGCTGATAGCCCCTTGGTGACCCAGGCAGCCCTGGTTCCTACTGCTCCTCTCCCTATCTGCGGCGTCGCCAATTCTCTAGGGCTGAGCCCCAGGGCTATTTTCACAGGAGCCAGAGTTCTCTCCTACACCCCAACCTGGGGTGCCTCTCCCTCATGGCTTGGCTGCTGAAAGAGTAGCGTTAGCCCCCTTCAACCTCCCATGGGACGTGGATGAGATTCTTCTGGCCTCTCATAAGGCCTACACAAGAAGGGTGTACGCCTTCAAATGGCATCGATTCTCGGTGTGGTATGCAGAAATGTGGGAAAACCCATTCTTCTGTTCAGTACAAGTGGTATTCCAGTACCTGCTGCACCTATCGCAGGTGGTACTGAAGTCCAATTCGGTCAGAGTACACCTGAGCGCCATCACAGCACATCATCATTCTGTTGAGGGAAAACCACTCTCAGCTCAGCCCCTTGTGTCCTGATTCCTGTGGGGCCTCATGTTATCCAAACCCCCTGTCTGCCCTCTAACAGCAGATTGGGATCTCAATGTGGTGCTCTCTCAGCACACTAAGCCTCCGTTCGAGCCTCTGGCTACCTTCCACCTCCGGTATGTGCCCTGGAAGGTCGCCTTCCTGGAAGCACTCACATCAGCATGCAGAGTCAGCGAGCTCCAGGCTCTGATGGCAGAACTGCCCTACAAGAGGTTCTACAAGAACCAGGGTGATGTTCTGCACACACCCCGAGTTTCTGCCAAATTTCCCCAGTTGGAGCTTCTCAAACTTATCTCAACCACTCACAAAACCACTTGCCCATTAGACCCCATACCTTCCACCTGGCTATCTGAGCCTTCACTTGGTCTGCTTCTGTCATTGCTTACCATTATTATCTCCAGCCTCTCTTCTGGGTCTTTTCCCCATTCATGGAAGCACGCCTTGGTCCACCCTCTATTGAAGAGTCCCTCCCTAGATTCCTCTATTCCAGCAAACTACCGCCCTGTTTCCAATCTGCCTTTTTCGTCAAAACTCCTAGAGAAAGCAGTCTTCTCTCAACTCTCCCACCATCTGTATTCAACTCACTTCCTTCATCCCCGTCAATCTGGCTTTCGGTAAGGCCATAGCATAGATTCCATTGTCACCGCCGTTATGAACCAAATACACTCCTCGCATGATCGTGGTGGTATCACGGTGGCGGTGTCTCTAGATCTTTCCGCTGACTTCAACTTGGTGGATCACTCTCTCCTTCTCTCCAGGCTACGGGACGCGGGTCTTCGGGGCACTGTCTATCACTGGTTTCACTCCTTTCTCTACTCAAGATCTTTTGCTGTTACCTCTAGCTCCTCTACCACAGATCATCTCCCCCTTGCTTGTGGTGTCCCGCAGGGCTCAGTGTTGGCACCCCCATTGTTTAACATATTCCTGGCTCCTTTGGCTCTGTTAATCAAGCAGTAAGGCATTTCAGCGTATTACTATGCTGATGACATTTTTCTCCTGCATCATACTTCTTCCTCTCATCCAAATATCACCCATCTCAATGAATGCCTATCTTTGGTCACTGCATGGCTTTCTGCGAACTGCCTCATCCTTAATATTTCTAAAACTGCCGCAGTTTGGTTCCCTCATAGTTCTACTTGCCCACTGCTTGCTCCTTCCTTCTCAGGTACTCCAATCACACGTACCCAAGCTCTGTTATCTAGGTATCATTCTTGACGGTGCTCTTTCATTCAATGACCATATTTCTCAGGTTTCCCGGCGTTCTTTCTTTTTTCTTCGACACATTCGTGCTATCAGGCCCTTCCTCTCCCCACAGGCCTTGCTCACTCTTCTCCTTTCATTGGTTATTAATAGATTAGACTTTGGCAACTCTATACTCGCTGGTATTCCTCAATAACAACGTTGCAGGTTACAATTATTACAGAACACTGCAGCTAGGATGGCATCTCACGCTTCTTCCCGAGATCACATTACTCCAATTCTTCAATGCCTTCACTGGCTGCCATTAGATTTCCGGATACAATTCAAGATCCTTACTTTGGTGCATGCATGCCACCCCCTGCAAAAGCAGAATAACATCAGAAACAGCCACACTTTTGAACCACACATCAAAAACAAGTGGGAAGATGTGGGCAGAACAAAATCAATGCAAAATATACACAAGCCAGGTAAATTCTGGAAAGCAATGAGCACAAATGCTCGAAGCTTAGCCAACAAAGTTCCGGACCTGGAAGCCCTAATGGTGGAAATGGATTTGGACATTGTGGCCAAATAAATAAAAAAAATAAAATTACAGAAACATGGTTTAATGAATCACATGATTGGGATATAGCCATAGCTGGCTATAATCTATTCAGAAGAGACAGAGAAAATGGAAAAGGAGGAGGAGTAGCCTTGTATATCAAACGCAACATTAAAGCTACTGAAATGCAGGGGACATGGGGAAAAGAAGAAGCGCTCTGGATTGTGTTGGAAAGAGGAGATGGCACTGTCATCCATACTGCTGTAGTCTAGAGACCTCAGACTCAAATTGAAGAGATAGATAACAAATTGATATAGATATTGCCAAGATAGCCACAAAGGGGGAAGCGATCATTTTGGGTGACTTTAACCTACCTGATGTGGATTGGATTACTCCTTCTGCACATCTGGAAAGAAGCAAAAAATTGTAGATGCTCTCCAAGATGCATCACTTAGTCATGGAACCAACCAGGGAAAGCTCAACGCTGGATTTAGTGTTTACCAACGGTGATAGCGTGTCGGATGTCTGCGTGAGTGCCCCTGTGAGCAACAGCGATCATCACACGGTGTGGTTTGATATAAAAGCCAAAGTACAGGCCAAACATAGCAAGCTCAAAGTCCTAAACTTCAAAAACACCGACTTCAATAAAATGGCCGAGTACCTAAAGAAGGAGATGACGGGGTGGATGGAGATAAGGGAAGTGGAATTGCAATGGGCTAAACTAAAGGTGGCAATAAAAGGGGCAACAGATAAATATGTAAGAAAAGTAAATAAAAACAAGAGGAGTAGGAAACCTATTTGGTTTTCCAAAGAAGTGGCTGCTCAAATAAGGGCAAAAACCACAGCTTTCGCAAAATTCAAAAGCTTGCAAACAGAAGAACACTGAAATGAATACAGGATCAAACTCAAAGAGTCAAAAAGAGAAATAAGGATAGCAAAATCAAAGGCAGAGGAAAAAATGGCTAAAGATGTTAAGGGTGGCGACAAAACTTTCTTCAGGTATATTCGGGAAAGGAAGAAGATCAGAGTTGGAATTGAAGGTCTCAGAAGTGCTGGGAAAGGACTTGTGGAAAGTGAAATAGAAAAAGCAAAATTGCTAAACAAATACTTCTGCTCTGTTTTTACTAAAGAAAATCCTGGAGATGGACCAGCTGTGATTCCCAAATATAAAAATGGGAATGAAGTAGATACCACACCATTCACAGAAGATGAGGTGTTGGAACAACTTGCTAAACTGAAAGTGGACAAAGCCATGGGACCGGATGGGATACATCCCAGGATACTGAAAGAGCTCAGAGAGGTTCTTGCAGGGCCGTTAAAGATCCCTTAGAAACAGGAGAGGTTCCTCAGGACTGGAGAATGGCTGATGTCGTACCGCTACACAAAAGTGGTGACAGGGAAGAAGTGTCAAACTACAGATCCGTGAGCCTTACCTCGGTGGCGGGAAAAGTAATGGAGGTGCTCCTGAAAGAGCGAATAGTAAACTTTCTCAAAACCAACAGGTTGCAAGATCCGAGGCAACATGGTTTTACTGAAGGACGGTCTTGCCAAACAAATCTGATTGAGTTCTTTGACTGGTGTCACCAGTAACTTCCCCAGAGCCAGGGGCATGTAGGGTAGGTCAGCCTGGGAAATCCTAACTCAGGAAGTAGGTTAGTGCACTTGGTCATGCACTGCCTTCTGGGAGTTGTAGTCCCTCTTACTCTCTAAGCCAGGAATAATTGTAGTCGAGTGGTTTCAGGCAAAATGACAAGGTTTTTATTTCCCCTTCCGGGTGGATTAATTGCAAATGAAACTTAGGACAAAATAGCCATACTTCTGGCATAAAGAAAACATTTCAGGAACTTATAACACAAAAACAGCTTCTTTGGCTTCCAGCTTCAAATATGCAGTGCTCAATACAAACTCAAAAGTGACAGTCCCTTTTTCATACAAAAGAAACACTTTGTTTCTTTCCTGCTGTTCAGACAGCCTTGTTAACAGCCAGGTCAGCAAAGTGATACGATGTGATCAGCTAGTGATAGCGTGCAGTCCATTTGCTCATCTGTTGTATCTTCACTAACAGACCCTGTCTGCATTTCCTCCAAATCACTCTCAGCTGGGTAAGTTTGTGCACAGTTATACGGCGTTTCAACATTCACTCCCTCTCTATTTCCCCGAGGCCTCTCTTCACAGCACTCTAATGAGCAGGGTTGAGAATTACCGTATATACAGGAGTTAGCATAGGGAGAGTCCAGCAGATCTTGGCAATTACAAGGAAAACTTTCATACCTAGTTTTCTCTCTATACACTTTGTGCAGCCTACCTTTTGGCTTTTGCAAGGAGGACCTTCTCAGCACTGCTGGGTCAGCAAGGGTTCCAAACACTGGATGTGTTTTCCTGCCTTTTAGCTTCTCCTTTTCCTCAGACATACAAATGTCCTCTGGCCAGCACCTCTCTCTCTCAGGAGTTTCTGTGTGCTCCCAAACTAGCCTCTCAGGCAGTCTCTACCTCTGGCTGCCTTCAAGATAGAGCCCCCGTCGTGGGCTGCTCCCACCTGGCTTTTGGGCAAGGGCTCTTGGAATCTTTGTTGCTCTGGCTTCCTGTGCTGTGTCTCCTGTTTCTCTCTCTGCTGCTGCTCCCTTCTCTGCCGTTCTCCTCCTCGTCCTCATCTCTCTCTTCCTCGTCTCCTCGGTTCTCTGGCTGAATTCTAGTGAGTACTTTTTATATCCCTGCTTCTTAGGGCTTAGCTGCGCCTCTCCCCCAACCAGGTGTTTTCCCTTAACTCCTGAGCACGGGGATACGTTGCAGCTTGGGCGTGTTTGCTCCTCTCGTGACTCACTTTGTTTATGTTTCCCTTGGCAACCCTGGGCCATGTGCTCTGCCTGCCTGTCAGTTTCTGAAGCAAACTCTTCTGCTTCACTCAGCTCCATAGCCTCGGAAGGGTCTTCTACATAACACTGGGTGACCAAGGAACTAGATCAGGGGCATGCGATGGATGTCATCTACCTGGATTTCAGCAAAGCTTTTGATACTGTTCCTCATAGGAGGCTTGTCAATAAACTCAGTAGCTTGGGGATGGGTCCCAAGATGGTAAACTGGATTAGAAATTGGTTGACTGACAGACGACAGAAGGTGATGGTACATGGAGTTCACTCAGATGAAAGGAAGGTGATTAGCGGGGTGCCCCAGGGTTCGGTCCTGGGCCCGGCACTGTTCAATGTATTTGTGAGTGATAATGCTGAAGGACTGAATGGAAAAGTCTGTCTTTTTGCAGATGATACAAAAATTTGCAACAGAGTGGACTCCCCCGAGGGAGTGGATAACATGAGGAAAGATCTACAAAAGCTGGAAGAATGGTCTAATGCTTGGCAATTATGATTTAATGTGAAAAAGTGCAGTGTCATGCACTTAGGTAGCAGAAATCCAAGGAAAATGTACGCAATAGGGGGCGAAAGGTTGGTGTGCATGGTTCAGGAGAAAGACCTTGGTGTGATTATCTCTGATGATCTCAAGGTGGCAAAACAGGAGGATGTTGGGCTGCATACAAAGAGGGATTACCAGCAGAAAGGAAGAGGTACTTATGCCACTGTACAGGTTGCTGGTGAGGCCTCACTTGGAATACTGTGTTCAGTTTTGGAGACCATATCTTGCAAAAGATGTAAAAAGACTGGAAACTGTTCCGAGGAAGGCGACCAAAATGATATGGAGCCTGCGTAAGAAACCTTATGAGGTTGAAGACCTAAATATGTACACTTTGGAGGAGAGGAGGGATAGGGAGATATGATTCAGAAATTTAAATACTTAAAGAGGAAGATGAACAAACAAACTTCTTCCAAAAACGGGGAAGCTGCAAAACTAGAGGGCATAACATGAAGCTGCAAGGTGGAAAATTGAAAGGCAATGTCAGGAAATATTTTTTCACTGAAAGGGTGGTGGATGCTTGGAATGCTCTCCCAATGGAAGTGGTGGGGGCAAACACGGTGACGGAATTCAAAACAGCATGGTACAAGCACAGCGGTTCCCTTTACAGCAACAGGATAAAAACAAAATAAACTGAACCATCTAACTTCTCAACAAATAGGGGTGTCCTACATGGAGTGGTGGGTCCACCCATAAACAAAGACATGGGGAGGGGTGGTCTGCACAGAGCGACAGGTGCACCTACTCTTGCCGTATTGCTGGGCAGACTGGATGGACCATGCTGGTCTTTATCTGCCATCATTTACTATGTTACTATATTCCCACAGACCCCAGTACCTGGCCAATCTATTAACATTTCATACACCATCTCGCAGTCTCCGCTCTATCCACATAAATCGCCTATTACCCTCCCCCTCACAGGCACATCTCCAATCAACCAGACATTCGGCCGCCTTCTATCTCGCTCCCTCTCTATGGAACTCTCTGCCCTTCGACTGGAAAAGTCCTACCCTAAGTTCCGCTCCCTACTGAAAACCCACCTCTTTTCCTCTGCCTTTAACCTTCCCCACTGACTTCCTATTTCCTATTCTCTCCCGAATTTAATGTTTAAAGTTTTCTTTTCTCTTTTCTTTTCTGAACAAATATTGTAACTTCATTTCCTTTTCCTATACATTTTATTGTATTGTAAACCACCCCAATGTAACGGGGGGGGGGGGGGGAGGGAGGGGGCGGTATATCAAATGCTGAAATAAACATAAATAAAGGTGGTGTCCCCATTCCACCTCAACCAGGAGGTGGTACTCCCCACCTTCTTTTCAAGGCCTCATACTGGTAAGGTGGAGACCATTCTCCACAATCTGGATCGTAAGAGAGCCCTGTCCTTTTACCTGCAACAGACTCGGGGCCACCGCAAAGTACCACAGCTTTTCGTATCCTATGACCCCAGCTACCTGGGGCTCCCAGTGACTAAGTAAACTCTGTCAACTTGGGTTATGGACTGCATTACCCTTACCTATGAGCAGGCAGGGATCTCACTGGAACAGAGTCACAGCGCACAGTGTCAGGGCCATGGCTACTTCCATGGCAAATCTGCGTTCCGTCCCCATGAAGGAAATCTGCTGGGCCGCCACCTGGTCTTCGGTCCATACCTTCACAGCTCACTACTGCCTGGAGAGGGAGTCCCGACAGGACAGGCCGTAATCTCTTTTGGATGTAGGCAACGCCTGCCCTCTGACCCTTCTGTGTTCAGGCTACTGGAGTTCTGGTTCCCAGCTGGACACCTGGAACTTGTGAGAGCCCCTCTATAGGGATTCAGCTGCTGCTGATCATGGCTCACCATTACAGGTCGCTGTGGCGCTTTTACAGCCTGTAGCTGGGGAGTCCCATATGTGAGGACTGATTTCCTGCTTGTTCCCGGAGAAAGCGTAGTTACTCATCTGTAACAGGTGTTCTCCGCGGATAGCAGGAATCAGTCCTCACAACCCTTCCTCGTCCCCTTGGAGTTGATTCTTTACTGTATTTTATTTTTGCCATCTTAGCTATGTCATTAGACTGAGGTAAGATGGCATCCTTGGATGGGAAGTGGACCACACATGTGTGGTGCATCTCCCTAAGGCTTTCTTTGAAAGCTGGGGCGATCCTTTCATGCGGCTCCATCGGCGACGACATCACTCATATGTGAGGATTGATTCCTGCTGCTCCCGGAGAACACCTATTACAGGTGAGTAACTACGCTTACTCAAATACCAGGCATTTCACAGACATTCAGATTTCACTTCCCTGGTGGTGGAGGTAGAACAGCAGATCTCTGATATGGAAGACATGCTGATGATGGTGCAAACCCAACTGAAAGCCCTCCAGTCTAGAACTGAAAAATAGAAAAAGCAAGTTGGATGACTTAGAAAACAGATTGCGAAGGAATAACTTGCATTTTCTTGGTCTGCCAGAATCTTAATCGGATGCCAAACTTATTAGAGTTTTGGAGATGTGGCTTATGACGTACTGCCATGGGATTAGAAGCTAGGCCTTTTGTGGGTGGAGCCTGCGTATAGACTTGGGTCTAAGAAACTAGCAGATTCAAGGCCTCAGTTATAGCAAAAATCTTAAACTTTGCGCATAAGGTGATTTTGTTGTAAAGTTGTGGACCTTTGTCATGAGGAAAAATATCGGGTGCGGATCCTGCATGATTGCTTGGTGAGAGTGGCAGCGGCATTCAAAGCTTATGCAGCAGTTTATGGGACACTGGTGAACAAAAAACATGGTTTTATGCTCTTATACCCCATGAAACTGAAGCTATGGCATAATGGAGTATCTGTGCTGCTTGACTTTCTGCCAGCAGTGGTGGCTTGGCTGAGTGACAATATGCTGGAGACAGTTCTGGACATGAACACTAATGATTCTGAAGTATGAAATATCCCCTTCTTATCTGAGTGCTGGAATGGGAATGCAATTATTTATATATATATGACACAGACGTATTGATATGATAGGCGGAAGTATGGACTGTGTGGAAATCAACTAGTGACTTGCTACAATGGACCTCTCACATAGTATGAGGCTTTTGGGAGAGTGACTGAATGATCTGACATGACTATGAGGAACACTCTTCTATATCTGTATAACAATTTTCTTAGAACATCGAGAAATGGATGACACTGAAAACAATACAAATACTATTCAACTGGTCAGCTCTATATGATCCAAGTTGGGAATATGTGCTATTCTTGGAGATTGATTGATTAGACTGCAGAATTAAGACATCAAAACAGGAAGCTCCATTTGTCTGGGATACCATCTTGATTGGAACATCATGTCGACTGCAGTTCTTCTCTTTCCTGGAGTCAGCAGATATGTATCCGGAAGTATAGGGATAGTGGTCAACTGTAGTGAAGTCCGCCCCTTCTCCTCCCATGGAAGAAACTGTGGAGCTCCACTAGAAGATGGAGATGAGAGAAGTCCATAAATATGGTCACTGATTTAGCCCCAGAGGCCTTTGAGTATTCTGATATCCAATTTTAAAATATGTGAACCGAAATACAGATGATTGGTATTTTATACTAATGGTATTGATGGTCCTGTTTTTAAAGTATAGTGGGGCAAGGAACAGATGGGGGAAAGAACAATTTATTTTATTTATTATTTATTTATTTTTATTTCTTATATACCGCGCTTTTAATCAGTGCGGTTTACAAAAGAACAATTTAAACACAATGATACAGTCAGCATTGGTTTTTTACAATGAACAGGGTAGAAAAACTTGGCGGTAAACAGGGTTAACTATATACAAAAACATGGTGGAAGGTAGGGTTAACTATGTACAATGGCATTTTGGTTAACTACATGGGAGTGGCCAATAGATATAATTATAGTACAGTATAAATACAGTATGGGTAAAGTGTGCAGGTATGAACCATCATGATTAGCCATTTTCCACTGGGGTCAAGTGGGCAAGGTCAACATGCGGGCTATGTTCAATCGGAGTTGCTTCGGGGTAGTAAATTAGGAACAAGTGATGTTTTAAGACCTTTCTGAATGTCGTGAGACTGGTGATGGCTCTGATTTCAGGTGGAAGAGCATTCCAGGCTCTGGGCTTAACTAGTGAGAAGGCTCTAGAGGCTGTTGATTTAGAGCATTTTGTAAGGAGTATCGGAAGGTCAATAGAGTTCAATGCAGCAGATTTCCTGGATCTGTTTGTTGGAGTGACATGTATAACTATAACTAAGATAGGCGGGAGGGAGATTAGTTGGTAGGTGATTCTGATTTGTGATCTGAAATTGATGATATAGTGATAGCTCAATAGGTGGGTGAGGGAAAGGGTGGAGATGGTACTGCCTACTGGACTGGCTATCTGATGGAATGAGTGGATAGAATGGGAGAGTGCAATGGCTGTGTATCTCCAAATTAGATGGGAGGAGGGAACCTGGGTGAGGGCTGGGCACCCAGATGTTTAAATTTGAATGGTATCAGTGTTGTCTAAACTTTTGGAAATTTGATAATGGGTAAATTAGTTCTGTGTATAGCCTTATGGAATGTGACAGGAATTGGGTCATTGATCAAAATATGTAAGATTCTGAGTGCCTTAACAAAATCATAAAGTTCATATAGCCTGACCACAGGAGACAAAGTTGAATGATGTGGAGCATCAAAAATTAACAAAAAATTGGCTGGGTCAAGTATATTATGTGTCTTCAGATGGCCACCATGAAGGAATGGCATGTAAAGTAATAAAGCGTAGGATACAGGATACAACAGCGCGGGGTGATGAACCACACCATGGAATGGATCAAATAAGCCTTTTATTAAACTGTCCAATGTCCCTCTCTACACGGGCCGTGTTTCAGCTGGTGGGAGTGATCATCATGGGTTACAGGACCTTGTTTAAAAATATATATACAAATGACATATTGGACATAAACATACATATAAAAATTTAATGTCGTGAGGATGGAAATGACAAAATCAACAAAACTAAACATTATGGAGGTCATTCCGAGTCACAAATAGTGGGGATGTACACCCTGCCTGGAAATACATCCCCACTAGTCGTCCCCCTTGCCGTCCCCATGCAAGGCTCCCTGTACAAACAATGTAGTTGTACGGGAGCCTTAGATGTGGGCGGGAGGGGGCGTGGGCAAGCCGTCACCTTGGACATACAGGGTCAATTCTGAGGTCAGCCCTATATGTCTGGGGTGGGCCAGTTAGACAGGGGACTTATTCCACCTCAGAGGTGAAATAAGTCCCTCTAGGCATGGGGTAGCAGCGGCGGCCAACAGGGACAAAGCAGGGTGGGCATGCAGGAAGTTTTCCGCAACCGGACCCTGGCCATTGGAGGCCGGATCAGGGGTCTGGCTGCAGGGAAAGGACTTTCTCGGCGGCGGTCGGCATTCATGGCTCCATAATGCAGCTGCAGTGCCATGGTAACAAAGATGGTCCCTGCTGAGCAGAGCTTACAATCTATTCAAGACAGACAACAAAGTAGCCGTGGACAGGATACATCTAGGGGGAATGGTAAGGAAACACAAGGGAGATTAGGCGGATCAGATCCTAAAGTGGCAATGAAGCATTCAGCCTGTATTTGAGAAGGGCCAGACAAGAAGCCTAATGTACAGACTCAGGTAGTTTGTTCCAGGCATAAGGAGCAGCCAAAATTAAAGGAGCAAAGTCTGGAGTTGGCAGTAGAAGAGCAAGGCACAGATAGAAGCAATCTGCCAGAAGTGAGGAGTTCCTGAGGAGGGGTGTAGGGAGAGATAAGAGAAGAAAGGGGTTTCTAGTCCCACAGGTGCTCCTTGTGGTCTTGGGCAAGCCACTTAACCCTCCATAGCCCATGTTCCCTGTAAAATAGTTATCTCCAAGTTATAATGCCCTGTTCAATGTAATTTTCAGTTTGTTCAATGTAAACCGCACTGATGCAGAATAGCACGGTATATAAGAGAATGTAATAATAATAAAGAAAGGTAGTGCGGAGCAGCAGAATTAGTGTACTTATAAGCCAGAGGCACAAAAAGGGCATACATTTGTTGCTCGGCAATATTATGCATCCTTTGGGGAACTGCAATGTTAGTTTCAGGTTTTGTGCATTTGGCAAGGGACCATCCTTAGCATTTAAAGTGTGTTTGTAGAGATGACCAAGGCAAGGATCACTGGAGCCATTTTATAATGCCAAGTACCATTTGATGCAAGGTATGTCCTAACATACATGTTCATATTTACATTCTCTCATATAATAGGGTGCACTAGGATTACCTAGCACTTTTCAGGGCCTGAAGAGGACTGGTATGTGGTCTATGTTGCAGAAGCTGTTATTTTACATTGGTATTTATATCTAGTTTGCATTAGCAAACTACTGTCAGTATGAAGAGCAGCTTAGGAGATGCACATTTTACTAAGGAGGCATGACGTCCGCGGGTACATCCTGGAGGGATTCGAAATGTGGAACTTTTCAGAATACAGTGGGCATGGGAACATCCAAAATGTTTAACCATGTCCCTTAATATTGACGGGGGACATGTTTCGCCATTATATTATATGGCCTGTGTCTGCACCCGTGCGCAGGCCACACGCCAGATTCGTGCACGGGCCAACTGAATAGTGCTTTGCCCGTGCCATGCCAGACCTACAGGCACGTCTTGACCCATGGATGTGGAATTAGGTTCAAAACGGGGCCCATTTTCAATTTAGAATTCTCTGCTGGACGGACATGCATGTTATCAAATCTGCCTAAATCAGTGGTTCTCAACCTTTTTTGTACCGTGACCCCTTTTACCATTGGTCAACTTGTGAAGACCCCCAATGATAAAATCAAATGCGTCTCTCTTCCTTTACCATTAACGCATTGTCGCTGTAATCATTTGTTGAATTATTAATATATTATAGGCCTTTGCAATATGTTTTTATTTATAAAATTTACTTATTTAAACCACAATAATTAATCATAACAACAAGTATCAATATTTGATTTCAAAATGATGATGATTTTGTAGTCAAATCACTAATATGAAATAAAATTATTTTTTCTACCTTTGTTGTCTGACCAATTTATTCTCTGATCATGCTGGCCCCGATCTGAGGCTTCTGCTTTCCTGTCTTCTCTTAGCTCTCTTTCTGTGGTCTATGGTCCATCTGCCATTTCTTATCTCTTTTGTTTTCTTCAGTTCTTTCCATCAGCCTATTTCCAGTCCCCTTCTAGTCCAAATACCATGGCAGCCCCTCTCAGCATCCACTCCCTTCCAGTCCCATTCTCCCATCCCATCGCATCAGCTCATTTGTAGCCCTAGCCCCCAGTTTTCTTCCAGGCCAGCAGCTCTATCCTCCCCTCCCCACCATCAGCCCATTTCCAGTTGAAGTCCCCCCCAATCAGCTCACTTCCAGTGCTAGTCCCCCCTCAACTCCATTACCAGTGCTAGGCTCCCTTAATCAGCCCATTACCAGTCCTACCCCCCTCATCAGCCCATTTCCAGTTGAAGCCCCCTCAATCAGCTCACATCCAGTGCTATCCCCCCTCAACCCCATTACCGGTGCTAGGCTCCCCTAATTAGCCCGTTACTAGTCCTACCCCCCCCCCCCAATCAGTCCATTACCAGTCCTAGCCTCCTCTAATCAGCCCATTTCTAGTCCTAACCTCCCCGATCAGCTCATTTCCAATGCTAGCCCTCCATCAGTCCATTACCAGTCCTACCCCCTATCAGCCCATTACCAGTCCCAACCCCCCCTTGATCAGCATTCCCAGTCCTAGCCTTCCCTAATCAACCCATTACCAGTTCTAGACCCCACGATCTGCCCATTACCAGTGCTAGCCCCTCCATCAGCCCATTATAATCCTAACCCGCACTGTCTCTCCCCTCTGTCCAGCATTTATCCCCTATCTGTCCAGTATGTTCCCCTGTCTCTCCCCTTTGTCCATGTCAGACCCCCCTCTGTCCATATCAGCCCCCCTCCCTCCCTCCATGTCAGCCCCGTCCCTCCCCCATGTCAGCCCCATTGCAGGTTCCCTGCCCTCTCCTCCCCTCTCCCTATGTCTGCCTGCTACTGCCCATTCTGCAGCTGCGGTTCCCTGTCTCTTAGGGAACCACGGCTGTACCTGTGAAGCCGTTGCGGAGCCTTTCTGTCTCTCAACGGCTCCGTGCAGCATTGTCCCGCCTCCAAAGGAAGTTGTTTACCACTTCCTTTGGAGGCGGGACAATGCTGCACGGAGCCCACCGAGAGACGGGAAGGCTCCGCAACATTTTCACCTGCACAGTCACGGTTCCCTAAGAGGCAGGGAGCCACGGCTGCAGAAGAAGGGAGGCGGTGAGTTTGCCGCTGCCGAGAAGCGGACTCGGCAGTGGCAGCAATCTGTGTGACCCCTGTGGGGGTCGCGACCCACAGGTTGAGAACTGCTGGCCTAAATGGTCAGATGCACAAACAAGTTAAAAAATTCCAGGCACTTGAAATTGACAATCCAAAATTTTCTGACTAAGGTAAAATAGCACTTGGAATCTTGTGTGTTACACTATCCACCAGGTGCTGAGCTTTGCAATACAGTCTCCCAGAGCAGCCCAGCCCATGAATATTTCAGTAAGAGAAGCTATTTTGGGAGTATGGGGAAGCCCTTAGATAAAGATCTTGTGTTGACCTAAATCATTTAAGTGCTTTGTGGTAGAAATAGCTGCCTTGCTAGAATGAAGCCCCATTCAAATCAATTTAGTTAAAACAGATATTCCATAGTCATTGTTAAAAAATGTTAAGAGATTTAGATTGTTTCTGTCTTTAACCCTTACATAAGCAGGCTAGAAACACCCTGTATGAGGGACTGATGAAAGAGCCATTCTGTTATCAGCATCATCTGACTTTTGGCTGAACTGATCACTTGGGTAGGACATGGGAGATATAAATGACGATCTTATTTTTCACTTCTTTTCTTCACTCATTTGTGTTATGAAAAAAAGTTTTGGCAACTGTATCATCACTCTGGAAATGACGCATGCAGAGAAATGCCAATAGTGAGAAATAGGGGAATTACCATGACCAAAACTGTATTTAGTCAGCATTTTAATTTTGTGGTGATTGCTGTAAATATGTGATAAATACTTAGGCAAAGACACATATGCACTGGACTGGATTTAAAGTTGTGCAATGCAACTCAAAAATAAACTAGAATGGAATAGGCAGTAATCTATCACTCTTCCAGGAGTCCATAGAGGATATTTTTTCAGATTTATCATGGTGTGCATTGGACGTTGATGCACAGTGATGTAATTGGTACCACAGAAACTAAAGTGTTAGGGATATCAGAGGTAAGAAATAATTATCTTGCTTGGGGTCTACTGTAGTTTCTCCCTCTATAGAAATATTTCACTGTTCCCTTTCCAAGCAATAAATAGCCACCTATATTAGGAAAGGTAGCATGATGGCTGCTGCAAGGGATTATAAAAAAAATGTATGTAATAATGCAGAACTCTTAAGTTTATACTGTAGTTTAAGACTTTATATACCATCCTATCACAACATATCAGGACAGTTTACTGTAAAAATCTAATATGTATACAGAAATCATTGAAAATAAAAACATAAGACTAGAAGGAAAAGGATAGGAGAGAATTACAATAATAGGGGAAGAAGGGGGTGAATAAAAAGGGGAAGAGGTGGTTGCTGTTTCATCTCCCAATGCCGCCCATATACTAATAGCCAGAAGGCTGGTTATAATCAAATTCAAAGTAAAAAAACCTTTTTTAAATTTGTTGAAGGATAGCTCTTCCCTAAGATACAGTGGAAGAAAGTTCCATGGTTTGGGGGCTAGAAAGTAAAAAACATTCCAACCTAGCTGTATGTTTTGTTGGGACCACTACATACACCCAATAGACCGGCTACCATACACCCAATAGAACCGGCCCCCACCTCACTCAGATAACTCCTACACATAACAACAACCCAGAACAAAAAATCAAAACGTAATAACACTGTATTCTTGTCAAACTCAAATTTTGATGTAACCTATCTAATGTATATATAATTATGTATAATTATGTAGATAGTTATCCCCAGTTTACACCCAGTTTATCCTCCCTGTTATCTGTAAACCTAGATCAGTCATGTACTGACAGGTATGTTGTTGTTCAATGTAAACCGCACTGATGATGAATAGTGCGGTATATAAAAAATGTTAAATAAAAAATAAAAATAAATAAATAAAATAAATGAGCATTTAGTGAGCAAAATGTGTAATTAGAAACATGACGGCAGAAAAAGACCACATGGCCTATCTAGTCTGCCCTTCCATATCAACTACAATAGTCCTCTTTTTACCTTTAGAGATCCTCTGTTGTCCCATGCTTTTTTGAATTCAGATACTGTCCTCTTGTCCACTACCTCCACTGGGAGACTATTCCACGCATCTACCACTCTTTCCGTAAAGAAATATTTCCATATATTACTCCTGAGTCTATCCCCATATATTACTCCTGAGTCTATCCCCTTGTAGGCCTATTGTTCTATTGAATATTCTACTCAATAGAACAATAGGCCTACAATACCCAAAATGTTGTGGAAATGCCTGAGTAACCTTGGAGTCATTTTGCCATTTTCCAATAAGGCAAAACATTTGTTTAGCCTCCTACTCTGAGGGGCACTCTTATGCTGTGTCCCCTCGTAGCAGAGCTTGCCTTAAATTGAAAGAGACCCTCCAGTAATCGGGTGAGTATGGGATTAGGTATTCTCTCACAGTGCACAATTTCACCTTGCCCATTCCTACATGGCACATTTTGTTTGGGTCATTGGATAATTACATAAACACAGGAGCACTCTTGTGTGGTTGTGGTTTTAAAGCTTCCGCCCAAAAGCATTCTGGGATTGCCAGTATTCTACTCAATAGAACAATAGGCCTACAATACCCAAAATGTTGTACAAATGCCTGAGTGACCTTGGAGTCATTTTGCCACTTTCCAATAAGGCAAAACATTTGTTTATTCTCCTAATCTGAGGGGCACTGGACATATGACACCAGTGGTACCTAAATGTCAAAATAAAACAAAACAGAAAATTCATATTAGCTAAGATTGTATTGCTTGGTGATTGCTGTTGTAAAGAACATCTGCTAAATTGCAATTTTGTCATTTAAAGAATTTCTGGAAAGTTACTAGAAACAAACATCCTAAAAAAATTCCGGATTGTATAAAATTGTACTACTGGTTTTCAGGGTAATTTTATAACAGGCTACCTAACTTTCTGTTTTCCAAAAGAAAGGTTTATGGACTGGAAGTCCCTCCACCTGGAAGCATTTAGCACATCTAACAATAGCATGAGCTATCAGAACTTCTAAAGAACATTTCTTTGTTGTTTAGAACACACTGGTCACCCAGTCACTGTCACTTTTCTGAATCATATTCTCCACAGAGATAGCTTTGATGGTAACTGCATAACTGATGCACAAAAAAAGAAAGCAGCACCCTCTTCAAAACAAGAGATATGGCTAATGCCAAATACTTTTCAAAGTTAGATGTAACAGCAGCAAGGTTTCCAGCAGATGCCATTAGGCAGAACGCAAGATGCTATAACCCCTTGAACCCTCTCACTTCAAATTGGATGATGGGCAACTTCAACCTTCCAGCCATTCAAGACAGCCATACTAAGGCCTTCATTGATGCCCTCAATGAGCTAGGTTATGTTCAGATGGTAGACTCCGCCACCCACGTAAAGGGAAACACACTTGATATGATCTTCGCGCCACAAACAGTTCTCACCTCTAGGCACAAGCTCGACCTAAACGTAAGCCCAGTACCATGGTCTGACCATCACCTGATACGATTCCAGATGCCGGTATGCACCAATTTTAACAGAACCCAACCAGCAGGCAAATCCACCTCAGAACCTTCAAAGTGGTTCCGCCCATTTAACAAAGAAGAAATCCTGAATAGGACACAGCATCTTCGTGACCCACCTGAACAAAACCTCGAGGACATGATCGCCACATGGAACTCAAGTCTAGACACTGTAATCCACCCACCCCCCACAAACAAGGCACCAGACAGGAAAAAGAACGCACCATGGTACTCCCAAGAGCTACGGAACTCACTCCTCCAGCTTAGACAGCTTGAGAGACGCTGGCGACGCTCGAAAACAACTGAGAGCCATGACGCATTCACAGCACAGTTAGAAAGACACCGCTCAGCAGTTGCAGCAAGAATGAAGCAATACCATGCAGACAAGCTGCAGCGCTCCCTAAATAAACCACATGAACTTTTCAACCTCATCAAAACCCTGGCAAAAGAGCCTTCCCTTGGGCAATCGAGCCACCCGGATCCACAGTAATACGCTGACTACCTACGATTCAAAACAAGTCAGTCCGGACTACCTACTAAGCCCCTCATTCCAGATAGTTCACCCCAACTTATCCCCCCACCTTCACTGATGCAAGTTTCAAGCGATGCCCAACACACTATCACGGCCTTCTCAGCCCCAACCGAAAAAGTCATTCAAGACATCATTTCAAACATAAACACTACGACAGCACCTAATGATCCATGTCCAGCATCCTGGATAAAATCCCTGCGTGCTGATCTCAGCCCATTCCTAACCAAAATGATAGGTCTATCATTCTCTACTGGAACCTTCCCCCTAAGCCTGAAACAGACAGCTATCAGACCACTCCTAAAGAACAGCAAGTTGTACCCTTTGAAGATGGATTCCTATAGGCCAATCTCTAGCATCCCTCCTAGCAAAAATCATTGAAAAGATTCCTCAACGCCAATTACAACACCACATTGAGACCAATGCACCTCTCGACCCCTGCCAGCATGGATTCCGTGAAGCACACGGCGTTGAGACACTGCTGACCACATTATTCAAAACATTAATCATAGGACTGGACAACATTAAACATGGCTTTGCTCTAATCTTCATGGACATCGCCGCTGCCTTCAACTCCGTAAACCATGAGGTACTCCTGTCACACCTAAGAGAGAAGGGAGTACATGGCACAGCATTATCATGGTGCGCATCATACCTTACAGACAGATGGCAGCATGTCCGTTCCGGTCCCTCCACCTCTGATCCCTTCCCTCAAACAAAAGGCGTGCCACAAGGATCTTCACTTTCCGCCTTACTGTTCAATGTCTATATGCAACCCATCAGCGACCTTATCCATTCCTTCAACATCAACTGCCTGGTCTATGCTGATGACGTCTTGATGTACATGCCAATCTCGACGGAACACCCTGACCTCTCCCCACTTGCCACTTGCTTTGACGCAGTCACTGATTGGCTTAACACACAGATGCTCAAGATAAACTTCAAAAAGTTGGAGGTCCTCTTCATCACCAGGAACCCCACATTCACCCCACCCCCTTCACTCAAGGTGCGTGACGCAGAGCTCCTCAGCAAGACCACAATACGGTACCTAGGAGTTACATTGAACCAACAGCTCAACATGAAGGCCCATATAGGCAATATGGTAAAAGCAATCTATCACAAAATCCGGACCCTTCGACATCTGTGTCAGCTACTAGAGCCTGAAGACTTCCAATCGGTCTATCAGGCACTAGTAATGCCACACCTTCACTACGCCAATTCAATATTGCACGGCCTCCCGAAAAGCACGATTAGCCCCCTACAGCTAGCAATGAATGCAGCTGCAAGAATCCTTCATGGGGCAACCAGGAGAGTTCACATCACTCCATTACTGAAACAGCTACACTGGCTACCAGTACAATGTAAGATCTCCTTTAAGATCCTAACAATGACCCATAAAGCCATCAAAAAGTACTCCGCTACCACCATCACCGACCTAGTCATGATCACTCCCCCTAACAGAGTAAGGAGATCAACTGCCACCAATACTCTCTTACTCCCGAAGGCGATCACGAAATGCTCTCAATCCACGAGAAGAAAAGCCTTCGCCTTCTATGCGCCTTCCTGTTAGAATGCCCTGCCAATGGCCATACGAACCATCAGTGACCTTTCCCAGTTCTGAAAGGCACTGAAGCATCATCTATTTCTCCAGCACTATGCTGATCCAGATACCTCCCCACACCCAGTCACAATCATGCCCCAGGTCAGCACCCCCAGCACAGACAATTCATACTGTCAGATGGAATGTCCATAGTCACATGTCAAACTAACAACAGTCCGGTTTAATGTATATAGTTCCAATGTAGCCCTGTAGATAAGACTGCCTAAAACAGCAAAGTGTACATAGTTTACCATGTTTATCCCTGTTTAAAGAACCCTGTTGAAATGTAAATCCTTTGCAGTCTTTCCTGCACTGGACAAATGTTATATGTAAACCGCACTGATTGCAAATAGCACAGTATAAAAGAAACATCAAATAAAATAAAATAAACAAATAAAATCCAGTTAAGCATCGCTTTTATTATATCAGCTCCTTAGTTATCCAATATGTTCAGTATTAAGCACCAGAGTTGCCAAATTACCCAGTTCCAGGAGTGAGATTTTAAGCCAGTCCTAGAGTTCTGATCTCGTTGTGATGCACCATGGGCCCTGTAGCACTGATTCCAGTCGGTAAAATCAGGGACTATAAATACTAAACTGCATTTCAATGCCGATAACAGAACTGGAAAAAAATCTCACTCGTGGAACTGGGTAACTTGGCAACTATGAAGCACCAGGCTTATTCCACAGAACATGCAGCAAATCTTTAATGGCATCCCAAATGTAAAAGTTGATATTGAAAGGTCATGATTTGGGGTGCGCATTGAAAAACGTTGTACAACTGTAAGTTGCTGACAAAAACTTCAGCAGCCCACAGCAAAGATTAATTGGATTCAGGGCTGCTTTAACCATTTGTGGGGCTCTGGGCAAACGTTTGTGAATGAGTCCCATTTTATTTTTCTTCTAGAACGAATCCTCTGTGTGTAAACATTGAATTATTTCCCAAGGAACAATCCTCTTAAATTTTTATTTTGTTTTATCAGGTCAGGCAAGGTGACAAGAAGCCAGGGCAATATACTGTGAAGCACGGTATACTTGTTATGCCATATAGGATAAGACAGAACCTCATTATCAACCCTGCAAATGCAGTTCTGTAAGCATGCTCTTAGTTCACAGTGAGAACAACTAGGACATTTCCTCTTACTACGCAGCATGCAAAATAAAACTTCTAACTCTTGGTGATAATGACAGTAGCTGTCTCCACTAACAGGCATATTGTGAAGTATTACAAAACAGATACTCGGAACAGCACCAACTTCTAGGACTTGAACAGGAAAGACCAAAGAGACATACTACGACAGATGCTAAAACTTCACCTCCCATTGCAAAATGGAACAAGCTGGACTTATACAGATCCGTACACCCAAGCATAATATGTCATCTTCATCATGTTTGCAGAACACAGAGACAGGCCCTCACCAAATATAGAATAAGGAACCAGAAATTAGAAATGTGCAGACAAGAAATGAAACAGAAACCACAAGAAGCTGGACTCCACATGCACTGCAATGCTATAAAAATAGACTCAAAACACATTGCCTCTTGCACTGAACAAAAGACTTGAGAGATGCACATTCCCCATTTTGGCATATTGTAATCAGTAAACTGAAAATAAAATAACCTTTCCTAACTTTTTCTTGCCTAGACATTTTATTTTCCCAACTGCCTTGGTTCAGCCCTGAGCCCTTGTCACTTTTCTTGTCAGCTGTCTCCTCCTCCACCTAATTTCCAAAATCCTGCTCTCCCTTGTCCTCACCGAGTCTCGTCTCGGAATTCCTGCTCAATTCCCTAATCCTTGTTTACCCTCAGTGCATCTCCTACTCAGACCTCAGGTCTTTCTCTGTCTCACTTTGTGCCCCAGTCCCCACTCGATCCTTCCCCTCTTGATCGAATCCCTAAGTTCCAGGGTCTCTCCTAACCAGGCATCCTTTGCGCCCCCTCCCATCTCCTAGTCCCCGCTAAGCCATCTTCCCAGTCCCTAAGTCATGGTCTCCCTTTGCCAGACCTATTTCTCCCCTGTTCCCTGCCTTCCTCTCCTTCCTGTGGCCAATTTCTCTCCTTCCCACAAGCTCAGTCCTTCAGTCCAAGGCACCCAGGATTCACCACACACATGCCACTATTAACAAGCACCTGATATGTCTGTAGCAAGTGTTTTACTCAGCTGTGTAGTGGCCAATGTCAAGTTTGTTAAACTCTAAAATGAAGTTTATTCAACTTTAAGTTTAACGAAATTGACAGCCGCTGAATCACTACACAGAGCTGAGAAAAAACTGCTAGAAACATCAAGAGGAGACTTAGATGTCAGCGTACCGTTAATTTAAATAAATACATTTTTTAAAAAAAGATGGGGGGGGGGCCTGGTGGTGTTGCAGTAACTGCAGCAAGCGGTATGCACAGGACATGTATTACTTACAGTGCCGAGAATGATCTGGAGGAACCAGGGGACAAGACAGCAGCATGCATGGCGTGGCAGGCAGTGGTGGAAGAGCCTGAGAGGAGGCACTAGGCTGGCAGCAGCGGTAGGCCAGTAAGGACTGAGCTGTAAGCTGGAGAAACGTTGATCAGCAGGGAGGCCCCAGGGACAGTAGGATCTAGGGCCGGTGGAGCGAGCCACAGGAGCAGGTGAGTGAGGGAAGGAGGGAGGACTTCAAGCATGCTGCCCACACAGGATGCAGCTGAGTCACTGGCCAGATTCAAGAGATAGGCACAGTGGTGTAGAGGGCAGGGGGTCTGCAATAGCCACGCGGTAGCATTTCAAGTTGCAACAAGTTCACTTTGTAGCCTTAGCCAGCAGTATCCTCGGGTCTGTGGAGGAAAGCGAATGACTGTAGCAGACATTCCACTCCTTCACGTGGATGCAATATTGGGGGAGCAGCCAATATTGTAAGGCTGTGGTGGGGCTGGCCCTGAGTGCTTGCATTACAGGCAGCAGGAGTGGGCCTTATGCTCAGAGTTGCTTTTACTTATGGGCCTCCTGTTAAGCTGGGCCAGGGGCACCGTCCCCTTTTGCCCATAGGTAAAAGCACCCCTGCTTGGATTGTATAGGAAAAATAAGACAAATAGGGGTTGATATTCACCACCTGTTATATGGATAAGTGCTGCTGAGAGGAATATTCAAAGGTACTATTCAGATAGTGCCATTGAATATTCTCTCTGATGGCCTCAACACTATCTGGTGAGTGCTGGGCGGGTGGCACAGTGAGGATAGAGCAAGATGTTATTCATGTTGCAGTGATTTTCAGCACTGCTATATGGGTGGCTGTCTGGATAGGTATTAATATAGGGGGTTATTCTGTGCTATGTATAGCAGGGATGGATGGCTCGATGGGATGTCCATCCCCGCTATTCGTGCCGTTGCCTGCCCCCCAACTAACTTCCCCACAGGTTGTGCAGGGAAGTAAGACAGGGGCAAGGAAGGGGTGGTCTGGGGGGCAGTCGGTCTGGAGTCTGGGCAGGCAGTGGGTGGTCGCTGGCCCTGGACCTACAGGGACGATTCTAATGTTGGCCCTGTATGTCCAGGGCTGGCAAAATGTCTGTGGAAGTTAGAACCCAGTGCCAGACCTGGCAGGAGCGAGATGGGATCGCTCATGCCAGATACCCTTTGACCACCATGGTATTCAGAAAAGTAAGTCTGGAGTGGCCTAGTGGGTTTGGGTTTTTGCCATTTGGGAATCTGAGGGGATGGGGTGTTTTTGGGGAGGGGGCAACTAACTTTGTGTCTTTAAGGGGTCTGTTCGGGGGAAGTATATTTGCTTTAGGGTGGGCAGGTCGGTTGTAGACCCTGTAGCAGCTTCATTTTTCAGTGCCTCATTAAGATGGTGCCTGGAAGCACGTCTCCCAGGGTGAAAAATAATGTCTCAGATACAACCATAGGTTGTAAACTCCCTAGAGCAAGGAAAATACGTTCTGTCCCTGAGTGTACACTCACCTTGAGCTATTAATGAAAAGGTGTGAACTGAATCCAAAAACCCCTGTGAAAACAGTCCCTTATGATTTTAACTGGCAACATACAAACCTTTTATTTGGCTGTTATAAAATAGTTCAAGTCATCTAAAACAGGCCCCTTTATCTGAAAGCCAGCACACACTGTAATGTATATATAAAGAGCACAATTTTTAAAGGAAAAAAAAAGTTTAAAAATTGCTTCCCCACATGGAGTGTAATTTTATTCAGGCATTTTCATGTCTTTATGCTAGTATATGTGTGTTAAAAGCCTCTTATAAAATTGACCCTGCATATACGTTTGCACGTATTGTATGTGGCTTTAGTGCAGGTGTGTTTCAGGTTTCAGTTTATTTGATATACCACCTATCTTCAATGACCTACAGTTTACATAAAAAGTGAAATAAAACAAAATGCAAAATACAATCAGGGGCATGTTTATTAAACCATGCTAATGGTTAGTGAGGGATTTATTGCACACTGACAGCATGGAGCAGTATAAGAAAAAAAGTTCCATGCTAACCGGGCAGAAACCGGGCAGGTTAGGGGTGGAACATCGGCAGTGGCGTCACATCACAGTTAGCCCTGGTGCCATTGGTACAAGCTGACTGTGAATGCTGCTGTTAGTGCAAATTCACTTACCGCCTCCCCAAGGGGTGGTGGTAAGTGCACACACGTGCTGTTTAGTGTGGCTCCCCTGCACTAACAGTAGAGGGACATTCAGACATTCTCCAAAGTTAATGCCATGCTATTAAGTTATGTCCTAGCTGTTATATATAGGTTCAGGGCATCTTTTTGGCAGAATTATGTTTTTGTGACCGAAAGTGAAAGTGTGTGTGTGTGTGTGTGTGTGTGTGGTTTGAGGGTGAATGGGAGGATATGGTGTGCTCATCTGCAATTCAGGGGAAACATGAAAACCTGGCCAGCACCTGGACCGCAGCATCATCAGGTGCCAGTGTGATCAAACAGACAAAATCAGAGACGGTTCTCTATAGCTAAATGTCAAAACATATCCTTGTCAATAAGGGACCCTCAAAATATGAGCATTCCCACAAAACTGCACTAATACATGCCCATAATGCACATTTTTAGAGACCAATGATGTTGCCGTTGAGCATGTATTAGTGCTGTTTTCACTGATGAATGCTTTTATTCTGAGGGTCCCCTATTATTTACAGATTTATGTTTTGACATTTAGCTATACCAAACCTATTCAGATTCCTTCTGGAATATTTTTCAGAAGGTACTCTATTAAGATTATATATTGTTGGCACTGTGATAGGGCAGCCATACATCCATTGTGCCAGGCACTGGGAGACATGACTGATGTTGTGCCACTTTCCCCAGATTGTACCATGAGGCCTATATCCTGACACAGTCCAGGATCTATGAGAGCTGGTGTCTGGCTACTTGATGTGATGGCATAGGTATCTCCCCTCCCATACCCACACAGGCCTAACCAGGGGAGCAGTGCCACAAAGCAGACTGTGAGAAGGCAGACAGGGTTGCCCCACAGATAGGGGATGTATACAGACCGATATACACCATGATGGACAGATGTAGCTGCTATGAGAAATGCCAGTAGAATCAGATGCCATAGCCAGAAGGCCATACTGCTAATAGTACTACTGATCATTTGTATAGTGTTGCAAGGTATATGCAGTGCTGCACAGACAAACAAAAAAGATGGTCCCTCTCAGCAGAGTTTACAATCTAGTCAAAACAGACAATACAGCAGCTGTTGACAGGATACATTTAGGGGGAATGGTAAGGAAACACAAGGGAGATTAGACAGTTCAGATCCAAAAGCGGCAACGAAGAGGTGAACCTGAATTTGAGAAGGGCCAGAGAAGAAGCCTGATGTACAGACTCGGGTAGTTTGTTCCAGGCATAGGGAGTAGCAAGGTGAAAGGAGCGAAGTCTGGAGCTGGCAGTAGAAGAGAAGGGCACAGATAGAAGCGATCTGCCAGAAGAGCAGAGTTCCCGAGGAGAGGTGTAGGGAGAGATAACAGAGAAACGGTAGTGCGGAGCAGCAGACTGAGTGTACTTGTAGGCCAGAGGCACAAAAAGGGCATACATCTGTTGCTCAGCGATATTATGCATCCTTTGAGGAACTGCAATGTTAGTTTCAGGTTTTGTGCATTTGGTAAGGGTCCATACTTAGCAGTTTAAAGAGTGTTTGTAGAGGTGACCATGGCATGGATCACTGGGGCCGTTTTATAATAAGAACATAAGATATGCCATACTGGGTCAGCCCAAGGTCCATCAAGCCCAGTATCCTATTTCCAACAGTGGCCAATCTAGGTCACAAGTACCTAGCAGTTTCCTCAAAAGACACAGGTTCCACAATGCTTGTATTTGGGCAAGCAGTGAATTTCCCGGGTCCCCTTTAATAATGGTTTATGGACCTTTCCTCCAGGAGCTTGTCCAAACCTTTTTTAAATACGGCTACACTAACAGCTTTTACTAAAGCCTCTGGTAATGAATTCCAGAGTTTGATTATGCATTGTGAAAAAATATTTTCTCTTATTAGTCTTAAATAGGTTACACTGTAGCTTCATTGCATGTCCCCTAGTCTTTCTATATTTTGAGGGCATAAACAATTGGTCTACGTTTATCCGTCTCACTTCATTCATTAATTTATAGACCTCTATCATATCTCCCCTCAGCGGTCTGGTGTGCTCATCTGCAATTCCAGATTGAAGAGTCCTAACCGTTTTAGCCTCTCTTCATTCTTCCATCCCCTTTACCATTTTGATGGCTCTTCTCTGTACCTTTTCTAATAGCACTATATCCAAACAGGAGCTCTACAGGTCAAACAACGGTAAGGATTTGAGAGTTTATTTTCATTAAATTGCTAGCTCTCTGACTGGGAGCTCTTAAAAGGATTCTGGTATATTTTTAAAGCAAAGTTACATTCTTTTTCGTGGTTTAGTGGCAATATTTTCTTTAGTAGAGTAGGTTTTAAACTCTAGTAACCTTCTCAGCTTTTGGGAACTACTGACACCTAATCAGGAGTTAGTGGGCCTGATTAGCCTGTGAATGTACTGAGAGCAGCTGAGGCCTGCATAAAAGGCTGCAGAGCCCTGCCCTGTTGAGGCATTCCAAACAGAAGCTCTACAGGTCAAACAGCGGTAAGGATTTGAGGGTTTATTTTTATTAAATTGCTAGCTCTCTGACTAGGAGCTCTTAAAAGGGTTCTGGTAAATTTTTAAAGCAAAGTTACATTCTTTTTGGTGGTTTAGTGGCAATATTTTCTTTAGTAGAGTAGGTTTTAAACTCTAGTAACTTTCTCAGCATTTGGGAACTGCTAACACCTAATCAGGTGTTAGTTCCCTCACTACCCACCCCTACTCCCACCCACCCCTAGCGAGCAGTCTTGCTTTATAGGGCACCTCCCCGCTTTACAAAGCACAGGGACTTGGAACAGCACATTTTGAATATAATTAAAGAGATTTAACAGCTTTTTCTCTGAAAGGACAACTGGGAAACTGGCTTGTAGTTTGGTAGATCTCTCTCTTTTGCTTTAACAGATACCTAAGCTCCACGAACAGAACAATGGCTGGGAAAAATCGTATCGCTAAAGCTGTTGCCCCGTTACAGCTTCTGCCTCTGTCCAGACAGAGGTCCCAATGCCAGTTGAAGGACCGGTTCCATGTGCAGGGTGCCTGCATGCTGAAGCTCTGAGGAAACAAGTGGAGGAACTCAGAGAGGAGGTGGCGAGGCTGAGGAGCATTCAAGATGGTGAGAAGTACACTGATGAGATGCTTCTGGAAACATCCAAGCTCTCTAGCAGAGGAGAAGATGAGTGTCAACAGAATGACGAAGGTTGGACACAAGTCATCAGGGCCTGCAGAATCACCCATCCAACTTCTCCAGCCCTTGAACTGGAGAACCACTATGCAGCTCTGGAAGTGGAGGAGGAAAAAGTATCCGTTGAAAGGGAAGAACCAGAGCTCAAGTACCCCAAAGTTGCAGAATCACTGACCACAAGGAAGCAAAGGGTAGTGATGGTTGGTGACTCTCTTCTGAGGGGGTACTGAGGCGTCCATCTGCCGACCAGACTTGATGTCCAGAGAGGTATGCTGTCTGCCTGGTGCCAAAATCCAAGATGTTACAGAGAGTTTGCCGAGACTCATCAAGCCCACTGACTATTACCCAATGTTGCTAATCCATGTCGGAACAAATAATACTGCCAGGTATCCCTCTGAGCCTATCAAAAGTGACTTCATGGCTCTGGGAAAGAGGGTGAAGCAGTTAGGTGCACAGGTGATGTTTATTTATTTATTTATTTAGCTGCATTTATATCCCGCTTTTCACTGGGTCAAAGCGGTTGGGGGATACATTTAACACGAGGGGATATGAGACACATACACTAATACTTACAGGGAACATGGGCAATGGAGGGTTAAGTGGCTTGCCCAAGACCACAAGGAGCACCTGCGGGACTAGAAACCCCAGTCCTTCCGGCCCAAGGTTGCTGTCCTCTAGTGGGATTTGAACCACCGACCTTCCGGCCTGTAGTACCTTGCCCCAACCACTAGGCCACTCCTCCCTACATGTTCTCTTCAATCCTCCCTGTTGAGGGTAAAGGCCAAGGCATAGAGGCTCGCATCCTGGAGATGAATGCATGGCTGCGTGGATGGTGTCATCGAGAGTGTTTTGGTTTCCTAGACCATGGGATGCTGTTCCAAGGGTTGTAGAGCAGAGATGGCATCCATCTGTCCAAGAAAGATCAACACGTCTTCAGTAGCAGACTGGCAAATCTACTGAAGAGGGCTTTAAACTAGATTTGTTGGGGATGGGTGAAAAAAGCCTCCAGGTAAGTGAAAGCCCCCAGGTAGGTGATGCATTAAATACCTTTATGGAAATGGGTAACAGAGGTAACATATGGAAAGCAGTGTGTACAAATGCCCGTAGCATGGGGAATAAGATCCCTGATGTTGAAGCTTTGGTGGGAGTGGCCGACTTGGATTTAGTGGCAATTACAGAAACATGGTTCATGGAAAACCATGATTGGGATGTACCTATACCTAACTATACTTTATTCAGAAAGGACAGGGTAGGAAGAAGGGGAGGAGGAGTGGCACTATATGTAAAAAATACTATTCAAGTTTTGGAATTATAGAGCTTAAAAGGGAGAGAGGAGGCATTGTAGGTTAAACTAGAAAGAGGGAAAGACAAATCTATTTGCATTGGCATGATATACAGACCTCCCTCACAAGAGGAAGAGGTGGACAGAGAGTTAATTGAAGACATATGCAGCATTGCTAGGAAAGGGAAAGTGCTACTGATAGGGGATTTCAATATACCAGATGTTGACTGGTATATTCCTGCTGCAGTTGGCTGTCTCCCAATAAGCTATGACTATCTAATTTTCAGTAATTTTGTTCTTTATAATGGTTTCTACCATTTTTCCCGGAACTGGCTTCAGGCTCACCGGTCTGTAGTTTCTGGATCACCCTGGAACCCTTTTTAAAAATTGGCGTTGCATTGGCCATCCTCCAGTCTTCAGATATTACAGATGATTTTAATGATAGTTCACAGATTACTAATAGTAGATTTGCAATCTCATATTTCAGTTCTTTCAACACCCTTGAATGTATACCATACAGTCCTGGTGATTTGCTACTGTACAGTTTATCAAATAGATGTAATACATCTTCCCGGTGTATCCATATTTGTTTCAATTGTTCTGCAGCATCATCTTTAAATATCATTTCAGTCATGGGTAACATCCCTACATCTTCCTCAGTAAAGACCAAAGCAAAGAATTCATTCAGTCTCTCCGCTATGGCCTTGTTGTCTCTTAGTGCCCCTTTTACCCCTCTATCATTTAATGGTCCAACTGACTTTCTCCCAGAATTTTTGCTATGAATGTACTTGAAAAAGTCTTTATTACGCATTTTTGCTTCCACGGCAAGCTTCTTCTCAGATTCTCTCTTTACTTGCCTTGCCAGTTCTTATGTTGTTCTCAGTTTTCATCATTAGGCTCCTTTTTCCATTTCCTGAAAGATGCTTTTTTGGCAACAGCCTCTCTGACCTCACATTTAAACCATGCTGGCAGTTTTTTGGGTTTCCTTTCACTTTCCTTAAAGTGTGGAGTACAGCTGGTTTGGGCTTCCAAGATAGTATTTTAAACAACACCCATGCTTCATGTAAATCTTTAACCTTTGCATCTGCTCCTTTTAGTTTTTTCTTAACTGTTTTCCTCATTTTATCATAGTCTTTCTTTTGAAAGTTAAAAGGTAGTACTGTGGATTTCCTTACCATCCTACCTCCATTTATTAAATCAAACGCGATCATGCTATGATCACTATTGCCAAGTGGCCCCAACACCCTTATCTCTTGGACCAGATCTTGTGTTCCACTAAGGACTAAGGACTAGGTCCAAAATGGCTTCCTCTCTGGTCGGTTCATGAACCAGCTGCTCCAAGAAGCAGTTATTTATTTCATCTAGAAACTTTATCTCCCTAGCATGTCCTACCGTGACACTGACCCAGTCAATACCAGAGTAATTGAAATCACCCATTATTATTACTATACTCTAACTTTTGTTAACTTCCCTGATTTCTTTGAGCATTTCATCATCCATTTGTTCACTCTGACCAGGTGGTCGATAGTACACCCCTACTGATATAGCCTTCCCCTTCCCTTTTTACATGGAATTTCAATCCATAGAGATTCTACAGTGGATTTTGTTTCCTGCAAAACTTTAATCCTTTGTGACTCAATGCTCTCTCTAACATACAGTGCAACCCCACCACCAATTTGATCTGTTCTCTCATTATGATATAGTTTGTACCCAGGTATCACAGTATCCCACTGGTTGTTCTCCTTCCACCATGTTTCTGAGATACTAATCATATCTAACCTCTCATTTGGTGCTATATATTCTAACTCTCCCATCTTATTTTATAGACTTCTGGCATTTGCATACAAGCATTTTAGAGGCTGTATTTTATTCATATTAATCTGGCTATCGGTAGGCAGGAGTAATTTGGAATCTTTAAGCTCTGTCTGCTCTGTACTCAAGGGCATTTGGGCTACTTTTTTCTTTATTGGAACTTGTCTGCTGATATGTCTTAACTTCAGTCTTTTGCTTGTATCCTTCAAGGATACATTGTTCCGAACCATGCGCTCCTGGGCAACTGTCAGCTTTCCCCTATTATCTAGTTTAAAAGATACTATATCTCCTTTTTAAAGGTTAATGCCAGCAGCCTGGTTCCATCCCGGTTAAGGTGGAGCCCATCCCTTCGGAAAAGCCCCTCCTTTCCCCAGAACTTACCCCAGTTCCTAATAAATCCAAAACCCTCATTCTTGAATCATTGTCTCATCCACGCATTGAGACTCCGAAGCTCTGCCTGTCCTACGCATGGAATGGGAAGCATTTCAGAGAATGCTATCCTGGAAGTTCTGGATTTCAACTTCCTACATAAAAGCCTAAATTTAGCCTCTAGAACCTTCCCTACCACACTTTCCTATGTCATTGGTACCGACATGTACCAAGACAGCAGACTCCTCCTCAGCACTATCTAAGACCTTGTCTAGCTGGCGAGTGAGGTCCGCTACCTTCGCACCAGGCAGGCATGTTACCAGGCGGTCCACAGCCACCAGCCACCCAGCTATCTACATACCTAATGATCAAATCACCAACTATAATGGCTGTATTAACCCTTCCCTTGTGGGCACCTCCTTAGTGCGAGAGGGTTTTATATCACATGGAGGACAGGTCCTAGCTACAGGACATTGTCCTGCCACACCAGAGTGATGCTCTCCTGTCACGTGACCTCTCTCCTCCATGGCAACAGGGATGCTGCCAGACTGGAGGTGGGACTTCAGTACTACATCCCAGTAGGTTCAACTATGTACCTCTCCGTCTTCCTTATGTCCTGCAAGTCTGCTACTCTAACCTCCAGAGATCGGACTCATTCCCTGAGAGCAAAGAGGCTTCCCTTCACACTCGCCTCCCCAATTCCGATCAGGCAGTTGTGCAGGAGAAGGACACAGTCTGTGCCTGCCAGCGCCTGTATTTATGTTGCTGGGGTGAGGTGGGCCTGATAGGCCATGTGACGGTGATCAGGGAGGAGCTTTCCTTTCCGCTCGCTTCCCTGATGCCAATATAAAGAGCATTACAATAATCTAAGGAGGACAGCGGATTACAGGTGAGATGGTTTACAGCAAGTATTGAAATAACTGGCAAAACAGATCTATGTTGATTCTGAAGAAAGAGTTCGAAACAGTAACTCATCTCTTAGCTGGCTGTGAAGTTCTGATGACAGAAAATTTCTATACAGAAAGGCACTATAAGGTAGCACACCTCATCCATTAGAAACACTGAACACTACAACAGCACAGTGATTAAAAAGCACTGGGATCGTGACCCTAAGAGAATTACAGAGAATGAAGAGGCTATGATCACCTGGGATACTCTCATTCCAACCGATAAAACGCTGGATGCAAGGAAGCTGGACATAGTGGGAAGGGAGAAGAACACCAGAAGGGCATTGATTATAAAGATGCCAGTCCCAAGCGACTATTCTGTGAATCGCACTGAGAGGGAGAAGATTTTCAGATACCAAGAAATGCAGTCAGAGACCAAGAAAATGCGGCAGAAAGATACCAAGTTATTTCCCCATCCTGTTGGGTGCCACAAGCATGATGAAGAAGTATACATGTTACATATTAGGAACTCCAGAAGGAAGCTCTCTTTGGCACAATGCAAGTACTACGTCAAGCATTAGCAGTAAATTTGAGAGACTGAGATCATACTCCACATACCCTGATTTAGAAGTGAGGTTCATGACTGTCATGGTATGCGCAAAACTAACAAAAATTAAAACCCCGTCTTAAGAGTAAACTATTCCAATAAAACACAAAACACTCTTAGTATTCTGCAATATTTCACAGTATTTTCACAATCTATTCAAAAAATTTCAAATATCATCTTTACACTCACACAAACTAATCTCAATAACAATAGAGTTACCCAAAAATAAACTATTATGTATAGGGAGAGATCTCAGGATGGCTATAGAACTCTTCAAGTACTTTCCTTGATTAGTTTTGGATTAATAAAATTATATTGGAGGGGGGTGGAGATCAATGATGTGAGCATCTCGCTAGTCCCTATGGCAAAGTGATTTGTTGTGTGAAGAGTTCTATAGCCATCCTGAGATCTTTCCATATAAGTAATAGTTTATTTTTGGGGAACTCTATTGTTATTGAGATTAGTTTGTGTGAGTGTAAAGATGATATTTTAAAGTTTTTGAATAGATTGTGAAAATACTGTGAAATATTATGGATGCGCAAAACTAACCCATTTGGAGAAATTGCCCTGGAGATTACTAATGCATGGACCCAACCATCCTTAAAAGCTTTCTCTTCTGAAAAGGGATTGAAATTGACTAATCCACTATAACTTCCCATACAATTTTTATTACCTTCACAATCTGGACCTCTCCAATACCATCCCACTCAAGTATTATCCCAAGAGACTTAATAGATTCCTTCCAGAGAAAGACAACTCCATCAACCATAAGCTTAACTAATAATGAACCTACATCAAATTCTCAAAAACAAACATACCGAGTTTTCTACATTTAATACTAGTCCACTCCTTTTCAACCAGTCACCATGCATATTTAATTTAATTTAATGATCATTTATTATATCATCATTTGGGCTAGTAAAAGAGTGAAGAAGAAGGTCCTGAGGCTTGGGTTGATAAACTGCTCCAGAGGCCAATTGTTTTGTCTCTCACTTGTCACATAATTTTATTTAATGTTTCTGGCTCATTCTGTAACACAGCCTTGAACATGGCAATGATATTATCATGGGGAAAGAAGGTAAACTACCCTGACTGAACACTGCCACCCTGAAATACAGCTAAAAATGTATGCAAGTCTCACAGTGTGCATAATTTTGATTATGGGAAAGAGACATTCCTGTGGATGTGTTTCACATGCAGGAGGAATACAGTTCACTTGCATTTGATTTTAAAATGCAGGTCGTTTCTCTTTGAAAGTTGGTGTAAAGTATGCACATTAAAAGCAGTCGCATCGTTTGCAACTAAGTAGGCTATTTAAATATAGCCCCCGCAGTTTTCTAAGCAAACCACATCGGAGCTTCAAACGCTGTACTTCTCTCACTCTGTCATGACTGAGCAGCTGCTATAAATAAGACAATTACATTTTATTCACAGATGTGCGTCACTAAGGGGCATGTTTACATGGGACTTAGTTACAAATAGTGAGTGCTGACCGTTATCCCAACTTATTAAACATGCCCCTAACTTTAACCTCCAAGAAACTATTTAGCATCATAAAGTTAATCTTTTTATGATCATTTTGTATGTTTTAGGAAAAACTCTTTGTAAAAAATATCCAAATGATCTCTAGGCCTCAAAAATACATCTGCCAGTTAGCAATCACTTTAGTGAATTAGGTTCCAGTCACTAACAGCCAGTATCCACTAAGAATATTTCGGTCTGCTTCAGCCAGATATACACTGGTAAATAACAGCAAAATTTCACAGAGCGGTCACTTCTCAGATATCAATTGAATACTTTTTAAATTTTCTAGACTGAAGTGATCCTCATGCCTTTGGCAAACACCACCTTTGACAACTAATTGGAAGCTTGTTTCTACAAGTAAATTACCTAGCAGAGCTAGTATCTGAGTCATTCCTAGGTATATGTGACTGTATAAGAAAACTATCACTTCTGTGACACTAAGTTCATTCATTCATATTCTCTTTAAATCTTTGATCTGAAGTTGTACTTTACCATGTCCAAACTTAGTTATTTATAAGGTTTTCGTGATTCATTTTGCACTCTCATTTCAAATTTTTGAACCATGAGTTTCAGCTCTAGCAATCCGTTATTGATTTACATAAGTACAAGTTGGCCCGACCTACTGGTCCATTGGTTTCTGCTTACTCTGCTGCTCTGGGTACAGATACCTCCCAGATGTAAATCTTGCAAGATACTGTGCCTTATCCCAGTCATTTTTTTTACTATCCTCTTGGATCCACCACTGTTTTTGAAAGATGAAAATACACATTCCTATTCTTAAATGACCACGTGGAGAGGAATTTTAGAAAGGGCGTCCATATGCAGTCTGGGATGTCTAAGCTAGAACGTCTGGGAAAAAAAGTAACGAGACTAGAGTGGTTGTACCCTCTCTCTGTGCAAGTCACCCTCCTCTATGCCTTTGTTTAGGGTTGTACCTGCTTCTCCATGCAGGTCACCCCCTCTATTTGTTGAGGTATAAGAGATAGTTACGTTTATTATGATTTTATCCTCTTGCTATAAAAGGATCCACTGCGTCTGCCCCATGCCATTTTGAATTCTGTCACTGTATTTTCCCCCACTATCTCCATTAGGAGGGCATTCCAAGCATTTACCACCCTTTTGGTGAAAATGTATTTCCTGACGTTGCTTTTAGGTTAACCTCATAAGAGCCAAGGTTCATCAAGCTTGGTATCCTGTTTCCATCAGTGGCCAATCCAGGTCACAAGTACCTGTTAGGTTCCCAAAAAGGCACACAGATTCCACGATGCTTATCCTGAGGTAAGCAGTGGATTTCCTTGGTCCTCCTTATGGTTTATGGACTTTTCCTCCAGAAACTTGTCCAAATCTTTTTTAAACCCAGCTATCCTAACAGCTTTTACCACATTCTCCTGTAAACAACCGATCTATGTTTACCCGTTCCACTCCATTCATTAATTTATAGAGCTCTATCATGTCTTTCCTCAGCCATCTCTTTTCCAAGTTGAAGTGTCCTAACCCTTTAAAGCTTTCCTCATAGGGGTATCCTTCTGTCTCCTTTACCATTTTGGTTGCTCTTCTCTGGACCTTTTCCAATTCTGTTATAAGAGGCTGTAATGACCATTCAGAATTCCTTAAAATGCTAAAAACCTTCCTCTTTTCTGAATACTACTCACTGCCCCCTTAAACCCCAGAACTCCTCCTTACTCCTAATTAACTCTCATTAAACTAGCAAAATCCCCCCTTCTCCCCCTCCATCCCCACTTCCACAGACCCCTTTTCTAACCCCCTAATTAATGTAAATCATTCTGTTTGGAGTGGAGGAGTGGCCTAGTGGTTGGGGCAAGGTACTTCAGGCCAGAAGGTCAGGGGTTCAAATCCCACTAGAGGACAGCAACCTTGGGCCGGAAGGACTGGGGTTTCTAGTTCCACAGGTGCTCCTTGTGGTCTTGGGCAAGCCACTTAACCCTCCATAGCCCATGTTCCCTGTAAAATAGTTATCTCCAAGTTATAATGCCCTGTTCAATGTAATTTCAGTTTGTTCAATGTAAACCACACTGATGCAGAATAGCACAGTATATAAGAGAATGTAAATAAATAAATGTTCAACCATTGTTAAAATTGTTTTTGTTCCATGTAAAACAGCTGTAATCACACTATTACTTTTGTTAATCGTAAACTGTTTTGAATTGGAGAAAAATGGTATATAAAAACATGTTAAATAAATAAATACAATTAAGATATGGTGACCAGAATTGCACACAATATTCAAGGTACAATCGCACCATGGAACAATACAGAGGCATTATAATATCCTTGGTTTTATTCTCCATTCCTTTCCTTATGATTCCTAGCATTCTATTTCCTTTCTTGGCCACCACTTCACACTGAGCAGAGGGTTTCAATGTCTTCTCCATGATGACACCTAAATCCTTAAATCTTTTTCCTGGGTGGTGGTCCCTAATGTGGAACATTTCATCGTGGAACCATAGTCTGGGTTTTCTTCCCTAAGTGCATAACTTTGCACTTGTCCACATTAAATTTCATCTGCCATTTGGATGTTCAGTCTTCCAATTTATCAAGGTCACCTTGCAATTTTTCACAGTCCTTTTGTGTTTTAACAACTCCTTGCAGCTTCATTTTCAGCCCTCTAGTTTTACAGCTTCCTCTTCTTTGAAAAAGGTTTGTTTGTTCATTAATACCCTTTAAATATTTAAACGTTTGTATCATATCTCCCCTGTCCCTCCTCCCCTCCAAGGTATACATACTTAGGTCTTCTGGCGCAGATCCAAATCATTTTGGTCACCTTCCTCTGAACCATTTCAAGTCTTTTTGTATCTTTTGTGGGATATGGTCTCCAAAACTGAACTCAATACTCCGTGAGGCCCCACCAATGACTTGCACAGGGGCACCTCCTCTTCCTTTCTGCTGGTCATCGCTCTCTGTTTGCAGACCAGCATCCTTCTGGCTTTGTCTCCCGCCTTGTCACATTGTTTCACCACCTTGAGATCCTCAGACACTATCACTCCGAAGTCCTCCTCCTAGTCCAGCACACAACCTCTTGCCCCCTATCGCATACAATTCCTTCGGCTTTCTGCATCCCAAGTGTATGACTCTGCACTTCTTTGCAGTAAATCTTAACTGCCAAGCATTGTTATTTCAGAATCTAGATCTCTAGGAGTAGCATAATGGTTATAGTAATGGCCTAGAAACAGAAGCCAGGGTTCAAAGCCCACTGCTGCTATCATTGAAATTGCGCTGAGTACTGGGGAAGATGGAGTGCTTTTCCTTCTACACCCTCTGGATGTTTTTCAGCCAAAACAAGCACTTTCCTGGCATCTTTTTTTTTAATTGTTGTTGTTTTCTTTATGTGCCTTCAAGTCAATGCTGACTCCTGGCAACTCAGCAGCCCTTGGGTTTACTTGGCAAGTATGACCGGAAATAGATTGCCAGTCCTTTTCTTCCAAGGCAATGGAGGGTAAAGTGACTTGCAAAAAGCGTGCTAGTGGGAATCCAACTCAGATCTCTTGGGTAGTAGGTTTTTGCTCTAACCACTAGGCTACTCCTCCACCTTAGGCATCTAGAACAGGTCTAAACGTAGATGCCATGCAGGACATTTCTGAGATAGGTGAGGATGTCCAGGTTCCTGGGAACACCCCAGCCATGACTCCACCATGCTCCTGTTCAGACTTGGACGTACATAGACCCAGCTTTTAAAATGGGTCTCGAGACGTCTCTGTGCCCGTTTTTGGATGTCAAAAGCACAAATAAGGCTTCCAAAATGTCCCCCATAGTGTCCCCTTTTCCATGTCGTTTATTCAGCTTTTCAATGCCTTTCTTACTAGTGTTCCAAGTGTGTGTAAATTGTGACAGTGTTGGTTTCCATTACCTCTACTGATACATTTTTCTAGCATCTATCAGGGGCGGAGGATTGCTTTTTTGGTTGGAGTGCAGCCCAAGCTCTGCTCCCATTTTGATTTTTCACTTTTCACTTAGTCATTCTTACATACATTTTTTTATGTAAAATAATATAGTATATCCCATTTACATGAGATATTTCCAGGCCAACCAATATGTTTCACTTTACAAGTCAACTTGCAAAAACCATTATTCAAATTCTCATCTCACATCAGTAACAGCAACACAGACTTTATGATATTATGTGTAGTACAAAACCCTGCAAATGAACACTCAGCAGCTTACCATACCATAGTTAAGTTTATAGTTTATGGCATTTTAATCAATTTTAAGTGATCATGCATCTAAAAACTGCCATTAAACATGCATGATCACTTAAAATTGATTAAAAAGAACTGGTTGGAGGACACTTTTTAATAGCACCCTCATTTTAAGTGTCTGACAAAAATTACCTGATATGGAGCAGTTTTTGGTATAGGATTCTGTGAGTTACATATAGACTTTTGAAATCCAGCAAAGTGGTTTTACAAATATAACAAAGTAAATTAAATTAAAAATATTGGAAATAAACACATTAAAAAGTTACAATTTCTTGTCTCTAGTAAATGGGATAGGAGAGCAGAGTTAAAGTGAAAATAAAGAAATGAAGCAGTTACTCTGCTTGTCGCAAGTTTATATTTTCATTTTCCATCAGGATTTGCTTGTAAATCAAAGGCCAATTGATAGTGATAAGGTTTTAATGCTTTCTTGAATTTGTTTAGGAAGATCTCTTCTTGGTTAAAAAGAGGTAATGCTTTTCATAATTGGGGGCATAGGCAGTGGAAAGGGGTGGGCCATAGGGGCCATGGCCCCACCAATATTTTGCGCAACACAATATCAGCAATAGAGATCTTGGAGGTGGATTGGAGATTGGTTTGTTTGGCCCCTCCAACTAAGAAGATGTTCTGCTGCCTCTGCTGGGGGGCATGGCATACTAGCACCAACTCCAAGAACTCAAAGTGCCCTTTTTATTAACACATAGCTCGAGCTATCTGCTGCATGGCCCATTTTACTCCTTTGAGCTGTGGGTCAGATGGCTGGAGCTAAGTGTCAGTTAAAGGGGCCGAAACTGCACTAACCTTTCCTATGAAAAGTCTGCACTGCAAATATTCTAGATCATCAATACACCTCCAGTTGGGAAAAGAAAACAGGCTAGACTGCTGCAGATTCCTACACAGAACCTCCATGTTAACAGAAATCCTCACCTAGGTTGTACAGACAAAACACAGGGATTTACAAATATAAAGACAAAAAAATGAAATGGAAAATCCAAGAAATGAGATGCCATAATCGCGGAAGAAAGTAACAGAAATGCATTTCCTCCTGTACTGAACAAAATACAAATACATAAAAATTACATACACAATTTTCAAAGCAGACATATTTTATTCTCTAAAATCTAAAAAATAATTTGTTTGTACCTTTGTTTATTTTTTGCACGTGGGTTGTTCCTGGTCTGTCTTTACCACTTCCTCTTGTTGATCGTCTCCTAAGTCCTTTTTCAGAGTCTTATTTCCATGTTTTGTTTCTTTCAGTCCCTTGTCTTCTTCCCTTACTCCACTACATCTGTCTTAGACAGTGGTCCTCTATTTCATCTTCTTTCTCCATTTCTATCACTGCCTTTTTATTTTCCTATGTCTATGCCTTCTCCCTCCTTCAGTTCTCAATCACTCTTTTCATCTTTCTCCTACTTACCAGTTTTCCATTTCCTACTCTTACCTAACTTGTCCTCCCATTCCCCACCTCATTCCTTCTTCAGCCTCCTATTCAGCTCTAAATTTCACCCAATTTTAACTCCCCCATTTCCACCATTTGCACTTATCCCCTAGGATTCCTTTCCCAGCCTCACACACCTTCCTCTCAGTCCCTCAACAGCTAAAGCTCCTTCCCTGTCATTCAGCTCTGCTCCACCTCCAGTCCCTTTCTTGTGTCTTACCCACAATGCAAGCTCCTATTCACCCTTTACCTCCCCCATTTCTACCCTCTCTCTCCCCCATTTCCACCCTCTCTCAACTCATTCAAAGACCTGTCCCCTTCCTTTGTCTCTTACCCTCTCCATAGCCCTCTGCCTCTTTCTCCTCTTTTCCCAACATCCATTGACCCCTGCATTTCCCCTTCCCAAGCATGTACTCACCTACCTCCTTCTCCAATATTCATTTACTCTGCTATTCCTCGTCTTTACGTCAATATCCATCCCTCTTCCTCTTCATCTCCATTTTTCCCTGCACATGCCCTTGTTTCTCTGCATCACAGTATCTGTACTTCTCTTCCATCGCACCCCCTCAGAATCAGCATCTGCCAGCATCAGTCCTCAGCCCCCTTCTCCCAGCCCCACCCCAGCATGTGTCAGCATCAGTACCCAGCCTCCTCCTCCAAGTCCTTTCTACTGTGTGTTGTTGTTGTTGTGTAACCCAGGGGTTAAATTTGGCGCTTGCGCTGGGGTGGGTGACTGATTTGAATGGTTGTTAATTGTGCTTGATGGTTTGGAATCCTGAGTGAATATTGATGTGCAGGTTGTTTAAATTGGACAAAGTTATAGGTAATTTTCTGGAGGAAAATGTATAGTGTCTAAAGTAATGTATTAATTGGAAATTGGAAATAGTGGGATAAGTTAGTTAGATAAGCTAAGTGGAATTATAGGTTTTGAATTAGTTTGGAAAGATTTTGGTGTGTAAACCTTTCAAATTAAGGTCATGCCATTCACTTTATTGAGGAATTACAGTTGGAAATAAAATGGATTTTTCTTTGCAAAAGTTAGAACATGCTTTAATGACTGATCTACATATTCCTAGAGCATGCTTATGATTGGCTAGTGGCTCTAGTATGGAAATTAGTATTGTCAAAAGAGTCACTGTAACCGTGACAACAGGAAAGTATAATCTGCATATTCTTAAAGCCTGTTTTTAATTGGTTAGCAGCTCTAGTATTGAAATTGGTGATGTAAAAAGAGTCATGGTAACCTTGACAACCACAAAAGGTTTGTTGTTGAAAAAGAGAGGAGAGCTTAAACTGTAACGGAAAAGCAGAAGTGAGTTGTGCTATGCTAGAAAGATGAGCTGTTTATTCCAGTAAAGAGGTACAAATAGATGAAGAATTGTTTCCAGAGAGAAATTGTTGCTGAAACTTTAGCAAAGTGAATGACATCCCTGATTTTTCTGTGGCACTGGACTATACTTATGGAGAAGTATTGTCAGATAATAAAGTAAGGAGAGCTCTCTTGAAGAGGGAGGCTGAGAGGAAGTAGCAGTGTCTATGAAGTGTCTTGCTATTTAGTAGCTTACAGTATGTGGTGCTGGAAATTCTAAAGTAATAAGATACTTGCACAGTGAGTGACCGATGTCACTGTAGCAGAAGAGAAATGCCTGGAGCCATAGAAGGTAATTGATGAAGGAAGGCATTGTTTAGAAAAAGGGAATTCATAAGTAAAGCTCTGTGTGTAGTTAGGGAAATACAGTAAAGATTAGACTTTTCTATTCAGGGACTTGAATTATATTTTGATTTACTTAGACAGTTAGGGATTTATATGGAATAATTTCACAGTGTTTGCTCGATGGTTGATAAGTTAGGTAGGGTTTTGTATTTTTGATTTGTTTAAAGTTAGGTAGTAGGCTGGAGATTAAGAAGACTACCGTCAGCTGAGCAGCAGTGATATTTCGACTAACAGGAGCTCCCAACAAAAGAATTCCAAAATCATCAAACGACATAAGACAATTCTACAACCACAGATGCCAAACAACTGCTGAAACTACAAAGAGCTAAGTGTTCATAAAGAATGTGTTTAGAGAGAACAAGGACAATTGATACTTACCTGAGAAAAGAAACTGATAAAAGTGATGTTCTGAACTTTTCTCTAGAGATAAAAGTGATACAAATGTTCAAGTTGTAAGAAATCAAACTAGAAAATTGTTATATAGAAATTAGGAAGAAGAAAAGAAAAGGAATACTACTACTTATCGGATGTGTTATTCAGAAATGTTAACCTTCGATAGATGAATATCACACTTGATTTTTGTTTTTCTCTTTTGCATTTAATGGAGAAATGTTCTACAGTAAAATGTACAATAAGTACTAAAAAGTAAGATGTTGAATACAAAGTAAATTAAATCTATTATTAATCTAACCATCTATAATAAAAAAAATAAAATTGATATATTTACCACTTGGAACCCGAGTTCTAAGAATTCTTTTAGTTTAATTCCTTCACTTAACTTTGAGCAAAGTGAACGAGGTTAGTTTTATTTCTGTGCCTCGTTGTCTGAGTTTACTCCACCTCTTGGCCACAACTACTACCATCATATTTAGGGGTGGAGGCGAGCTCAGACACAGCGGGGTCACAATTGTTAAGTGCCGTTGAATCTGTGTCGACTCATGGTGACCCTCTGGATAGTTGTCCTAAATTGTGTTCAGTCTTCAGTCAGGTGGCTCATAGTTGACAGACTGGCACCCGTAGCTGCTGTTATTGTATCGATTCATCTCATTGCTGGCCTTCCTCTTTTGCATTCACCTTCTACCTTGCCAAGCATGATGTCTTTCTCTAATGATCTCTCTCTTCGCATGATGTGTCCAAAGTATGAAAGTCGAAGTCTTGTCATCTGAGCTTCTAAAGAAAGCTTAGGTTTGATCTCCTCTAGTACTGATTGGTTTGTTCTTCGGGCAGTCTATGGTATACACAGTATTCATCATCAGCACTATAATTCAAAGGCATCAATTTTCTTCCTATCTATCTTTTGATTTTGCTAGTTGTCATGATCTTTGTTTTCTTTACATTAAAGTGAAGGCCAATTTTAAGACTATGTTACTTGATCTTGAGAAGCAAATGTTTCAGGTCGTCTTCACTTTCAGCCAGTAATGTGGTATCATTGGCATAGTGAAGGTTGTTGATGAGTCTTCCACCATTCTTCACACCTCTGTTGTCTTCATACAATCCTGCTTCTCTGATGATTTGTTCTGCATATAAATTAAACAGGTAGGAGGAAAGTATGCAGTCTTGTTGTATACCTTTGATGATTTTAAACCATTCTGTTTCTCCTTGTTCTGTTCAAGCTGTTGCTTCTTGATCAATATAAAGGTTGTGCAAGAGAACAATCAGGTGTTCTGGTATACCGATGCTTCTTAATGTGGCCCAGAGTTTCTCATGGTTTACACAGTCAAAAGCCTTGCTGTAGTCAATAAAGCACAAATAGATATCCTTTTGGTATTCTTAAGTCTTTTCAAGGATCCATCTCACATCCACGATGATGTCTCTTGTTCCTTGCCCTTTCCTGAACCTTGCTTGCACTTCAGGTAGTTCTCGTTCCAGGTATGATTGTAGTCTCTGTTGTAGAATTTTGCTGGCATATGGGATCAGAGAGATTATGCGATAACCTCCACAGTCAGTTGGATCACCTTTCTTTAGTATTGGTATAAACAGATCTTGTCCAGTCAGTTGGCCATGATATCTTCCAAATTTCCTGGCAGAGCCTTGTAAGTATGGTAACAACTGCATCAGATTGCTGTAATACTTCTATGGGAATGCCATCAATGCCTGGTGCTTTGTTCTTTGATAAGGCTTTCAATGCTACTTCAACTTCTTCTTTCATCACCAATGGTTCTGGATCATAAGGTACAGGTTGAAACAGCTGTTGGTCCACTTGATCTTTATCATATAAAAACTCTGTATATTCTTTCCACCTTTTTTTGATCTTCTCAGCATCATTCAACATGGATGCTTGAGCATGTTGTAACATTCCAATTTGAGGCTGGAATTGTTTCTTTAACTCTTGTAGCTTTAGGAAAGCGATCTTGTTCTTCCTCTAATAGTTTCTGCTTCTGTTTCCTGGCATGCATCATTGTAGTACTTCTCCTTGTCTTGTTTTGCTGCACGTTGGAAATCTTTGTTGAGTTCTGTGATTGCCTCTCTTTCTCCTCTGGCTTTACCTTCTCTGCATTTCTGGGCAGTTTGCAGAGTTTCTTCAGTCATTCATTTTGGCCATTTTTGCATTTTCACCATTTATAGAGACTTCTCGCTTTCTTCCAACACAACCTTCTTGATGTCATTCCATAACTTTTCTGGAGCTCTGTCATTTGTATCTAAAGCAGCAAACCGATTTTGTAGGCAGTATTTAAATTCCAGTGGTATATTCTCAAGGTCTTATTTTGCTACATTCATGAGTGGCTTTCTCTTTTTCAACTTTAGCTTGAGTTTGCATACTAGTAGTGGGTGATCTGTACTAAAGTCAGCTCCAGGTTTTGTCTTTGTTGATGTAATAGAGCTTTTCCATCATTGACTTCCACAGATGTAGTCAATTTGATTTTTGTACAATCCATTGGGTGAAGTCCATGTGTACAGTCGCCGCTTGTGTTGCTGGAAGAAGGTGTTTGAGATGAATAGATTGTTGGTCTTGCAGAATTCTATTAATCTTTCTCCAGCTTCATTTCTGTTGCCAAGTCCATATTTTCCAACCATTTTGTTGCCTTCTTTATTGCCAACGTTTGCATTCCAGTCACCCATGACTATCAAGATATCCTGTTTGCATGTTCTGGCAATTTCAGCTTGTATTTGTTCATAGAACTCAACAATATCATCCTCTTTTGCAACTGTTGTTGAAGCATAAACTTGAATTATAGTTGTGTTGATAGGCATTCCTCGTAGACAAATAGAAATTAAGCGTTCACTGACTGCATTGTATTTCATTACAGTTTTTGCAAGTTTCTTCTTCTTTGTCTTTCATTTCCAGAATAGTAGATCATGTGATCATCTGATGCAAAGTGCCCAATGCCAGTCCATTTTAGTTCGCTGACACTCAACAGATCAAGTTGTACATGTTCCATTTCATTCTTGACCACTTCCAACTTCCCTTGGTTTATGTTTCGTATGTTCTGTGTCCCAATATGTAAGACATCTTTGCAGCGTCTGACTCATTTCATGCGCAGCTACATCAGCAGTCAGACGTCCCGAGGGCTTTGATCCAACCATGTCATAAATGCTGGCTTTACTCTGAAAAGTCTTGAGCTCCTCTTCAGTAGCCACTTGAGTGCCTTCCAGTCTCATCTTCCAGCACTATGGTGCAATTTGTTTTGTTGTGACTATCCATTGGGTTTTCATGGCAAGATACAGAAGTAGATTGCCAGGCCTTTCTTCCGCGCAGTTTAAATTTAATGTTGTTACCGTTGTCACTCTCACTTGGTTTGCAGCTTGTCGTGCTGTGAGGGCTTGCGTGCATCAGTGATGCTGAGAGCTAAACTATCGGTAGTTTAACTACTGGCAGGGTCTCCCAAGATGGACAGGTCTCAGCTGAGGTCTCAAAGTGGGCCTGCACCTTAATGTAAAGAAGACAAAGATCATGACAACTGGCATAATCAACAGGTTCATCGTTGAAGAAGAAGAAATTGAAATTGTAACAACTTTAACCTACTTGGATCAACTATCAATAAAGAAGCAACAAGCAGTCAAGAAATCAGACGACACATTGCTCTTGGCAGAATGGCTATGAAAGACCTAGATAAGATTCTCAAGAGCAGAGATTTCTCTCTCCATACAAAGATTCAACTTGTTCAAGCCATGGTATTTTCAATAACATCATATGGATGTGAAAGCTGGACAGTGAAAAAGATAGACAGGAAGAAAATTGATGCCTTTGAATTATGGTGCTGGCGGCGAATACTGTGTATACCATGGACTGCCCGAAGAACAAATCAGTCGGTACTAGAGGAGATCAAACCTAAGCTTTCTTTAGAAGCTCAGATGACAAGACTTCGACTTTCATACCTTGGACACATTATGTGAAGAGAGAGATCATTAGAGAAAGACATCATGCTTGGCAAGATAGAAGGTCAGCGCAAAAGAAGAAGGCCAGCAATGAGATGGATCGCTACAATAACAGCAGCTACGGGTACCAGTCTGTCAACAATGAGCCGCCTGACTGAAGACCGAACACAATTTAGGAAAGCTATCTAGAGAGTCGCCATGAGTCGACTCCGACTCGACGGCACTTAACAACAAACTGTTGTCACAGAAATGTGATCCTCCGCCGCCAGCACTGTCCCATTCTGCTGCTGCCCAGATAGGTGGTTTGTCTTGGTCTGGCACCTCAGCTGAGACCTGTCCATCTTGGGAGACCCTGCCAGTAGTTAAACTACCGACAGCTTAGCTCTCAGCATCACTGATGCACACAGGCCCTCACAGCATGACAAGCTACAAACCAAGTGAGGGCTACTATATCTAGTAGCATGGTAAGCCCACCATGAATGGGAAAATCAAAACAACAACTTTCTACCTAGGCCCAACACTATTACTACTTATCATGTGTATAGCGCTGCATTGTGCTCCTTTTCCAAAAGAAAAGTCACGTAGGGCAGAGTCACCCAGGCTTACTGGAAAATGCTGCTCTTCTTCCTCCCCAACAGCTTTTCCAGTCCAAAAACTCTACAGCTGCTATACACAGACATCAAAAACTTCCAGCAATTGCAACCTGCAGCTAAAAAAGTCAGGGTTTGTGTGCAAGGCTAACATTTAAACAACTTATTGCTGCATGGCCTGTTTGGATAGGATATATGCTTTAATACTTTTTTCCCTGTAAAACATTAGTTTGCATAATGGATAGCCAAAGGAAAAGGATAAGATAAATTAAGCCAAGTAATACACACAAATAGGTTTTAGCAAGCAACATGCTATCTTAGTACTGCAGACACTCACTTGGGCCTTTCTGAGAACTTTTGACTCGCTTCCTAATTTTGTCAACTGCCTTCCAACAGGAGCTGGATAAAGAACAGTAAAATCCACATGGTGGTGCTCTGTGCTTCCCACCCTGCTGACCTCCCTGCTCTTGGCCTTTTCTAAATCAGGCCCATGGACCATCCGCAGCCTGAAGCCAAGAGCACCTCAATCAAACTGGCAAAGGGAAAACAAAGGCTTACCCTTACCCCAAGGTATTAATGAACTTGTGCCCCATTCAGTCTCCTTCTTTCACCTACTTTTCAGAATGGCGGGAGCTGGTTCTTTGCTCCTGTTGCTCTGTCTGTCTTTTAGTCTGCCAGTAAGGTGGCTAGAGTCGTAGAGCTGTACCTGCCACTCCAAGCAGGTTACTCCTCTCTATTAAGAAGTTATTTATGTTTGCCTCAATTCCATCATCTTGCTATGTAGTAATCAATCCTGTGTGTCTTTTTGAACTCCATGAAGGAAAGCAGTGTTGCTGCTTGCTTTCTGTGCTTAAGATGGAGATTTTTTCCTTAGAGGGAGGGATGCAATAGATTATCCATAAGAACTAGGAGACCGATATTCAAAAAGGTTGATATTCAAACCCCATGGTAGTTAGCCGTGGCACTTAAATAACGGCAGGATGATGGCTGGCCCCAGCGTTTGTTCAAGGTGTTGGCACCACTAGGCAAACCTTAAGCCTTATGCCCCCTTGACTGTCAATCTATTTAACTTTGAATGCAGTGCTAAACGGATAAGTGTTGGCACATATCTGGTTAGCAGGACCCCTCTCTGGCTTGCAACTTAGGAAAGCTTTACATGTGGCCTAAGTTGCAATCTGGATAAGTGTCGGCTCAATATCATGCTACTCCCGATAAGTGCCAGCAAATTTAAGGACCACCCCTGCACTAACCAGATAATGCTGGAACAGTCTGTCCAGATAGTGGTGCTGAATATTGCGTTCTGCCCCCTTAGCTGACTGGCTAAAGCCTCTGATATTGGCCCATACTATCTCAAGACTGAGCAGTGGATCAAAAGTTATACCTTGAGCCAAAGCATGAAGCCAGGAAGGTTTCAAGGAGACTGGGGGGAATGGTCACATGCAACATTCAACCTATAAGAGTAAACATTACATGATCCTACCAGGAAGCTGCTGGTTTTAGTTTACAGGCTGTCAGCACAATACAAAGCAATGTAAACAGGCACACGTAAGCAGTGTGGGGCAGAATAATTTGTGCTGCAGCATTTGTCTTTTTTTAGTAACCCTTCACTGAAATGTTTACATCTATTTGTTGTACTTCAAAAGGTATCCAGAATTTGATAGAACACCATAATAGGGGTGTCACTAGAAACCTGAAGAAGAGCAACATTACCTCTTTTTTTCCCATAGAAATATCTATGTATGCACCTGAGTGTACTCTTGGTTGTTTTATCACATTGACTGTGTACTGTGTACTCTTCGTTGCTTTATCACATTGACAACAAGCTTCGGGCTATTTAAGATAAATAGCAAAAATCCTAGAATAACTAACATGTACCTTTATAACTAAGATAAGGTCAGGGCTCAGGAATTTCTGGGGCCTGTGGTTCCTTATGAGACCCTCTACCACATTTAGCAGCAAACCATGATGCTCCCACTTAAGGACTGACACTTGTGAGTGTAGTTTTAAGCCATCTATATACCTCTTCTACTGCTTGTTTCCTAAACTGCTTGTTCTGATTCAGACCTCTTATATAACCGATATGAAGTCACACAGCAGAGCTTTTTCGCCCAAAAAGCATGACTCACTCAGTTGGACTGTCTGAATCAAAGATTTTATGTCCGATCTCTAATGCACAGTCATACATTTACCATAGAGCATGAGTCTGGTTGTCATTTGTGTCCAGCTGCAATTAAGAGGTACTCCTTTCTGCAATGCTGTAAAATAGAAAGATCTAAAGGGTAGCTTGGGAGATGCCACTGTTCATTTCAGCAGAAAGGAAAGAGCAAAAGCAGGAGAAGTAGTGGAAGGAACATTGGAGTTAGTATTAGAACACAGATTGCAGGAGAGAATGGGCGGAGGCTGAGACTGCATCTATTTCCAGTAAAGTGCATGTACAATATATAGAACTGAGAATGCTGAAATCAATGTTTCTACTTCATTTCTTACCCTTAGACATTACTATAGATAAACCACAACAATGCCTATATATAGGATGCCTTTATATCAATTATTTAAGAACTAATTGAACCAGTCATTGATCCCTAGTGCTTTGTGGTTGAAATTGAAAAGGTGAAACCAAAATCCCTCAGAGGAAGTAGAAGCTCTGCTGATACATTCATTTTGATTTGTTCATTTTTTTCAGATTACTACTCAGGATTTATGATCTGGGAGGAGGGATGGTGGTAATCAGATGCTGCTTACAGTCTCTGTTGTAGGTGTCAATGACACACCTAGTCAAAGGCACCATCGTCGCTCTCTACAAATATGCACATTTGTAGAGAGCGACGATGGTGCTTTTCGGCAAGTATTAACGCTGTTTTCAATGTTGAATACTGTCATTTGGAGGGTCCCTTATTAGTGACGGGGATATGTTGTGACATTTAGCTATGGAGAACCTGTTCTGAAATTTTCAGCCTGATCACAGAGGAACCTGGTGACGCTGCAGTCATCCCTATGGTCCAGGTACTGGCCACCCATTCATAGTCCCCCCCAGATTTGTGGATGAGCACACTAGATCCTTCAGTGCTACACTCAAACCACACACACACACTCTCACTTGCAGTCTCAAAAAAAAAACCTTCTGCCAAAAAGATGTCCTGCACCCATCAACAGCTGGTATAACATTATAGCATGGAGTCCCAGGACTCGTACAGTCCCAGTTTCGAGGACGTAGGAATAGGAATTGTTAGGGAATCCTGGATTTGCTCCTTTAGCACAAACAGCAAATGTCAGTATAGCCAGTATAATTGCTCTTCTTAATATTTCTGTGGGGGTGTTTATTAATGTTTCTTTACCTTTACAGCCTTCCCACACCTCTGCTCTCGGTTCTGTAAAACACACCAGTTCTACAGACACACATTTGTCAATATGGGATGCACTGAAGAGCAGAGCAGAATATTTTCTAAGTCCTGACCTTATTCCACTTTTCTGCAGGAATAACTTGGATGTACTCGGGAAACACTGAAGACATACACAGACCTTTCCTGAATATGCTTTATACGTCTCTGTGACTGGCCATGACTGGTTCCACCCCCTCCAGCCCACGTTCTGAGATCCCCGTGCTAGCACCGTGTATGTGCAGGACCGTGTGGCTTTGGAATAAGGTTCTAGACGGTTTTGCGAGATAATCATCTATCCCTCATGCCTAACTGGCTTATTCATGTTCTGGAATGACCTCCTAAGCAAATAACACACAGGTTTTGCCAAATATTGCATGTTAAACAACAAAAGCGTACATTATTTGTCTTTAAAAAATAAATGTTTATTCTAACAGATGGAAAATAATAGTAAGATGCAAAGCAAAGTGAATAACACAGCTTGTGTCTAATCTTGCAAGCTGCTTTATTCCTAAAAAGATAACACAACCTTTGAGGAATGGCCCAATGCTCTTGGGGAGCCTCGTAAAGGGACTAATGCTGGGATCGCTCCTGTCCCACCTGCTAGACATCAGAGAACCCCCAGTAGGTCCCAGAGGGTCTGGGGGAGGGGGAGGTCTCTTCTGAGAAGGTGGGAGATGCCTGACATAGGGCATAGGGAAGGGAAGAGAAAGGAAGAGGAGATGTTGGACACATGGGTTAAAGAGAAGGGAGGAAGAGATGCTGGACATCTGGAGAGGGGGGGGGGGTGCTTGATACCTGGGAGGTTGAAAGGGGAAAATGCTGGACATGGGGAGTAGGTAAGAGAAGGAAGGGGCGATGCTGGACTATAGGAGTTGGTGGGAAGAGAAGGGGAAATGCAGAACATGGGAGAAGAAAAGGGGAGCAATGCTGGACATGGAGCAGGGACGGGAAGGGAAGATGCAGGATTATGGGGTGAGATAGGGAAGATAAGGGGGTATGTTGGACACATTCTAGGGATGGGAAGAAAGTGGAAGATACTGGACACAGGAAATGAGGGGAGAAAGACGGGAGGCCTTGAAAGAAGGCAAGAGAGATAGGGAATGGGAGGACTGGGTTAAAGGAGATAGAAAGCTGTAATTTGATGCAATACTAAAAGACAGATTGAGCACTGAATGCTCAGGAGGTGTGAAATCTGAGTGGATAGAAAAGCAAAAAAATAAATGAAAGAAAGCTGAAAGTGAAAAACCAAACGTCAGACAGATGTAAGGAAAGAAGTTAAGATAGAAAAGAACTGGCAGATTGTCAGAAGATCATGGGAACAGCATTAAGAGAAGACACACAGAAGAAAGCAAATTGGAAGCAAGATGATTAGAAAAATAAAATGACCAGGCAGTAAAGCTAGAAAAAAGATTTTTATTTTCACTTTGGTGACTGGAACATGTCAGTTTTGGGGCTTTGCATCGTATCTTATATTTTGCACAATATGTGGGAAATGCATCACTGTTTGTTGATTTGTCTGTTTAGTAGTGGAGGAGCAACCTAGTGGTTAGAACAGTGTCCCACTGGCTCTCCTTGGGAAAGTCACTTAACCCCCATTGCCTCAGGAGCAAACTTACAAGCCAATGCAGAAAGCCAAAGCTAGATGCACGCTGAATCTACTTTTTACGCGCCTGACAATACACACCTTTTAACATGCGATTCAGCAAAAATAGGGTATGTAAATTAAGGATGCAGTAACCATGCACATGCAAATGAGTCACCCATTAAACTGGGTGCAAAATGGCAATGTTAAACAGGGAGATCAAACCAAAGACATGCACACAAGAAGTCAGCGTCAGTTTGGCATTCTCTCCAAGAGAAACCAGCACCGCATGGCTAATTTGCATATCGGCACCAACAGTATTTTGATGGCATCGGGGACAATTGTGGCATCAGGAAAAGCCCTGATGCCATCAAAATACTGTCAGGGGCCAGTGCCCCAACAGAAGGAGAATCCCTGGTGGGCCAGCGGCCCTGATCCTCCCACCCAACAGTATTTTGATGGCATCGGGAACAATCGCAGCCTCGGGAAAAGTCCACAATGCCATCAAAATACTGTTAGGGGCCAGTGCCCCGACAGAAAGTGACTACCTAGTGATCCAGTGGCCCCTGTACCCACTGCCCCCCACAAAAATAAAAAAAAATGGTGGTCTTGCGGCCCCTCAAATCCTCACCCGTCACCCAAAATAAAATAAATTAACCTGGTGTTCTAGTGGCCTTTGAACCCCCCCCCCCCAAAAAAAATTGAAATAAAATAACCTGGTGGCCTAACAGCCCCTAAATCCACCACCTCCCACCCAGCACCTTAAAATAAGTGGTAGCGTTGCTTACATGCTCCCGCTTTGGGTGTGCCATCTTGAGAAATGGCAGCGCTTGGCCCCATCTGGTGCATCCTGGGATGCACCGGGTGAGGTCAGACTACCATATAAGATAGACTATGCGTTATATGCAGGGGCAGCCCAAGGGGGGTGCGGGGCCATGTGCGGAGACTCGGTGCGGGGCCTCATTTGCATAAGGGGCCTCATTTGCATAAACATTTGAATAACGTTACCATACACTAACTTTTAGTAAGCATGCCTCTTAATGAGTATATGGATAAAGAAAGACTAAAAGATTTCTACATTACTATAATTCAGTGCCAACCGCCAGGCACATTAGGAACTACTACAAACACTGCCCATTTAGAACCCATAGCAAACCCGCCATATCATAACAGCACTACCAGGACTCACAAAGCACCATACTCTACCTATCAAAAGGCAACACTGCAAATATTATACCAATACATTTCAGAGAACAACAATACATGACCTACTGGGGAAAGGGAACAAGTGGCAATGTCAAATAGGAATTAAATAAACAGAATACCTCAGCTCATTTACACATGCAGAACACAGACCATCACCAAACAAGGAATCACAATTTAGAAACAGGAAGACAATTAAACTGGGAACCCCAAAAGCCAAACTTGGAATGTACAACAACACTGTAGAAATAAAACTATAAATTAATTTCCTCTTGTACTAAACAAAGCGCAGACGTTAATGATGCACATTTCCCAGAGCTAATATATTCCAGTTAATAAATTCAAAATAAAGAGATATATTTTTACCTTTTGTGCATTTTTTTTCAGTTGCAATTGCTCCAGCCACTTTCTTCTGGTTTCTTTTTGTCTTCTGCTAACTCTCCATCGTCTGCTGTCCATTTGTCCTTTCTTCTCTCTTCTAATTTTTTTCCATTCTCTCTCTACATCTGCTTTAACATACTAATATTTCTCCTTTTGCTCTTTCCTCATTCCTATTTCATCCACTCAAATTTTACCCCTCCATCCTCAATCCCCACTTACTCTCCCAATACCCAGCCAATTGTAGATTTTTCTTCCGTCCCACACAAAATATTTTTCCCCTCTCCATTTCACTCTCCCAGCTCCATCCCATTCTAATCTCCCCCAACATCAGCTCCCTTCTAGTTCCAGCCCCACCCAGTATCCACTCCCTTCTAGTCCCCGCATCAACCCATTTTCAGTCCTAGCCCCCCCATCAGCCCATTTCCAGTCCTAGCTCCCCCATCCATTTCCAGTCCTATCCAAGTCCCTCCATCAGCTCATTTCCAATACCAGCCTCCCATCAGCCCATTTCTGGTCCTTTCCTAGCCCCACCATCAGCCCATGTCAAATCCTAGCTCCCCTCCACTCAGCCCATTTCCAATCCAAGCCCCCCTGAGCCTACTTCCAGTTTTAGCCCCTCCATGAGTCTATTTCAATCCAAGCCCCCACCACAGCCCATTTCCAATCTTAGCTCCCCCCAACACCCAATTCCCAGTCCTATCCTAGCCCCCTTCATCAGCCCATTTCCTGTCCTAGCTCCCTCCCCTCACAACCCATTTCCATTCCAAGCCCCCCTTGCCATCAGCTATTTGCAGTTCAGGCCCCACTTCCACTCAGCCCATTTCCATTCCAAGCCCCCCTCCCCATCAGCTATTTGCAGTTCAACCCCCCCTTCCCCTCAGTCCATTTCCAGTCCTAGGAACCCCCCAACCCATTACCAGTCCTAGCCCCCCCCCCCCATAGCCTATTACCAGTCCTAAGTCCCCATCAGCCCACTCTCAGTCCTAATCCCATCAGCCCATTTCCAGTCCTAACCCCCCATCACCCAATTTTCAGTTTAAGTCCCCCATAGCCCATTACCAGTCCTAACCCCCCATCAGCCCACTCCCAGTCCTAACCCCCATCACCCCATTTCCAGACTTAGCTCCCCATAGCCCCAGTCCTAACCCCCTATCAGCCCTCTTCCAGGCCTAACCCCATTAGCCCATTTCCATTCCTAACTCCCACCCCAACAGCCCAGGGAAATTTTAAAATAAAAAAAAAGCTGTCTGCTGCCGCTGCTGCTGCCGTGGCAACGCAGAATCACATATCCCGTGGGGTACTCCTTCCCCCCCCCCCCCCCGACAGAGCCTGCCCTCCCTGCATCAGCTCCGTCGGCTTTCAGAGCGCGAAAGGAGACTTTCTCCCTTGCGGCTCTGTTAAGCCCGCGGGGGAAAGTCCCATCAGCCCCTGCGGGCTTAACAGAGCCATGGAAGGGAAACTAGTCTCGCTTCGAGCCCTGAAAGCCAACGGAGCTGATGCAGGGAGAGCAGGCTCTGTCGGGGGGGGGGAGGGGGCCCGCGGGATATGCGATTCTGCCATTGCCGCCGCGGCGGCAGCAGCAGCAGCAGCAGACAGCTTTTTTTTTAATTTTAAAATTTACTTTGCAAGCAGAATGTTCTTTGCGCGGGGCCCCCTGAAACGCGGGGCCCTGTGCAAAAAACATTCTTGCTCAATGGACGGGCCGGCCCTGGTTATATGGCAGTCTAACCCTGCCTGGTGCATCTTAGGATGCAGTGTGAGGGGCCAGGCACCGCCATTTTTCAAGATAGTGGACTCAGAGTGAGAGCGTATAGGCAGCGCTCCAGCTTATTTTAAGGTACTGGGTAGGGGATGATAGATTTAGGGGCCACTAGGTTATTTTATTTTAATTTAATTTAATGTGGGGTGGAGGGTTTCAGAGGCTGCTAGACCACCAGGTTATTTTATTTTAGTGGGGGGTGGGGGTTTCTGGGACCACTAGACCATCAGGATATTTTATTTTTGTGGGTGGTGGGGTGTACAGGGACCACTGGAGCACCAGGAAGTCACTTTCTGTTGGGGCACCAGCCCCCGACAGCATTGGGATGGCATCAGGGGGTTTTCCCTGATGTCGCATTCATCTCCAATACCATCAAAATATTGTCGGGTAGGGGGGATCAGGGCCGCTGGACCACCAGGGATTCTCTTTCGGTTGGGGCATCAGTTCCCGACAGTATTTGATGACATCGGGGGCTTTTCCCGATGCTGCGATCGTCCTGATGCCATCAAAATACTGTCTGGTGTGGAGATCAGGGCTGCTGGGCCACCAGGGTTTTGATTTCACTGTTTTGTTGGCATCGGGGCTATGTCTGATCATCTGAGGAGAAGATGATTTAGGCATCGGGGAAAGCACCCAGTGCCATCAAAATACTGCCGGGGACACGCCTTAGACGTTTGTCACCTCAGACCCTGCAGTAAAAATACTGGCACTATGGCTGGTTGCAAAATCCTCTACACCTACATTGGACATAGCCAATGATTTGCATATCAGACTACATTGGACATAGCCATGATTTGCATATCAGACTATTATGAGCAGCTCATTTTACAAAAAGATTACAATAACTTAATAAACAAACATAAACAATACCATACAAACCTTGTACTAAAAGCCTGTAATAAACCCAAAGAACTTTGCAACATCGTTTGTACCCTAACGAATGACCCAACAATAAAAGATGAAAGCAAGATGTACCTGCAAACCTTTGCTGATTACCTAACAGCCAAGAACAGCACCAACACACACCAAACGAACATCTCCCTTATGGACACACCAGCAACAGATGGCTCTACAACTACCAATCAATGGAAGAACTTTAGCATTCCATCAACAAAACAAATAGAACAAACCATCACGGCTCTAAACACCACCACCTCTCCATCAGACCCCTGCCCGGTAACTTGGATTAAATCCACCAAAGAAGAACTCAAAACATGCATCCAAAAGATAGTAAGCACCTCTCTCACACAGGGCTACATGCCAAAAGCTCTCAAACAATCTACTATCTGCCCCATTCCTAAATCTACCTCATCCAACAGTACCGACCCTTCAACACACTGCCCAATATCCAGCCTCCCATTCCTGGCTAAAATAACTGAAAAAATTGTACAGAGACAGCTCCAAGATCATTTATTTAGACAGTTTTGTATACCGCCTTATCCTTCAATCAAAGCGATCACAACACAATTGGGGGATACATTTAACACACAGGGATATGAGACACATACACTAATACTTACAGGGAACATGGGCAATGGAGGGTTACGTGGCTTGCCCAAGACCACAAGGAGCATCTGTGGGACTAGAAACCCCAGTCCTTCCGGCCCAAGGTTGCTGTCCTCTAGTGGGAGATCATGTTGATGAATTTGCCCCATTAGATCCTCACCAACACAGATTCCGTCCAAAACATGGCATTGAGACACTAATAATAATAATAATAATAATAATAATACAATAATAATAATAATACAATACTAATTCAACAACATAATCAAAGGAATAGATAACATAAGGCAGGGGGCTTCCTACTAATATTTATAGATATATCATCAGCATTCAAAACAGTTTCCCATCACATCCTATTGAAGCGCCTAATGGAGATTGGACTACAGAGATACCACAATAAAATGGTTCCAATCATACCTCGAAGATAGACAGCAGAGAGTATTATCTAGGAACCTCACCTCAGAACCCTTCAAGACTACTCAAGGAGTTCCCCAAGGCTCATCATTATCAGCGCTTCTCTTCAACATCTATATTCAGTCCATATGCAAAATATTTAAAAAACACAAAATACAATACACCATATATGCTAACGACATCATGGCATATACCCCTATTCAACTAGAATCCCCAGATTATACCACTATATCAACCTGCATTCAAGAAATAACAACCTGGCTAACCAACAACAACTTAAACATCAACATAAAAAAACTGAAGCAATTATCATCATGAGAGACTCCAAATTCATTCCTCCTACTACTATCAACATATCCAATACACAGATTAAAATAAAAGATGAAGTCAGATACCTTGGAGTGATTCTAGACAAGCAACTCACCCTCCAACCGCATATCAACAAGATATCTAGAACAGTCTTCTTCAAACTCGCAACACTCCAGAGACTAAAACCCCTCCTCAATAAAGAACATTTCCGTACAGTATGCCAGGCAATCATTACACCTCTGCTGGACTACTGTAATATACTATTCCAAGGTCTGCCCAAACAAACCACCCATCCCCTACAATTAGTCCAGAACACTGCTGCCCGCATTATTACTAGCGCCTCAATACAAAACCATATAACTCCAATACTACAAGATCTGCACTGGCTACCAATCTCCTCACGGGCAAAATATAAATCAGCGCTCACCATCTTCAAAATTAAAACCAACATCTCAGCAGGAATACTACAAGAACTCATTGAAACCAAAACAAGCAAAAGACCAGACAGAAACATCACCGGAAACAATATACCAACACCTACTATATTCACAAGTACAAACAAATCCACATGCATGCGAGCCTTCTCTCTAGCTGCCTCTGCTATCTGGAATGTCCTCCCAGATAATCTAAAATCAACAACAGATATAAAAGAATTCCAGAAACTACTTAAAACTACTCTATTCATTGAACAATTCAATGAAAACCACCACCCAACCCTAACCATCCCACAAAACGAGTTACACAAGACATGACATCCACAACACATAAACATCCTATTACTCTGTTAAAATGTATATAGTTTTATATAATGTTATAAGAGACTACCCAGCTTTTAAGCTATAATGTTACTGTTAATGTTGGAATAGTTGAAGAATGTTACTGTTAATGTTACTGTTGCCCACTCCTTGTATATAACCCACTGTAAATAGCTCACTCCTGTATATACTGCACCCCAAATCAAGTTGTACCTACCCCCCCACACACACACACAAACAAACACTACCTTCACCACCAATGCATGCCGACACCCCCGCACGACCCCAATTCATTGGTTTGCAATGTAAACCGCTTTGATTCAAAGATAAAGCGGGATATAAATACTTTTAAATAAATAAAATTTTCCTACAATTTAAATACTTGTGCCGTTTATAGGGCACTAGTTTTTCTGTTGGTGTTTATGCGTGCATCCATCTGTTTTTTCTACATTTAAAATGTGCTTAAATGTGGCAATAACAGTGCTTAAAAGCCACGCTAGTTTTCTGCATCAACCTGTTAGACTGTAAGTTCTCTGTGGACATGGAAATACCTACTGGACTCGCCTTGAACTACTTCTGAAAGACATGAGATAAATACTATAAATAAATATTGTTGCTGTCTTGAGATGGATGGGGTGGAAAATGACTGCTCTTCCCTTCCCCCAACCCTTATTTGCTCAGTCCTAGCCCCCCCCCCCCCACCCCCACCTTCCCTTTTGGATAACAAGCGTCCCAGATTTGCCTGCAAAATATCTGGTAACCTTAGGGTTGCCACATCTTCCATCATGATTGAATCAACACTTTTGTACATTTTCAGTTCTTTAATAAGCTCCAAAATGTAGGGTCCTTCACGAGAAGCTGTAACTTTTGTAAAAGGGCCCCTTAATTGCTCAATACCAAGACATCCTTATCTTTCAGCATAAAATAATTTTTTCTAGAGAATCTTGAAACTGCTTCTGCATTATAGTAACATAGTATATGACGGCAAATAAAGACCAGTATGGTCCATCTAGTCTGCCCAGCAAGGTGGCAAGAGTAGGTGCACCTGCCGCTCCGTGCAGGTCACCCCTCCCCATGCCTTTGTTTAGGGTGTACCCACCACTCCATGTAGGTCACCACTGTTTACTGAGATATAAGAGATAGTTATGTTTGTTTTGATTTTATCCTATTGCTATACAGGGATCCACTGTCTCTGTCCCATGCCATTTTGAATTCTGTCACTGTATTTGCCCCCACCACTTCCATCGGAAGGGCATTCCAAGCATCCACCACCCTTTCAATGAAAATGTATTTCCTGACATTGCCTTTCAGTTTACCCCCTTGCAGCTTCATGTTATGTCCTCTAGTTTTACTTGCTTCCCCATCTTTGGAAGAGGTTTGTTTGTTCATTATTACTCTTTAATATTTACAGCTCTGAATCATTTCTCCCCTGTCCCTCCTCTCCTTCAGAGTGTACATATTTAGGTCTTTTAGTCTCTTCTCATAAGGCTTCTGACGCAGGCTACAAATCATTTTAGTCTCCTTCCTCTGAACTGTTTCCAGCCTTTTTATATCCTTTGTGAGATATGGTCTCCAAAACTAAACACAATATTCCAAGTGAGGCCTCACCAGTGACTTGTACAGTGGCACTAGTACCTCTTCCTTTCTGCTGGTAATTCCTGTCTGTGTGCAACCCAGCATCCGTCTATCTTTTGCCACCTCCTTGTCACACTGTTTCACCACCTTGAGATCCTCAGAAGCAATCACTCCGAGTCCTTCTCCTGATCCGTGCACACCAACCTTTCACCCCTTATCTCATACAATTCCCTTGGATTTCTGCTTCCCAAGTGCATGACAGAGCACATCTTCACATTAAATCTTCTGCCAAGCATTAGGCCATTCTTCCAGCTTTTGTAGATCTTTCCTCATGTTATCCACTCCCTCAGGGGAGTCCACTGTGTTGCAAAGTTTCGTGTCATCTGCAAAAAGACAGATTTTTCCATTCAGTCCTTCAGCAATCAGCAATATCACTCACAAATACGTTGAACAGTACCAGTCCTAGGACTGAACCCTGGGGCACACTGCTAATCATCTTCCTTTCATCCGAGTGAGTTCCATTTACCATCGCCTTCTGTTGTTTGTCAGTCAACCAATTTCTGATCCAGTTCACCATCTTGTCACCCATCCCCAAGCTGTTGAGTTTATTGATAAGCCTCCTATGAGGTACCGTATCAAAGGCTTTACTGAAATTTAGGTAGATCACATCCATTGCATGCCCTTGATTAAGTTTTCTGGTCATCCAGTCAAAGAACTCAGTCAGATTTTTTTAGCAAGATTGTCCTTTGATAAAACCATGTTGTCTTGGATCATGCAATCTGTTGGTTTCAAGGAAGTCCACCATTTACTCTTTCAGGAATGCCTCCATTACTTTTCCCGCCACCGAGGTAAGGTTTACTGGTCTGTAGTTTGTCACTTCTTCCCAATTGCCACTCTTGTGAAGAGGAACCACATCAGCCCTTCTCTAGTCCTGTGGAACTTCTCCTGTCTCCAAAGATCTATTAAAAACATCCTTTAAAGGCCCTACAAGAACATCTCTGAGCTCTTTCAGTATTCTGGGATGTATCCCATCCGGTCCCATGGCCTTAGCCACTTTGAGTTTTGCAAGCTACTCTAACACATCATTTTCTGTGAATGGTGTGGTATCTACTCCATTCCCATTTGTATATTTGCCAATCACAGATGGTCCTCCAGGATTTTCTCTAGGAAAAAAACAGAGCAGAAGTATTTGTTTAACATTTTTGCTTTTTCAATGTCACTTTCCACAAATCCGTTCTCAGCACTTGAGTCCTGCAATTCCACCTCTGATTTTCTTCCTCTCCCGAATATACCTGAAAAAAAGTTTTGTCACCACACATATTTAGTTATCTTTTCTTCTGCCTTTGCTTTTGCTATCTTTATATCTCTTTTTGTCTCTTTTAGTTTGATCCTGTATTCTTTTCTGTGTTCCTCTGTTTGCGAACTTTTGAATTTTGTAAAAGCTGTGTTTTTTGCCTTTATTTGTGCAGCCACTTCTTTGGAGAACCAAATAGATTTCCTTTTCCTCTTGTTTTTATTTACTTTCCATACATACGTATGTGTTGCCCCTTTTATTGCGTCCTTTAGTTTAGCCCATTGCAATTCCACTTCCCTTATCCCCTCCCACCCTGCCAACTTCTCCTTCAGGTACTTGGCCATTTTGCTGAAGTCAGTGTTTTTGAAGTCTAGGACTTTGAGCTTGCCGTGATTGATTCTACCTTGGCTTTTATCTCAGACCACACTGTGTGATGATCGCTGTTGCTCACATGGGCACCCACCTGGACCTCTATCTCTCTTGGTGAGCACTATATGGATAAGTTGGTGAGCACTGCAAGGATATCTTTTGGAGACTGCAAGCTAGTGTTTTTATCTTTTGCCAGCAAGACTGAAGCATATCACAGTACAGTAAATCTCAAATGGTTTATGTTTGCTTCCTTTTTTATTTTTTTTATTTAGATTTTCTCAAATGCAAGAAACATACATAAAACACCAAAGAACACTCAAAAGTAGTACACTCAAGAGCATGATACCCCACCGATATACAAAGCACATCAAGAGAGAGAGAGCCACTCTATTCCCACAAGGGAAACAAACTTATAATAGAAGAAAAAAGGGAGTTATAAAAAAACTCCAAATCAGGGAGCCAAACAATTAAGCCTTCCCACCTATACACCCTCCTGCCCACCGTCGCCCTCCTTATCCACTGAAGCCACATCAGTATACACAAAATCATGACCTTCAAAAGTGACTAAACAGCGACAGGGGAACTTCAAGAAAAAAGAAGCCCCCAACGCAATCACTCTAGCTTTAAGCTCAAGAAACTGCTTCCGACGAGCCTGAGTGGCCTTACCCACATCTGGAAAAACCTGAAGTTTATATCCAGAGAACAACTGATCCTTGCATCTAAAATAAGCACGAATAATCTTCAATTTAAGTAATTCAGACCCGAACGTCACCACCAAAGTACATCGCTTTGGGATGACATCGAGTGAATCTTGTAAGAACTGTGTAAGATTAGGACCAACCGAGTCAGCCAAAGGAAAATCATCCTTAGCCTGCTCAGAAGCCCTAACCTTAGGAAAAAAAGAGTACATTTGTACAATATCCACCGAATTCTCCATATGCAAAATTTCAGATAAATACTTTTTCAGCAGAATCTCAGGTGATAATAAGTGTGTAGATGGAAAATTAAGAAAACGAAGGTTCCGAGCACGCTGGTGGTTTTCAAGCAACTCCAATCTATAGGAAACAGAGGACATATTTTTAAGATAATCAAGATGAAAATCTTGATAAGATTGGAGTTGCGAATCCACCAGGGTCAAGGATCCTGCAAACTTGGTCATTTGATCATCCATAACTTTAACCTTAGTGACAACATCATGTGAGAAATTACATAAAGAAGTAACAGTAGAAGACAAACGTGTCTCAATTTTCTGAAGCATTAACCAAATATCTGCAAGAGTCACCTCACTTTTAAGTGATAAAGAATCATTGTCAGATGCAGCAGGGTCTACTGGAATTAACACCGGAGGAGTAACAGATGCACTTAACTTCAAAGGAGTAGACGAAAAAGTAGGCTGAGGGAAAGAAGGTGGTGTCTGGATATCAGGGCTCAAAGAAGCCCCATCCAGAGACTGGCTAGCAAGCGGAAGGGCAGTGACATGTTTGTCCATAGGGCCGGACACCTTACCTCCCTCTCCTGACGGTGCTTTGGCTGTTGGCTTTGCCTTCCGCTTCCCCATGGACAAATCGAGACTGCTAGTGCTCTATATCACCAAAAGAGCACCAAAGGAGCACACAAGGAGCAGGACATGCCCCTTGCAACACGCCCCTTAGAACACAACCCCCGCGGGCCGCGAAACACGCGGCCGCGTGTGAGCCGGCTGTGCTTTGTAGGGCTCGTGGGAGGGGTCCTCCACACCAGAGGCGGCCTCTCAGTGCCTGCAGCTGACCAAAACAGGCACCGGGCTCCAACCAGCTGCTTGCTCCGCGGCACGGAAAACACTGCGGCTGCTCCCAAACAGGCAGATCTCTCACCTATGGAAATCGAGCATGACAGACATACTAAAAAATTAAGGACATGTATACTAAGCTGTGCTAATGTTTTGCAATTGTCCACTACTGTTTTCTTGCTGTCTGCTACTGCTACTGTTGCTGTGATTTATTGTTTTATTATTTGCTCTGCTGTCCGCTGATCCTCTGTCCTCCCCTAGGTCCTGTTGTGCTGCCTCCTCCCTATTGGTCTCCAGCCACTTGCTCCGCCTCCCGGAAGTGACGCGGACGCATGCAACGTGTCCGCGCCAAAATCCAGGTACCCTGCTGTATTTCAGAAACATCAGGGCGCCGTTCCGTGCCGCGGCAGCGCACGCTGTGGGTGCGCGCCGAAGGAGCGCGCACAAGGAGCAGGTCCTGCTCCTTGGGCGAGCTCCTTGGGGTGACGGTTGGGTCGCCTCTCACTTCCCTCTCGGTCACTCTTTTCCTCGTGAGCAGACCCGCCTGGCCCTCATCATATCTCTTCTCCTGTTTCTCTCTTCAGCGTTCTGTCTGCCACGTACCCCCCGAGCCGCCCCTGTACTCCCATCTCTCTCCCGCCGCTTGGACGTATCCTATGGCCTCTATCCCGGTCTTCTGGGGGCACCGCCCCCTACGTACCTTCCCACTCCCACCAGGGACTTGCACCCGGAATATGAGTAACCTTCTAGCCTGTCCCATTGCCCATTCCTCTCCCACACTATCACCTTGGCCTGTCTCTTCTCTCTCTTCTCTATTGACTCTCTCTTTTGCCCTCCTGAACTGCAGGTCCCTCCGCAATAAAACCCTTTTACTGTCACAGTACTCCCTTGACGCTCTGTTTCTTACCAAAACCTGGCTCCGCGAGGGCGAAGATGGTATTCTTCATCGCTGTCTTCCCCCCCGGCTACTCAGCCTTACATGTCCCTCATCTCCACCGGACCGGTGGTGGTGTGGCCATTATCTACCAGTCCACTCTCCCTGTCTCACTTGTCTCCCCCCAGCCCCGCTATCCTGAGGCCCTGTTGCTACGTTTGGGGACCTCCACTCCTGTATTCTTCTTTCTTCTTTATGCCCCACCCTCTATGCGCCCCGACCTCTGGGAGTCTCTTCTCCTCACCCTTTTCTGAAACATCCCTTCTCTCTCCGCACCTGGCTATTCTTGGCGACTTCAATGCCCACCTGCTCTCTCAATCTCGTCCTCGTGATAAGTTTCTGGGGTCCCTTTTCACTGACCTCGATTTGATCCAGCACGTAGATTGCCCAACTCATTCTTCTGGCCATACCCTCGACCTTATCCTTACCTTTTCCACATCCCCTTATATTCCATCTGATATCTCATCCAGTCCTTTGCCCTGGTCTGATCATTGCTGTCTGTTGTTCTCTTTCTCTCTTCCGCCCCTTCAAGTTTCCGGCTCACCTGCTGCTGCTACCTCTTCTGGGACTCTTCGGCGGCGTCTCACGCCTCTCACCTTACAAGCCTTCCCCCCGGCCACTTCTCTCTTCCCCCCCCCCGAATTTTCCTCCCTCTCTGTGGACCAGCAGGTTGATTCCTGGTCCTCTATCCTCACTGATACCCTCGACACTCTGGCTCTTCTCCGTCCCACCCCTTGCCATTCTATGTCCCACCACCGCTGGTATCACTCGAGTCTTTACCTCCAGCGTACCCACCTCAGACGCACCGAGCGGCGTTGGCGCAAACACCCCTCTGACGTCACTCTAGCCTCCTTTCACTGTGAACAACGTCGCTATCGCATCATGATCACCGAGGCCAAAAAGACCTACTTCTCAGACCTCATCTCCTCCTCCTCTAGCTCCTCTCGTCGCCTGTATCAGGTATTCCGCTCCTTATCTTCCCCCTCGGTCTCTCCCCCTTCCTCTGCTCTTCCTCCAACTGCTCCTAGCCCAACAAGCCTTGCATCTTTTTTTCTGGACAAGATCCAGTCTCTCCGCTCTTCCTTTCCCTACTGTCCCTCTCCTCTTTCCCCCGTTCCTTCCCCTTCTCCTCACCCTACCATTCCTTCCCCTCCCCCTACCATTCCTTCCCCTCCTTCCTCCATTGTTTTTTCCCACACCTGGCACTCCTTCCACCCTGTCACTTCCGCTGAGCTCCTTAAAGCAATTTCCTCCTCTCATAAAACAACCTGTCCCCTCAACCCCCTTCCCTCCACCTGGCTCCTCAATCCAACTTTTCCTGTTTATCCTGGCCATAATCAACACTAGCCTTACCTCTGGCAGCTTTCCCACCCGTTGGAAACATGCCATGGTCCACCCTCTTTTGAAGAAACCTACCCTTGACCCTAGTCTCCCCGCAAACTGGCGGCCTGTCTCGAACCTACCCTTTCTTTCCAAAGTTCTTGAAAAGTTGGTTTTCACTCAGCTCTCAGCACATCCACCCTTTCTCTTCACCCCCGTCAATCTGGCTTTAGGTCTGGTCACAGCACGGAAACTATACTTCTTGCCCTTCTCAGTGAACTCCACCGCTCTCATGACTGGGGTGACCTTTCTATCGCCGTTTCTCTGGATCTCTCTGCAGCCTTTGACGTTATCGACCACCATGCTCTTCTCACCCGCCTGTCCGACTTTGGTATTCGAGGTACTGTGTTGCGCTGGTTTCGGTCCTTCCTTTCACTTCATTCCTTCGCTGTCCACTCAGGCCCTGCCGTCTCTGCCTCTTTCCCTCTGCACTGTGGTGTTCCGCAAGGCTCTATCCTTGCCCCCCTACTCTTTAATATTTTCCTCGCCCCTCTTGCTCTCCTCATCCAACAGTCCGGTATCTCTTCCTATTTTTATGCTGACGATATTCTTCTTATTCATCACACCAGCTCTGTTTCTCCGGATCTCTCTGCTCTTAATGCCTGCCTTGATCTTGTCGCCTCCTGGTTCTCCGATAATTTCCTCTGTGTCAATCCTTTTAAGTCCTCGGTTATCTGGTTCTCCTTCCCCACCTCTCCTCCTACCCTAGCTCCTATGATGTCCTTCCTTCCCATCCCCATTGTTCCTTCACTTTGCTATCTTGGTGTCGTCCTTGACTCTTCCCTCTCCTTCCATCCCCATATTTCTTCCCTTGTCCGTAGTTGTTTCTTTCATCTCCACCGCATTAGATCTCTCCGGCCCTTTCTCTCTGCAGATTCCCTCACTACCCTAGTCCTCTCCCTGGTGATTTCCCGTTTAGATTACTGCAACTCGATCTTCGCTGGCCTCCCCTCTTATCAACTCCGTCGTCTTCAACTCATTCAAAACACTGCCTCCCGCTTGGTCACCTTTTCTTCTCCTTTTGATCATATCACCCCCTGTCTTCTCTCTCTTCACTGGCTTCCCATTAGATTCCAGTTTGTTTACAAATACCTCATCATTATTCACAAGGTTCTTCATACAGGTATCCCCCAGTATCTATCTGACCTCATCTACCACCAGCCTGTCCCCCGTCTCCTTCGTTCTTCCCAAAGCAATCGCCTCTTTCTTCCCTCCCCGTCTCAGGCCCATCTGGAACTCACCCGTCACTCTGCTTTCTTTTTTATGGGCCCTGCCCTATGGAATTCCCTTCCTCACCCACTCCGCACCGAGTCTTTATTTCCACAGTTCAAAGATCTTCTCAAAACTCATCTCTTCTCCCAAGCTTTTGATCTCCCGGCGCCCCCATGACAGTTGCAATGGTCCTGACATCATATAACCCCTCCCCCCCTTCCTCCGCCCTCCCCCTTAGTGCTCTGTCTATGTGTCTATGCCTTCTATCTCTTTCTATCTTTCTATCTGTGTCCCTCTGTTGCTTTCCTGTCAACTGAATGGCGTTCTTTTCTTCCTTAATTTTCCAGCAGCCTGCTTTTGTTTCTCTGTACACCGCTCTGATACCCCGGTTTGGGCGGTATATCAAGCCTTGCTAATAAATAAATAAATAAAAATAAATTATTGAACATTGAGAGTAGAAATCAACACAAGGCACATGTGACAATCTTGCACCACTTTTAAGGGTGCGAATAGCATGTCCTCAGTAAATACCGCACTAATTCAAACTCTAACATGCTTAACGCCATCCACTGAATTGGTATTATGTACACCCGTGCCAACTGCAACATTGGCTAGGAATGTGAGTTACTAAACCCCATGCTAACTGCAATGTGCAGTCACACCTTTACTCCGCCCCCACCTCAACCATTTCCCTCCCTGTCACATGCTAAGCGGATAGCTCACACTCAAGTGCATGTTAACAGCACATCTTAGTAAGCACTTTCACCTTGTGCTATATGTATGCTAAAGTGGTAAGATATTCTGAAATCTGAACCCTATGTTCCCTGGAACAAAAGCTCAAGAAGCCCCACCTTCTTTGTGTCTTCTGGTGATATATTTTAAGGTACACCATGACGCCACTCCCATCTGCAGTATTTATGCAGTCAGCAGCCCAGTATGCATTCCAGTAACTTTTGGAACATGCATGCTGTCTATCCTTTATGTTGCTTGACAAATAACAAAGAAACATTCAAAGCAAAAACTGCAGTATAAACCAGCAATTAAAGGTTATTGTAAAAGCAATACATTGGTTCTCTCACAGTGTGAAATAATTGGATGAAGTCAAACCCAGTATTATATCATTTTAGTACAGCAAGTACAGATGTTGAGTAAATTCTAAAGTATTTTTAGTGTGAATTCATCAAAACTAAGAATTTTCTTGTAGATCACAGAAAGTCTTTTTTTAACTGTACAACAATCTATTGTAAACGTGTCAATTTTTTTAATGTTTATAAACACTAGCACGGTAAATGACATCAGGTAAAGATTAAAATGGCCCAGCAAACATTTAGGTTTTCCTCTCTATGCAGATTTTCCCCATCCTTCCTGTTAACTAACTTTTTGCTCTGTAGCTGTAGTGAGGTTCTTTGAGCTGCTAATAAAATTGCTCTTACAATAACCTACACAACTGCAGCCCTTTCTCTAAGCAAACTGTACTGTCACCTTCTGCACTGTGTAAAGACACTCATCTGCCCTTAAAGCTCTGGAAATCCAGGTTGCATGCCGCAGACATATTTATCAGACATTTGCACCACTGCAAAGGTTATTTCTGATGTTGCAATGGAAATATCCCACTCTTTTCCATAGAAAGTGCTATGGCAAAACTTGGATAAAGTTGCCTCCATTCAGCACATGCGGTAAATATTCATTTGTATTGCGGCAGCCAGGAATATTGCGCATTCTTGGATGCCGTAATACAGGTAGCAGGCCCCAATTAAAGAAGCCAGGGGTTTAAATTAACCCAGCACCCCCAACACCCTGCCACTCAGGGCCATTGCAAGGGCTGGAGGGCCCTAGGCAGGCTCTCCATCCTGCCGCCACCATTGCTGCCTAGGGTTGCCAACTGGCTGGTTTTCAGATGGCCTGGCTGGTTTTTATATGGCCAGGCCAGATGTTGACAGAGTTAAAACCAGCATTTGAAAAACCTTTTTTTTGGCCTCGCAGATCTCCAGTGGGAACATGTGGCCGGCTTTCTCTCCTTCTGACCCAACACAGGCAGAAGAGAGAAGCACTGCCACAATCGCAGCAAAGATCTGTCTGTCTGCAGGAGATCAGATTCCCGCAAGCAGAAAGGGAAAGCCAGCCATCGCCTGCAACACTGGATTCCTGCAGGCAGAAGGAAAGGGAAGGCCAGCCATCGCATGAGCAACAATAAGGTTTTGTGAGAGGGAGGGGAAGGAACGGTGTTAAAGAAGGCAGGGAAAATTTAAATGGGGAGAAAAAAGGAGAATGGGGGGATTTTAGGGCAGGGGATGAGAGTGCTTGGGGGGGTTGGTGAAGAGGGGAGAGTCTGGAATGGGAGCAGAGTAGGATACAGCAGGAGAGGAGATGGAGGGGGGAGGGAAGAGCACAAGGTGTTGCCAAAAGGTGCATTCCCCTCCCCCAGAACATACCACACACACAGGCACCCCACCTTCTGCATGACAGACACACACCCTACCTCCACCTCACAATACACACAAACACACACACACAGCACCCCACCTCCATCTTACACACCTACACGCACACAAACACTCCTAAAGCACCCCTCTATCCAACCAAGGGCTAGGAAATTGTTAAGATATTACCTTAGAAGCACAGGTCAGGGCACTGTGTAGCAGGCCAGCTTTTATTAAGTGTTCTTTCCGTCCCACTCATCCCAATTCCCCCCCCCAACTCCCCCCTCCCCCAGCATAATCTTAGCTTTATAGGCTCTTAAACCTATTAAAGGGGAAAAGGTGGTCAAATTCACTTTCAGGTTCAGCTGGATATCCTCATCAGGAATAGATAAATTAAAACCCTGAGATTAATTAATCTTGAGGTGAACAAAGTCCTTTAAACTTATTAGGTATAGGTGTATTAGTACAAGTATGTATGGTTTTCTCCCAATTGGTAAGGGGTCTTGTGTGCACTAGGTGCAAGGAGCTCTTTGCTCTCAGGGAACAAGTTCAATCTCTGAAGGCTAGAGTAGCAGAATTGGAGGACATAATGAAGACAGAAGTATACAGACGAGACCTTAGGGACATAGTACTGAAGTCCCATCTCCAGTCTGGCAGCCTCTCTGCTGCCATGGAGGAGAGAGATCACGTAATAGGAAAGAATTGTGTGGTAGGAAGTGATCCTGTATCTAGGACCTGTCCTCCAGGTGATCTTAAATCCTCTCGCACCAAGAAGGTTACTCCAGAGACATGTGCCTATGAGGAAGGGATTAGGATGGCCATTATAATTGGCTATTCAATCATTAGGCATGTAGATAGCTGAGGGGCTAGTGGATGTGAGGATTGCCTGGTAACATGCCTGCCTGGTGGGACCTCATGCACCACTTAGACAAGGTTTTACATAGTGTTGGGGAGGAGTCTGCTGTCTTGGTACATGTCAGTACCAATGGTATAGGAAAGTGTAGGAGGGAAGTTCTGTAGGCCAAATTTAGGCTTTTAGGTAGAAAGCTGAAATCCAGAACTTCCAGGGTAGCATCCTCTGAAATGCTTCCCATTCCATACGCAAGACCCAAAAAGCAGGCAGAGCTCCAGAGTTGCAATGCATGGATCAGACGATGGTACAAGGAAGAGGGTTTTGGATTTGTTAGGAACTGGAAACATTCTGGGGAAGGGAGGTGCTTTTCTGAAGGGATGGGCTCCACCTTAACTGGGATAGAACCTGGCTGCTGGCATTAACCTTTAAAAGGAAATACAGCAGCTTTTAAACTAGATAATAGGAGAAAGCCGACAGTCGCCCAAGAGTGCATGGTTCGGAAGGATGTATCCTTGAAGATTACTAGCAAAAGAGGAAAATTAGGGCACCGAGACAGAGAGGTTCCAGTAAAGATAAAAGTAACCCACATGCCCTTAGGAAAAGAGCAAACAGAGCTGAAAGATTTCAAATTACCCTTGTAACTGATAAATAGATTACTATAATAAAATACAACCTCTAAAATGCCTGAATGCAAATGCTAGAAGTCTAAAAAATAAGATGGGAGAGTTAGAATATATAGCACTAAATGAGAAGTTAGATATGATTGGTATCTCAGAAACCTGGTGGAAGGAGGACAACCAATGGGACGCTGTGATACCTGGGTACAAACTATATCGCTATGATAGGGTAGATCAAAATGGTGGAGGGGTTGCACTCTTTGTTAAAGTGGGCATTGAGTCACACAGGATAAAATTTTTGCAGGAAACAAAATATGCTGTAGAATCTCTATGGATAGAAATTCCATGCAAAAAATGGGAGGCGATGGTAGTGGGGGTGTACTTCCAACTGCCTCGCCAGAATAAACCGATGGATGATGAAATGCTAAAAGAAATAGGGGAAACTAACAACATAGTAATAATGTGTGATTTCAATTATTCCAGTATTGACTTGGTCAGTGTCATGGCAGGACATGTTAGGGAGATAAAATTTCTAGATAAAATAAATAACTGCTTCTTGGAGCAGCTAGTTCATGAACCAACAAAAGGGGAAGCCATTTTGGACTTAGTCCTCAGTGGAACACAGGATATGGTGCAAGAGATAAGGGCATTGGAGCCACTTGGCAATAGTGGTCATAGCATGTTCGCATCTGATTTAATAAATGGAAGGACGACAAGGAAATCCACAGTACTACCTTTTAACTTTCAAAAGGAAGACTATGATAAAATGAGGAAAATAGTTAAGAAACTAAAAGGAGCATCTGCAAAGGTTAAAGATTTACATCAAGCATGGGCGTTGTTTAAAAATACTATCTTAGAAGCCCTGACCAGATATAGTCCATGCCTTAAGAAAAGTGGAAGGAAGGCCAAAAAACTGCCAGCAAGTGAGGTCAGTTGCCATAAAAGCATCCTTCAAGAAATTTAAAAAGGAGCCAAATGACAAAAAATGGGAAACATAAGCACTGGCAAGTTAGATGCAAGGCAAAGAGAGAATTTGAAAAAGAAGCTTGCCATGGAAACAAAACTACATAATAAAATCTTTTTCAAGTACATTCATAGCAAAAAACCTGTGAGAGTCAGTTGGGCCATTAGATGAGGGAGGGGTAAAAAGGGCACTTAGGGATGACAAGGCCATAGCGGAGATTGAATGAATTCTTTGCTCTGGTCTTTACTGAAGAAGATGGAGGAAAGTTACCCATGCCTGAAATGGTATTTAAAGGTGATGTATCAGAAGAATTGAAAGAATATCAATAATCTGGGACGATTACAACTATTTGATAAACTGAAGAGTGACAAATCACTTGGACCAGATGGTATATATCCAAGGGTGTTGAAAGAACTGTAATATGAGATTGCAGACCTACTATTAGTAATCTGTGAACTATCATTAAAATCATCTGTAGAACCTGAAGATTGGCAAATGGCCAATGTAATACCAATTTTTAAAAAGGGTTTAAGGGGAGATCCAGGAAACTACTGACCAGTGAGCCTGATGTCAGTACTGGGCAAAATGGTAGAAACCATTATAAAGAACAAAATTACTAAATATGTAGATAGTCATGGTTTAATGGGAGAAAACCAACATGGATTTAGCCAAGGAAAGTCTTGTCTTACTAATCTGGTATATTTTTTTGATGATGTGAATAAACAGGTAGACAAAGGTGAGCCAGTTGATGTGGAGCCCAATTCTGGGAGAGGGATGTCCAGGCCGTCGGGACATCCCCGCTGAAGACGAGGCTATTAGGACCCGATTCTGGTCTGTGGAAGCCAGAACTGGGCCCAAGGACGGCCTGGCATGCCCCTCCTGCCTGTGAGGACACCCTCCCCAAAGGCATCCCAGATAGCCACAGCTCCGGACCCCAAAGTCTGTGCCACCCAATCCCAAGGCTGTCCTCCCATGGCCTAAACTGGGCTGCGGGGACCCCCCATACCCAGCCCTAGCGGTGGCTCCTATGCCCCGATTCTCCTAAAAATGCTGCTTATGCCACCTCTGAGTTGGTATTAGCAGTACGCCCCAGCAGCACATACAGGGTTGTGACCTGAATCGGCCCTGTACGTGCTGCCGGGTAACCCGCCCCCGCTTCGCCCCTTGCGAGCTCTCATTGTCCTGAAGCAGAGGACATATGGGGAAAGCTAGTGGGGGAATAGAGTTTAGGTGGGATATGCAGCCCTGCAACCCATGTTCTGGAATGAGGGCCACAGTATATCTAAATTTTCCGAAAATCTTTGACAAGGTCCCTAATGAGAGAGTCTTGGTGAAAATAAAGTCATGATATAGGAGGCAGTGTACTATTGTGGATCAGGTACTGGTTAAAAGATAGAAAGCTGAGAAAAGGGCTAAATGGCCAATTTTCTCAATGGAAAAAGGTGAATAGGGAGTAACCCAGGGACCTGTGTTGGGCTTACTTCTTTTTACCATATTCATAAATGACCTGGAAATGGGAATAACGAGTGAGGTGATCACATTTGCAGATGACACAAAATTATTCAAAGTTGTTAAAACACAAGAGGATTGTGAAACATTGCAAGAGGACCTTGATAAATTAGAAGACTGGACGTTCAAATGGCAGATGAAATTTAATGTGGACAAATGCAAAGTTATGCACCTAGGAAAGAACAACTCAAACTATGGTTGCATGATGCAAGGTTTCACGTTAGAAACCACCACCCAGGAAAAAGATTTAGGCATCATCATGGATAATACGCATGTTGTTTGAAATTTATGCAAATGGTTTACCACAAAAAAAAGTGCAATGTGCAGCAAATTAACAAGCTGCGAGAAGTGTGAACATAAATTACTAATTATATACAGTTTCACTTCATTATTGCAATGCTCGCCTCATTTCTAATTGGCTTTAAGCTCTGAATGTCTATGTGATCAACCAAAAATTACAGCCAGTAAGATTAGACTGGCAAAATGGATCCTGGCTGCATGTAGACCTGTGAGTACCACTATCATCTAGCGTTATTAAGGTGTGCTACTGCATTAGTGTTCACATGTTAGATTATTACACATTATTACCATCCCTCTAACATGCACAGTAAAATTGTATATACCTTATTTACTCAAGATGTAACTAAGAGATCCTATCCCCTGTATATATGTTATTTACAAATATGTACAAAGTTTCCCAAAGTTAAATTCCCAGTTGACTAATCCTGTTATATGTAAACTTATCACAATTTGTTGATTGTAATGAGTATTTCTGTTTAATGTAAACCGCGCTGATGAAAAAGAGTGCGGTATAAAAGAACAATAAATAAATAAATAAATTAGTAGCTAGGTCCCATTGCATGCAATAGAATCTGCGGTAATATAACTTTCATTACCGGTGTTAGTGCATTCTGATCAAGTTCTTTGACTGGGTTTCAAGAGAATTGGATCAGATGAGACTTTTCAGTAAGGCCTTCCACATAAATGACTTATAAGCAAACTGAGTGCCCTTGGTATAGGTCCAAAAGTGACTGCGTCGGAAACTGGTTGAATGAGGGATGACAAAGGGTAGTAATAAATATAGTTCACTCTGAGGATAGGGACTTTATCAGTGATGTGTCACAGGAATGGCTCCTTGGTCTGGTTCTTTTAAACTTTTTTCTAAGAAATATTGTGGAAGGGCTGTTGGGAAAGCTTTGCCTCTCTGAGAATGATACTAAAATCTGCAACAGGGTAGACACTCCAGGATGTGTGGATAACATAAGGAAGGATGTAGTGAAGAATGGTCTAGAATTTGACAGCTAAAATTTAATGCTACAAAATTCAAGTTTGTGCATTTGAGCTGCAAAAAAACAAGAGAGCGGTAGTTATAGGGGTGAAGTACTTAAGAACATAAGAACATAAGATATGCCATATTGGGTCAGACCAAGGTCCATCAAGCCCAGTATCCTGTTTCCAACAGTGGCCAATCTAGGTCATACGTACCTAGCAGTTTCCCCAAAAGACACAGGTTCCGCAATGCTTGTACTGGGTCAAGCATTGATATCCTGGGTCCCTTCTTAATAATGGTTTATGGACCTTTCCTCCAGGAACTTGTCCAAACCTTTTTTAAACCCAGCTACTCTAACAGCCTTTACTACATCCTCAGGTAACAAATTCCAGAGTTTGATTACACGTTGAGTGAAAAAATATTTTCTTTTATTAGTCTTAAATAGTTTACCCTGTAGCTTCATTACATGTCCCCTAGTCTTTCTATATTCTGATAACGTAAACAATCGATCTACGTTTACCCGTTCCACTCCGTTCATTAATTTATAGACTTCTATCATATCTCCCCTCAGCCGTCTCTTTTCCAGGTTAAAGAGCCCTAACCTTTTTAGCCTTTCCTCATAGGAGTATCCTTCCATCCCCTTTACCATTTTGGTGGCTCTTCTCTGAACCTTTTCTAATAATGCTATATCCTTTTTAAGATACAGTGACCAGAATTGCACACAATATTCAAGGTGCGGTCTCACCATGGAACGGTATAGATGCATTATAATATCTTTTGTTTTATTTTCCATTCCTTTCCTTATGATACCTAGCATTCTATTTGCTCTCTTGGCTGCCGCTGCACATTGGGCCGAGGGTTTTAACATGTTATCCACAATGACGCCTAAATCTTTTTCCTCGGTGGTGGTTCCTAATGTGGAACCTTGCATCGTGTAACCATAGTTTGGGTTGTTCTTCCCTAGGTGCATAACTTTGCACTTGTCCACATTAAATTTCATCTGCCATTTTGATGCCCAGTCCTCCAATTTATCAAGATCCTCTTGAAATTTTCCACAATCCTCTTGGGTTTTAACAACTTTAAATAGTTTTGTGTCATCTGCAAATTTGATAACCTCACTCGTTATTCCACTTTCCAGGTCATTTATGAATATGTCAAAAAGCAGCGGACCCAGCACAGATCCCTGGGGTACACCACTATTCACCTTTCTCCATTGGGAAAATTGGCCATTTAGCCCAACACTCTGCTTTCTATCTTTTAACCAGTTCCTGATCCACAGTAGTACACTGCCTCCTCTCCCATCACTCTTTAGTTTTGCCAAAAGTCTCTGATAAGGGACCTTGTCAAAGGCTTTCTGAAAGTCCAGATACACTATATCAACAGATATAGATACACTATATCTGTGCACAAAAGAACAGCAGGACCTGGGCATGGTTGTATCTGATGATCCTAAGGTGGCCAGACAGGTATAAAAAAGTGATGGCAAAGACAGGATGTTTGGGTGCAAAAGAGAAGGAATGGCCCATGAGGAAAAGGAGGTGAGAGTGCATCTGTATAAGTTTCTGTTGAGACCTCATTTGGAGTACTGTGTAGAGTTCTGGAGACCACACCTTCAAAATGGTATAACAAGGATAGAAGCACCAGAGGACAACTACTAAAATGGTCAGTGGTCATCATAAAGCATATGGAGTAGACTTAACGTTCTAATTATGTATAGAAAAGCAGGAGAGAGGATTTATGATGGGGGCCTGTAAGCAACAGCAAGCACTAATTCCCCCAAGCCTACTGCACTGTGCAGTCCATACCCATTCTCCATCCATAAACTGCCCAGTCCCTGCTGCAATGAATAGTTAACATGGGATTTAGCATGCACCGTCATGCCAGTATGGTAACAGTTACCAAGATCCTGTGCTGTTAGCGTGCACTCATTTGCATGTTAACTGCTTGCTGTACTTTAGTAAAAGAGGTCCCTACATCTCTTTTATAGAAAATTTGACTCAGAAGAATGGATACAAGGAAACACCAAAACCATGCACAATTATTTTTTCACTAGAAAAATACATCTCTTTTCTTCTAGTTCCAGGTACACTCTCTCCCTCCCCAAAGTACAAACATTTTTCAGAAAAGAGCCACTCATAGCATTTAATGTCTATGTTTTCCTTTGTTATTCTCAAACTTTTGCATGACTTAAGATGGAAAAAAGTATTATTTTCCACCAAATTTTTATCAACAATAGAACAGGGACTACACAGTATGAGGGTCATTTTAAAAGCCTTAGTCACAATTTGGACATCTGAAAACATGCATGCAAACATCCAAATCACGGTGACATCCCTGGAACCATTTTACAGATGGCTTTTAAAGATGTCTTCAATGTAGGGATGATCAACTAAGTGGCAGTGTGGAGAACCCATCCAAGCTTAGACCTGCTCCAGGCACGAATAGGCATTGGGAAAGTGCTTGTTTTGGCCGTAAAACATCCAGAGGGTGTAAAGAAGATGACAGTCCACCATTCCCAGTACTCTCCACAATCAGCAGTGGGATCTGAACCATTGTTTTCACGGTGCTAGCCCACTATTTTAACCATTAGACTATTTCTAGATGTCCATGGTCTGGAATGCTCTTTCAGGAATGTCTATGTAGATGCCCCCACAGACATCCATATCGGCATGTTCACATTTGTCAAATCAGGTCTGAACTTGGACATGCCTGGTTTTTTTCCAGATGTTGTGGCTTGGACATCCCAGATTGTACTGGAGCTTCATTTGTAAAATGTGCCTTCACCTATATAAGAAATCCTGATTAAGCTTACTGCTATTGTCAGCTGACATTAGTAGTATCTCCAGGAACAAGCAGGAATGTAGTCTTCACATATGGGTATCGTCGGTATCGACGGAGCCTGCGCGGGAACGCTCCCCAGCGTCCAATTAGAAAGCTTTTGGGAGCATCCCACAGCGCCTGCGTGCTGCCTTCCTGCCTTTCCCAACTGCCTCTCTCCAGTTCTTCGTTTTCCGCGGAGCCAGCAGGTCATGTTCCTGTCACCGCAGAAAATTTTCCTTCTTTTTTGTGGTCTCGTCTGCCTTCCTCGACACTTTACCGATACCGCCAGTTTTTCTTTCTTTCTTTTCTTAAAAAAAAAAATACTTAATACTTTTTTTCCCATTTTTTCCAGGTCCAGGCCCTCTTCGGGTTTTAAAAAGTGTGCCAAGTGTGGCGTTACCATCTCCGTCACCGACACCCATGAGTGGTGTCTTAAATGTTTAGGTCCTGACCACTCCATCACAGAATGTATAGCCTGTACCATGATGTCCAAGAGAGGTCGACAGAACCGAGCTGCCAAGCTCAGTACCCTGTTTCCCTCTGATGCAGCTTTGGTGGCATCGACGTCTTCCAGGGCTTCGTCTTCCTCCCGTGGATCTCAGGTAACTAAACATAAGTCTAGCCAGTCCTCAAAGGGTAGATCTCCTTCCAAGCATCGAGATGCCTCTGGCGTTGCCCTTGAGGATTCTGCACTGGCAAAATTTCCCAGGCGGGAGGCTTCGGCTTCCAAAGCATTATCTGGGCTCCAGGATGTTCTCGAGGCCTCGACCTCGGCAGAACTACTGGTGCCATGCTCTGGGGTACCGGCGACTTTCTCTGGTATCAACATCCAGGCATCGGCAGCATCGATAGACCAGAGGGTCCTGGCTATTGAACGCAGTCTGGCGGCTCTCCTTGTGGCATCGACACCCTCGGAACCGCGTCAGACAGTTCAACCGGCACCGACTCCGATATCGGTATCGGTACTGGTACCAATAGCATCGACATCGGCGTCCACATTGCCGGCACCCAGTCATGCGATGCCTTCTGGTACCAATACTCCGGTACCGAATCCCCTCGGTACCGACTTCGGTCGGTACGGTTATTGGGCTCTTCAAGAGCATCTGGACAGAAGGTACTTCGAGTCCTCAGAGGAATCTGAAGATTCTGACAGTTCTGTCGATGCGGGGATACTTCTTCCAGAGGAGCCTTCCTCCCCTAAACGCAGGATGTCTCCTCCAGAGGACATTTCCTTTCAGGATTTCATCAGGGAGGTGGCTCAAGGTTTGTCCATTACAGTGGCTCCTGAAACAGAGCCCAGAGCAAAGGAGTTGGAAATTTTACAGTATCCTAAAACTCCTAAAGAGGCAGCTACCCTGCCTATCCATGAGATCTTGCATGATCTCTTGCTAAGAATGTGGGAGACACCTCTTACCACCTCTCCTCACTCTCATAGACTGGACACTCTGTATCGAGTCCCTCCTTGTCCTGGTTTCCAGAAAACTCAGCTTCCTTACCACTCCACTATAGTGGAATCAGCTATGAGAAGGATCAGGAGTGCAAAGAGGCATGCCTCTAATCCTCCAGGACGTGAGTGCAGAACTCTGGATGCTTTTGGACGTCTTCCAAGCTTCCATGCTGTCTGCCAGGATCAGTTCCTATAGTTTATATATGGGAATGTTCCTGAAAAAAGTCACAGGTGATTTAGAGGTTTTGAGCCCTCTTCTTCCTGAGGATAGAAGGCAGGATTTTCTCACATTGGTCAAACATGCCCAGGATGTTTCCAAATTTGTCAACCGTGCATCTTTTGACTGTTTTGAGTGCATAAGCAGGACCTCTGCCATTGCCATAGATGCACATAGAATTGCTTGGCTCCAGGCATCTGATCTGGAGCTCTGGGTACAAGACAAACTAGGATATATTCCTTGTACTGGTGAGAACCTGTTTGGCAAAGATTGGCAGGAAAAGGCCAATGAGTTGGATGCTGACAACTCCACCTTGGATAGATTATCCAAGGCCACAGCTGATCCTGCAAGGAAAAAATCTTTCAAGAAACCATTCTTTTCTAAAAAGAAAAGGTTTTATCCTTCTTATTCTCAGCAGGGACGTTCTGCAGTTCAACCTGTCCGGAAAGGTCAGCAACCACCCAAACAAAGGAAAGCAAAGACTGCTAAGCCTCAACCGTATCCACAGTCTCAGCCTCCATAAGGCCTTTGACTTTCAACTAGAGAACTTAGCCTTCCTGACTCTCAGTGGACCAGAGCCTTCCACCATTCCAGGAAGGTTGTGCCATTATGCCCCCAGATGGGGGCAGATAACAGCAGAGCATTGGACACTCTCCATCATAAAAGAAGGGTACAAGCTTCATTCTTGAGCATGCCCCCTACCACAATGATAAGACAGTTCAATTCTCACACCTCTCTGATCAACCTATTAGATCAAGAGGTCACCATGCTTCTTGCCCAAGGGCCAATAGAAGAAGTACCCATCCATCAACAGGGTACAGTTACTCCCCTTATTTTCTTATCCCGAAGAAAACAGGGGGATACAGACCTATTTTAGACCTCAGAGAATTGAACAAATTCCTATTCAAAGAGAAATTCAAAATGATTTCTCTAGGAACTCTGCTGCCATACCTTCAGAGCCAGGATTGGCTTTGTTCTCTAGATCTCAAGGATGCGTACACCCATGTTCTCATCCATCCAACTCACAGAAAGTTCCTTCGGTTCCTTTATCAAGGAAAGCACTACCAATACAGGGTGCTTCCCTTTGGCCTGGCCTCAGCACCAAGAGTGTTCACGAAATGCATGGCTGTGATAGCAGCATTTCTCCGCACTCTAGGAATATTCGTCTTTCCCTACTTAGACGATTGGCTCATTCGAGCCCCAACAGAGTCAGAGGCCAGGACTTCTCTGTCCTGCACAATGCGTATCCTTCGGTATTTGGGTCTGGTCATAAACATCCCAAAATCCAGTCTAACTCCCACTCAATCTCTAGTGTTCATAGGAGCTGTCTTGGATACCAAAAAGCAAGGGCCTACCTTCCCCAGGCCCGTTGCCTTCACATGGTGCCGTTAGCTTCTCAAGCAGTGCTAAAGCCTCATCTCACTGCCCGAGAAATGCTACAACTACTAGGCCACATGGCATCAACCGTGCATGTGGTTCCTTATGCTCACCTCCATATGAGAGCAGCCCAGTGGACTTTATCCACTCAGTGGACCCAGGCATCAGGATGCCTGTCAGACAAAATAGCAAACACAAATCGTCTTATTTTGTCCCTCCAATGGTGGAGGTCCACTCAAAACCTGTTGCTGGGGTCCCCATTTCAACAGCCCTTGCCTCAGGCAACTCTCACAACAGATGCTTCACAAATGGGTTGGGGAGCTCACCTGCAAGACCTCTCCACCCAAGGCACCTGGACTCCACAGGAGACTCATCTACATATCAGTCTCTTGGAGCTCAGAGCAATCTTCCTTGCTCTTCGAGTGTTCCACACCCTGCTCAGCTACAAGACAGTCCTCATTCATACGGATAATCAAGTAGCCATGTTCTACGTGAACAAGCAGGGGGGAACAGGCTCTCTGTCGCTTTGCAACGAAGCTTTGCGACTATGGGCCCTCGCCAGAGAGCATCAGATTCATCTCCTGGCCGTGTATCTTCCAGGCATACAAAACTCTTCGGCAGACAGACTCAGTCGAGTTCTGCAGACCAGGTGGCCAAGATTTTTCAAATTTTGGGAACCCTGGACATAGACCTCTTTGCATGTCCTTGCATGTTCCAGAATTCCGGCTCAGGGGGCTCAGACCAGGGATGCTTTCCTCCTTTATTGGGGTCAAGACTTCCTGTATGCCTTTCCACCCATTCCCCTGATTCCCAAAACCCTATTCAAGCTTCAGAGAGACAGAGGCCGTATGAGCCTCATAGCTCCACATTGGCCTCGGCAAGTGTGGTACCCTCTGCTTCTACATCTCTCTCAAGCTCTCTCCCTGGAATTAGGGTCTGCTCCAGATCTCCTATCTCAGGAGGATGGAATGTTATGGCATCCCAATCCCCAGTCTCTGCATCTCAGGGCTTGGTTGCTGAAGGCCTAGATCTCCATGATCTTAACCTTTCTCAGCAGGTAAAAGATATCCTTTATGCTTCCAGGAAGCCTTCCACAAGACGCTCTTATGCTTTCAAGTGGAAAAGGTTTACCATATGGTATTCACAGAAGGGTCTTAACCCCCTTGCAGTACCTCTGGAATCATTACTGGAGTATCTCCTTCATTTATCCAATGCAGGACTTAAGACTAACTCGGTTAGGTCCATTTGAGTGCTATTGCAGCTTCCTTCAAGCCTCTAAATGGACAACCTATTTATTATTTATTTATTTATTTTTATTTCTTATATACCGCGCTATTCAGCATCAGCGCGGTTTACATGTAACAATAACTGTTCAGTGAAGACAACTGTGGTAAGGAGAGTGCAGCTCAGCATGGAAATAAAAGAGAAAGAAGAACTTTTTCTTCTTTTCGGGGGATGGGTGCACTAGAACACATACACCACAGCAAAGTCCCTGAGAGAAACCAAGAGGGTAGAGCTAGGTTTAAGCCACTCCCAGACTCCATGACAACCTCAGGTAAGAGTAGGAGGTACAAGTGGGTGGAGTCAGAGAGGGAGGTGCCCTGCTCAACGTTTAAGTTTGAGAAAACAAACAAAGTTAAGAGAAGCAGCCAAGGGAGAAGCAGCCAAGAGAGAAGCAGTCAAGGGAAAGGCAGCCAAGCAAGAAGCAGCCAAGAGAGAAGCAGCCACAAAGAGAGCAGCAGCAGAGACAAGAGCAGCCAGCACTGCAGCCAAGGAAGCTACAGAGAAGGTTCCAGGCAGAAGACCAAACAGACTGGCAAGAGGGGGAGAGAGAAAAGGTTGGCTTTGAGAAGGCTAAGGCAAGAGTGCTTAGACTCCTCTGATGAAGGGTCTGTCTGCAGGCAGCAGAAGCCCCAGGAAGGGAAGTGGAGATCTTACCCTGATTCCCTGTCTAGCTCAGAGGCAGAGAGAGTCACAAGCCACAGAAGCCTCAGCCAGGAAGGTGCTGCAACAAGACTCCAAGGTAGGAGAAAGAAAGCAGTAAAGCCAAAACCCTGTGTTTCTTGCTCTGACTCTGAAGAGAGGTTTAGGCCTGGGAAAAACTGGATTAGGAAGAAGGGGTTTTCAGGAGAAACTGAACAGGAGAAGCCCGTTGAAGTCCTACCTAGAGGAGAAGGGGCCATTCAGTGGAATAGGCTGTTTAACCTGTTAAAGGACATTAAGCATAAGGTGCCCGAGCGTTTTCAAACTTTGCCAAGATACAGCTCAGCAGAAAGCATGGAGGTAGAAAGTAAAGAAAGTGACCTGACTTCAGCTTGTTCTGAGATGGACTGTGATATGTGCATTGTGGCTAAGTAATGGAAGCCTGAGAGCAGTGAGAAGTTAGGAATTGTAAATACATGTGCTTTATGATTACGGAATTGAGAAGCATCATAAAGGGAAAAGAAAAGAAAGCCTGTGTAAATAATTCTACTACAACACTGGTTGTAAGCTTTGCTTTAATGGGAGAAGATTATCCTTTATTTTCTTTGACTTGAGTGTACAACTGCTTGAAAGATTTGTTACCCGCTTGCCACGGAAGCTAATAAAATTCCTGTGTGCTTTGAAACAACCACTTGGTTCATTTATCTCTATACACAACTACAATCCTTGGTAAAGAGGAATTCAAGATGGCTTCCCATCCCTACTAGGCGACCGCCTGGTAGGGGCTCGACCGCCACACAATCTACACTGAACTTACAATATAACAGAAATGTACAATTATTTCCTCCCATCCTCTTATAGCAAGATTTATGAGAGGCCTTCTGCTTACTAAACCTCCCATTAAGTCACTACCTGTGGCATGGGACTTAAACTTTGTTCTTGGTCAGCTCATGAAGCCACCTTTCGAACCCTTAGCTACTACCTCCTTGAAATTCCTTTTTTGGAAGGTTATCTTTCTCATTGCAATCACATCAGCACGTTGCATCAGTGAGTTGCAGGCACTAGTGGCTGATCCACCTTATACAAGGTTCCATCATGACAAGGTAGTCCTTAGGACTCATCCACGCTTTATGCCAAAGGTGGTCTCGCCTTTTCATCTAAACCAAGCGGTCTACCTACCTGTGTTCTTTCCAAGGCCTCATGCATCAAATGCAGAAAGGAATCTTCATACTTTGGACTGTAAAAGAGCTTTAGCCTTTTACTTACAAAGAACACAGCAACATAGAAAGTCCTCTCAACTCTTTGTTGCTTTTGATCCTTCTCATTTGGGACTTCCAGTCTCCAAGAGAACACTATCTAACTGGATAGCTCAGTGTATTTCCTTTGCCTATCAGAGTAAGAATCTTCCTCTGGAGGGCCATGTCACAGCTCACAATGTGAGAGCCATGGCAACTTCAATGGCTTATCTACACTCTGTGTCTATCGACGACATCTGTCGAGCAGCCACCTGGGCCTCGGTTCATACCTTCACAGCCCATTACTGCTTCGACAAGGACTCCCGCCGGGATGCCTTGTTTGGTCAGGCTGTTCTCCAACACCTGTTCCATACCTAATCAACTCCTACCCACCATCCCTGGTAGGATGCCAGAGATCCATGCGAAGAAGTGGAGCCCTTTCTTCAG